>OU343224.1:302372914-302544870 GCA_910596185.1 Chrysanthemum makinoi
AACTTTCCATGTGCCTTAGCTTCTTCATTAGTGGGCCACATGAAGCTTATTGGTTTTGAAATCAATAAGCTCATCTATAATATTCAGGGCTTATTTCAAACTTTTGAGCTTATTAGATAGGTCTGCGGATAGCTTTTGTTTGTCCAATTCCACCCATACCTTTGAGTGATGTGTTGACCACCCAAGTTCAAGCCCTCATCAAGTGCTTATCTGTGGGACCCAAACCTTTAGTCCTAGCTTTTTAGAAACCTCAATAAGTCACCTTTTCATATCAAGTCTCACTTTGGATCCCTTTCAACTCTAGTGGGACCCACAAGGGCACTGGTTGTTGGTTTTGGCTGTTTGGCCGTGATATTTGATCAAGTGATTATTCGGTCTATAGCTTATTCCTTTAGCTTATCACGGTAGTGTTTAGCTTAATCTAGTTACTACTAATGTAGTTACAACTTATTTAGCTTATTGTAGCTTATTTGTAACTTATTATTCCTTTAGCTTATCGCTTAAGGGTGTTTGGCTCAAATGGGTCAAACGGTCAATATGGCTTATCCTTTGTTTGGCTCAAATGCCCATATTAAGAGCTTATTAACTACTCATTCTCTGCAACTTCAATTCCCATTTAGCTTCAACTTCTTTGATAACAACTGTAAATGCATCCATTACTATCTAGCACATCAAATGTAAATGCATCCACACATATATCCCATAACAAGCATTTCATTAAACAAAAGGTCATTACATCAAACCTACATAACAAGCATTTCATTACACAATTTTTGACAACATAACAGCAATAACGAAACACAAAACAATAACAATTTTCTTAAAAAGAACCACACTAGACTTGCTTTCTTTCAACTCCAATTGCAGCAAAAACATTTGCTTCTCCATAGTTTATTTTTGAAACTCAATCTCCCTCCTTTCCAAATCTCTTATTTTTCCATACTTGTCTTCTTTCAAACGTTTTTCCTTTTGAATCAAATTAAAAACCTCTTGTTTGTAATAGTCATTAGGCAACTCAGGATCTAGCCAGTAAAATGTCTTACATTTTGAACCCTATATGGTACAAACAACAAACATCACTAATATCAACGCATCCAAGAAAACGCATTATAATACTCAACGCATCCAAGAAAACTTACATTATAATAGTCAACGCATCCAAAAGCGCCTTAAAGGGAAATCAATTGTCCGCGAAGTCTGCCTAATTACTTATGCAATTTTGACTTTTAATTTCTAATTTTTAGATATAAATTAGTTTGTCTAGCTTTGAAGTAATAATTAGGCAATTAATTAAAAAATAGCTTAAAAATAAATTGTAAAAGTATTTCTAATTTTAAGATCCAAATCCACATCATTTCCACCATCCAAAATTGCCAACAGGAATCACCACCATCATCAAGACCAGGTAATACCTCATAAATGAAACCCTAATCGTTTTTGCTAATTTTTAATGAAACAACATATGTGGTTAATTGAATTAGGCTCCCTTTCTTTTTGTTGGAATTATATGTGGTTTTCTGTGGTTAATTGAATTAGGTTTAAGATGGATACGACTTGGATGTCTTTACCTAGATTTACCATTGAATATAAAAAAGGTCTTGACGACTTTCTTGATCATATTTTCTATAATGAGGGTAAAATGGACAGATTTCATGTCCATGTATTGATTGTGGTAATCAGATATGGGTAGATCGGACGGAGGCTACAACACATCTATTATGTGTCGGGTTTATGAAAGGTTATACAATTCCACCTTCGGTTCCAAATCAAGTGATGCTCCAATGTTGGATCTTTGAAGATGACATGCAAGGGTTGGTGAATGATGCCTTCCATCGGTTTGGTGATGACGCACTAACCGATGACATGGGAACACAAACTGAAAGTATGAGTATGCCAAACCTAAAGGCGAAAAAATTTTATAAAGTGTTGGGAGAGGCAAAGAAACCACTATATCCTGGGTGTAAGTTATCAGTTCTTTCTTTTATCATTAGACTATTTCATGGTAAGTGTGTTGGGCAATGTAGTGATAATGGTTTTGACAAGATGCTAGATACAATGAGGAAGCCTTCCCGATGCTTCTATACCAAAGTCATTGTATGAACTAAGGAAGATAATTCGAGAGTTGGGACTTAGTTATGATAAAATTGATGCAAGTCCTAATGATTGTATTTGTCTTTGGAAAGAAAACATTAATAAAACGAGATGTGATATATGCCATACGTCAAGGTATAAAGCAAGTGAAGATGATTGTGCAGATGAGTCAACCACAGCTGATACAAGTAAGAAGATTGGAGCAAAGGTGTTGCGTCATTTTCTGCTCTTACCACGATTGCAAATGTTATTTATGTCATCTAAAAGCGACCGCCTCCATGAGATGGCATGAAGAGAGTCGCACGAAAGATGGTTACTTGAGACATCTGCGAGATTCCCGGCATGGAAAGCATTTGATTTTAAGTATGATAAGTTTGCCAAAGAATCTCGTAATGTCTGGCTTGGTTTAGCGAGTGATGGGTTTAACCCTTTTGGAACAATGAGTGTTTCTCATAGTACATGGCCTATTGTTTTGATGCCATATAATCTACCTCCTTGGATGTGCATGCAGAAACCTTATTTCTTTCTAACGTTACTTATACCCGGCCCATCTGCTCCTGGAATAATATAGATGTCTATATGGAACCGTTAGTTGTTGAGCTAAAGGAGTTGTGGGATCGTAAAGGAGTAGACACTTATGATGCATCAAGAAAAAGTAACTTTCGGATCGTGCTTGTTTTTGTTATGGACGTCGGTGACTTTCCTGCTATGCAAATTTATCTGGATGGAGCACCAAAGGTAAACTTGCATGTCCTAACTGCCATAAACATACAAAATCAACACGCTTGAGTCATGGCAAAAACAATGTTTTATGGGACATCGTCGATATTTGCCTACTGATCATGCTTTTAGAAGAGATACAAGCTCTTTTGATGGCACGGAAGAGCGAACGAGGCAACCCGGGCTTAACAGGACAAGAAGTACTTGATGAGTTAGATGGTTTTGAAGTTAAATTTGGAAAACTTGTGAAGAGCAACCCAGATTTACCTTTTAATTGGAAGAAGAAAAGTATTTTTTTTTTAGTTACCGTCTTTGGAAAGATAACTTGCTACGCCATAATCTAGATGTAATGCATATTGAGAAGAATGTTTATGACAGTGTCTTTGGAACGCTAATGAATCTCGATGGGAAGACCAAGGATCATATAAAAGCACGCCTAGATTTACAAGAAATGGGCATTAGACGTGAACTTCATCCTATAGTTCAAGATAACAACAAAGTTTATTTGCCACCTGCTTGTTTCTCAATGGATAAAAAAAAGAAAGATATTTTTTGTCGTGTGCTTAAGAAGGTGAAAGTTCCAGATGGTTATGCAACTAATATATCAAGATGCGTAGAGTTAAAACCTCCAAAACTATTTGGACTTAAAAGTCATGATTGTCATATTTTGATGCAGTGATTGCTTCCCATTGCCTTGCGAAATGTGTTGCCTAAGCACGTGCGGTATACTGTGATGAAGCTATGTCGTTACTATAAACAATTATGCGCAAAGGTTCTTAATCCAAATGATTTGGTTCAAATGGAAACCGAGATTGGAAAAATACTTTGTGATTTAGAAAGGATTTTTTCGCCATCATTCTTTGATGTCATGGTTCATCTTTCGGTTCATCTTGCTTCAGAGGCCAGATTAGGAGGGACAGTTCATTACCGTTGGATGTATCCAATCGAGAGGTGCACATTACTATTATAGTAAATACCTTTATTAACAAATATTATTGAATCTAAAATTATTGGTTTTGATATCTCAGGTATTTAGCTACATTACAATCTTACGTGCGAACAGGGAATAACCCGGAGGGTTCCATTGAGAAGGATATCTAGTCGAAGAGTGTGTGTCGTTTTGTTCATTGTACTTATCCAATGATGTTGAGACCGTACATAATAAGACAAGTCGAAATAATGATGACGATGGTTATGAGGATGTTTTACCTATCTTTTCTATGGCGGGTCGACCGATTGGTGCTACAAAGGTAGAAATGATGGAACTTGACATTTTGGCTAAAGCACATTCATATGTGTTGTTCAATTGTAGTGAAGTTGATGAATTTCGAACGTAAGTAATTATATTAGTTGTGAGTTTCATAAATTATATTATACGATTAATAGTTGTCGTTGTTATCATCACTATCATCTGTTAACACTGCGAGGAACATCGGCGTTGGTTCATCATCAAAATCGGAGAAAACATAAGCGTGACATTCAACGTTTACATAGTGAGACTTTTGAGTCGTGGTTTCAAGATCATGTAAGGCATATACACAGGTTTATTACTTTTGAAAAATAATTATAATGACATAGCATTTTCGACCTACTAATAACAAAACAATTAACACATCTTGCCTTATTTCAGGTTGAGGAGCTACATGCTATGGGGGATCACAGAATCACAGAAAGTCTAAGGTGCTTGGCAAGTGGTCCATCTGAGTATGTGAAAAATATAAGGGATTTATCATAAATGGTTTCCGATTTCACACAAAAGATGTAGAACATAATAGGAAAACACAGAATAGTGGGGTTAATCTTCAGGCCATGACAAACTGTTACTCGAGTGCTACAGATAACAATCCTATCGCGGGAGATGTAGCTTACTACGGGGTTTTGAATGATATAATTGAGTTGGAGTATGGTATTGACAAGAAAGTAGTTTTGTTTGATTGTGATTGGATTTCGAATGGTTCAAGGAAAAAAGAAGATGACAACGGGTTTACTCTATTGAATTTTGAAGGATTGAAGGCTCATAACGAGCCTTTTATACTAGCTTCTCAAGCACATCAAGTATGTTACGTTGCAGATAGTGTTGACAAAGGATGGCAAGTTGTGATCAAGACGGCAGGACATGTTTATGACATGGATGAACAAACAAGTCTTGATGACGTGGAAACACATTTGCAGGGTGACTCATTTATGTGTCCTCAACATGACGAAACAATGGATATTGAATTGGTTAGAGGTGGTTTCGATGGAACCGTTGTGGACAACAATGACTTAGTTATTGCCGATGAAGAAGATCCAGTTGAAGAAGCTTAATGATTTCAATTAGCTAAATAATAATAGTCCCTGTTTTTATGTAAAATTAGTTGTTAAGAATCAATGACAATCCTCATTATTGTTTGTATAACTCTTTCTTATACAACCCTGCTTAAGGGGTGTTTGGCTCAAATGGGTCAAACAGGTCAATATGGCTTATCACTTTTTTGGCTCAAATGCCCATATTAAGAGCTTAATTTCGCTTATTCACTTGTTTCTCTTACGTTTTTGTTTCCTTTAGTAGCTTGTACTATTGACTAGAGAATTCTGAGCTTAATTGGGATTCTAGATCTTATCTTGTTGCTTTAATTTGGTCTGCTAATCACCCTATTAGGACTGAGATGCCCGCACTCGGTCATATTTGTTTTTAATCAAGCCTAGTTTATTTTGTGAGTGCAATTACGGCTTAGTATAGTACGACAATAATGCACCAAATTAACCATTATCATTGATAGATAAGGACAATACAAAGACAGATAACCCATACATAACTTCCAAAATATTGAGACATATAACAATACAAAGACAGATAACACATTATCCCGATGGTTTTTACTCCAAATGTCTTCTTTTTTATTGCATCCCAAGTAACATTGTTAGCAAGACCTAACACTTGTATCCTTTTACCAGGAACTTGTTCAACTTGTTCAACATTTTTGCCTTTTGACTTCTTGCCTTTTGACTTTTTGGCATCTGACTTTGTTAATCCTTTGAATTTCCAATTAGGTGGAAAGTAATCAGCCCAAGATGATTTTGAGCTTAACTCATCTTCACAGCTTGACATAGGTGATGATTTTGAGCTTCAAATGGTTATCACTTCTGCAACCACATCCAAGAAAACGCCTTAAAGGGAAATCAATTGTCCGCGAAGTCTGCCTAATTACTAGTGTTCACAATATGTTGGTGGTGGTGGCCGATTACTTCTATTTGAGGAGGAAGACATTTTATGTTTTTATTTATTTAGGGTTTATAATTGGGGAAAAATAATAGGGGAAGTATTATTATAATAAGGATTTAGTGGAAATCATACATGGCATAAAACTAATGTTTAAATAAAACTTTTGTGAATAAGCGTTTCATAAAACTGATATTTTACGACTCAAATATCAAGTGTCCTATTATGGTGTATCAAGTTTTGATACCCAAGTATCAAGTGTCATACTAACTAATGTTTAAATAAAACTTTTGTAAATAAGCGTTCTAAAAACTGATGTTTTATGACTCAAATAAAGGAGTGTTCTATTATGGCGTAGGATAATAAAACCACAACAAATAAGCGTACTATAAAGGTTAATGTTAAAAGACACGGTTGTCAAGGGTCCTGTTAATTTGTGTTCAAATAAAACTTTTGCAATTAAGCGTTCTATAAAACTGAATAAGCGTTATAAAAAGCGGATGTTTTACGACTCTAAAAAGATGTGCCATATTGTGGTGTATCATAAACAAACCATTATGAATAAGCGTTATATAAAGGTTAACGTTATAAGACGCTATTGTCAAGGGTCCTATTCACTTTTCTTATAAAAAACGTTTGCGAATAAGTGTTCCATAAAACCGATGTTTTATGACTCAAATATCAAGTGTCTTATGATGGTGTATCAATCTATGGGACCCAAGTGTCAACTGTCATATTAAGTTATGTTTTAATAATACGTTTGCGAATAAGCGTTTTAAATAATAAATGTTTTATGACTTATATATCAAGTGTCCTATTATGGTGTATTGTAATAAAACCATAATTAATATGCATCCTTTAAGGGTCCTATTAAGTTTTGTTATAATAAAACTTTTGCAAATAATCGTTTTAAAAAAATGATGTTATAAAACCATTGTACATAAGCGTCCTATAAAGGTTAACGTTATAATACCGACGTGTCAAAGGTCCTATTAAATTTTGCTATAATAAAACTTTTGTGAATAAGCGTTTTAACTAACTGATGTCTTATGACTCAAAACTCACGTGTCCTATTATGGTTTATTATAATACAACCATAATGAATAAACGTCTTATAAAGGTAATTTATTAGGACCCATATTTTAAGTGTCATATTAAGTTATATGATAATAGGACCCCAAATCATCGACCATCCTATTATATACCTTTTTAGGACATCGCCTAAGTAGCAAATATTTAAAAAGGACCCTAAACGCTCATATGTCCTATTAAACAGTTTTTTAGGACTCCATTATCATACCGTCCCACACAAAGGGTCCTAAAAAGCCACTTTTGTTGTAGTGTGAGATAATATATGATAGAGTTGTAAGAAGAAGGGTGAGGAACAATGAAGAAATTGCTCACTATTTATAGGCAAAAAAGCCTTCTGTCCTACGGTTTCGGCGGATCCCTCAACCAAGGGATCCGGCCAGTGCATTTCCAGGGATTCGGTTGTCTGGGTCAGATTAGTCCAGATTTTGGGTTGCAAATCGGGTTATGGGTTATGGGTTATGAGCCATGGGTCATGGACTTTGGGTCATGGGTATCCAACAAGATACAATGTATCTAGACAATGGGTCATGGGTAATGGACATTGGGTCATGGGTCTTGGATAAGACCCAATATGATTTCATGCATGATGTCATGCAATGGGTTATGGGTTATGGATTAGCTCCATGGGTATGGGTCATGGGTCTTGGATATTACCCAACCTATTACATATTATATTACAACAATTTATTATTACAATATTTATGTAAATAACCAAATGTATATACTTTGCAAAACAACATGTATTCTTATAATTTTACTTATGATAACTTTATATTTTTTATCAAAAAAACATAACGAGATCACTAAATATAAACAAACATTTTTACGGTTTATTTGTATTACTAATCTCCCCCTTTTTGTTGATGACAAAACATAAATTTATGATGAGTAAGACTTAAGATTAGATGTACGTTTTGAAAGTGTATATGTGAGTTTTACTCTCTTCTCCCCTTTTTTGTCGAAACAAAAAAGTGAGTCGAGTAAAGAAATAAATGGTGGAAAAAATGATCCACAAAGCACTGACTCCCCTTTGACGGTAGCTCCCCCTAGAATAGGGCGTCAAGTGAGAAATAAAAAAATAATACCTACAAAAAAATGTTAATGATAACATGAAATATAATCTTTTAGAAGACGAGAAACAAGAGAGAAAGCCAAGGTACGTAAACAAATCCTTGTAATAAAACATCAAAATGTAGTGGTATATATGCCACATACAATTGTAAAAAGAAGAACTAGGGTTTGTTCTTTAAAAAGACCCAAAAGAAAAAGAAAGAAAAAAATATTATTATCATTCCTTCCATGCTTGCATAGGGTCTAATGGTGGAAGTTTTGGTGAGTGATAATGTTGATGCGATCAAGGATATGGTTGAGAATGAACTGCATTTCGTCCGTTATTTCCATTGCGAGATCCCTAATGGATTGACAATGTTCGCAAAAGAGATAGTGAGGGAGGTGTGGATGGATGGTCTTCGGCCAAGTTTGATTTTTGGAGTGTGGATTAGGTGGTAAAAATGTTGGTAAGTATGGATCAAAGTCCATGATGTTGGTGATTGGTGGTGGTAAAGAACCTAGATGATCTTGTAAATGGGTGGTAGAGGTGGTGAGTTTTTAAGCTCTTTAAAGAAGGTATTTGGAGATGTTGGTGGTGTAAAAAGACTAGCTCTTTTGGGTTTATATTTGAGGCTATTTGGGTAGATTTTGATGGTTGGGATGGAGCGGGTGGTGGACTAGACAAGGGTAGCGGAGTGGTTTTTGGAGTCTTTAGGAGTTCCACTAGAGTGATTTGAGTTTCAAGTTGAGACTCGATTGGGGAATGTGGTGGCCAGTTTTTAGGAGATGATGGAAGTGCGATATTGTAGTCATTTGGCGGTGAATGAGTAGTTGGTGATGAACTATTTGACAGAGTTTTAGCTAAGCAACAAGGTCGGATGCTAATCCGGGCGGTTTTCCTAGTTTTGGGTGGTGGTGGTATTACGGAAGGTGGTAGGATAAAGTTTCAGATTTCATGAAAAGGGTTGTTTTCACTAGATAGTTCATCATTGTTTGAGGATCTTTTGGGAGACATGATGAGGGTTGTTTGTGAGGTTGAAAGTGATGGATATGCAAGCATTTTGGAACCTTATTAATAGAACAAATAATGCATTGCAATGAATGCTAAAACAAAAGATATGCAGTATAATCTAATGATTACATATGAATGTAAAGTAAGTGATCATGAGAGCACAAGAATTAAGGAAAATATTCATTAGTGATAAAGGTAAAATGCTGAAATTTGAAAATTTCAAGCCAAAATAAGAAAAAGATTTGATAAAGGAAGCTACTGTGACACGGTTCCCACGGATCCGATCCTTCAGGGATCCGTCCAGCATAAATGCTAGGATAAGTGGAAGGCGGTGTTCTTAGGCAGCAGGAAAATATTTTTTTTTGGAAACAATAGTGCATAGTGTGTGTTTATATGGAAACCATATGGAGTTGCGGTTATCTCGACTCTTTAAAGAAAGGAAAATAAACATAGAAGTGAAAAAGTACGTATGTATATATATACGTGAGATAACCCAAAGACTCCTTAATTCATTTTTGCTTGGTTTAATGTACCCGAAAATACATGTTAGTTATGTATTCCCTTTAGCATTCAAAAGACATATGAGATACAATGAAAAAGATTTTTACTGTGTATTAACGATGAGTAAAAGAAAGTTTGTCCTAGACGTGAGAGTGATTTTGAGACAAAATGATACGGGGAGAAATATCTTTCAGAAAATATTTTGAATAGTTTCTTGTAGAGAAAATATCTTTAGTTTTTAAATAAATCCCCATATTGTTTGTGAGTCGTGTGAAATAGAGATTATAAGGGTAAACAAGTTTACAAAATTTAAAAATTGGCCCAAAAATTTGGAATCTAAAACCTAGCTTCGTTTTTCTTATTTTACTCTTCCCCCCACACTTAAGTTAAGCACACAAAAGAATAATAACTTAATGACTAAAAAAAACCTGCTATTATTATTACTACGAAAATTTTAAAAAATAAACTAGTTACGACTTTTTTTTTCTTTTTTTTTATTATTATTTTTTTTATTTTAAAAACCAGACATGACTTATTCTTTTCCCACGAGTTCTCGGTAGCTCCATTGAAAAGCACAAAGAAGCGGAGAAGCAGGTCAGCGCGAAGCATATTAAAAACCCAACTTCTTTATGGAATCATGGTGACCCGCCTTATACCTCTAACACAGTTTGTTTACAACGGGTGAGCCTTACTTTCGAGGGACAAAAAGAAGTCAATTTATTAAAATAATTTACTAAACAAACAAACAAAGGAAAAATAACAAAGAAACAAAATAAAGCAATTGTGAAAACTTCAAACCATGTAAGATAGGGAAAAACAATATTATAAGTCTAAGAGAAACGAAACCCCCGGGCCAAGAAATCGTGATCGAACTCCATATGATAAGGTGCTAAGAAAACGCTAGCATAAGCGCGTGAGATCAATCGATTCCTCATCCAAACAAACATGTCCAATCCCAACTATAACGTCACCAACTGTAACGCCCCGACCCACCAAGGGTAAAGGAATCACAAGTAATGGTGTCATATCAAAGCAAAACATAAATAACCAAAAGAAGTCTTGACATAAATGCGGAAATAATCCAAGTCAAAATGACTTCAATACATAGGTCCCAGCGGAAACATAATAAACCTCAACATAATATCCGAAATAAATAAGTCTTAAATGGCATCATAAGAAATCAAAGCTAAAATCTCTAAGGTAAGTCCACTCAAGCACTCATCCCAAAGCAACCCAACTTCCAATGCTTAGATACCTGCCGCGGAAGAAAAGAAAAGTGCGGCTGAGCTTTCAAAAGCCCAGTGAACAGATATGAAAGCAAAAGCGAATACCAAACGATATCGAATATGAAAATAAAGCGAATGAGCGATAGCAAAATCATAATCATTTTCAATGCATAAATCATAATTTTCAAAATAAAGTTTATAGTCAACTACCACGAGCCCGAAACATATATCGATCATATTCATATTCACATAAGGCAACATTTTGTAGGGGAGACCTACTAGAGTTATGAAGGACGTGCATGCACGCAGCATCAATCATCGAGATAACATATAACGAGATAACATATAACGGATCTAGGATGCATCCATACGCCCTTCCTACATATTCACAAATATGCTTCACCATCCAGAGCGTGTGAACATCACTCTATCTTTGCCCTAGAGTCATATCGAGGTGCATCATCGATACGGACATGGAACCCCATGACTAGTTAAATATTTGGCTTGGGTGTCAAACTATCTTAGGTCAAATCGAGAATGTCATAAGCCGACACAGATCATATTTTATCAGAAAATCATTCATATTTCCAAAATCATAGTTTTCATATCAGATAGTTCAAAATCAGATGTTTCATAATTGAAATCGAGTTCAGATAAGCAAAAGCTCAACAAATCAGATTTGGGATTCATAGCAAAGGCTTAGGAAACCCTAATACGAAAGAAAACGTTAAAAGGAACCTTTACTGAAAAGGTCAGAATATCAGTTGCGATAACACAAGTGTCTTAAAGTAAGACAGAATATCCGTACCTTATTCCAAAGCAAATGATCGAAAAGCAGAAAGACGGAAGGCAAAGGATTACTCCCCCTTCTCAGAACCTATAGACATTAACGGTCGTCCAAGTTATTTATGATTCCATAATCGTCGAAATGATCTTTTAATATTTGGTGTTCATACTTAATGTACATTAATGATCTTCTTACTTTAGGGTTTTATTAAATGAGACTTAAGTATTTTATAATTAATGTTGTAGATTAGGGTTCGTTATGTCATTTATTAAAGTCTAGGGTTAAATGTGAAAATAGTTTATAAGTCATAACTCACACATGAAATAACGAATTACTATATTTAGCTCAAACCTAATCGACTCTCATTTATGTTCTAGGGTTTTCTTATTCTTTAATATCTCATTAATATGCATTTACTTTACATGTTACGTCTTAATGACTCGCTAATTAACCTAATACGTAAATAATAACAATCTTTCCTTTTATGGTTTTACCATGTACGTTTATGATTTTATGTGACATACAAGTTACTGATTACTCAGATAAATTACACGTGTACATAATCACTAGTTCACTTGAATTAATATAACGCACACAAAAGAGACACGGTTCACAAACATTTAGGGTTTGATATACTTTATTCGCTTTACATATTAAACTAGGGTTTATGTTTACGTGACCCTAACTTGTTTAGTACACGTTCAAAACTCATGTATATATGTTCGGTTTAAACTAGGGTTTCGGCTAGTAGGTTTACGCAAGTCTTAGCTCATCTAAACACGTTACATATTCAAGTTATTAAGTTTTATTCATTAGCCGAATACATATATGGTTCGGTCCTAACTCATGCATGGTTCGGCCTTGTTTAACTCAACATATACATGACCCGATTCAATATTACATATCACGTTACATGTTCTTTAATAGTTATAAGGTTTAATCTTTATGGTTTGCCCTTGTTTTGGTCTACACGGCTCGGCACAACAAAAGATAACAAGAAACTCGACCAAACAAAATATAACATAACATATTAACGCATGGTACATCAAAGGAAGACGAATAAACGTTATACCTTTACTTGTTTGAAGCAAAATCTCGACACCAATGGGGTTTGGGTCTCGGCCGAATAGGAACAAGGAAAAGAAGAGGCGCAAACTAGAACTAGGGTTTCAATTTAGTGATTATGAGTTATATTTATAGTTAACATTTTTAGTTAGGGCTTTGGAGGGGGTTGGGTTCGGTTTGGGTCCAACCGAGCTCAAAGGCTCACCCAAAATGGGCTTCGGCCCTTGATCCCACGAACACAAACAAACGCCCTTCGTGGCTTCTCTTGATTCTCGGCTTGGCGCAAAACAAACAAAACAAACGAGCCCGTTTAATAATCGAATGGCCCAACATTATTGGCGAATAGTTTAAGTCCTTCGTCGTACCAAAGTCGTTCACGTAATTTTATTCTTTAAGTTCTTATTTATTAGGTTTTTAATTTCGTTAATTAATTATAAACGTATTTTATGTATTTTATAAATTCTTGGTTCCAAGGGTATTTTCGTACTTATATATGTTTTAGATTTTTCGGGTTTTACAATTCTTCCCCTCTAAAAAAAAATTTTCGTCCTCGAAAATTGAAATGGAACAAAACGAAAACGAGATGAGAACATACCGAACTATTCAAAGAAATGAGGATAACTAGCTCGCATCGACTCTTCGGTTTCCCAAGTAGCCTCACGCTCCGGGTGATTTTTCCAAAGAATCTTAACAAACGGAATGACTTTATTTCTCATAACTCTTTCTTGTCTTTCTAAAATAGCTTCCGGCTCTTCAGATAAAGACATATCGGATTGAATTTGATCAAACGGATACGAAGCAACTTGTAATGGATGATAGTTGTATCCCCTTAGGAGAGATACATGCAACACATCATGAACATGCGATAACTGAGGCGGAAGTGCTAATCGATACGAAACTTCTCCTATACGCTCCAAAATTTCAAACGGACCGATAAATCGAGGACTGAGCTTGCCCTTGATTCCAAAACGTTTCACACCTCTAAACGGCGAGACTTTCAAAAACACACGATCACCAACTCGAAACTCTAAATCACGACGATGCTTGTCGGCATAACTTTTCTGACGAGACCTAGCCTCCTTCAACTTTTCTCTAGCAACAGCTACTTTCTCATTAGTGATCTAATTCATTTTCGGACCTTCGATTAGACGTTCACCTACTTCATCCCAACAAGTAGGTGATCTACATTTTCTTCCATAAAGAAGTTCAAACGGTGCTGCCTTAATGCTAGCATGCCAACTGTTGTTGTATGCAAACTCTACCAAACACAAATATTCATCCCAGCTGCCAGTCCATTCCAAAGCACAAGCCCTTAGCATGTCCTCTAAGGTCTGAATAGTCCTCTCTGACTGACCATCTGTTTGAGGATGAAACGCCGTACTAAAATTAAGTCGAGTACCCCAAGATTTTTGCAAACCCTTCCAGAAACGAGAAGTAAAACGCGGATCCCTATCTGACACAATAGACGTCGGAGTACCATGAAGTTTAACTATCTCTTTGAAAAAAAAATCTGCCAATCTACCAATACCATAATCCTTTCTAATTGGTAAGAAATGAGCAGATTTGGTTAGCCGATCAACAACCACCCAAATCGCATCATGCTTCTTCTTAGAAAAGAGGTAGTCCAGTCACAAAGTCCATAGATATCTTATCCCACTTCCATGTCGGAATATCCAATGGTTGTAACAGTCCACTAGCTCTTTGATGTTCGATCTTCACTTGCTGACAAATCATACACTTCGACACAAACGTCGCCACATCTTGCTTCATGCCGTTCCACCAGAAATACTGTTTCAAATCCCTATACATCTTGGTAGAACCAGGATGGATAGTGAAAGGAGAACTATGAGCTTCAGTCATAACTTTCTCATAAAGTACCTGATCATTGGGAACGCAAAGCCTATCTTCATACCATACAATTCCGTCGTTATCAATCTTAAACTCCGGCTGCCTACCTTCTTCAACATTTTGAGCTACGGCCCACAGCTCGCCGTCATCTTTCCGAGCTTCCTTAATTTGCAGTATAAGGTTCGACTCCACCTTCATACTAGCCCAGTATCCACCAAAACCTCGTACGCACAACTCAACATCCAAACGCTCTAAGTCACGAATGATCCTAGGCTCAATCTCAATACTTGCAAGCATGCCTGATTTCCGGCTAAGTGCGTCAGCAACTACATTAGCCTTACCAGGATGGTATTGAATGTTAGTGTCATAATCCTTAAGAAGTTCTAACCATCTTCTTTGTCTCATGTTGAGTTCCTTTTGAGTGAAAATATACTTGAGGCTCTTATGGTCGGTGAAAATATCACACGTCTCTCCATACAAGTAATGTCTCCAGATCTTCAACGCGAACACCACAGCAGCTAACTCAAGGTCATGAGTTGGGTAATTCTCCTCATAAGGTTTCAGTTGTCTTGAAGCGTAAGCTATCACCTTACCATGTTGCATCAAGACACAGCCCAATCCTTTCTTAGATGCATCGCTATAGATTTGATATCCTCCAGAACCAGATGGAAGAGTCAAAATAGGAGCGGACACCAACCTCCGTTTCAACTCTTCAAAACTCTTTTCTCTTTCATCCGTCCACACGAACTTTTCACCTTTCCTCATCAATTGGGTTAAGGGCAAAGCTAAACGAGAGAAACCTTCAACAAAACGTCGGTAGTATCCAGCAAGTCCTAGAAAACTCCTAACCTCAGTCACTGTCGTAGGTCTTGGCCACTTAGTGATAGCCTCAACCTTAGACGGATCCATGGTGATACCATCAGCAGATACAATATGACCAAGGAAAGCGACTTGTCTTAACCAAAATTCACACTTCGAGAATTTGGCGTACAACTTCTTCTTCCTCAGAATTTCCAAAACTATCCGGAGATGTTGCTCATACTCCTCTTCAGACTTAGAGTAAACTAAAATGTCGTCGATGAAAACAATAACGAAATTGTCGAGGAACTCATGGAAAACACGATTCATCAGGTCCATAAACACAGCAGGCGCATTCGTCAAACCAAAAGGCATAACGAGAAACTCATAATGACCATATCTGGTACGAAACGCGGTCTTAGGAACATCTTGCTCCTTCACACGAAACTGATGATAACCAGACCTCGATCAATCTTAGAAAAGAACTTAGCTCCTTGCAGTTGATCAAACAAATCGTCTATGCGCGGAAGAGGATAACGGTTTCGAATAGTAATACGGTTGAGTTCACGGTAGTCGATACATAAGCGCATACTTCCATCCTTCTTCTTTACAAACAAAACAGGTGCACCCCATGGAGAAACACTAGGTCGAATGAATCCATTATCTATCATCTCTTGCGTTGCTGTTCCTTCAATTCCTTCAGTTCTACAGGTGCCATACGATACGGAGCTTTCGAAATCGGTTTAGCACCAGGAATTAACTCAATGCTAAACTCAACTTCTCTAGCTGGAGGAATACCAGGAAGTTCATCGAGAAAAACGTCGGTGAATTCACAAACAACAGAAAGGTTTTCAATGTTAGGACTCTCCAAAGATGTGTCCTTAACAGATGCTAGAAAACCTTGACACCCATGAGCAATCATGGTCCGTGCCTTCATAGCAGAAATGAACTTAACAGATTTGAGTGGTTTAGAACCATAATAAACGAATTCAGGATGTTTTACGTCTCCAAAGATCACAGTTCTAGCATAGCAGTTGATGGAAGCTCTATGATAAGCCAACCAATCCATGCCTAGAATGATATCAAAGTCGACCATATCGAGAGGATACAGATGTGCAGGGCGAATACGATCATCAAAACGAAGAGGACACTTAGCGTATTTATGATCAATGATCATGTGGCTTTTCATAGGCGTAGATATCGATAAGTGATTCGTTAGTGGTTGTGGCTTCATATTAAGTTTCTTAGCACATGTGACAGATATAATGGAGCGTGTGGCACCGGTGTCAAATAAAACGAAGACAGAATAATCATCAATGAAAAGAGTGCCCGTAATGGTGAAGTATGCTCCTACCGATTCCAGTAGTAGCATAAACACGTCCAGTAGTAGGTGGCGGCTTGGTGTAGTTTCCAGAATCGCGGGTTCCTCTTAGGGCAATCCTTGATCTTGTGAGTAGTGGAACCACAAGAGAAACATCCACCAGTGGCCTTGAAACACGGTCCCGGATGAGCCTTTCCACAAGTAGTACAGATAGGTAGGGGAGGCAAAACTTCACTGCTGTCCTTTGCGACTAGAAGATCCCTGAAGCACGACCCTGATTTGATCCTCGAGCCGACCTGATCCTTGTTGTAACGCTGGTTATTGTTACCTTGATTCTGACGATCATTTCCACCCTTACCAGCAGCTCTGCTATCCTGACCCCTCGCCTCAGGGCGCTTAGAGTCCACATTCCTTCTCGACTGACCCCGCTGATCATAACCCTTATCCACTTGTCCCCTTGAATCATAACTCCTGCCAGTATTTCCCTTATACTCATTACTTTGAGTCCAACCTTGAATCCGATCACCATCGCGATTACGCTTGTTGTAACCGAACCTCATGAAAGATCTCAATGTTACGAGCTGCATCATTGCAGGCCGACACATCCTCATACTCAGTGTTAAGCAGTCGGTCCAACACCCACTTCTTCAGTCCCCATTTGAAATGCTTAGCTTGGCGCCTACCATCTCCAGCAATCGCTCCAACAAAGCTTACCAACCTCATAAACCTACTCATGTACTCATTGGAGTTCTCATGATCAAACTGGTAGATTGCCTGATAATCCCCGACCCACCAAGGGTAAAGGAATCACAAGTAATGGTGTCATATCAAAGCAAAACATAAATAACCAAAAGAAGTCTTGACATAAATGCGGAAATAATCCAAGTCAAAATGACTTCAATACATAGGTCCCAGCGGAAACATAATAAACCTCAACATAATATCCGAAATAAATAAGTCTTAAATGGCATCATAAGAAATCAAAGCTAAAATCTCTAAGGTAAGTCCACTCAAGCACTCATCCCAAAGCAACCCAGCTTCCAATGCTTAGATACCTGCCGCGGAAGAAAAGAAAAGTGCGGCTGAGCTTTCAAAAGCCCAGTGAACAGATATGAAAGCAAAAGCGAATACCAAACGATATCGAATATGAAAATAAAGCGAATGAGCGATAGCAAAATCATAATCATTTTCAATGCATAAATCATAATTTTCAAAATAAAGTTTATAGTCAACTACCACGAGCCCAGAAACATATATCAGATCATATTCATATTCACATAAGGCAACATTTTGTAGGGGAGACCTACCAGAGTTATGAAGGACGTGCACGCACGCAGCATCAATCATCAGATAACATATAACAGATAACATATAACAGATCTAGGATGCATCCATACGCCCCTTCCTACATATTCACAAATATGCTTCACCATCCAGAGATGTGGCGGTAACATCACTCTCTGCCCTAGAGTCATATCAGAGGTGCATCATCTGATACGGACATGGAAGCCCCATGACTAGTTAAATATTTGGCTCGGGTGTCAAACTATCTTAGGTCAAATCAGAATGTCATAACTGACACATATCATATTTTATCCGAAAATCATTCATATTTCCAAAATCACAGTTTTCATATCAGATAGTTCAAAATCAGATGTTTCATAATTCAGAAATCAGAGTTCAGATAAGCAAAAGCTCAACAAATCAGATTTGGGATTCATAGCAAAGGCTTAGGAAACCCTAATACGAAAGAAAACGTTAAAAAGGAACCTTTACTGAAAAGGTCAGAATATCTGTACGATAACACAAGTGTCTTAAAGTAAGACAGAATATCCGTACCTTATTCCAAAGCAAATGATCGAAAAGCAGAAAGACGGAAGGCAAAGGATTACTCCCCCTTCTCAGAACCTATAGACATTAACGGTCGTCCAAGTTATTTATGATTCCATAATCGTCGAAATGATCTTTTAATATTTGGTGTTCATACTTAATGTACATTAATGATCTTCTTACTTTAGGGTTTTATTAAATGAGACTTAAGTATTTTATAATTAATGTTGTAGATTAGGGTTCGTTATGTCATTTATTAAAGTCTAGGGTTAAATGTGAAAATAGTTTATAAGTCATAACTCACACATGAAATAACGAATTACTATATTTAGCTCAAACCCTAATCGACTCTCATTTATGTTCTAGGGTTTTCTTATTCTTTAATATCTCATTAATATGCATTTACTTTACATGTTACGTCTTAATGACTCGCTAATTAACCTAATACGTAAATAATAACAATCTTTCCTTTTATGGTTTTACCATGTACGTTTATGATTTTATGTGACATACAAGTTACTGATTACTCAGATAAATTACACGTGTACATAATCACTAGTTCACTTGAATTAATATAACGCACACAAAAGAGACACGGTTCACAAACATTTAGGGTTTGATATACTTTATTCGCTTTACATATTAAACTAGGGTTTATGTTTACGTGACCCTTACTTGTTTAGTACACGTTCAAAACTCATGTATATATGTTCGGTTTAAACTAGGGTTTCGGCTAGTAGGTTTACGCAAGTCTTAGCTCATCTAAACACGTTACATATTCAAGTTATTAAGTTTTATTCATTAGCCGAATACATATATGGTTCGGTCCTAACTCATGCATGGTTCGGCCTTGTTTAACTCAACATATACATGACCCGATTCAATATTACATATCACGTTACATGTTCTTTAATAGTTATAAGGTTTAATCTTTATGGTTTGCCCTTGTTTTGGTCTACACGGCTCGGCACAACAAAAGAAAACAAGAAACTCGACCAAACAAAATATAACACAACATATTAACGCATGGTACATCAAAGGAAGACGAATAAACGTTATACCTTTACTTGTTTGAAGCAAAATCTCGACACCAATGGGGTTTGGGTCTCGGCCGAATAGGAACAAGGAAAAGAAGAGGCACAAACTAGAACTAGGGTTTCAATTTAGTGATTATGAGTTATATTTATAGTTAACATTTTTAGTTAGGGCTTTGGAGGGGGTTGGGTTCGGTTTGGGTCCAACCGAGCTCAAAGGCTCACCCAAAATGGGCTTCGGCCCTTGATCCCACGAACACAAACAAACGCCCTTCGTGGCTTCTCTTGATTCTCGGCTTGGCGCAAAACAAACAAAACAAACGAGCCCGTTTAATAATCGAATGGCCCAACATTATTGGCGAATAGTTTAAGTCCTTCGTCGTACCAAAGTCGTTCACGTAATTTTATTCTTTAAGTTCTTATTTATTAGGTTTTTAATTTCGTTAATTAATTATAAACGTATTTTACGTATTTTATAAATTCTTGGTTCCAAGGGTATTTTCGTACTTATATATGTTTTAGATTTTTCGGGTTTTACACCAACAATCCAATCAATCCTTCCTCCAAGAGCTTATTAAATCTGCAAAGATAAACTAAACTACAAAAACGCGTAAAATTCTAAAACTCACTTTTGTAGGCATCACGGTTGCATTTAGCATATGCAACAAGCCTTTAAACCCCTCGGTGGCCCGAGTGGACGAGTTGTAGTATCGTGAGGGTTTCCAGTGAACATACCCACGAAGTTCAAAACACTTTTATTTTTAAAACAAGTACTTATTTATTTACAATGTACTAAAAATTAACAAAACTTAAAATGGAAAAACCAAATAAAAGAAATGATACTCTTGCAAAAACAAAAAGACATTTAACCTTACTTTACCTAAACACAAACACACACAAAAAAATAACAACGGATTTTTTTTGTATTTTTTTATTTATTTATTTATTTTATTTTTTTGGTTTTTTTAATAAAAACAAGCTTTATTTAAAAACTTTTATTGATAAAATAAAACACGAATGAAGAAGGTTACGAACACGAAAATAAACACAACTAAATAAAACATTTAAACACACATATATATATATATATACAAGAACGCCAAATACATAAAACAAAACAAAACTTAGAACATAAATAAACATGAAATCACGATCACAGAAAAATGACAATCACATAGATGCAAGCACACACAATTAGTTACGTAAAATAAATCAAACAAGATAATCTAAACAAGATAGTCTTATTTAAAATTAATACGAAACTAACATAGACAATAATAACACAAACATGCAAGAGATCACATAACATATAAAACTCAAACACACGAAACAAGAAACACACGGATTATTTATTTTTTTATTTTTTATTTTTTTTTTGTTAACAGAACACACAACCGGATAGGCTGCGGGTGCAGGCTGATCGGTTCATGTTGATTTATTAAGTACAAAGCTTCCAACCGATCGGTTGGTTGATTCGGGGTAGTTTTGGTGGGTTTTTTCGCAAACTATTTTTAGCACACTTAGAAAGCAATCATTGAAACGAGCATTTTAGAACACATGAAACAAAATCCCAACATCAAAAACTTGATTTTGATGGAAAGATCATTTAAGCAATTATGAGAAAATGAGAGATTTTTGAGAAAATGAAAGACAAGCATTCAAGCAAACATCATGAGCAAACATCAAGAGCAATCAAACAAGATCAAAGCAACAATTATTCAAACGCAAACATCAAGAGTAAGCAATCGAATCTAGCAAACATTTCAACAAACAAACCAACACAAGAATACAAACACAAGTCCCCGGCTGTGGCGCCAAAAACTTGATGGGTTCCATCGAGGTTTTAATTTATAACAAGAATTACTGGTAACTAGGAACACATTCGGGCAAGTATACCCTAGTCGAGTTGTAGTATAGGTTTTGGTAAATCAAGGTCGTCCCAAGAGACTTGGTTGCACTACAAGTGTCGTTTGTTTGTTTAAGCAAGTAACAAGTTGATGGTTTTGATTGTCACGTATCAAACCAACAAGAAAAGCAATATAAGAACAAGCAAGTATCAAGACATTCATGGTTATTTCAATCAAACACAAAATCTCAATAACAAACATCATTATATATATAAGTAACAAGGTTTACCCAAAGTATGAATTACAATAGGCAAAGATGAAGGATTATAGCACTCCTTCAAGCCTCCAATCAACTACAACTTCTAACCAAGCAAACTTCTGGAAATGGCAGAGGTTTGTGGTCTTTTGGGAGAGATAAATTGGTGGAAATTCGTCCTTAAGGGTGGAGGATCGAATTACACACAAGTTGGGATAGCATAGTTGGCGGAAATTCGTCCTTAAGGGTAGAGGCTTGAATTTCACACCTTTGGGGAAGGTAAGTTGAGAGATAGATGTTGTAATAGGTGGAAATTCGTCCTTAAGGGTGGAGGCCCTAATTTCACACCTAGAGATGGAGTGGTGGGTGAAAGGGATGAGAAGAATGGAGAAGGGATGATGAAAACATACACAAATGAGGTCTATTTATACTACTCTCAAGGCAAGGGGTTATAAATGCATTTCTTGGTCACCAAGGAGCTTGGAAGGGACTAGAATACATGTAGGAAGAACCTAGAATCGTTTGGAACAATTTTGGATTCTTAGTGATGAAGAAATGGCTATCCAGGGCTTCCCAACCGAATCGGTTGGGCTCCAACCGTTTCGGTTGGTCTTCTTGACTACTCTCTAACCGTTTCGGTTGCGGGGCCTGTTTGGATCGAATATTTATTGTGTTGATGATTCGGGTGGTCTTGGATGATGGAAATACATGTTATCTATTTGAGAGAGTAAGAGATGAGAGGGTTTTTCTTGCTAGAGACTTGCTTTGTAAATTATCAAATGTTAGATTGAGAAGCACCACCCCTTCCATGGATGGAAGGGGTATTTATAGTTACAATGAATACGTCCTCCTATCGGACTGTGGATCGGGCATATAGTGGGTAAAGAACCGTCCTTCCTCCACGGTGTTACACTAAACTAATCTACGCTACTAATTAACTAATAAACTACTAAACAACGTAAATAACTACAAGTCTACGAGCTAACATATGCTAGACTATAATGGGGTGACCGACACTTTAACATGGAATTTCCAATTCCTAACAATCTCCCCCTAAGGGAGGTCACCCCATGAAATACATTTTGCATCCTAGCATTCAATCTTTGTCTTTAGTTCTGAGCTCGTAGACTTCAATTCTTCAAGTTTCACAATCTTTGTGCTTTAGTAGTGATTCTTCAAAGTCCGCATCTTTGATGATCTTTGAGCTTTCATTGAGATCATCAGCCACAGTAAATCTCTGAATCACCCTTTGTAGTGTTGCCATCATGTGATGTTGTGACTTTCGGACCGACATGCTCGCACTTTCTGGATCATGACATCTTTTCATCAGAGTAGCGGAAGCTTTACTGACTCATGATATTTGCAGCAGCGTAGCAGAAACATAGTATAAAAATATCAGAGCCAGGTTCTGTAGATATGCACAAGTTATGATTTCTTCAAATTAAGTGTGGATGCTATGAGCATGCGGCTTATGATTGACTTCTCAATTCTGATCAGCTGCAACCGTCCAAATGTACCTGTAAACAACAGTTAGCAATAAAACACACGAAAGTGTCTTTGATCACTTTCGTTGAATTGAGGTACACGACCCACGGTTCCCCGTTGATCAGTACAAGTACTGCCTGTGATCAGGTATAATTCTGAAGAATCGACTTGACAGGGTTTCGCAGCTGCTCTAGCTGTTCTCAAACCGGAACGTCTCAAAGAAGACAACACGTAGTGAGTGAACCAGCGAATTGAGATTCACTGATTGATGAAAAATTGATTTGTAACCAATCGCATATTGCTTAGAAGAAAGAGTTTTGCAATACGACGAAGGTTTTATGAGAAAGATCAATTTTCAATCAAAAATACTTTTCGTATTTGAAAAAGAATACACACTCGATGTTGAAGAGAAAAGAAGATTTGCACATCAAACGGTTTTTCCAAAAGTATTTTTTTCAATCAGAGATACTTTTTGTGTTTGAAAACATAAGTACACGTTCGATGTGCTAGAGAAAAGAAGATTTGCACATCGAACGGTTTTTCCAAAAGTATTCGTCAATTCATTTCCTGGACCAAGGTTGATTCACGAGTAAATCGCCCCATCGTTTCTATCCAGTTGTCACAAGTTTGATCTTTCGAGAAGATCTCACATGTCACCCACCAAGAGCTTGTTTGATGATGGCTCAAGAAGGATTTCCATCTTCATCATGAATATTTACATATCACTTGGATGTTCTGGCAATACCACAAGGATAATGCGTAGGACTCTCAATATATATACTTACTTTCCACATTGTGTGAAACAACAAGTCTTCATTAATTTTGTGTCCTAACGAGATATTGTGGATGATCTCTTGGCTCTAGACTCAATTGTGCACATTTGGTTTCCTATGCCGGAGACTAGGGAGAGGATCTCCTTCTTCAATATCAACAATTTCTAGGAGAAAGTCGACAGATTATGTAGGTTCCCCGTGAGAATGAAACAAGCCTTTTAAGAGGAACTTGAGTAGCTTGGGAAGTTTAGTGCAGTGCGTCACTGGGTCCTTGACGTCTTGTCTTCAATACCAGTGTTACCTTAGTAAACACCAGTAGCATATGTATTGAACCCGGTTTCTACCCTAAGGTTGAATTAATGGAGGGATATTTCTTTTCACCCTTTTTTACATTCATATCTTTTTTATTCTTCAACCCCTTTAGTGCTTACCGAGACTTCATAACTAGAACCTTGTTGGGTTTATTCCAGTTCTAGCTCTATCTCAGTCCGCACTCTTCCCATTTCTTACTTTTCTCCTTTTTTCATCATACCTAAGAACTCTACACTATCTAGTGGATTGTCCTTAGGTAGATCCCTCCGGCTCTGGCGGATCGTGGGAACTAATACCTAACCTCACCATCCTTATAACTCCATACATAAAGTAAAATGATCGGTCTTTTGGTACAGTTCATTCCTTTTCAAAACCAATTGAAAAATCATTTGGAAAAATCAATCAAGGTACATGTGATATAAAATCAAAGCATTTTGTACCTTAATTGTTTTGATCATTTAGAAAATGCTCCCCCTCAACATGTGCATATGATTTTGAAATTGTTTAGCACATGGAGGCAAGAGATCTTTTGAGATGATTTCTTTGATCACAATTTCCTTAGAAAAAGCCATTTGATTTTCTTGGTAAATTCTCTCCCTCAATATGTGTGTTGGATATTTGAAAATCATTTTGCACATAGAGGAAAGAGTTCTTTTGAAGTACATCCATGATCACAAAAGCCATCAAGAAACCATTAGAAAATCAATCAAGGTACTTTATGTTGAAACATTGAAATCTTTGTACCTTGAAAGTTAATTTTCTTTTTGAAATGCTCCCCCTCAATATGTGCTTCGAGATTCGAAAGTGTTTAGCACATATGAGAGAGCAGCCTACACATTTGAATCAAAATGATCACCTTTTATCAAATCTCATTATTAAATCACAAATTCTCCCCCGATCAAAAATATCAAACCCTTTGAGATTTTGGATCCCATGTGATTTAATAAGATTTAGAAAACATGGGAGAAAATGTGGTCTTGTTTAAATACTCATCTTGTTTTTGGTTAAATGCTCCTCCACAATCATGTGCATTATGTATTTCAAAATCGTTTGGCACATGAAGGAAGGAGTGCTTTAGAAACAATCACCCTTTTAAAAACAATTTGAGATTTAAATCACGATCTCTCCCCCGATCAAAAATTTCAAACCTTTTGAGATTTGTGATCCCAATTGATTTAAATAATTTAAAAAATGTTGGGGAAAGACGTGGCAAGATTTGATTTTGAAAAATGATGGATAAGGATCAATATAAGACATTAAAGATTGTTAGTGTCAGGTATGATAGTTTTTAAGAGATCTTTAAGTAAAATAAAACAATTTCACAATCAAACAAGAACAGAAAAAATTTCATTTTGTAAGATCTTTGAGTTTTAAAGAAAATCATACCATGACATAACATTAAATCTTTAGATCACCACATATTTTGTACAAAACGGACTTTTATGAAGAAATATCGTTTGAAAATAATTTATTTTAAATCACTCTCCCCCTCAATCGATTACCTTAGTCGATGATTGAGTGACTTATAGTTTTGATAAAATGAAGTCCGGTGATTTTCAAAATTTAGTCCAGTTTATTTTCAAAACCAATATTTTTCCATCTTTCAAAACAATATTATTTGAAAATTGTTTAAAAAATGGTATCAAATTTCCTGCACAAAGATACGTTAGGTGGTTGAGAAGCTTATGTTGTTGCTGTAGGGGTTGGAAGAAAAACCGTCTGCTGATGCAGTGAGACTTCTTACGTTGCATTTTAATGCCAACTGAGGTCAAATTAAGCTCCGTTTCTTCATTTTCTGATGAAGAAAACCTTCTGCTGATGCAAAGGAGACCTCTTACGTTGCATTTTTCCATGCCAACTCTCCATAGAAGTCCAATTAAGCTCCGTTTCTTCATTTGTCAACCCAAGATATAGTTACCCTTTCCTTTCTGCATCCAATCATCATTGTGGGATCCGGATCGGGAACATTCTTATAATCCATGATATATGCATACGTTAGTAGACATACAAACAGATATATGGTGGTCGACAACACCCAAACAGCAATCGACTAATTAAAGTCAATCAAACATATCAATCAGATCATATAAGGCATGGGATTTATGTGTTCATCAAACTCTAATCATCTAATCCTAACAATCACATCCTAGAAACCTAGTCCTTCAACATAGGCAATTATATTTTTCAAATAAGCACGTAGGATGATTAAGAAATCCCGTTAGATGATGTAAATTTGAAAACATTCTCCCCCTCAATCAATGACTCATTTTCTAAAAAGTTTAAAAGCGCTGAATTCATTGATTGAGTTTGCAAATTTTAACGAAAACTATGAATTTGATTGATTTACAAGCAACACAATTACCACCACTTTTTGAAAACAACAAATATTTTTCTGAAGAATTTTAGACGGAAAAACATTTGTGTAGGAACTTATAGAAAATTGGTTTAGCGCAGCACTTTCCTTCCTTTGAAGAGCGGGTTGCTATCTGAAATAATAGCAAACCATGGTTTAAGCACGGGTTACAGTCTGAAATAACTGTAAGCCATCATTTGAAGCCCGGGTTACAGTCTGAAATAACTGTAAGCCATTGTTTGAGACATGTTTTGGAAAAAGAATATTTACACCTCCCGCTCGAACTTCATCTATGGTCCCGTGCCATTGTTGAATGACATTTCTAAGACAGCAGATGTTATCGATACCAGAAAACATGTCTTTAGAAAAACAATATTTTTGGTCTTTTTAAATTTTCTGATTTTTAAGGGTTTTTGTTGATTTTATATTTTTCTATTTTCTTTTGATGGTTTTATATTTTTGTATTTTGGTTTTTCAGATAAATATATACAAAGATAGAGTAGATGATATAGTTTAAGAAAGATGATGATACGAGTACCGAGATAAGGATATCGAACAGCCCTGTTGTAGAAGATAGAAATCGTCATCTCTTAAATTTTCACCACCAAAGCTTCCAAGGCTCCAGAATAGAAGATAGAACATGAGCCTATGAGAAAGAGAGACTTTGGCAGCTTCCCCCCAAACCGAAGATCCATTAGATGAGCAGATTCGAAGCTCTATTTCAAGCTTGCCTTAGCCAGGTGCACAGAGAAGCACACCATTATCATAAATCCCGCTGCTCCTTTTAAGAACGATAGTCGAGATACTTCGTTCGGGGTTATATCATCAACAAGAAGAACAGCAACGTATCATCACACATTTGAATACCTCATCTCAAATTCCTTTTTCCACTGAAGTCTGAAGCAATCCATTCCGAAAGGTGTCAAGAGAACAATTCCCCCTAGTAGTTGAATTGATGCAGCCCGTCTATTAGAATATAGCTCAAGAACTATCCCGAATACACATCATGCCCGCAAAGAAAACACCTCCCCAATGTTTGTGGTAAAAAATGGCTTTCTTCCCTGATGATCGTGTATGAAGCTCAAGAACCCGAAGTACACCATTATCCAAGAACTCTCCCGAATACACATCATGCCCGGAGAGAAAACACCTCCCCAATGTTTGTGGTAAACAATGGCTTTCTTCCCTGATGATCGTGTATGAAGCTCAAGGACCAGAAGTACACACATTCCCCAAAGAGAGAACAACCGATAACATTGAAGAAGCAGGCCGAATCACTGATTATCTCTGCGAATGACAATCTCTGCGGATGTCAACTCCGGAATAAGTGATTATATCTCTGAATCACTGATTAAGCCCTCAAGTAAGACAGCTGAGCGCCCCCAATGTACACAATTCTCTCTCCCCTGATGATTGCGATAACATCGAGATCATCACACACTTGTGTACCTCTTATATCTTCAGAAACTTTCTCTAACATCTCTTCCCCTACATAGTTGGAATAAACACTAAACGCCATGAGTCAAACCTTGAGTTTCTCTACGGTAATGACATTTGTCTTCCCGGGATATCTTCAATCACTTAGAAGTATTAAGTTCATCAAGTTTACTCGCCATGAGTCAAACCTTGAGTTTCTCTGCGGTAATAACATTTGTCTTCCCGGGATATCTTCAATTACTTAGAAGTATTAAGTTCATCAAGTTTACTCGCGTTTAGATACATGTCTCCTTCCCCCTTGCTGGTTTTGACACTTCAGAATCAGCAATCATATTATAAGCCCAAATACTTGAAATATTTTGAGAAGAGCACTATTAGCACAAATATATCTGTGAGAATCAACTTGCTGAAGTAAGTGAGCAAGTCTGATTGGGGATTAAATCAAACATTTCACCCTCCCCCAATTAGTGCTCTCCCCTAAACCGACAATCTTTTTGATAAATGCCTTGAATAAGAAGAAGTCTTTAGATCGTTAAATGCAACTCGTCTTTAGTCTTCTAACATGTAGCAGAAAATGTAGAACCGAATGTAGACTCGGTCTTCTTCAAGATCGTCCAGTTGGGGAATAGATAGTTAACATCTTCATCACACCAAAAAGCATCCCAATTAACTTACATCTTGCAAATCCCCTTCACTAAAAATCCCTCCCAATCAAAAAAGAACATAAAGATGTTCATCAAGGAAATCAGCAATCAGCCCGCAACGAACACACTAAATGGTAACACCAAACTACCAATCACATCAAACAAGAACAGAGAGATTGTTCGGAATCATCATGTTGATGTATACGTGAAGCATCAACCGGAAGCACTTTGTCGATAAATTCATCAGTCTGTGAGAAGATGTCAACCAACGGCTCTTAGAAGAAACTCCATGTGAAGATGACCCGATAAGAAGAAGCTCGATTCTTACATGAGTTTGGAGCCGTTTGACCATTTATTCTCATAAATCAATCAACCATGCAGAGTTATCATACTTCTTCTCCCCCTCAAGAATTGCATACTGAGATGCCATTCTTGATTAAACAAGTGATTATCATCCAAATGTATTTTATTCACACTTCTCCCCCGCAAAATTAGCACATGATGTCGCCATCTTCATTATATTTGTAACACCCCCAATTTCGAGATACGCAGCGGAATTCAAACTGTGTGTTACTTCATGGCACAACAGTCATAATAATATAAAACGATCTCTAAAGGAGTCGTTTTAAGAAAGCTTTATCATTCAAATATATCAGAGTTTACAAAATAGGTCCCAGTTGGTTCCATTGTTTACAAAATACATCAATATAAGTCTTTGATGTTTTGTGAATGATAAATTATTTATAGCCTTCTTGATCCTGTCCTTGCCCTTCCGTGCCAACTTCCGACATTATGGACCTGAAATACATGCTTAAAACTGTCAACACAAAGGTTGAGTGAAATTCATAGAGTTTAGGAAATCAGTTGAACACAATATTCATAACGTGAGGTAATTAGTCTCACAATTATGGTTTAGAAAACAAAACAGTTATTATTCACTAAGCATCATGCAATCAAGGCGTTAACTTGATGTCATATAATAGTAACCGATGCCCCAAGTAGGTAAAATTTGCCGTTTTACCTGATGTACTCAAATATATTGCGTTTGTTTACCGGATCCTGGTCAAACAAACGGGATTCGTCAATCCCGATAGATCTATCCACAATATTCGCGCTCACTTCACTCGTGATTAATGATTCATGATTTAGGGACTTAAGATTGGCAAATGCGGTAACTTAGTGCAAGTAAAATAATCAGATAAGTATAGAATTTGAAAGCAATGTGTTCGGTTTAAAATAAAGCATGTATCTCCCCCAAGGGTTTGTAAAACAATTAAGTAATAGAAAGTGGGGCTATGAACTCACCGTAGTGTAAATGATGTTAAGTACTTTAACGGATGATGGATAAGTCGGAAAACTCCTAAGTGCAACCTAGAAATGAAATGATGCGTCTTAAGTTTGGAATAATGTTTTAGGAAAACATAAACCATTCTATATATATTTCTATGTTGATCATGATGTAGTTAACTATCATTTGATGTTTATAGAAAGATCTTTAATATGTGAAAACGCATTTAGTTTATAGATATTGTACTACCGTTCGGGCCATCATAATTCAGAGGTCATGCAGTAAACGTTCGAGGAGCTAGGACACTTTAAATCGTAAATACAGCAACTCGTCGATACGTTTTACTCAAATGAAACCCCTCACATGAAGGTCCCTACTATTTGTAGCACTTAGTAGATACAATATATGTTTTGAGTGAAGATTGTTATATAAACAAGTTTAGCATGTTTTTACAAGTTCTCGTCGTTTCATAAATATGATTACCTTAGTTAACGGTCTTGGGTAAACAAGCCTTGAGGCTTTAGCCATTGCCTTGCCGTGACTTTGGTCTTGACTACCATGGTCTTGAGACTCAACCTTGACCTTAGCTGTAGCCGTGGTCTTGGCTTATGGCTATTAGGCCTCTTGGTTTGCTTTTAGTTGTGACAAAAGTATAGTTATGAGACTAAATATAGGGCAGTTTCTGTTTTTGAAAGATTATGGCCTGTTTATGCGTTTTCAAGGTTCGAGCTTCTTTACTATTGAAGGAAAACGTCGTTCCGGACAACTTTCGTGCTTTAACTTTTTGATGAAACGGACTAGAAGGGCCTCAAAAAAATTCGGAATTTAGGCATAAAGCTATTTTGGCAGATTCATATTTTAGCTTCGCTAATTTCTTTTTGTCATAACTTTTGACTCGTGTGTCCGTTTCAGGTGCTTCAAATTGCTACGTTTTTGTTTTAATATTATAAACAAGAATATGAAAAGTATCAGATCTATATGTGGTCGATTTTATGGAAACTTTGTACAAAAGTTTATCATTTAAACACTTATTAACCCAAGTTTAACATATAAGTTCTTATAACTTGTTTTAAAGATTTTTGTACATCATGATCCAACATATGAGCATATATAGCATAGATTTAAGAATATGAAACATGTAAATGATATAGAGCAAGAGTGGTGGTTAGTTATTCTTACAACTTTTGGCTTTCAACTTAAGAAAGGAAAATCAAGGATCAAGAACTAGAACAAGAAATAGTAACCCTAGCTTCCAAATTCTTCAACCTCTTGATACTAAGTTGAGATGACTTGGGAAAACACTTGAATTCTTCTACTAGAACACCTCTTGTGTGGATTGGTGATCATAAAAGGATGGAAGAAACTAGTACTTGGATCAATCAAAGCTTAACATGAACTTTGGAATTGATAAGGACTTAAACTCTTGAATAATACTTGAAAGGAAACTAGCTAATGAGTGTGTGATATTTTTGTGATATGGAATGACCTAGGAGGGGGAGGGGGTATTTATATGGCCTTGAGGAGGTTCAAGGGTGGTGAATCACTAAGTCTTGCTAGCTAAGTTAAACATGTGTTACAAGATTAAGTAAAACTTAGTCATGTAAGTAAACAAATGTAATGATCTAGTGTAAGCAAGACTTATCACATGCCACCATTACATGGTGACTCCCCCCCTAGAGGTGGTTTGTAAGAGTATAATAAGATGACTTTGCTAATTTTGGTATTATCTTGTTTACGTAGTGAGTTTTGGTTCCGTTAATCGTCAACTGTAAGTCGTTAAGTCACGAAACGTAAAATCGGGTATCGTAAAAATATGAAACTTATAGGAATGATTAAACTCATCAATATACTCATTATTATCTTATAAAAATGAGTGATAAGTTTAATGGGTCGCGTAAACACTGCTAAAACTGGAAACGTAAGCTAAATACGTGAAAAATGCAATTTATCAGAAAAGAACGAGATTTCAGGGAAACGACCGTGAATTTATTTAGAGTAGACTAGAATTAGTCGAAAAGTGATATGAGATGTCAAAATGTGGTTTTCGTCATACGCGGGATAACTTAACAGTTATTTGTTAAGTTTAAAAGTTACGCGATTTAAGCAAAAATGTAGAACGTACAAGGTTAATTCCTTTATGGTCAAAGGAGGAGGGAAATATGTTTGACTTTTACAAAAAATGTAAAAGTGTCAAAAACATATTAGAAACACAGTGCAGGAATCGTTAAGTCTGGATGTAAGTAGAATTGTTTAAAACGTAAGTTTAGTTTTGTCAGCGCAGGGTTTATTTGGTAACATAAAAAATGAATTTTAAAAATTCTCAAATTAATCATGAGTGATCTAAAAACTAAACTGATGTGAGAAAAATTATCAGAGTTGATTTTCGTTAAGCGCGTGATGTTTAAACGGTGAACCGTCCAAAACGAAACTTTAAAACGATGTTTTCTTAATAACTTTTGTGAAAATGATCTAACGATTGTCGAACTCTCAGGTCATTACTAAAATAATTTATCTTACGAGAATGTGAAACAAAAATTTTACGGGATGAATAGTGAAAGTGAATAGTAAAAGTGAATAGTAACTTTTCAAAAATATGAAAAGTAACTCGAAAAATGCGGGTTGTTACAGTCTCACCACCTTAATGGGAATTCCGTCCCGGAATTCAGTGTGTGTTATCCGATGTTGAAATGTCTAGGAAAATGAGGGGGTATACGCCAAATTCTAATCTTTGTGTTCTCAAGTTTCTAGTCATAGAATGTATAATGTACCATGTGGCTTAAGTTGCTAACCTAAAGGGTTTTGTTAAAATCTTATAGAATCTGTAGGACCACACTTTTACATCAACCTTACGCGTAACACACCTTATCACAAGATGAACACGTTAAACCACAAACACTTATGCGTATAAGAAGATGAAATAAAGAAAGGAAAGATGGTGACTTGATGTTCTACAAACCGTGTATGTGAAGAAAGATGAAAACAAGATAGATGTTTATTTCAAAGGAAAACACACAAACACACATTCAAGCACACCCCTCAAATGAGACTTTGAGGGGTTTATATAGTACATTACATAAACGCCCTAATGGGCTTTGGCTTGGGCCTCGTGGACTTGGATTGGATAACACAAGATGAAAGGCTATCTTAACATAACTATTAGCCATTTAGCTTAGCCCAATCCACGAGCCCGTTGACTATTCTATCACTATACCTAACACGCGTTACAAAGTTCCTAAACGTGAATGACCATCACTTCTAATAAAAACTATTAAGGCTAACAATCTCCCCCTAAGGGGTGGTCATTCAAATGATGCTCCACTTGATTAGGTCTTTACTTTTCTTGAGCTTGAACTTTTTGTGTAGATATAGAATAGTCTTGAATCTTTGTTCCTTCAAGCTTTGTGATCAGATAATGTGGTTGTCTGCCGTTGTCAACTTCTTTGGTTAGGTATCTCCACGTCTTTCTCCACCATGCTCACACTTCTATTTGTCTTTTGGTTACCAATGATGTGGTTCTCGAGTCTTTAAACTTTGTAGATTCTTTGACATTGACGAAGAATCATCTTTAACTTTGAGTAGTATTTGATTTTGATGAGAACTTTCATGTGTTGTTAGTATGAGCATGTGGAGAGTCTGTACGATCAATCCGCTCTGGAGCTTCCATAAGAAGAAAACATAAAAACAGGTTAGTAATAAACGGATTCCGGCACTTACAAGTTTGAACTTCGAGAGTGTTAACAGCATAGTATGAAAACACAACTCTAATTCTCACAAAGGCCGTTCCTGAACTGGAGTCCCACAAGTGAGATAACGCAATGTACCGAAGTACACCTACAGTTCAGATGAGTCGCTGAGGTACACTGAAGCATCACCTCACGACTGTAGACCATTTGAGACACACTAAGCGTAATCCACGGGGAGTTACCAAAGTGACCTGCTGTCAGGGCAGTTTGATGTTGACCCTGGCAGGAATCTCCATTCAATCACTGAGGAATCACAATTGTGAAACTTCTGATAAATGTTCTGGCAGATTGCTAAGATCTGCGTAGGACTCTAGAATATATCACTTGTGTCTTTATTGATGAACAACAAGCGATGTCATGTCATGTGTTCCTATGAGATCTTTTGATGAATCTCGTGGCTCTAGACTCAATAGTGCATTTTGGTTTTCCTGAGCGAAGACTAGGGAGAGGGTCTCCTTCTTCAATACCAACGATCTCTAAGAGAAAGTCGATAGATTATGTAGGGTTCCCAGTGAGAATGAAACAAATCCCTTTTAAGAGGAATTGAGTGGCTAGAAGGTTTAGTGCAGTGCGTCACTGGGTCCATGACGTCTTTGTCTTCAATACCAGCGTCATCTAAGTGACAACTAGTAGCAGATGAATTGAACCCGGTTTCTGCCCTAAGGTTGAATATGGAGGGCTATTTCTTTTCACCCTTTCTTGAACTTTTCTTTTTAATTCTTCAACCCCTTCTTTCTCCTTTCTCACATTACTCTTTTTTTCAATCATTCCAAAGGACTTCTAATACTAACTATTTGTGATGTCCTTGGGTAGATCCCTCCGGCTCTGGCGGATCATAGGACGGATTTCCTATCCTTAGTCACCTTATAACTCCATGAGTGTCCTATTGTTGCCATAAAACCATTTTTCTTGAAAATCTCTCAGAGTGTTTATGATTGAAAACATGTTTGAGATACTCCAAGAGTTTTTATATTTTCAGAAACACTCCCCCTTCACATGTGCTTATAAGTTTTGACAGAAATTTGCACATAGAGGGTAGAGTTCGCACTTTTTGAATTGATCAGCTCATGATAGACACTTCCCCACGGGACACGATTACGTTGCCTAGTTAAAGAGTTCCATTGTCAGTTTTTAGGTGACAACTAGCTCTAATAACTAACTTGAAGTTGTAAACACTCCTTGAAAAGGAGGTTAGACCCATGAAGGTGCATATTTATCACAAGTTTCTCGAGATGGTACATTTACTGACTTTAATTCCTGTCAATTCATTTGTTCCGACTGAGTCGAGCTCATTGTGAGATTCAAACACTGATCATTAAACATTTTGATCACATTTTAATCACGTCTTCTCCCCCTCAAAAATAGCATATTCGTGATATTTTTGATATCAACGGATTAAACAACATTTTTAGAATCTTTTGGGGAGACAAACGAATTTGATTTAAGCATGAATTTGGAACATTTTAGTTTTATACTCCCCCTTTTAATAAAGAATAATCAATTAAAGGGTTTTAGAGGGGGTTATCTTGAGCAGAAAGTATTTTGAAATATTTTGAAAATCTTTTTGAACAATCTTGAAGAGGTGCTCAAGATGATGATGATTTCTCACCAGTTTTAAATGTAATGCACTGAAGCGTACACTACATTTTTCTATAAAAGCACGAGTTTTAATTTGAAAACAATCAAAAGTCATCATTTTTTTCCGGGTTTCGTACTGAAGTATACGAAAGCCATTTTTTAAGAAATTTTGAGAAACGACATGTTTTGGAAAACATTTAAAGAACTCTCGCTCAAGCATCTGTACATGCCCGTATCATTGTTGAATGACATTTCTAGAAACATACAGAATATCGATTATACGAGAGACATGTCGTGACAAGAATATTTTTGGATTTTTTATTTTATATTGTTTTTGTATTTTTAAAAGTTTTTTATTTTTATATTTTGCTTTTTAAGGTTTTTCAAATTTTGTATTTTGTTTTTCAAAAATATTTACAGCGAAGCTTTTTGTAAAATCATTTTCAAGAAGATTCGAGAAGACGTTCTAACTCCTCAGGGGTTAGGCTTCGCATTCCAATTCGTCGAACTAATTCGCCAAACCGTTCTTTTGGAAGGGCTTTAGTTAATAGATCGGCGAGTTGGTAATCTGTCTTCACGAAGAATAATTCAACAGTACCTTCTTCCACATGTTCTTTCATGAAGTGATAGCGGACTCTGATATGCTTAGTCTTTGAGTGATGAACAGGATTGCATGATATGGCTATGGCACTTTTCGAGTCACAATACATAGGTATTTTATCGAAAGTAAAGCCATAATCTGTGAGTTGTGTTCTCATCCATAGAACTTGAGCACAACACGCAGATAGAGACACATACTCAGCTTCAGCGGTTGAAAGTGCAGTGCAATCTTGTTTCTTTGAAGACCAGCTTACTAACTTTTCACCCAAAAATTATGCTCCTCCAGATGTACTTTTTGCTGTAACTTGATCACCTGCGTGGTCCGCATCTGAAAAAGCAATTAGATCAAATCCGGATTCCTTCGGATATCAAAGACCCTTGTGAATGGATGTCTTCAGGTACCGAAAGATCCTTTTAACCTCTTTGAGGTGCAGTTCTGTAGGCTTTGCCTGAAACCGTGCTAATAAGCAAACAGCAAAATGAATATCGGGTCGACTAGCAGTAAGGTACATGAGAGAACCAATCATGCTCCGATATTTCTTCGGATCGATAGGTTTCCCAAACAAATCGGCTCCAATTTTTGGTGAAGTTACCATTGGTGTTCCAACCGAGTCACAATTATCCATACCATGATTTTTCAAAATCTCAGTTGTGTATTTAGCTTGATTTATAAAAATTCCACGAGGGGATTGATGTATTTGTAAACCAAGAAAAAACTTTAGTTCCCCCATCATGGTCATTTCAAATTTACTTTTCATGAGATTTTCAAAATGTTTTGAAAGATTCAGATTAGTGGACCCAAAAATGATGTCGTCCACGTAAATCTGAACAATCAAAATGTCGTTTTTGCATTTATGTGTAAACAAGGTAGGATCAACTGTTCCTTTGGTGAAATTGTTTTAGATAAGGAAAGAAGACAGTTCGTCATACCACGCTCTCGGAGCTTGCTTTAATCCATAGATTGCCTTTTTGAGTTTGTAGACGTAGTCTGGATGTTCCATGTCTATGAATCCTTCTGGCTGACTCACGTACACTTCTTCTTTCAGAGTTCCATTCAAGAACGCGGTCTTAATGTCCATCTGATAAACCGTGATGTTTTTGTGAGCTGCATAGGCTAAGAAAATCCTGACTGCCTCAAGTCTAGCTACCGGCGCGAATGACTCCTCGAAATCTATCCCTTCCTCTTGTCTGTATCCTTTGGCCACAAGACGAGCTTTGTTGCGAATAACAGTCATCTCTTCATCCCTTTTGTTCTTCCATAACCATTTGAGATCAATGACTCGAATGTCAATTGGTCTTGGAACCATATCCCAAGAGTCATGTAGACGGTATTGGAGAAGTTCATCCTGCATTGCTTCTATCCATGCGGGTTCTGCCATTGCATCGCGAATGTTTTTCGGTTCAATATTGCTAATTGAGCAAAGGTAAATGCATAAGTCGCAATCGGTGGCAAGTTGGCGTCTCGTCTGAATAGGCCTTGACGGTTCACCAATAATTTGTTCAAGGGGATGGTATTTAGTCCACTTCAGAGTAGAAGGATACCGTAGATTATACGAGTGCGAGTTAGATGGTTCTTGTAAGCTTGAAGATGATTCAGCTGATTCCGTAGCAAACGGGTTTTGAAATAAGTCTTCATCTAACGTTGCATCGTTTTGGTTTTGAGTAGGTTCTTCTTGAAATGATATGTTATGGTTTTGCTCATCAACTGTTGGTAGAACGGGTGCAATAACTGGAGTAGATGTAGATGATGTTGATGGAGTCGGTGCATTGGTTTCGACCGTTGTAGATGCATCTTCTGTTGGTGGTGGTAGATGATGTTGAGCGGGGGCAGCGTAATGATGGTTTGATGCATTTGTCGGTGTTCCACCATAGTATTCATCGAACATTAACTCGAAGAAATTCTCCCATTCTTGTTCTTTAGGATTGTCAAACGAAGTTGATTGAGCTCTTTGAGCCTTTGAGGTACGAGTCCTGAACTGATGTGTCCAGAAGTATGCGGGTTTAGTGTGGGTTCTAGAGCGAGTCTCTCAGAAGCCATTTGTGAAAGTTCATAAAAATTCACATTCATCGTCTCCATGATCCTCCTAGTTCTCCTATTATACACCCTGAATGCCCTCGAGTTATCTGAGTATCCAATGAAGATTCCAATATCACCTTTAGCTTTCAGTTTTCCTAGATCTTCTCTGTTGTTTGTCGGATAGCACAACGCGCCAAACACGTGAAAGTAAGAGATATCAGGTTTTCTGTTGTTCACTAGCTCATATGGGGTTTTATTGAATCTTGGATGGATTAGGGATCGGTTCTGAGTGAAACAGGCAGTGGCAACAACATCAGCCCATAGAAATAACGGTGCACTAGAATAGATTAGCATTGTGCGAGCAGCTTCCACAAGAGTTCGATTTCTTCTTTCAACTACCCCATTTTGCTGTGGAGTTCTAACAACTGATGTCTGATGAGTAATTCCAACATCTTCAAAATAAGCTCTTAACTTCTGATTTGTGAATTCAGTGCGTTGTCGTTCTTACAACCCTTACTGGAGTTTGAAGAAGTACTTGAATACGTTTCAGAAAGGTGATGATGATGCCTGGTGCTTCGTCTTTTGATCTCAAAAACCTAACCCGTGTATATCTTGAATAATCATCGACGATAACAAGAATATACTTTTTCACGTTAATGCTTTCAACTCTCATTGAGCCACATAAGTCCATGTGCAACATATGCAACTTAGCTTCCGAACTAGGTACGGGTTTAGGTTTATATGATGCTCTTTTGCTTTTTCCTTGTTCGCATGATGGACATAAGTGATCCTTGGTGTATTTGAACTTTGGAAGTCCGTTGATGATGTTGTCTTTGGCAGTTTGTTGATGGTGTCGAAATAGAGATGAGATAATCGTCTGTGCCACAACCAGGACTTTGTTCCAGATGCTCGTGTCATAAGACATATTGGAGATGAAGAGGCCATTTGGTTTATGTCGATAGCATACAAGTTTGTATCACGATTCCCAGTTAAGAGATTAGTGCCATCCAAGTTTCTAACGAAGCAAGCATTTTTCCTAAAAGCAACCTCTAAATCTGCATCACAGAACTGCCCGACTGAGAACAAATTATGTCCCAATCCTTCGACATAGTAAACTCGAGTGATCAAATAATTTCCAAAAGGTAGATCTCCATAACCCATGATAGCTGCTACATGATCATTTCCGAAATGTACGGTTCCCATGAATTTCCAGACGAAATTGATCAGTAGCTTCAGATTCCCAGTTATGTGCTTGGAGCAACCCGAGTCGACGATCCAAAGACATATTTCGATAACCTGCCAATAACAGAAGAAGAAGATTTTGGAAACCGTTTTGATTTTGGTTCCTTTCGGTTAGAGGAAAAATCCTGATCACACTCATAGAAGTTATCTACTGGGAAAGCAGGTTCTTCACTCATTCTACCATTCTGGAGTGTGAAAGTTCTACCCGTAGGTTTCCAAATGTCATCCCTAAAGTAAACGCTATGTTTCCTATCAGTAGTGTAAAGCCTAAGTCTTGCAACTAGTCTTCCTACTCGTTTAGCATAAGTTCTTTTAGGAACGTTCTTCTTAATAGGCTTAACAATCTCATTCTTATAAACACAATCATCATGAACATTAGTTAAATATTTCTTGCAAGTTAAACAAACAGATTCAACATATTCATTAAACTTAGCAGATTTCATAGGTTCATTACATTCAGATGAAATGTCTTTCTTATTACAAAGCGGTAAATTCCTAGGGTGTTCTTCTACTTTCTTCTCTTTATTCAAGCTACAACTCTTAGAGGCAGGCGAGACTCTATTGTTCCTTGTATTGCTCTTAGGCTTTAGTCTGCTGCTCCTAGAGGTGCTTCCTAGTCCTGTAGAAGGTAAGGCACACTCATTAGGATTCAAATTTTTATCTAGAGAAGTGGTTTCAGCTATCCTAGTCTCTTTAGAGTGCTTTTCTAAACTTATGTCGTTTGTTCCATATGTTTTAGATGTGGAGGCAGACGCATTAGTGGTACTCATCTTAAAAAGGCCAGGTGCTAAAACTTTTGGATTCTCGATAACCGCTTTTCCTTTGTCAACATTTTGTTTAGGCAAGGCAGGTGGAGTGACTGGTTTCGATAAATCATTTTTCTTATTGACTTTTGGAGGAGGCATAGAAACAGACATTTTTTGTTTGAAGACCAGTTTGGGAACATTTGCTTTCTCCTCAGTCAAAGGTTTTGTAATCTTAGTATCCACTGCCTTTCCTTTTTGACATTCCAGCTGAGCCCTCAAAAGATCATTTTTTTCTTTCATGTCATTGTAGGCACGCGCATACGACAGTTTGTCATACTTGCATTCCTCAGTTTTTCGATCAAGTTGTTTAAAATATGAGACATTTTCTTTTTCAAGTTTCTCAAGAGCTTTTTCATATTTTGAAACAATTTCGGAGTCTCAGACCGAGTCTTTCATGATCTTCAACAGAATATGTTTGTAAAATAATGGACATAATATCATTAGTCAGAACATCTTCGAAGAGAGAATCATTTAAAGTTTCCAAAACTTTGATTTGTTCAACACAGTCATTAGCTTGCTTTACCAGGGATTTATGGTCCTTGACAAAGTCAGCTGTTTCTTTCAAAAAAGCTTGTTCAAAATGAATTACCCTGGAGTTGATGTTAGTCAGCTGAGGGGCAATTTGAGTTTCAAAAAACTTTCTCTGTTCGATATCAAAACTAGAGAACCAGTTGTTAGGTGTAATAGTGGTTTTAGTTTTAACAGTCTCTTGAAGATCCGCAATTCGAGTTTTCACATTATCTAAAATACTTCTCGTATCACTTGTATTAAAAGGATTGTTTGAATACATTTGTTCAATGTTCGAAAGAGATTTTGAGACAACGACTGGTTTTGAAACTGGTTTTGAAACTTGTGTTGACTCTTTGTTTAAAACATTTGGTGTGATGGAGAACTTTGACGTTTCTTTTTTATTAACAAAAGTGATTCCAGAAATTTTGTTCCATTTATTGTAATCAATAGGTTTGATTTCCGGACCTTTTTGTTTCATTCTTTCTCTACTCTCCTTAGATAGTTCCAACGTTTCAAGAGAATCACGAACAATAATGGGTTCATGTAAAGCATTTCCATTGTTTAGCACATTCTTAGGTTTCGAGCTTTCTTGAGGAACGAAGAAGGGTCGTTACCAAGTGCCATTCTATGTGAAGTATGAAAACGTGGATTTACTTGATTAGAAAGCATCTTGTTTGATTTAGCTGAATGACCCGTTGTAAGAAGCAAATTTTCCAAGGATTTGATTTTCTCATTTTTGTCAAGAATTTCATCAAGAAGAGAATCTTCTCGTTTTGAAAAATCAGTAATCAACTGCTTCTTCTCTTTTTCAAGATCAGAAAACATTGCATTTTGTTTGGAATGTTGGTCATTTAGATCTGAGATTTCCTTGTTTAAAGATTTAATTTTCAAGTTTGAATTCACATCAAGTGTGTTATACTTGAGTTGCAATTATTTTTCTTTAGAAACCAAATTTCGATAACCAATTTCTAATTCTGATTCTTTGTTTTTCTGAAATTCAAAGGTTTTTGCATTCTCCTTGTAACTCTCAAGCTCAGTGGTCAATTTAGCATTCGCGGCCTTAACTTCGCGATTGACCATTCTAACTTTCTCGATTTCAATGCCACAGTTATTGATTAATGATTCAAAATAAGCACGTGTTTCCTCATCAGTCTCAGTATTTTGTGCCACACAGCGTCTACTAGGATCCACATCCGATTTTCAGAGTTAGTATTGCTACAACTCGGATTTTCCAGGTATGTATCATAAGTAGGTGTTGATGTCACGAATGTTGTTCGTCATGAGTAAACACATCAAATATGACATTGTTATAGCATGGATCAATGATTGGTACCTCGAATATGCATTGGCGTCATAGACAGGAGGTGCTGCCGAGTCGTGTCGTACTTAGTCTCCTGAAGATTTGCCATGAAGATGCAGTTTGCATTGATTTCCTCTAGGTCTTCCAAATCATCCATAATAGCCATAAAGTCATGTTCCTCAGCACTCAATTGAAATCCAGATTGTTCCTTTTGTACCAACATGATAGCTTTCAAGATACGCAAGATCCTTCTTTTTCGGCTTAGTTGGACAATTCCTTGCCATGTGACCCACTCCGTGACAGTTATAGCACTTAACCCGATTACCCGATTCACATTTCCATAATTCCCCGCGACTGGAGCTGCAACATTCCCATTCTGATTACCCACTGCTCTATTCCCAACATTCTGTCCCAACTGATTTCCAACATTTTGACCCAACTGATTACCCTGATACAAAACCGCTTGATTACCCATCTGAAATCCAGTAGCATATCCCTGTGGGTTCGCAATAACTCCAACCATTTGTCCTTGATGACCCATATTCACACCCGGCTGTGCAATTTGCCTGTTGCGAGTGTTAGATGAAATCCTTTGGTTGTTGTTAGTTGGTGTGGAATAGCGACTTCTGAATGCTTTACCCAAAAATGCAAATGCATTTAACAAAGCTTGTTCTTGTTCCATTTCAAGATCAGTGATTCCTTGTTCCTGGTAATGTTGTTGTTCTTGTGGATAGATTTGTTGTTGAGTGATAACAGCTTGTTGTTGTGGAATGTATTGCTGCAAGTTGTTGTTGGTGGAAGATGATGAAGGTTGTTGTTGTGTATTCACTGAAGTTTTAGTCTTAGCAATGAGTGCCAATGGATCATGATTCTTTGCTAATCTTTCTTTTCTGACTTCATTTACTTCATTCTGGTTTTGTTTCAGAAAATTGTTGAGTTGATCAAAGTTCACTTGATGTAAGTCTTTTGTTTGGTTGAAAATAGTGACATATCGTCCCCATTCTTCTGGAAGATTGTTCAAGAACTTGATGTTGCTCACGATAGTTCTGGGTGTCAACTTGTTTCTGATCAGCTCATTCATTAACGTGCAAAACCTTCCATAGTAGGATTCAATGGATTCTCCTGGAGTAGATGTAAACTTCTCCCATGCAGTTAGCAACTTGTTCTCTGTGTCTTGTTGACCAATTTCTGTTCCATGACAAAGTCGTCTAACTCATTCCCACATATCGAAAAGGCTTCACAACTGTCTACAGCAGCAAAGATGTCTCTTGGTAAACCCAGTTGTATAATATGAATTACCATATCATCTGCTTCGACTTGTTTATGATCCTCTGCAGTGTATTTTGATTCCTGTTGAATACGAGAAAATGGTGGGACGGGAGGTGTTGCATCAGCATTTCCAGGGTCTTGGACTTGTCGAGGTATGAAGGGTCCATTCAGAATGGATTGAATCATCAACTTTCCATTAGGTTTGGTCTTGATGTAACGAAGCATACGACTTGTCCATTGAAGATAGCCACCTTTCTCCAACATAGGAGGACGGTTTTCGGCACCGGCTACATGAATGTCTTGTTGAGTTGCCATTGATGAAGGTATGATATGATAAAGTTGATGTAGGATCGATTCAACGATAAAGGAGTTGTGATTGATGACGATTAAGCTTGGTTGTTGTAGTGAAAATTTGGTCGAAAAACTTAAAAACCTCAATAACTTTTGTTTGGAGCGTTTTTAGGACTTGAAGGTTGACTTCATTCGGCGTGTCATTCTCCTCGTTCTCACGGTCGTTTTGATAGGTAGAACGCTGAAGACGGAGTTACGGTTCAAAAGTTATAGCCGTTTGAAGTTTTGCTCAAAATCTTACTAGTAAAACTGTTCTTAAGCATAGAAGTTAGTGCTTATGCGTAGGATTACTTATGCGTAGGATTCTTATGCGTAAACAGTATCTTACGCGTAACCTTTAGGCTTAAGCGTAAGCTTATGCGTAAACAGAAATGCTTAGTCGTAAAAACCTTACGCGTAAGTGTTAGCTTATGCGTAGAGTGTTACTCGTAAGTGTTTATGCTTATGCGTAAACTTAGGTTTAAAAGCAAAAATCCTTTACACTATCACAGCGTAAACGATATCCACAAGTCGAAGTGTTCCACACACTTATCCAAGTGAGGGAAGCACTGAGTAACCGTTGTTGCACGAAGATGGTTCACCAAAACGTTATGCGTAGAAAACTAGGGTTTTGACTTTTTGACCTTACGTAAAAATTCCCATGATTCAAACAATTTCTCTTGCACAAACAGCCTTAAAAACACTCAAATAACACAAAAGTTTTGACCTTTTTCACCCAAAGTTCTTAGATAGCTTATGCGTAGAAACGTACAACCCAATACACACGAGTTTAAAACTGATGAAAAAACACGTAAAGCTTCGAACTTTTTTCCAAAACTAGACTCTTTAACACTATAAAAAACTTAAACCATAAGAATCTTGAAGATTTTAGTGCAAAAAGTAAAGCTTTAAGCAAGATAACTTTTAGGACGAGTCTACGCGTAACCACTACACAAAAAACTTCAACCAAACACTCCTAAACCCTTGTTAGGCGATTGATACCAATTGTAGGACCACACTTTTACATCAACCTTACGCGTAACACACCTTATCACAAGATGAACACGTTAAACCACAAACACTTATGCGTATAATAAGATGAAATAAAGAAAGGAAAGATGGTGACTTGATGTTCTACAAACCGTGTATGTGAAGAAAGATGAAAACAAGATAGATGTTTATTTCAAAGGAAAACACACACACATTCAAGCACACCCCTCAAATGAGACTTTGAGGGGTTTATATAGTACATTACATAAACGCCCTAATGGGCTTTGGCTTGGGCCTCGTGGACTTGGATTGGATAACACAAGATGAAAGGCTAGCTTTACATAACTATTAGCCATTTAGCCTAGCCCAATCCACGAGCCCGTTGACTATTTTATCACTATATCTAACACGCGTTACAAAGTTCCTAAACGTGAATGACCATCACTTCTAATAAAAACTATTAAGGCTAACAGAGTCCAATATACCTAAAGTTTGGCTTTTCCCGATTCTTAAAACGAATCATATCTTATTGTATCGAGGTTATCAATAAAACCTTAATTTCTAACATGGAGTTTTTGGTGATAGTGTACGACATGGAGCCTAATTTGTATTTGTATGGTTTCCTTAATTGTTTCGTGGGTGATCTCTGAACACCTTAGTCCAAAAAATGGTTAACTAACACATTCGTCTATATAGTGCCTCAAAATGGAATAGTTTTGTTGTTTGCTAGGGTAACTGTTGTTAATCAAAGGTGTAAGATATTGTTGATGTGAAATGGTTTGTAATGATGTGATAAGTGTCGTTGTAGGTAAAGTCTTGCTAGTGGCAAGTGGTTATCCAAACCACTTCCAAAGTTGATCATGTCTTAGGTGATTTCGGGATGAAGGCTATATCGTATAGTGTTTATGTCAACTAGTGTTTAAAGGAAACTTGATACAGTGAAGTTTTACGTACTGAATTTCAATGGGGTTCAGATAATGATGTGACATGTTGACGATTAGAAGAGTGTAGCGTACGCTTACCATTATTCTTAGGTAGAGATGTCAAGTTTGTTTTGAAATCAAAAGTGAATTTTAAAGGAATATGGCGGAATGATATCCTTGAAACCTAATCAGGCTAGTACTTCAAAAAAATGACGAGAAGATTTGATGACTCAGATAGAAAGTTGCTGAACTTCAGCTTTTGTAGATGATGAGTCACTTTGTCCTTTAGAAATCCTATTTCTTGTATTTCCATTAGGGAAATTGATAGACTGTGACGGGTTACATGTAAAACGATATCATATAAGGTTTATAAGATAATTCCTAGAGACTTTGTATAACTTAAAATGTCTGGAAGTAGGAAAGACCATTGTAGTCAGTTACAATGTCTTTGATAAAGTTTCGTAATCCTAAAAAGCACGAGTAGATGCATGATTGGGAGATTAGGAAAATATGATTGTGTCGTAATGCCTTAGAATAGGCATACGCAGATATGTTGAGTACTTTGTTTATGATTGAAATTATGTCAAGTGTATATATCAATATACTAGTATGTTTGTATAGCTTAAAATGCCTAAAAGTCACATAATCGTCTAGAGGATGGAAGGCACGGAGAACGGAAGGCTATAAAATGTTTTTGTTTGAAAAAGTAGTTATAGTTTAAGTCTCGATTAGACCCGTTTCTCTATAACTATGGCTCTGATACCAATCTGTAACACCCACAATTTCGAGATACGCAGCGGAATTCAAACTGGGTGTTACTTCATGGCACAACAGTCATAATAATAGAAAACGATCACTAAAGGAGTCGTTTTAAGAAAGCTTTATCATTCAAATATATCAGAGTTTACAAAATAGGTCCTAGTTGGTTCCATTGTTTACAAAATACATCAATATAAGTCTTTGATGTTTGTGAATTATAAATTATTTATAGCCTTCTTGATCCTGTCCATGCCCTTCCGTGCCAACTTCCAACATTATGGACCTGAAATACATGCTTAAAACTGTCAACACAAAGGTTGAGTGAAATTCATAGAGTTTAGGAAATCAGTTGAACACAATATTCATAACGTGAGGTAATTAGTCTCACATTTATGGTTTAGAAAACAAAACAGTTATTATTCACTAAGCATCATGCAATCAAGGCGTTAACTTGCTGTCATATAATAGTAACCGATGCCCCAAGTAGGTAAAATTTGCCGTTTTACCTGATGTACTCAAATATAGTGCGTTTGTTTACCGGGTCCCGGTCAAACAAACGGGATTCGTCAATCCCGATAGATCTATCCACAATATTCGCGCTCACTTCACTCGTGATTAATGATTCATGATTTAGGGACTTAAGATTGGCAAATGCGGTAACTTAGTGCAAGTAAAATAATCAGATAAGTATAGAATTTGAAAGCAATGTGTTCGGTTTAAAATAAAGCATGTATCTCCCCCAAGGGTTTGTAAAACAATTAAGTAATAGAAAGTGGGGGTATGAACTCACCGTAGTGTAAATGATGTTAAGTACTTTAACGGATGATGGATAAGTCGGAAAACGCCTACGTGCAACCTAGAAATGAAATGATGCGTCTTAAGTTTGGAATAATGTTTTAGGAAAACATAAACCATTCTATATATATTTCTATGTTGATCATGATGTAGTCAATTATCATTTGATGTTTATAGAAAGATCTTTAATATGTGAAAACGTATTTAGTTTATAGATATTGTACTACCGTTCGGGCCATCATAATTCAGAGGTCATGCAAGAACGTTCGAGGAGCTAGGACACTTTAAATCGTAAACCAGCAACTCGTCGATACGTTTTACTCAAATGAAACCCCTCACATGAAGCCCTACTATTTGTAGCACTTAGTAGATACAATATATGTTTTGAGTGAAGATTGTTATATAAACAAGTTTAGCATGTTTTTACAAGTTCTCGTCGTTTCATAATTATGATTACCTTAGTTAACGGTCTTGGGTAAACAAGCCTTGAGGCTTTAGCCATGGCCTTGCCGTGACTTTGGTCTTGACTAACATGGTCTTGAGACTCAACCTTGACCTTAGCCGTAGCCGTGGTCTTGGCTTATGGCCATTAGGCCTCTTGGTTTGCTTTTAGTTGTGACAAAAGTATAGTTATGAGACTAAATATAAGGCAGTTTCTGTTTTTGAAAGATTATGGCCTGTTTATGCGTTTTCAAGGTCCGAGCTTCTTAGTTGTTGAAGGAAAATGTCGTTCCGGACAACTTTCGTGCTTTAACTTTTTGATGAAACGGACTAGAAGGGCCTAAAAAAATTCGGAATTTAGGCAGAAAGCTATTTTGGCAGATTCATATTTTAGCTTCGCTAATTTCTTTTTGTCATAACTTTTGACTCGTGTGTCCGATTCAGGTGATTCAAATTGCTATGTTTTTGTTTTAATATTATCTACAATAATATGAAAAGTATCAGAGCTATATGTGGTCGATTTTATGGAAACTTTGTACAAAAGTTTATCATTTAAACACTTATTAACCCAAGTTTAACATATAAGTTCTTATAACTTGTTTTAAAGATTTTTGTACATCATGATCCAACATATGAGAATATATAGCATAGATTTAAGAATATGAAACATGTAAATGATGTAGAGAAAGAGTGGTGGTTAGTTATTCTTATAACTTTTGGCTTTCAACTTAAGAAAGGAAAATCAAGGATCAAGAACTAGTAACCCTAGCTTCCAAATTCTTCAACCTCTTGATACTAAGTTGAGATGACTTGGGAAAACACTTGAAGTCTTCTACTAGAACACCTCTTGTGTGGATTGGTGATCATAAAATGATGGAAGAAACTAGTACTTGGATCAATCAAAGCTTAACATGAACTTTGGAATTGATAAGGACTTAAAATCTTGAATAATACTTGAAAGGAAACTAGCTAATGAATGTGTGATATTTTTGTGATATGGAACGACCTAGGAGGGGGGGGGAGGAGGTTCAAGGGTGGTGAATCACTAAGTCTTGCTAGCTAAGTTAAACATGTGTTACAAGATTAAGTAAAACTTAGTCATGTAAGTAAACACACGTAATGATCTAGTGTAAGCAAGACTTATCACATGCCACCATTACATGGTAACTCCCCCCCCCCTATAGGTGGTTTTTAAGAGTAGGATAAGATGACTTTGCTAATTTTGGTATTATCTTGTTTACGGAGTGAGTTTTGGTTCCGTTAATCGTCAACTGTAAGCCGTTAAGTCACGAAACGTAAAACCGGGTATCGTAAAAATATGAAAATTATAGGAATGGTTAAACTCATCAATATACTTATTATTATCTTATAAAAATGAGTGATAAGTTTAATGGGTCGCGTAAACGCTGCTAAAACTGGAAACGTAAGCTAAATACGTGAAAAATGCAATTTATCAGAAAAGAACGAGATTTCAGGGAAACGACCGTGAATTTATTTAGAGTAGACTAGAATTAGTCTAAAACTGATATGAGATGTCAAAATGTCTTTTTCGTCATACGCGGGATAACTTAACAGTTATTTGTGAAGTTTAAAAGTTACGCGATTTAAGCAAAAATGTAGAACGTACAAGGTTAATTCCTTTATGGTCAAAGGAGGAGGGAAATATGTTTGACTTTTACAAAAATGTAAAAGTGTCAAAAACATATTAGAAACACAAAGGCAGAATCGTTAAGTCCGGATGTAAGTAGAATTGTTTAAAACGTAAGTTTAGTTTTGTCAGCGCAGGGTTTATTTGGTAACATAAAAAATGAATTTTAAAAATTCTCAAATTAATCATGAGTGATCTAAAAATTAAACTGATGTGAGAAAAATTATCAGAGTTGATTTTCGTTAAGCGCGTGATGTTTAAACGGTGGACCGTCCAAAACGAAACTTTAAAACGATGTTTTCTTAATAACTTTTGCGAAAATGATCTAACGATTGTCGAACTCTCAGGTCATTACTAAAATAATTTATCTTACGAGAATGTGAAACAAAAATTTTACAGGATGAATAGTGAAAGTGAATAGTAAAAGTGAATAGTAGGTTTTCAAAAATATGAAGAATAACTCGAAAAATGCGGGTTGTTACAATATTGAGCAAGTGGAATAAGAGTAATTATCAGTAGTCTAGTTCACTTGATGACTGAAGCGCATGGAAAAAGCATGAAGCATGTTGATGAGAATGGTCATAATGAGAAGATTTCTCTTCTTCCGAAGATAAAGCGCACTGAAATGTACACTTTTCTTTTCTTTAGAGAACGAGGCATGAACTATAGTGTTCATACGTCATAATCTCTCTCTTTTCAGCTCTCTTGGCAAAACATGTAATCAACCCCATTATCATTCAGTAGGCTCTTTGTAGTGACAGCTGATGAAGAAAACCCAATATGACGAATTTGACCCTGAAGTAAACTAACCCGAACTCGTGACTTAAACTTGCACATATGTAACAAAGAGCGGTGCCGAGACTTCATCCTCCATTGAATCTCTAAGTACTCTATACTCTTCATCCAACCAACCATCAAGTATAAGACGTACATCACCTCTTGTAAATCCACAATTGAATGTGACACTGAGCACTACAACGTAACTCCTTAAAGTGATAGTCATTTTGTGGTGGTAAGATACCAATTCCCCCAAGTGGAAAAAAGAAAAGGAAAAAGTCACCCAATAATAACTAGATTTCCAAGTCTTAGTTTTTGATAATAAGCTCGAACAAGGATCTTGAAGAATCTTCATCCATCCATCCCCGATACCTTCAGATACTAAGTTCACTTGCCCGTGACATTTCACTTCAACTTCAAATAAATAATAGCGAATTAACCCCGTTGTCACATCTTCTGGTTCAAAGCTCAAATCTAGCCTCCTTTGACGTTTTAAGTGAACTATGATAATGGTTTTCATCCCGACCATGGTTAAAAGCACATAACCCAGTAAAACAATGAAATAACCAAACTGCCATGACGAAACTCCAAACACACATCCAATTTATGAAGTACACCCTTTTATCCCTTCTTCGAAATAGAAACCGTAGCACCAAAGATCAAATAAGATCCCGAAATACACTTTCCTTTCTCAAGGTTGGTTCCATCATTACGGGATTTTACAACTCTATGGTTTAAACCGAGAAATAGTTTCTTTCGTAGGATTTTAAAAAACCAAGAATAAACCATAAGATAGATCCAGTAATGCACTTTACAATTACCAGGATGTTTCCATTGTCACGGGATTTTACAAGTCTATGATTTAAACCGAGAAATAGATTCTTTCGAGGGATTTTACAAAATCAAGACAAAACCGTAAACAATGTTAGCTTGAATGTGTTATGACAACTTTGGTTTCGGTGAATATCTGTTTTAGGGGAACATGCAGCGGTTCTTCAACGATTCATCTCCACCATGAACAATTCTTTACCCATATGTAGACAACTCCACATACCATACTAAGTCAAGTAGTATAAACTCCTTTTCCCTGGAGGTTAACCGTAACACATCAAAGTACACGTTTCTCCCCCATGATGGTTTCAAACTTTCGGAAGCATCATAACATGTACGACCATTTACACGAGAAGTTCTTGTCATAAGCAAACATCTTGAAAAATCTTGACTGACGCTGAATATTCTTGAAAGATTTTGCTTAGACTGTGAAGTATCATTGACGTTCTGTGGCGTCGAATATCTCATGGGAATTATTGAAATTGAACCTCCATAGATTCATCGGCTAAAAGTAATGACCATATATGGGAGATAACCCGATATGGTTAATATCTCATACGTAATACCATGCAAAAACTCCGTAGTCATTGTTTCAAATTATTCGCTCAAGCCGTGAATTTGTATCCTCTGTGAAAATATATCATACCAAAAATAAAAGACACTTCGTACCAAGAATTATCAAAGCTCATGTATCAAAAAAGAATTTTGATATACATAGTTTTGATAACACTTACTCAGTTACGTATGCATATTTTTGGTACATGTCAAATCTAGCCCAATAGCTAATTAGTTGCTCAATGAACCATCAGCCCAATCAAACGGTCCAACATGCAAATGATACTCCATCCCAAATCCATATCCGTATAACACAATCGGTATATATTAAGTCACTCAATGACTTTGACCTAACCTAATCACATATATCACAAACATAACGCCTCATTCTCCTAATTTTTCTCCCAAGATAGATCTGAAAAAATTCTCATCACATATCAATCTCTCAGCTTATCACAAAAGCTTCTCATCTCCTAATCATCACAAGTAATCGAACACACAAACCCATTAAAATGAATCATTTATACTCAACCTTACCACTACCTTTTAATTATGGTACGAATCAAGGACGAGACTTGGTGCTTCAAGATCCTCTCATGGGTCTCGGGTAGGTATAATTGTTGTATATTTTCGTTTTTGATTTTGAACCGACTGAAAGAAACGATTAAAGCAAAATTGTTAAAAATCTTTCTTAGTTGTCGGATAATAAAACGCATGAGTCTTCAACAAGATCGATGAAGATGAGGATTCAAGTAAAAAATCTTTAAAAGATTTTACAAAAACTGAATCAAATCTGAGATAGGTTTTTAATTTCTTTACGATTTGAGTTTTGAAATGGAATGAGAGATGGGGAGAGATTGTGAGGGTTCTTGAAGTGAGTCTAGATGTAGGATATTTGTTTCGGATGTAGTGATATTGCTTCGACTTTTTCGTTTTCTTGAACTGAGGTCATGACGATATTTGGTATTTGGTGATGTGGTCGAGGTCATTTTCTTTTTCATCTTCTTCTTCTTTCATTTATGTCTTTTAATTTTTTTAAGTCAAATAGCTTAACTTTGTCAAAAACCCAAGTCGCTTCTCATAAAATTAAACAACTCACTTGACATTAAAAAATGTCAAGTCGCTACTTAATTTTGGAGTCAAGTCGCTACTTCAATGGTCATGATTCAAGTCGCTAGCAGAGTTAAGTCGCTAGCAAGGTCAAGTCGCTAGCAGAGTCAAGTCGCTAGCGTACATGACAAGTCGCTAGGCAGATTTTTGACTCAACTCGCTACACCAAGTCGCTATAAATAAGGTACAATGAATCTGGACACTTAGACAAGTCTCTATGAAGAAATATATGACCATTTTATCCGACCAAGTTTTAAAACCCAGAAAATGACTTAAAAGCTGCTTCTTATGACCCATTTTTTACCCAGTTTGACTGTTAAAAATCTGACCAGATGACCACAAATATTTCACGGTTATAGATTGGTACAAAAAAAACATAAGTAAATGGTATTACGCATATCTGTTTTGGACAAAAAAAATGACACAATACAGACATTGTAAACTTTGTTCGCACCATCACTTTTTGACCAAAAGGATACTACTAAAACATGTTAGAAACTGTTTTTACACAATAACAGGAAAAAGAATTTTCCGACCAAAAACACAGTACTAAAACAGTTTTAACAATAATCAAAAGACCACAATAAATCACCACAACACAATAACCATGGTACGGACCACACAAATCAAAGATAACACAATAACCATGGCTCTTGATACCAATTGTTAGGATCGAATATTTATTGTGTTGATGATTTGGGTGGTCTTGGATGATGGAAATACATGTTAGCCATTTGAGAGAGAAAGAGATGAGAGGGTGTTTCTTGCTAGAGACTTTCTTTGTAAATTATCAAATGTTAGATTGAGAAGCACCACCCCTTCCATAGATGGAAGGGGTATTTATAGTTACAATGAATACGTCCTCCTAACGGACTGTGGATCAGGGCATACGTGGGTAAAGACACGTCCTTCCTCCATGGTGTTACACTAAACTAATCTACGCTACTAATTAACTAATAAACTACTAAACAACGTAAATAACTACCAGTCTACGAGCTAACATATGCTAGACTATAATTGGGGTGACCGACACTTTAACATGGAATTTCCAATTCCTAACAGGGCCCGACCGAATGGTTGGAGCCTTTTGACCAAAATTGACAAGCTCTAAAGTTGTAGATCTTTCTCTTAGATTTTCGTGGCCGTGAACCGGGGGTCAAACGGAGTCTGTATGCAAAAGTTATGGCCAAAATGGTGAAGGTGTGTCGGGAACAACGAGTCTTCCAATATGTCTTCGTTTAAGCTTCTTTTCTTCATTTCTTTCCCGTTTTCCTTCTTGAACTTTATTCTTAAGTCTTTGGACCACTATATTGATGACTTTATCTTCTCGAATATACTCCACAAGTCTTGCTTTTGTCGGGAATTCTTCGTACATGGAGAAATCTTTGTATTTTACTTCTTTTTCCGTTTTTTTCTCCACTTTCTTGTACTTGGCTGCAAATGAACTAGCAAACACACTTTTATACGATTAAGTAACTAAAGCATATGATTATAGCCAAATAACACACATAAAATCACGGATAACGCTACTAAAAACATGTAAAATTTGAGCGTTATCAAATTCCCCCACACTTAAACTTTGCTTGCCCTTAAGCAAATCTAAGAAAATAAAAATTATACTACATTCCTAAATGACAAAACAAAAAGAATTTTTTTTTTCTATTTTTTTTAATAACAAACATAAAAAAAAAAAAAAAAAAAAACGAAAAAATGAGCGCAAACTCCCCCACACTTAAGGTTTTGCTTGCCCTCAAGCAAATCTAGAAATTAAGAAAAATAAAACCCACATTGTACATGAAATATGATTAGAAAAATTTGATGCAAATCTACCAAGTAAAAGTACGAGATAAGATTCATCGTTTTAAGTTTTTATGGTGAAAAATCGAGATGTTTGACAATACCCAATGGATTTTCTCGCTTGATAACATGGCTAAACACCTCACGAAAAGGGAATAAAGTATAATTCACTCAACACTCATTTTATTTAGTGATGGATAGTATTAAGGAATAGTACACTCATATTGCTCAGTCATGATCTAAATATTACCATAGGCTTGTACAAGAAACAAAACTCCACCGACGTGGCGTAAGCACCAAGTGTAAACATCTAAAGAGGGCTTTTATTCGGGGTATAACGACATGCTTCGGGGTGAATAAAGGGTATGGATAAGGCATGGGAATATTTATGAAATTGGTTTTAAAAGAAAAATATAGTTGAGTCTAATACCCATGTTGCTAGTTACCAAACAATCCGCAAACCCGAAAATGATTATGGTTACAAGCTTCTCTTCACATATCGATCACCAAATATAATATATATCACGTCTTAGCATATTGGCTAATCGATATCTCAAGCATACTTCATCTTCCTTCATCTTCATAATAATATAGCACATTGGCTATAATTGTCATCACACATTTTTTTTATTCATTTTTTTCGATGACTTTTTTTTCACATTTTTTGTATCTTCCTTTCATACATCACATCTCCCCCACACTTCGTGTAAGCATACACCAGAAAAATACAAATAAGAAGTATGCATCCTTCGTCTTTGTCGGATAGGCACACACGAATGACAAAGTGCGGCTAACTCATAATCATCAAAAACAAATCCAATCATACCAAGCAACTAGCAACCAACCATTTAGACTTTGACAAGGGTAGGGCTAAGGTTAAAGTGTAAAATGTTTTTGTATTTTTCTGGATTTAACAAAAACGAAAAGGATGGCTCAGAGGGTGTACTAAGGGTATCTAGCGCTAAAGATGAGCGCTAACAAATGGGTCCGTGTGGGTGGTTAACTAACAGATGTGGTTAGGTAATATATCATTAGATGTAAATGGAAGGCCATTTGGTTTTATTCCTAAGGTGTCTCTTTATCACACGAATACACTTATATCACACGAATGTGATCGTACTGCGGTCTGGTAATGATTTACAAGTACAAGTTCTAGAATAAAAAAAATCACCGGCACACTCATAACAAAAGATTCAAGCATAAAAGATGTATGCTATTAAGAAATAGGCTAAAATCCTCACAATTTAGTGGAAGGGCTATAAAATGTGCTAGCAGATGTCATCGATCCCAGAATGGATTGCAATATTAATCGAGACACATCTCAAGTTTTTCAAAAATTACTGATTTCACCAGTGGGTTGATCCAGTTATTCTAATAGATTATCCTATAAGCATGAAAACAACTAGATCATAAGGGCAAACAAGTTCACAAAATTTAGGCCCAAAAATTTGGAATCTAAAAACTAGCTTCGTTTTTCTTATTTTACTCATCCCCCCACACTTAAGTTAAGCACACTAAAGAAAAATAACTTAATGACTAAAAAAAACCTGCTATTATTATTACTACGAAAATTTTGAAAAATAAACTAGTTACGACTTTTTTTTTCTTTTTTTTTTATTATTATTTTTTTTAATTTTAAAAACCAGACATGACTTATTCTTTTCTCACGAGTTCTCGGTAGCTCCATTGAAACGCACAAAGAAGCGGAGAAGCAGGTCAACGCGAAGCATATTAAAAACCCAACTTCTTTAGGGAATCAAGGAGACCCGCCTTATACCTCTCACACAGTTTGTTTACAATGGGTGAGTCTTACTTTTGAGGGACTAAAAGAAGTCAATTTATTAAAATAATTTACTAAACAAACAAACAAAGGAAAAATATCAAAGAAACAAAATAAAGCAATTGTGAAAACTTCAAACCATGTAAGATAGGGGAAAATGATATTATAAGTCTAAGAGAAACGAAACCTCCCGGGCCAAGAAATCGTGATCGAACTCCATATGATAAGGTGCTAAGCAAACGCTAGCATAAGCGCGTGAGATCAATCGATTCCTCATCCAAACAAACATGTCCAATCCCAAGTATAACGTCACCAACAATCCAATCAATCCTTCATCCAAGAGCTTATTAAATCTGCAAAGATAAACTAAACTACAAAAACGCGTAAAATTCTAAAACTCACTTTCGTAGGCATCACGGTTGCATTTAGCGTATGCAACAAGCCTTTAAACCATTCGGTGGCCCGAGTGGACGAGTTGTAGTCTCTTGATGGTTTCAAGTGAACATACCCACAATGTTCAAAACACTTTTATTTTTAAAACAAGTACTTATTTATTTACAATGTACTAAAAATTAACAAAACTTAAAATGGAAAAACCAAATAAAAGAAATGATACTCTTGCAAAAACAAAAAGACATTTAACCTTACTTTACCTAAAGACTTTTTTTTTATTATTTTTTTTTTATTTTTTTATTTTTTGGTTTTTTTAATTAAAACAAGTTTTATTTAAAAACTTTTATTGATAAAATAAAACACGAACGAAGAAGGTTACGAACACTAAAATAAACACAAGTAAATAAAACACATAAACACAAAATATATATATATATATATATATATATATATATATATATATATATATATATATATATATATATATATATATATATATATATATATATATATATATATATAGAAATCGGATCATTTAAAAAGTTGATCTCAAAAGAAAAGTGAGAAAAGTAATCTCAACCATTGGATCACCCCCTCTTCCCCTCCCTTTTTTCACACCAAACTACAGGGACCTAATTGTATTTTCCTTCATTCTTTAAGGAAGTTTTGAAAATTCGCACCCTACCGTGAAAAAAAAAAATCCCGCCAAATTTTTATAACTGTGATGCACCTTTTTATTTTTGTGCATCACAGTTATAAAAATTAGTTATAACTATAATGCACCAGATTTTATAACCGAGATGCACCCAACTATTGTTACCTAATATGCTTCAATAACATTGCAATAACTTAGTATACTATGCTCTTTAAGGGGTATTAGTTGTACAACTAGAGATGGAGCTATTGTAGACATGGTAGCGCCGCATGCTTTGTCATTGGGATAACGCAAGTGCATATTAACAATCGTGAAATGATGAAAAGTATGTTAACCATGTGATTAATAAAATAACTCTGAAACATGTTAGAATAATTGATTTCATTGTATATTAACCATGTGATTAATAAAATAAGCGTGTTGAATCAGTTAAAAATCTCTCTTTTATACACAAAGGTTGAGGGTTCTAATTCAAAGTTTTCTGTAATAAGTTAATCATATGCGATTGATGCACCTTTTTATATTTGTGAATCACAGTTAAAAAAAGTAGTTATAATTATGATGCACCAATTTTTATAACCGAGATGCACCCAACTTAATGTAGTTACAACCAGTTACAAAAAGTAGTTACAACGATCATTACCTAATATGCTCCTATAACATTGCAATAACTTAGTGTACTATAATCTATAAGGGGCATTAGTTGTACAACCAGGGACGGATGGTAACCATGGTAGTGCCGCATCTCTTTGTTATAACATGCTTTGTCATTGGGATAATGCCAGTGCATATTAACCATCGTGAATTGATGAAAAGTAAAACAAAATAACTTTGAAAAATGTTAGGATAATTGATTTCCTTGTATACTAACCATGTGATTAATAAAATAAACTTGTTGAATCATTTGAAAAATCTCTCTTTTATACACAAAGGTTGAAGGTTCTAATTCAAAACTTTTTCTGGAATAAGTTAATAACATATGCGATCTGATGCACCTTTTTATTTTGGTAAATCACAGTTAAAAAAAGTAGTTATAACTATGATGCACCAATTTTTATAACTGAGATGCACCCAAAAAAAAAGGTGCATCACAGTTAAAAATTTTTGGCGAGAAAAAAAAATTGTCCAAAAAAATTTTGTTTGGCTGGAAAAAAAATTTTTGCGAGGGGGGGGGGGGGGCGGGGGTGGGTGGGGGTGGTTTTCAAAACTTACCCCTGAAGTTTGAGATGTTTCAAAATAGACCCTATAACTTTTTTTCTCACTTTTCTCTCTAATTACACTTTTCTCTAGAACCGCACTCTATATATATATATATATATATATATATATATATATATATATATATATATATATATATATATATATATATATATATATATATACAAGAACGCCAAATACATAAAACAAAACAAAACTTAGAACATAAATAAACATAAAATCACGATCACAGAAAAATGACAATCACATAGATGCAAGCACACACAATTAGTCACGTAAAACAAATCAAACAAGATAATCTAAACAAGATATTTTTATTTAAAACTAATACGAAACTAACATAGACAATAATAACACAAACAAAAAGAGACACAGAAATGCAAGAGATCACATAACATATAAAACTCAAACACACGAAAAAAGAAACACACGGATTATTTTTTTATTTATTATTTTTTTTTATTATTATTTTTTTTTTGTTAACAGAACACACAACAGGATCGGCTGCGGGTGCAGGCCGATCGTTTCGTGTTGATTTATTAAGTACGAAGCTTCCAACCGAACCGGTTGGAGTGCCAACCGATCGGTTGGTTGATTCGGGTTGGTTTTGGTGGGTTTTTTCGCAAACGATTTTTAGCACACTTAGAAAGCAATCATTGAAACGAGCATTTTAGAACACATGAAACAAAATCCCGACATCAAAAACTTGATTTTGATGGCAAGATCATTTAAGCAATTATGAGAAAATGAGAGATTTTTGAGAAAATGAAGGACAAGCATTCAAGCAAACATCATGAGCAAACATCAAGAGCAATCAAACAAGATCAAAGCAACAATTATTCAAACGCAAACATCAAGAGTAAGCAATCGAATCAAGCAAACATTTCAACAAACAAACCAACACAAGAATACAAACACAAGTCCCCGGCAGCGGCGCCAAAAACTTGATGGGTTCCATCGAGGTTTAAATTTATCACAAGAATTACTGGTAACTAGGAACACATTCGGGCAAGTATACCCTAGTCGAGTTGTAGTATAGGTTTTGGTAAATCAAGGTCGTCCCAAGAGACTTGGTTGCACTACAAGTGTCGTTTTTTTGTTTAAGCAAGTAACAAGTTGATGGTTATGATTGTCACGTATCAAACCAACAAGAAAAGCAATATAAGAACAAGCAAGTATCAAGACATTCATTGTTATTTCAATCAAACACAAAATCTCAATAATCATATCAATAACAAACATCATTAAATATAAAAGTAACAAGGTTTACCCAAAGTATGAATTACAATAGGCAAAGATGAAGGATTATAGCACTCCTTCAAGCCTCCAATCAAGATTTTACTACCGGTTTTATAATGCCTCTTCCTATAGTAATACCATTTTCAAGATTTTACTACCGGTTTCGCTAAAGAGTACGTTGCACTTTTTATCACATGTTTGACCTATACTTAGTAGATTAAAGTTTAGATATTATACGTGATCTACGTCGTTAATGGTCAATGATTTGTGAGAGATTGTACCTTTTCCGATGATTTTGCTTTTACTATTTCCGAACACCACATTTCCTCCATTGAAAGATTCGCACGTGGAGAAAAATGCTTTATTACCGGTCATATGCCTTGTGTACCCGCTATCCTTGATCCATTCATTCAGATCCAAGTCAACCTTTAGGCACGCCTAAGAAAATAATCAACTCAAAAGTTTGGTCCCCATTTGTTCATGGGTCCATTGGTGTTATACATTTTATTCATATGAGACATATACGAAAATGGTGAAAGAGCATTCCAAGGTACATAGTTTTGAAATGGAAAACCATTTTCTGTGTTAGGATTCCAGCCTATTTGATGGTGGTTACTTCTAGGATAAACATTGTTTGGCCTTCTTATAGTTGTGTTCGGTTTAGAAAATGATGGGGTTTTGTTTTTCATAAAACCTTAACCTTGTTTTAGGGAGGGTTGCTGTTTGACATTTCTAACAATAACATGGGTTGGTTTCTTTTTGTTAACAATAACAAATTCGGTTCTAGAAGAGGTGGCTGCGTTATTTTTACTATTTACTGTTGCAGGTGCCCGGATCCCTACATTTACACTAGCTAGATCCCTTTTCAAGGGATCTGTTGGATCCGGCACTACAGTGGTTGTTTTTTCAATTACTTTAACGAATTTTGTTTCCTTAACTTCGCTAGTTGACGCAATATGTTCCTGAATACCTAGACCCTTTTTATTATTACCCGTTTTAACACAATCAAGTATTTTATCAAGGTAATTAGTACTTATTCTAGCAATTTTAGAATCAAGGTGATCAACTAGAGTTTGAAGTTCTACATAAAGCTTGCATTCACTACTTAATTCTTTTCCCTTTTATAGTCTCTTTAATTTATCTTTTAGTTCAAGAACTTCCTTTTCCAAAAGTTCATTTTTATTTTTCAAAAGCTTGTTTTTGTTAATTACCTTAAGACTAATTTGCAAAGCTTGTTATATTCAAGATGTAAGTATTCATCATCTAAAGATGAACTACTATAATATAGAGATTCGGAACATATCTCATTGGAGTCTTTTGCCATAAGACAAATTTTTTCCTTCTCTTCCTCACTCATTCCCCATGTGTTAGGATTTACTAAATCCAGTTATTAAAGTGTCGGTCACCTCAAGTATATGTAGTCGTTAGAAAGCTCGTAGTTGTAGTTATTTAATGTTAAGTAGTATTTAGTTATGTAACACCGTGGAGGACGGACGGGTCTTTACCCACTGTATGCCTGATCCACAGCCGGTAGGTGGCGTTTAATGTAAGACTATAAATACTCTCTACCTCCCAAGGTAGAGAGTTGGAGCTCATAATAAGATTTTCACTTTCTCTCACTAAGTTCCCAAACCTCTAACTCTTTCTCTCTCTAAAACCTAATAGTATACGCCTTGTGTGAACATGGTTTGATATGTTTGTGAAATCCAATGTGTAACAATTGGTATCAAGAGCCATATTTTGATCATCTCTCTTACTTATCCTTGGATTTCTAGTGGTTTTATATGGTTTTTGGGTTTGAAAAAGTTTAGTGGTTTTTGCATCATTTGGATCATTTCTTGTGTTAAAGTTTGAATTTTGAGTGTACTTTTGTGTTTAGAATCATTGTAAGTGCTTGGGTGTTGATTTGGAAAGCTTGAATCACTGTGGTTGAGCTTGTTTTGGATTGAAAAGTATGGTTTTGAAGTTTTTCTACTTAGCCACTTGAGTCTCAGAGTGATTTTCTTCGTAGCGACTTGCTTTAGTAATTTCCAGCGAGTTGTAGTTTAAGTTGAAGCGACTTGAACCTAGCGACTTATCTATTTAGACAAGCCGACAAACAGTACAAGTTAGTGGAGGCTCCACTTCGGCTAGCGACTTGGTTGGCGTAGCGACTTGTCTCTATTATTTCTAGCGACTTGTCATTATTGTTCTTAGCGAGTTGATTCTCAGCGACTTGGATACTTAGAGAGTTGCTCTTTAGCGACTTATCTGCTTAGCGATTTGATGCAGTAGCTACTTGTGTTCAGCGACTTGATTCATAGCGACTTGTCATTAGCGAGTTGTTATTTAGCGACTTGTGTTTAGCGACTTGGTTCCCAGCGAGTTATTCTTTAGCGACTTGTCTGCCTAGCGATTTGGTTATTTAGCGACTTGTGTTTAGCGACTTGGTAGATTTTTGTTTCTAATACGGTTTTCTCTTGATTTAGTAAAATCCCGTGAAAGAATCTATTTCCCGGTTTAATCATAGAGTTATAAAATCCCGTGAAATTTGTAAACATGTCTACCAACGTGCCTACAATCATCTCTACTGTAGCTGAGGACGTTCAAGCAGCTGGTTCAGACACTCGTCCACCCATGCTTGACAGAACTGACTACGACTCATGGGCTCAACGAATCAGACTGTACTGTTTAGGAAAGGAAAATGGAGTCAACATTCTCAAGTCAATTGATGAAGGACCTTATCAGATTGAGACTACAAGAGACATAATTGACACTGCTGCAGATGGAACAATGATCTTTGGATTGGACAGACCAAAGACATATGATGAGCTCAGTGATAAGGAGAAAAAGAGATTCTATGCTGATATCAGGGCTTCAAACATTATTCTTCAGGGTCTTCCAAAAGACATTTACAAGCTATCATGCACAACAGAAGCTAAGGCAGTTTGGGACAATGTCAAGATGCTTCTCTCGGTTCGAACTTACCAAGGAAGACAGAGAATCACAACTGTATGATGAATTTGAGCATTTTAAGATGAAACCAGAAGAAAGTGTTTATGAATATTACATGAGATTCCACAAGCTTGTAAATGACATGAGGAACATCAAAATGACCATGCCAAATATTCAGCTGAACTCAAAGTTTGTGAACAACATGAATCCCGAATGGCACAAATTTGTCACCTCTGTGAAGCTAACCAAAGGATTGAAGAACACCAACTATGAGCAACTGTATGCCTTCCTTCTTCAGAATGAAAGACATGCTATGTTTGAACGAAGAATTCTTAAACAGTTCAAATCTAAGCAGGGAGAAACTAGTTCGTCAAATGACTCAACAGCCTTCTACACCAATGTGGGAATTACCACCAAAGCATCTCAAGTCATACCTACTGGAAACGGTAATCACAAACTCATTCCCGATCTGATGTTTAAGCAATCTGATGCTTATGCAGTCATAGAACACTTCATCAATCAACTGGCTCTTATGGTTAAACAAAATTTGACCCTCACTCCACATAGTAACAGTCTTCACACAAACAACGAATTCATAACTGCATCCAATCTACATAATCATGCTATTGTCAGAGATGGAAAGGTTATGGTGCAACCAGTTCAAGGAAGGCAGTATGAACAAGGAAGAGGTGGAGTTGGTGGAGGGTATGTGGCTAATCAGAATCGTGGAAGGAATGCAATTCAAGGACGAGCAAAGCAAATCAAGTGTTACAACTGTGGTGGTGATGGACACATTGCAAGGAACTACACATCTCTAAAACGTCCTCAAAATGCAGAGTACTTCAGGGACAAGATGCTGCTGGTACAAGCTCAGGATAGTGGAGCGGTTCTAGATGAAGAATAATTGTTGTTTCTTGCTGAGGGAAATGCTAAGACCTATGATGCGGATGTAGATGAGCAGCCAATTCAGGAAATAGGTCAAAATCATCAAAGTGCCTTTCAAGTAGCAGACTGTGATGCATTTGACTACGATGTCGATGATGAACCTACTGCCCAGACAATATTCATGGCTAGCATCTCACCTATGGTCTCTCCAAAGGTCCCTTCACCACAACAGGTTGGTCAATCAAAAGATTCAATCATTTCTGAGGTATTAAAACTATACGATGAAGTTGATGAGCAAAAGATGCATAATGAAGTGCAATCTCTTGAAACTTATCATTCAGATATTGATAATGTGGGTAATAGTAATATTGTCCCATATGATCAATATGTGACACAAAGTGAAAGTGAGATTGTACCAAATGATGTATCTTCTGCAGTCAATACTGACTATGTTTTTTATGAATACACTGCATGTGCCTCTGATGATTCTGTTACATCTGAACTGAATGCCTATAAAGAACAAGTTGCTATTTATGAACAACGTGCTAAGTTTGAGTTAACTACCCGTGAGCAGGAAATGGATGACCAAATGCGTATAATTATTAGAAAAAGTAATTTTAGAGAAGAAGTGCTAAAACAAGAGTTAAACTCCTTACAAGAAAAGCTTTCTAACACTGTTAAGCAAAAGCAAGAGCTTCAAGATAATGTTAAAATGCTTAAACAAGAATTTAACGCTAAGGAATCAAAACTTTTGAATGACTTTTCTAATCTAAAAACTTTGAAAAACAAGCTTGAAAATAAGTTGTACGTACAAGGGAACACCATTCAGACTGCTCACATGGTCACTAAGCATAGAGTCTAAAGCGATAAGCATAGTATTATCATTATAAAGGATCCCAATCCTGAGTATGGTAAGAAAGCAAGAGAAGCACAGAAGGTAATCTATGATGGCAATGAGATTCTTAAGCCTAGGCAATCACCATCATGTATAGGAAACACGGAAGAGGATAGAAAATTAGATGATGCATCTAGGGAGAAAATGGATAAGAAGCTTAACGATCCTACGTGTAAAGAGAATAACATAACGATCAAACCCCATGATTACACTAAGGAAAATTGGATCTCCCTGAACAAGTTTAAGGCTCAAACTCTATTAACACCAGAACAAGTTTTTTGGAAAAATGACATGGATAAACAAAAAGTTAATGTACTTGTTGAAACGAACACTTCCTTTAGGAAAATGCCTGTAGCTACTGTGTATCCTCCAGATACACCAATGCACTTAGTTCCTAGAACTATTCCCACTAAGAGCAAGACCTTAATCAGCCAGTATGTTGTTTATCAACTATTCGTTGATTTTGAGAAGACATGTAAGAAGAGAATCTCACCTACAGGGATAATCGAAGGGAAAGGGGTTTTGAGCAAACTAAAGAATGTTATTTAACCGAGGTCATGCCTTTCTTTAAACAATTAAAAGGTCAATTTGAGAGTCTTAAAAAGGGGATAGAATCAGATATTAAAGAAATGGAAAAGGAATTTGATGCTATGATAGTTGAAGTCAATGACTATGAGCGTGAATTAAAATACAATGAGATTGAGAGGAAGAACTTGCATACCTTGAATGAGAATCTGATCTCTGAATGTATCACTCAAGATGTGTTTTACACTGCCACAAATTGTTCAATTAATGCATCTCAATTTCATGAATTATCTGTTGCTCTGAAAGTCTCCCATGATCGTGTCATTGAGCTTGAAAAAACTAACTCTAAATTGCATTAGAAAATTGAACAGGATGATCATGATAACCTGGTGAAACATTATTCTAAACTGGAAGTTGAGCATCTTGATTTAAAATTAAAATATCAACATCTAAAAGAAAATGTTAAAACCTCAAATATCATGACATCCTTGGATGCTCCTGAATTTGATGCAGTTTTTGAAATAAGCAAACGTGATGAACAGATTCGAGCTCATTGTAACACGATCAGAAAAATGAGAACCCAAATTTCACAATTAAAGGGTGAAAAGAACAACGTGACTAGCTCCCAAATGCCTCCTCCTTTATATTCTCAGTATTCTCAAACGTTTCATCTTCAAAACTTGGTTAATGTTTTACAAAAAGAAAATGAGAGTTTTCTAGAAGAAAATGAAAAGGTTAAACGACACTTTAAAGAGTTATATGATTCAATGAAAGTCACTCGTGACAAGAACAACGAAAAAATAACATCTTTACAAAAGGAAATTGAGAATCTGAGGGGTCAGGAAAAAGGGAAATTGCCACTTGTCTTTAATGAGAATGTTGCATCAAAGTCATCTACAGACTGCAAATATACTGTGACTGTTAAATACATTCCTCCTCATCTTAGAAATAACGAACTTGTGTTTCATAACTATTTTGCTCACCCTAAGGATAGTCTAGAATGTCTCCGTTAGATTGTAGAAGAAGATTTCATAAATAAGCCACTTGATAGAGAGATTAGGTTTGCTTGCATTCAGGCCAAAAGATCTCAAGAGCTGCTAGAATGTTTAAGAGCAACATTTCCTAAATCCTTAGGTGCAAAAGATAAAGCTGTGATGCCTTGTTCTATGCCCAGTGCCAATTATGCAACCCATTCTATGCCCAGTATTAAGAAAGTAAACTCTAAAGTGCCTACAAGTAGTTTCGATCCATGCACGTCTAGTTCAGAATGCAAAAGTAGCCCAACCAACTAATGTTCCCATAATTCCCTCTACAGGTGTAATCAGTGACATAAAAGCAAGCGGTCAAAGCCTCCGTGCAATACAAAGCAAGATAGGGCCTCGCAAGCTAAGAATGTGCATTGGAAGAGAGTAGAAGACCACCCTAGGAACACTAAGTTTGAGTTGAATAAAACGAATCGTGTTGATTCTTGTATTAGCTATAAGCGCATCGTAATTAATTCAATTCTCGCTACTATCTGCAAACCTTGTAATGATGACCGCTTGATTTCGTTATCGATCATGAATGTGGTGTGAATGTTTTGCTTGATGCTGTTAAATGCCCTGTTAAAATTGTTAATGTCAAAAATCAAGCTAAGAAGGCTAGAAAGCAATGGCTAAAAAGATTAGAAAACATTGGAAACCCACAGGAAGGAAATTTAGTAACATAGGTTATCAGTGGATACCTAATGGCCGCAAATTCAATCTTAATGTGATGTGCCCTAAATTATCTAGATCAATGCCCATTAGGAAATGGATGCCTACCGGTAGAACTATTCCTTTAAGAAGTGAACATACCTTGAGTAGGTCAATTACAGACATTAGCATTGCATCTATCCCTGATGATTCTATTATTTCTAATTCTGATGTGGGTGCTCCAATCAATGTTACTAACCAAATGGAACCCATTCTTGCATGGGGATCCCAATTATATAGTTATCCATTCTTGTCTCAGTGTTCAACCGCAGATCGCTCAAATCGTTCTGTGGTACCTGGACTCAGCCGTTCCAAGCATATGACCGAGACCGGTCGCGCTCATGAACTTCGTGAGTAAATTCATCGGATAGATTCGGGAACAATCATTTCGGTGCAATTATGGGTTATAGAGACTATGTTGTTGGTAAAAGTGTAATCTCCGTGGTATATTATGTTGAAGCTCTTGGTCATAACTTGTTCTCTCTGGTCATTTCTGTGATTCCGATCTAGAAGTGGCTTTTAGAAAACATACTTGTTTCGTTAGAGAACTTGATGGTGTGGAATTGTTAAGAGGAACTCGTGGTTCAAATCTATACACCATCTCTATCAAAGACATGATGAAGTCTTCTCCAATCTGCTTGTTGTCAAAGGCTTCAAAAACAAAGTCATGGTTATGACATCGTCGTCTCAATCACTTGAACTTCGACACCATTAACAATCTTTCCAGAAAGGACCTTGTCAGAGGCTTACCCAGATTAAAGTATTAAAAGGATCATCTTTGTTCAGCATGCCAATTGGGAAAAAGCAAGAAATATGCCCACAAACCCAAACCCACAAATTCTGTTATGGAAGTTCTACAAACCATTCACATGGATTTATGTGGACCGATGAGAGTGAAAACTATTAATGGCAAGAAATATGTGTTAGTTGTGGTTGATGACTACTCCCGATTCACTTGGGTTAAGTTCTTGAGGACAAAGGATGAAACTCCAAATGTCATCATTAAACTTATAAAACAGCTGCAGGTTTGACTTAACAAGACTATCAGAATCGTCCAACCGACAATGGAACTGAGTTTGTTAATAGAGAACACAGTGAATTTTATGAAAGTATTGGAATCAGTCCTCAAAGAAGTGTTCCACGAACTCCTCAACAGAACGGTGTAGTTGAAAGACGAAATCGAACTCTTGTGGAAGCCGCAAGAACAATGCTGATTTACTCAAAGGTTCCAACATTTCTATGGGCTGAAGCCATTGCCACTGCATGCTACACTCAAAATCGGTCCCTAATTCACACAACTCATGGAAAAACTCCGTATGAACTTGTCCACAATCGAAAACCTGATCTATCATACCTTCGTGTGTTTGGTGCGTTATGCTACCCAACTAATGAGGGTCAATATTTAGGCAAATTGAAAGCTAAAGCAGACATTGGAGTATTTGTAGGATATGCACCAAACATAAAAGGATACCGAATCTACAACAAGAGAACTCGAAATATCATGGAAACAATTCACGTTACGTTTGATGAGTTGACCGGTCAAACGGCTCCTGGACAATCCAGCCTGGACCCGCATTTCTAAATAGTCCCATTAGTTCTTCTCTTGTACCAAACTCCTCACCAGAAACTCCATATGTACCCCTTCGAAGATGAATTAAAGAAACTGTTTGATCCAATGTTTGATGAACACTATGAGCCAATTGCTAATGATCTGTCAAATCCATCAACAGAGGCTGCTCCTATACCTGTCAATGAAGTTAACCCTTCAGTTTCTATGTCATTAAGTCAAGAAGCGCGATCACTCGTCTCATCATCAATGCCTCAATCATCAAGTGTACACAATGGAAATGTTGATGCTGTTACAGATGATGAAAATCCTTTTGCTCCTCCAGAAGATGAACCCTTTGAAAACATATTTGCTCCTAAATCATCATCTGAACCATCTTCTTCAGAGAAATCGACTCGCTACGTTCCTCAACAACAACCACATGAACACCTTAGAAAATGGACACATGATCACCCATTGGACAACATCATTGGAAACCCTTCTCGTCTAGTATCCACTCGTCGACAACTTGCAACCGATGCCTTATGGTGCTTCTTCAACTCTGTACTCTCTAAGATCGAACCAAAAGACGTTAAAACTGCTATGAATGAAGACAGCTGGTTCAATGCCATGCAAGAAGAAATTCATAAGTTTGATCGACTAGATGTATGGGAATTATTACCTGCTCCTGACTGTGCTATGATTATTGCCCTAAAGTGGATCTTCAAAGTAAAACTTGATGAGCATGGTGATGTTTTAAAGAACAAGGCTCGATTGGTTGCAAAAGGATATCATCAAGAGGAGGGTATTGACTTTGAAGAATCATTTGCTCCAGTTGCACGCATCGAGGCAATCAGAATCTTCCTAGCTAATGCTGCAAGTAAAAATATGGTAGTCTATTAGATGGATGCGAAGACGGCTTTTCTTAACGGAGATCTTAAAAAAGTCGTATACGTCAGCCAACCGGAAGGCTTTGTGAATCCTGAGCATCCTACTCATGTCTATTGCTTGAAGAAGGCTCTTTACGGCTAGAAGCAAGCTCCAAGAGCATGGTATGATACACTATCAAAGTTTCTTCTATCTACTGGATTCAGCAAAGGAGCAGTTGATCCGACATTGTTCACAAGAAAGTCAGGCAAACATTTAATCCATGTTCAAATCTATGTTGATGATATTATTTTTACCTCGACTGACCCCAATGAATGTGATCGCTTTTCAAATGAAATGGGTTCCAAATTTTAAATGTCAATGATGGGACAAATGTCATTTTTCTTGGGATTGCAAATTTCACAAAGTCCCGGAGGCATTTTTATAAATCAATCTAAATATGCAAATGAGATTTTAAAGAAATTTGGATTTGATTCTTGTGACCCTGTTGACACCCCCATGATAGAACGTACTAAGCTGGATGAGGACCACTCAGGGATCATGGTAGATCAAACGAAATATCGCAGTATGATTGGATCCCTGATGTACCTCACAGCCAGTAGACCAGACATGTTGTTCGCTGTATGCATGTGAGATATCAGGCTAAGCCTACTAAAAAGCACCTTGATGCGTTAAAAGGGTTTTCGTATCTCCAAGGAACCATCAATATGGGACTTTGGTACCCGAAGGACACCGGTATGTCACTAACAGCCTATGCAGATGCCGATCATGCAGGATGTCAAGATACTCGCCGGCACGCCAGAGGTGCTCGTTTTGGGTGATAAGCTTGTAAGTTGGTCGTTAAAGAAACAAATGAGTACTTCTATATCCTCTACAGAGGCTGAATACATAGCCATGTCATCTTGTTGTGCTCAAATCCCATGGATGAGATCCTAATTATCTGACTATGGCTTTGAATTCAACAAAATCCCTCTGTACTGTGATAACAAAAGTGCTATTGCTCTCTCATACAACAACGTTCAACACTCAAGAGCAAAGCACATCGATTCGACATCATTTCATCAGGGAGCAAGTGTAGAACGGTGTGGTGGAACTCTATTTTGTGAGGACTGAATACCAATTAGCAGACATCTTCACCAAAGCTCTTCCTAGAGAACGTTTTGAGTTTATCCTTCCACGTCTTGGTCTAAAGAGTCTACAACCGGAAACACTCAAACGTCTTCAAGAGGAAGACGAGGAGTAAAGGTCTTTCTTCATCCATCTCTTGTAAATATTTATTCGAAAAACAAAATACAAAATTACAAAACATTCAAAAAGCAAATAGAAAAATATAAAACTTTCAAAAATCCATTAAAAATTTGAAAATCTTGAAAAATTTCAAAAAATATTGTCATTTTGTCATATTTTTCTCGATTCGATAATATCTACGGTCTTTGTGCTGTCATTCAAAGAATGACACGGGACTTTAGATGTTGTTCGAATGTTAAAAAAATAAAATAAAATGATAGAAAGTAAAACAATGGTTTATTGTCATTTCAGGCAGTAACCCGTTTTTTAAAAGAAAGAACAGAGCCATGCTTTATCTTAAATCTTCAAACCTCATGCTCTTATTCTAAAAACAAATGTTTGTCGTTAAAAGGACAAATGTTTCCTTTCAAATATTTTTCCTTCAAATGATTCTTCTGAAAAATATTTGTCATCTAATGAAAACAAAATTTCTTTGAAAATACTTCGGACTCTACTTTTGAAAATCATACGGGCTCTTCATTTGTCAAAATCTCTATCCTTCAATCAACAACATATGTCATTGATTGAGGGGGAGAATGATTTCAAACAAAAAGAGTATTTTTCAAACAATTGGCACGTAATCGAGAAAGGTCTACTCTTGAATAATCAAAAAGAACAATGTTTTACAATATTGTATACATTTGATACAAGACCTTTGGTATAATTATGTTTTCAAAAGATACTCAAGCACGTTTAATCTTTGGAGTCTAAAAGTCTCAAACTTGATCCTTATCGGTTAAATGTTTCTTATAATCAAGTCACATCTCCCCTCAAAAGCTTTCAAAATCAATTTAAACCTACAGAGATCATAAATCTCAAATGATTTGAAAATTGTGATCGGGGGGAATTTGTGATTTTAATTGGATTTAAACTGATAATTCGATAAATGGTTTCATAAGTGTTTAGCAAGCTTTCCTCCCCACATGTGCCAAACGATTTCAAATTTTCCATGCACATGTTGAGGGGGAGCATCTTTTTAAACCACAAAGAATTGAAACGTGATTGATTTGTCTCTAAGTGCAGGTTTCTTCTAATATGTGCAAAACTCTTTCAAACCTCGAGGCACATATTGAGGGGGAGCAAATTTATGAAAACCTCATCTTTCCCCAATATGCTTTATCTACTTGATTTGATCAGGGAAGTGATGTTGATATCTTTTAGAAAATGGAAATCAAAGAAGTTAATTCTTCCTCTTGCCTCCGTGTGCCAAAACGATTTCAAATACATGATGCACATGTTGAGGGGGAGCTCTTTTTCTAAAAATATCAAAAACAATTCAGGTACAAAATGCTTTGACAATATATCACAAGTATTTGGATTGATTTTCAAATGGTTTTCAATTGGTTCCAATGGCAGATGAACAATACCAAATAGACCGACCAAATTTACTTTATGTATGGTGATATAAGAATGATAAGGTTAGGTGTTTGTTCCCATGATCCGCCAGAACCGGAGGGATCTACCCAGGGACAATCCACTAGATAGTGTAGAAGTCCGTAGGTATGATAATAAAAGGAGAAAAATGAGAATAAGGGAAGAGTGCGGACTGAGACAGAGCTAGTACTGGAATAAACCCAACACGGTTCTAGTTATGAAGTCTCGGTAAGCACTGAAGGGGTTGAAGAATAAAAAAGAATTAAATGAGAAAAGGGTGAAAATAAATAGCCCTCCAATTATTCAACCTTAGGGCAGAAACCGGGTTCAATTCATATGCTACTGGTGGTTACTAAGGTAACACTGGTATTGAAGACAAGACGTCATAGACCCAGTGACGCACTGCACTAAACTTCCCAAGCTACTCAAGTTCCTCTTAAAAGGGCTTGTTTCATTCTCACGGGGAACCTACATAATCTATCAACTTTCTCTTAGAGATTGTTGATATTGAAGAAGGAGACCCTCTCCCTAGTCTCCGATATAGGAAACCAAATGTGCACTATTGAGTCTAGAGCCACGAGATCATCAAATAAATCTCATTGGGACACTGTCTATGAAGACTCTCTGTTTCACACAATGTGGAAAAGAGATTATATCTTATGAGTCCTACGCATTATCCTTGTGGTATTGCCAGAACATCTGAGTGATATGCAAACATATTCACAATGAAGATGGAAAGCCTTCTGGAGCCAACATCAAACAAGCTCCTGGTGGGTGGCATGTGAGATCTATCCAATAGATCAACCATGTGACAACTAAACAGAAACAATGGGGCGATTCAAATTTTTGAATCTATCCTGGTTCAGGTTATTGATTGACGGATACCTTTGAAAAACCGGTCGTTGTGCTTAAAAATATTTTCTCTAGCACATCGACCGTGTATTAATGTTTCAAAAATTAAAAGGTGTTTATGATTGATAATTGATTTTTCTTAAAACCTTCGTTGTATTGCAAAAACACTTTATTGAGCAATACACGAGTTTTTTTTTCAAATCTCTTTTCATCAATCAGTGAATCTCAAATTCGCTGGTTCACTCTCTCCGTGTTATCTTCTTTGAGACGTTCCGGTTTGAGAACGTCTAGAGTAGCTGCGAAACCCTGTCAAAGAGATACTTCAGAATTATACCTGATCACAGGCAAAGACTTGCTGATCAACGGGGAACCGTGGGCCGTGTACCTCAATTCAACGAAAGTGATCAAAGACACTTTCGTGCGCTTTATTGCTAACTGTTGTATGCAGGTACGCCCGACGTTTGTAGCTGATCATAATGGAGAGGTCAATCCATAGACGCATGCTCACACAACACATTCATTACCAAAGATGTCATGATAGGTGCATCAATGACTCTGATATTTTCACTCCATGCTTCTGCTACGCTGCTGCAAATATCATGAATCATCTAAAGCTTCCGCTACTCTGATAAGAAGAAATCATGATCCAGAATGTGAGCATGTCGGTCCAAAATGTCACTACATCACATAATACCACACTACAAAGGAAGAGTCAGAGATTTATGGTACCTAATGATCTCAATGCTGGCTCAAAAGTCATTATCAAGTGGATCAATTAAAGACCTCCACTTAGATTAACCAAACATGCAAAAATGAAGAATCAATGACTACGGGCTACGAGCAAAGAACATTATCAAGAATCCAAGAACAATCTTAATGTAATATCTGTTTGTATTCAATGTAATTTGAGGTGACCTCCCTTAGGGGGAGGTTGTTAGGATTTAGTAAATCCAGTTATTAAAGTGTCGGTCACCTCAAGTATATGTAATCGTTAGAAAGCTCGTAGTTGTAGTTATTTAATGTTAAGTAGTATTTAGTTATGTAACACCGTGGAGGACAGACGGGTCTTTACCCACTGTATGCCTGATCCACAGCCCGTAGGTGGCGTTTTATGTAAGACTATAAATACTCTCTACCTCCCAAGGTAGAGAGTTGGAGCTCATAATAAGATTTTCACTTTCTCTCACTAAGTTCCTAAACCTCTAACTCTTTCTCTCTCTAAAACCTAATAGTATACGCCTTGTGTGAACATGGTTTGATATGTTTGTGAAATCCAATGTGTGACACCATGAACCACTCATGAACGCCTTTTGTTTGTCGCGTTTGGACACTCACTAATGAAGTGATTTGGATCCCCGCATTTAAAACATTTGCGTTCATCATTCACTTTCTTGTCGTCTTTGATTTTCCGCAACCCTTTCTTGTCGTCATAGGGTTTCTTGACATATCTTCCTTTTCTCCGAAAGAACTTCTTGAAGTCTCGTACCGCAATTGCATACTCTTCGTCTTCACTTTCCGAAGATGAGGTTTCTTCATCACTTGAGACTTTCTTGGCCTTTAAAGTGAGAGATTTATGTTTCTCTTTCTTTTCCTTTGAGACTTCGGAGTCTTTGGCCAGTACGAGCTCATAGACTTTTAGATTGCCTATGAGTTCATCGAGAGTAAGGATTGACAAGTCTTTGGATTCTTCAATGGCCATCTGTGACAACCCATAATTTTTAGACTATTATTTAATAGGTCATTGTTGTCAGAAAATGAAATTTTTTATTTTAGAGATTATTATGACTCAAAAACGAGAAGCCATCTCGTGTTTTCCGAAGTCCCGGCACTACACGCATACCGACACCATAATAGTATTGGCACGAAATTTATTTTCTAATTTCAAGATAATAATAATACCATAATATTTCACTTGTTAAAACGTCTCCGGAAATATAAAATTTATAAAATACGGATACTCGAAAAAGTATTTTATGAAAGGAATCGTTATCACATACGGAGCAGATTATACAGTACGGGGTACAGTTAATAATAATAATAATAGTAAAAATAAAATATATTCTACCCTAAATCTAATCCTAGCCGCCTCTTACTTTTTTTTTCTCCTTTGCGTACCATTATTTTCATCCAACTTTGATATCACCACTTTCCTGTCTCCCCTACGCCTCTCCTAAATACATCAAAATAGACCTTCTCCTCTCCTTTTTGATAGTCAACTACATATCTATCACCATAACCATCTATTCTCAGCCTCCTATTCTATTAGGGAGGACGGAGTGGGTAGCGGGTACCCAATCGAGTAGTTGAACTCGAGCGGGTACACCGCCCCTTGTAGATCGGGTATCGCTATCGAGTAGCAAAATCGAGCTCGGAACCCGCGTGTATATGTTGAGTAAATTGAAAATATATCCGTTGGGGGAGCGTGTATTTGGTTCCAAACGGCTAGTTTACCCATGAATAAAAAAAAAAAAATCCTATTTAACACCAAACCATTCACTCATTTTTCAAAATAAAAACACACAAAACACAAATAACAACACACACTAATCTTTCAAAAACACAAAACCATGGATCCAAAGAGAGGTAAAAAAACTTCCACCTCGCGTCAAGGTCGGTCTCAACCATCCCCGAATCAACCAAAACAAACTCCGTTAGGATTTAGCCAATTTTATTCTCAACCATCCCCGAATCAATTTTACGTTCCACAGCCCCAATCTCCACATCAATTTTACCAATATAATATGGGTTCTCCTCAAATGAATCCACAACACTACAACATCACTACTACAAGCGAGTTCTCCCCGTTCGAAAACATTGGTGAAGACGTAGAGTACGTACCCGAAACACAGCCACTACCAAACGAAGAAGACGAAGATGAGGAAGTTCAAGAAGTCGATCCGAGAGGGAAGAGAAAAGCTTTCGCCGGGAGGAGGCCCCGTGAAGTTTGGACGCCGGCACAAGAGGAGGCTTTGGCGAAAGCATGGGTTCAAATCTCCGAATGTGGTGTTGTCGGTAATGAACAAAAGTCCGACGGTTTTTGGAAACGGATTCTCGAGCATTACGAGGCAACTTTGGGTTCGAGTTCACGAACATTTCATGCGTTGAATACCAAGTGGAGAGCAATGAACACGGCAATGGGTATTTTCAACGACTACTACTTCCAAGCGGTACAATTACATAATCTATACTTTATTATTTACAATTACATTATTTTGTTTTAGCTATACTTTTTATTTTACATAATCTGTACTTTTTATTTACAATTACATTAGTAGGTGCAACGACTTGGACGTGGTGAGGCAAGCTGAGTCGGATTACTATACAGCAAAAAAAAGACAATTTACTCATACCAGGCCGTGGGTGATTGTCAGAGGTCATGACAAATGGACGGAGCAAGAATGTTTTCAAGATATTGCCGGTGCGACAAACAATTCTTCAAAAAGGAAGTCGGGGGAGTATGAATCGGCAAGCAACACCATTCCCGACATGAATGAAGACCCCACCCTCCACTTGAATCAAGAAAAATGAAAAAGAAGCAAGCCGCATCCTCCTCGTCGATCTCAAGCGTTGCGGATGAAATCAACGCCTACACATAAAAGAAGACACAATATTTGGAAGAAAAACGCGAGATGGCGAAACAATTGTTGGCTACACAACTCGAGGGGGCGAAGTTCAAGAATACACAATGGAAGATGAAGTTTTTTTTGGAGTCGCATGATCACATTCGCGATTGGAATTAGTTCTTACCCAAAAACGTGAACTTGCGGCCAAACACGGATGAGCTTGCAATTTTTAAATTGTAGTTTCAACTTTTTTTAATTTCAACTTATGTAATGTTTTTTTTTAAGTTGTAGTTTCAGTTTTTAAGTTGTAGTTTTTTAAAGTATTATGTAATGTTTTTATTTTTTATGAAATAGTATGTTTTTATTTTAAATATTGTATGTGATTTTATGTATTAAAATAATAATAAATAAAAAAAAAATAATTTGGGTAATAGGGTACCACTCCCTCGACTTAGGGTAGTGTTAGGGTAAAATTAGGTAGTTTTGAGTTGGAAGATTTTTATTGGATAGAGCTGATGTGACACTCCAGGGTATTAGGGTACTAGGGTACCACTCCCCCTTATAGCTCTCATGAGGTGGCCATGAGGGTGACGTTGGAAAACGACTTGAGCCAAAGAAGGGTGATGCTACCTACACAAGACCAAGATGACTAGTGTCTTCCATTCCTCATATTCTTCTATACATAGGAGCAATTAATCACAGGTTTATTCACATTTTCACACACAAACACAAAAATTAGGGTTCATACGAATTAAGGGTTTTCCAAATTAGATTGGGGGTTTTGTAAATTGGTTAGTGAATTGACTAATTCAAGTGGTAATTGTTCCGAAATCAAGTAATTATGCAAGAAAGCTCGTGGCCTTTTTACTTTGGTTCGGTTCTCTCCCATCAGACCTACCATTATTGATGTAAGGGTTTTCTAAATTTTCTCACACTTTGTATGTTCTTGATGTTGTTTTGTAAATAAGATTGATACTTTGGAATTATAAATTCTTGGAATTTTGAAAATTATAAATAATGTTCTGAGTTGGGACCCAAACGATCCACATGATTTGTATGATCGAAATTTTCTTTCTTGTTGATCTTGTGTGGCACTAAAATTTACAACTTACTAATAAAACATAAAAAGAATAAAAGACAAAACAAATCTGCTAAAATTAAGTGTTGGCTAATGGATTGGTGAAAGTGTCTAGTTTTCATTTTTTTTTTCTTCTTAACATTGTGCCTAATGGTTAGTATTGTCATGGATTGTCTGTCGTGCGTGGCTTTATTTTGTGGTCGAACCACTGTGGGTCGAACGACAATTAGTTTGCTATCCTTATGATTATGTTACTTTTCCTTCAATAAACATTCCAAAATATTTAATAAATTAAATGGGCTTCATAATAAATGGTACAGTAATAGTTTTGATTTCCTGTTAATGTGGTCAACCCACTGTTCGAACAATTGACTATATCCTTGATCATATTCTTGTTTTCACCAAATAGCAATCTAAATGTTGATATTGTTTTAGTTCATTGTTATCAAAATAACATTAACATAATGGTTTAAAGATTAAAAACCTATTGGAAATTGGTGGATAGTTTTAGTCTTGAATGTGTTATGTTGTGTTTTTGTCAAAAATTTGTAGACCGACCACAACAGTAGGGGTGCTAATTGCTTATTTATTTTATTTTCTTTTAGCTTAAACTCTTGAACTCAACTTGCTAACTTTGTGGCTTAAATGGTTTTTAGTAATAAACTTAAAAGTTTTGGGTTAGACTAATTTGGTTTGCTCACTGATTTCCAAAAGCAAGTTTCAAAAAAATGGTCTAAAATTTTTATTTATTGGATTTTGATATAAGAATCCAATTCGCGGCCCCTTTGACATATTCTTACGTAAAATATACATAAAGTTTAATCCGCAGCCACTTTGGCTTATTTTGATATAAATTATGTAATTAGTCTAATCTGCGGCTTCTTGGCTAATTTTGAACTTATTAAATCTAACATAATGCAAATATACTAGTTTCACTTATTTTAAAGACTACGGCTTATTATAGCTTAATTGAGCTTGTTTGACATATTTTAACTTATTGAAGCTTTAATAAGTTTATTAAGTGGTTTAAAGTTGTTTTAATGTTTTAATGGGGTAAGTTACTACATTGGAGATTTTTTTGGAAAAGTAAAACATATAAACGGGTCATGCTCGATTTTCGTCAAAAATATACACTTAACTAAATTTTTAATCAAAACATAACTTACACTTCTAAAAATATATAATCATCCACTAACCATTTTATTCTTATTAACTTAAACTTATATATGTATATAATACTATAAACTAACGACATGTTTATATTTAACGACTACGTCTATTATGCACGATCCTTACCTGTGTTACTTTCCGTACTTCGGCATTCGGATATTTTTGTAACGAAGACTTATTCAACATGTATACCTTTATACTTATGAATATACTTACACACTTTCCAAGAGCCAATACTTAAAAACACTTAGAAAATTATTTTAAACTTAAGTGCTGCCACACAAGCAACAACACTTGTAAATTAAATAAAGTTAAGTAGAACTTAATCAACATGAAATCAGAACTGAGACTTGCCGTACTAATCTAGGTCGCGTGTCGGTGCCATCCAATAATTCTATTTGACTGCTGCATTAGACTGCTTTTTCCCAGGTGAGTATTCACGGCCCCTTTTTACTGTTTTACTTATTTGGGGTGAAATGCATGAACCTAAACTTAAATTGTTTTTATCTGAATTAGAACATTTAATATATTTGAACCCTTTGTTTATATTGAACCCTCTTTAACTTAATTTGAACCCTTTAATATATTTGAAACCCCGGACCTATATTGAACTCTATTTTGACTTGATTTAGACTATTTAAGATATTTTGAACCCTTAGACTTTTGGACTTAATTATGAGCTTATGACTTGTTTGAACCTAATGGACCGTACGTCCTTGACCTAAAGTCTCCCCTGTTCGGAGCAACGCAAAGTCTCCCCTGTTCGGAGCAACGCAAAGTCTCCCTTGTTCGGAGCAATGTCGGGTCTCCCATGTTCGGAGCAGTCTTAATTGATAGTATATAATAGTTGTATGATGTACTGTTCGTACATTCGCATTGTTAGTCCCCGATTGGTTTGCCGTTCGCACTCCAATTATACGTACCGTTCGTACGGCTCCCTTGTGCGGAGTAGTAGGTAGTATGGATAGCGCTATTAGAGGTCGGCAAACCTCTCGTTCCCCTGTCTACGGAACGCATATTATTTATTTGTGGGGCTTTGCCGCATAACTTTATTATATATGAGGCGTTAATATGACCCTAGGTGCATTGACTACCAGACTTGCCACTTGAAATATGGAAATGTATGTCAACTTATATGTTACAAGTCTTGTATGGGCGGGACTTGTAACATGGTGAGTTGACAAGACATTTGCAAGGCAGACATACTCAATAATGTTTTCGTATTACTTAAATACTTTCTTAAAAATTTGATTTTATAATATGTAAAAGAACTTTTATTAAAAATGGCTTTTTATAATACATAAAACCTGTGTACTCACCAACTATTTTCATAGTTGACCCGTTTTCTCATGCATTTCAGGTGATCGTTAATAAGCATGATTTATGAAGTCTTTTGCATAAAGGAGTCTTCACGTGTCGTCTTTGGTCATTAAGCATAAGAAGATGTCTTTTGGAAACCAAGCTTTAAGATTTTGTTGCCAAAGTTGGCTTGAAAAATATTGTAACAATTTATTATTTCCTTAAATTTAAATATGGTATTGTACTATATCTCTTTTGCGATGTATATTGATTATGTTACACCTCGCGATTCCGTCTCCGGCGGGGTGTGACAGATTGGTATCAGAGCCGAAGGTTATAGAGAATGCCGGGTTTTCTAAAATAAAAACCTCAACTATAACAAGACTAAATTTTCATAAAACCCCAAACATGGTACGAGTCGATTAGCCCGAGCATTTCATCGTTGTTCCTAAATTATGCATAGCCTGATCAACTATCCATAATTCAGGAGGAATCATGGGATAATTGGGGTAGTTACCTTAGATCATGTTTGGTAGGAGTCAGAGTCTAGGTCATATGAGAGTGCATTGGTCTATGTGCGTGCATCTATCTTATGTGTTTTCTGCATTTACGAGTATACTGCTAGGCATTCTGTGTGCTAAGACTTTTGCCTTTAGGACAATATATGAGCTTGAACTTAAGTACTTTGAATTGACTTGGCATGATGTGCATTGAACCCTGTAGTCAGACATGTACCTTTAGCCTTAGGCATGCCTTTGTTTTTGTCATATGGCGATCTCGACGTCATGAGCTTTAGTTAGACCTTTAGTCTTCTCACTAATCTGAACCGCCACTATTTGTTGAATTGATTGGTTTAAACAATTTCAAACTCGAGCCGAACTTTCAAAAGGTCCCTTACAAAGATGAGAAACCATCTCTTTCTGAAAACTTGTTTCCTAGCTTGATCTAGTGACAGTTCTTGTTTGATGAGTTGCGAAAATCAAGTTAGAATCAAGTTGTTACCCAACCTACACAACTTAAACACATGACCGGTCAGGTCGACAAGTTGTGGTAATTCACCAACTAAGAGTCTTTTGAGGGCAAAGCTCGAGAATGAGAAAGTTTGAACCATGAAAGCATGCGCTTGTAGGGTAGACGGACAGAATCTCGAGGACGAGATTCTTTTTAAGGACGGCAGACTGTGACAACCCGTAATTTTTAGACTATTATTTAATAGGTCATTGTTGTCATCCAATATTGAAAATTGTTCATATTGTTGAACAAATAAATCAATTTTGTTGTTTTTAACTTGTTGATTTTCTTGGTGTGTTACAACCAAAGAGTTCCAAATTTCTTTAGCGGTTTTATGCATAAATATTCTTTCAAATTCCTTTTTGGGTAAGGCATTATATAAAACCATTTTTGCCTCACTATGTTTGGAAAGATTTTTCTTTTGGTTGTCAGTGAGACAATCATGAGAAATGTTTTCTTCATTGTCGGTTTTATCATCTTTTACAGTTACTTGAAAATCACCTTCAACAATAATATACCAAAGATCAATATCTTTAGATTTCACATAAGTTTCAAATCTATTTTTCCAATAAATAAAACTATTTGTTTCAAGTAGTGGAGGTCGTTACATAGATTGCCATTATCTATAATTTTCAAAACTCATTTTGATCGAAAAGTTTTTAAAATACAATTGACTTTAAAACTTTTTGGAAACCTTGCTCTGATAGCAATTGTGGAAAACTAGAAGAAGGGTTGAATAGTTTTACCGATTTTAATTTAAGTTTCAATGATTTAGATTCGATCTTAAATGAATTCGTATAGATGGATAAATAGTACGAATCAATAAATAAAGTACGTAAAGAAAGCAAGTAAAGTAAAATGATAGTAAGTAGCGCCACAAGTGATTTATAGTGGTTCGGCTACAAGGACACCTTCCTTTCCCTGCTCCACTCCCCAAGTACCCCACTCGAAAGTTCAAGCACTATGTGAACAAGCTCCTTCAACTTGGCGGAGAAGCCTCACAACGTCTGTTACACTTTTTCCGGTACAAAGCAAAATACCGAGTTCTTTCACGAGGTAGAACTGACCCTTTACACAACTATTACATAACAACTATGTGAAATATGAATTATAAGATATGCTACAAAAATCTTGTGAATGGACAAATCAATCAAGGACCCTTTGCTTGGATGACTTGTAGAATAGCGTGATATCGCCTTTATGAAGGACCTATATGAGAATCACAACAAAAGATAGAAGAACTACTAGAATGATCAAATGATCAGAGGTTAGGAGAGTGACATAATATATGAGAGAGTTTTAAGAAGAAGGGTGAGGAACAATGAAGAAAAGGCTCACTATTTATAGGTAAAAAAGCCTTCTATCCCACGGTTTCGGCGGATCCCTCACCCAAGGGATCCAGCCAGTGCATTTCCAGGGATCCTGTTGTCTGGGTCAGATTAGTCCAGATTTTGGGTTGCAAACCGGGTTATGGGTTATGGTTTATGAGCCATGGTTCATGGACTATTAGTCCAGATTTTGGGTTGCAAACCGGGTTATGGGTTATGGTTTATGAGCCATGGTTCATGGACTATGGGTCATGGGTACCCAACAAGATACAATGTATCTAGACAATGGGTCATGGGTCTTGGGTCATGGACATTGGGTCATGGACATTGGGTCATGGGTCTTGGATAATACCCAACATGATTTCATGCATGATGCAATGCAATGGGTCATGGGTTATGGATTAGCTCTATGGTATGGGTCATGGGTCTTGGATAATACCCAACTTATTACATATTATATTGCAACAATTTATTATTACAACATTTATGTAAATGACCAAATGTATATACTTTGCAAAACAACATGTATTCTTATAATTTTACTTATGATAACTTTATATTTGTTATCAACAAAACATAAAGGGATCACTAAATAAAAACAAATGTTTTTACAGTTTATTTGTATTAACAAACCTTGCTGGTTATAATCAACTTACTTATGGTGTTTGCATGTGTGTGTTCCATATAAAGTCTTGTATGAAAATGAAAAGAAGTATAAGTGTGTGTAAGTTGAGTAAAGATGGACTATTATTACTTGCTCATTTATTTAAGATGGGCTTTAAACTATAATCAGTTGATATAAAATTACTTTCCATGCGCCATGAGTTCATACAAAATATAATACTATGGTGTCACTTGTTTGATATTGTGTGAACGGTAAATGATTTCGTGTCTCGCTAGTCTCAAGGGGTCTCGTTATGGTGTGTTTGTGTACGTTACATATGAGTGTTTGAGTGGGGCGATCAATCTATTTTGTGTCTAAAGTGGTTTAACCTAAAATACTTAATTCGGTCTATTACTTAAACGAGAATATGCTCAACCTAATTAAACCCTAAAAATATTAATGCGACTCATAATAAATATTTAAAATACTTTATGACTTGAATGATTGTATAAATTATATATGATTATAAATGCATGTAGATTCTATGAGGAAGGAGTGATCCATTGTTTCCCTTTCATTCTTTTCCATTGATTTCATTTCCTAAGGTACATATATTATGCCCTTTATCAGTAAGGGTTTCTCATGACTCTTGATCATTGATTTTGTTTCATTTGTTATGATATTCGTTTGTAATCCTATTTTATATGATTCCTTTGTTACGATATTCATTTGATTATGCTATTTGATGATTATTCAGTTCATTCCATTTTCATATTATCTTTGATGAACATTCTTTGATCGTTACCCTATGTTTATTTAGATTGTTTGACCTAATCCATTGCCCAAGGTACTAACTAGCTATGGAGGTACCATGACCATGCCATTGAGACACCAATGGCATGATGCTATCTGTGGAGGCGTGCCTTTGTCCACAACGTTCCCTTTTGTGCTAGCATTTGATTATGACTATGATTCAATACGTAAGTATATTTGCCAAAAGCAGGTGTATGGTTATGTATGATGTGTATTTTTCAAGGAGCGTATGGATGCATCCTAGGTACTCAGTTCAGATATATGTGTGTACCATACACTTCTGGGAGTTGATCACTCCATTTACAATGATTTATTATGATATGATATGATATGATGTGAAATATTTATTTTGATTGTTTTGGTATATTCATATATCATGTTTAGGCGCTTGAGGAATTCCTTAAAGTTCCGTTATTATTTCTTTATAGCCCTTTGATTATTCCTTAATACCATTTTCAGTCCTTATTTCATTTAACATCTTGTTCAGCAGGTTTTCGTTGGATTCATTTCGCTTATCTATTTTTTATTTATTGCTTTTCATTATTTATATATGTTCACTGAGCGTTAGCTCAGCCGCATTTTCTTTTCTCTGCGGCAGGTATTAAGCGGGATGCTGGGATTGAGTGATGAGAGTAGGAACTTTTAGTGGACCAAATTAGTTTTCCTTGTCTTCTGGAATTAGTAGAGATTTATGTTTTGTTTATCTCTTTTCGTATAGGAATTTGAGCAGTTTTGTATCCTTTAGAAGTTAATTGTTCCATGATTTGTATTTTATTTATTTAAGATTTCCGCTTGCGTTTATTATGTTCTGATTGACACCATAATGTGACATTTTGACCCTTGTCGGGTTGGGGTGTTACAACTTTTCTATATAATGTATTTGTTTATTGATTTTGCTTTTACTTAATCTACTGATTTTTTTTGTTTATTTATAAGCATACCTGAAACACCCATTTTGAATATTTATTAGCATGTGATCTTATAAAAAATTAATGTTTGACTGTATTAAATTATAGATTATATAATAGTCCATGTTTAGTTTTTTTGTTTAACGAAGAAAATAGCCAGCGTCATTGTTTAATCGAAGAAGATAGCTAAGGGGATTTGGACATCATAAATATGGGTTAACTTTTGGTTAAGGAGTCAGATGTTTTTCATTATTTGATTAACAAAGGAATAATAGCCATTTAATATATCAATTATAATTGTTACACATTTTTTTGTTATTAAATATATTTAAAGTAATAATTTGGACATATTTGACAATTTTAAAACTTTGGAAGGATATATATGCAATTTTGAGTTTCGGTCGGCTATATATATGCAAGTATGAGTCTTTGGAGGAATATATATGCAATTCTCTCTAATTTTTAGAGGTATAATTGAGTTAACGTATATGGCATCTATGAAGAAACCGCAAATTAGAACTGCTCCTCTAGAGTAAATAAATGAAACTTGTGTTTTGATTTCTTAAATCTTAAATTATATGGTTTCAAGGTGGAATTAGGTACTGAATATTGCTTCACGCCTTCCCCGATCAGAAAATCATATATCGTTGTCTTACCAAAAAATTAAATAATGTTATCAAGAAGATGTACCATGAGCTTAGCGCTTAGTCGGAAGCAACATACGACGTTTTAAGTACCTCATATTTTCTGTTGTTGGTTAGGTCTTCTTTCAAACAATCATGTAAAATATCATCTTTCCTAATTCTTATACGGAGTATTACGGTTTGATTAATAGTGAGAGAAAAAAAGTACACTCAGTTTCACATGTTTTTATTTTGATCAGGATGATTTAATGGAAATGTGGCATAAATAATGACTAATTCTAGATCGTTTCTTGAAGGTCCTTCACAAGCGCGCAATTAATAAGTGAAACCAAAGATGCATGAAATAGAATTAAAAATGAACCTTTGTAGTCAATTTGAACAAGATTAAAGTTGGTAGGAGCGTCCATGAAAAAAAGACGAAAATAAAGAAAGGGAACTGGTTCTATAATAAAGCTTTGTAGAAGAAAGGTTGAACTATTTATTATAGGGAAGAGGGCAAATAAGGCAATTCACAATATTTTTATGTGCACGGATCAAAATCATCCGTGTACATATCAATTCCCTTATTTATAATTAATTCTATGGCAACTATTGAATTCATGCTTTGAACATTCATAAAAAAAGTTATAAGATGAGGTCTTTGGTCAACTAAGAGAAAGAGAAAACCATTATACTAATTTTTAATGAAATAGAACCATTTCTAAAAGAAAATCATTTGACTAAAATTTAAACTTTGTTAGTGTTTCCTCTGCTCCAAGTCCGTTTATTTCGAAAGATTAGTATCCATGTCCATATATACTCGAGTCCTCCCACAAATTAAACTCACAAGAAAAACCTAACAAACCATCTTGATCTCTGTATGGCGACTTTCATTTACATTTAGACTGATACTCACCACACAGAATCCTCACATACTCACAATCACACCACACAAAGCTGTTCTAAATTGTTTTGGATTCATTCGATTAATGTCTTCTGGTTGAGTTGGGGTTATTGTTTGTGGTTATAGCATAGTTCTATACAACCGAGTTGGGGTTCCTGCTTAGGTTGATTCGATCGGATTGTGTCGGCTGGAGTTTCTGGTTCGTTCGTGTTTGGGTTTGAGTATCGATTTTAATCAGAGTCTGTGTGTTTAGAGTTTCTGGTTCGTTTGTGGAAGTTGCATGTTATAATTATTTAGTAAAAGTATTAGAAACCATTATTGAATTTTTGTTTGAGTTGAATTATCATATGTTATAATCGTTTGCAATTACGTTTTGATCTTTCCACGTTCTATTTAAATTACACGAAACACTTACCACAATATCACATATCGTTAATTGTCTGCCGCTAGACGCGGGTACTCGCCTAGTTGCACATAAAACATGAATCTCATGTTAAATTGTTAAAAAATTCAACACAATCAAATTACTAATTTTGCCATTGATTATTATTGAAAATTATTTGAAATTATCATTTAATGTTTACAACCCGTCATAATAATCAATATCTATATCTACACATTCTAAAAATACAAAATTAGATGCATGTTGTATGATTGCTTCCAAACAGTCTATCTTTTATTAGTCAACCACTTGTGAATGGTCAACCAAAAAAGTCAAACAACTCATAACAGAATGCAATAAAGTCTAGAGGAGTACAGTGTATCCCCGGGTCGTTAAGTCCCAACGAGGTGTGTAAACTGTAATACAACGAATCTGTGATCGGGTGATACTGAATGGGAAAAGGTTTGTGGATTTGGAATAATTACACCTAAAGAGAAAGTTTGTAAATTACAGTGGCTTAAATGCAAATTAAAGAAAATTAAAATATTTAACTTTAATTAAAATATTATTTAACTATCAAACCTAATTTAAATTATTAAAATCTAATTAAAATTACTTAAGATCTAATTAAAGGATTTTTAAATTATAAAACTAGTTACAAATAAAAGTTATAAAAGTATAGATTATCTAAAACTTACTTATTAGACTTAAATTCTAATTATAAGATTTATTATCTAAGTATTATTAATTATAAACTAATTTAAACTATTAAATAATTACCTAAAAATTAAGAAATTATAAAATAAAGCTAGAAAAATGAAATTATGACTTAGATAAATCTAAAATATTATAAAACTTATTTTAAAACTGAAAATATATTTATTACACTATTTATGTATTAATTATTAATTAATTACTATTTATTAATTATTTAAATCTAATAAAAATTCTAATAAATACTAAATGACCTAAGAAAAATCTAAAACTTTTTATATAAATACTAAACAAGTGCAGAAAACTAGGAAAAATATAAAAATGAAAAGTGCTTTTTGAAAAAGCAGAAAAATAAGCCAAATGGCTTAAATAGAAGCTATCACTATTTTTATTTTTGGTTTTTCTTGAATTTTTCTTTTACAAAACTATTTAACTACTGAAAATAACAAACTTTAATGAAGACAAAAATTTTAGAACTTAAAAATAAGCTGGAATGAAGCTGCTTAGCTTAACAGTCCACTATATAAGGTTTTTAAGATTTTTGATTTTTCAAAATAAGCTAAAAGCTATATAATAAGCTAAGGGGTGACTAAATAAGTTACTAGGGACTGATGTGAGTATGTTTAAGCTAAAAGAACTTAGAAAATTCCAAGTCCAAGAGCTGAAAAGATCTCAATAAGCTCATGGTCTGCTGATTTTTCTGTGGTGCAGGGCAAAAAGTGCCTTTTTCAAGCCCTTAAAAAGCTGCTAAGAAAAAATATTAAAAATAAACTAAAAATATGACCAAGTACACAAGCAAGCCATCTCTAAGTGTACCAAATTTCAGATGAATTGGACTTAAGATGAAGAAATGAAAAATAAAAGAAATTTGCTCCAGAAACAAAAAAAATACGAAAATATGCAGTCTTTGATAGCTGTGTGATCAGATGTTGTGCAGATGTGTGCAGGCTAAACAAGACCAAACCAACTCTTGGGAATACACTATATGAACTCCAAGGAACTCGGAAAAGCAAAGGTTGAGGGCTAAATAAGCTTCAGCTTATTAGGAGCTTATATGAGCAGTTTACTTTCTATCTTTGCACCAACAAACTCAAAACCTATCAATGCTTCAAATCAACTTATAACCTACTGAGCACTACTTATCTAGCTTCAAATAAGCCTAATCAACTTTTACCAAGTGGCAGATGAACAGTAACAAGCTTCTATATCCTAAAACATGGTTATCCCAATCAGCCCTTTTCATGGGCTTAGTTGATTTTTTACACTAGCACAAGCTTGTTATAAGCTTAACTATCTGAATAAAACTTGTTCAATGACTTATTGTGATCCTAATTAACAACTCTCTGATGCAAATAAGCACTCAAACAAGCTGAATGCTTATTGAACTGTTTTTGGACTTTTTAAGATTTTTTTAGCAAAATGAAATAAAAGATATTAAGTACTTATGAAACTGATGCAATACAACTAGAAACTAGTAATAAGCATAAAATAAAAACAATAAGCTACTATTAAGCTATTGTACAGTAATATGAAAAAAACATGAAAATATTGAAATTGCTTACAACTGAGAATTGGATTATAGAACAAAGAACTAATGATCAGAAACACCTAGCTTGTTAACAACAAGCTAGAAACCAAATAAGCTCTTCCATGAGCAGCTCATTATTCATAACTGCTTATCTTGAGCTCCCTTTGACTTTTTGTTGACTTTTTCTATTTTCTTGAAATTAAACAGCACTAAGCAATAATAAACTAACAATAAGTTGTCACTAGCTTGTGTTAGCTTATTAAAACTGAAAAGAGAAGCTTTTAATCTTTAAGTAACAACTAATTCGAATCACCAAATTAATGTGAAACTTGAACTTGAATTAAAACTGGATTGGTACAAGGTTTTGAAACTGAAATTGAGACTTAAACTAAAATTACAAACCTTGAAACAAGTAACTTACAGAATTTAAAGAACATTAAGCTTAAAAACAGAGATTCTACACTACGAATGGTCTAAAAACTGGGACAACCTAATATCTCTGTCTTCTCTCTTCTTAAATAAAGGTCTTTTGAGGTCCTTGCAGACTTTTGAGACTATCCCACCAATTCTGAGCCTTTGATTTAGTCAGAATCATCCTAGCCGTTTAAAACACCTTTTGGCGCCAAAAAATCTTAATGCCAGTTGGGGTTGCGTAAAGCAGTTTTAGGGGCATTAATTGGTTTTGGGAAGTTGTAAAGGTGGAGGGGACAAGGTGGGAAAGGTTGGTGATGAGCTGGTGGAGAAACCAGGAAGTGGAGGGTGGTTTTGGTTTACAGTGTTGGGAGGGAAGGAGGAACAGGGAAGGTGGGTTTGACCGGAGGTTTGACCCTGGTTTTATTTATTTAAAGTTTGGGCTGGTTAGGGTGTTGGGCTTGTTAGGGCCTGGTCTGGTTTTGTAGTGTAAGATTAGCCCAAGGACTAAATGTGTACAAGCTGAAATTCCAGGGACCTGTTTTGCCATCATTCCAAACTTTCTTCTAGGGACCAATCCTGCCAATAAACAATAACACAAGGACCAAAGTTGTATTTTTTTTCTATTTTAAAACTTATAAGGACCATTTGTGTCATTTTTAGATTCTTAAGGGTAAAAGTTGCCAGTTTTGTGTAAACTTTCATCCAGGGACTATAGTAAATATATTTGAGTTCCCAAGGACTAAAGTTGACTTTTTATTCATTTTACACCTTTAGGGACTAGTTTTGCCATTCTGTGAAATTCCAGGGACTGAAAATGACAGTTTTGTGAACTTTGTATGCTTTTCACTTGTTTTCAATCTTTTTGTACCTGAATCACATAAAAACACATTTCAATGATATTTGTAACATTTATATAGTCATTTGTGTGTTTTTGGTCGTTTTTGTGGGTTTAAATAATATAAAATATATGTGTATTTAGACACATATCAAATCCCCCACACTAAACTATTGCTAGTCCCTAGCAATCTTTTATGAAAATTTAATGGATTTCATCTCTTTACCAAAAGCCATTACTTCTGGAGTAGCCAATTGTTTCAGTTCAAGTAAGAACCTTGGTACAATGATAACCAAATGATTTTGAGCAAATCATAAGCTGTAAACGGATTTGATTTGTCTTTACCAAAAGCCGTTTGCTTCTGGACTAGCCAACTCTTAGATAAAATATCTTTGGTGAGTCGATTACCAATTATGGTTTTCCAACTGCCTTTACCACAAGCCATAAACTTGCGGGCTAGCCAACTCTTCACTAATTAAAGATATGGTGAGCTGAACACCATACAATTTTGGGCAAATTGCAAGCCGTCAACGGATTTGAGATATCTTTACCAAGAGCCGTTTGCTCCTGGATTAGCCAATCCTTTTGTTTATTAGACATGGCGGACTGATAACCGTAAGCTGAGTAAGTGCAAAACACTTACTCCAAAAAAAAAAAAAAAAAATTTGGCCAAAAATGGGGGAATTGGGTGGTATAATTACATGATAAAATTCGTGAGAATTCCCCCCACACTAGAAATGAATATTGCCCTCAATATTCAAAGTACCGGTGGTTATGCCGAAACATAGAACGTAAAAGGGAAATACTACGGCCATTATTTTTGTGATTTTTTATTTTTTATTTATTTATTTTTTATTTTTTTTCTGTATGAAAACTTATATACAACAGCGGGGGGCAACTCCCCCACACTAGGGTGGTACACACGGGTGAAAACCCATGTTTAACTACTGTTTTTGATTACCGAGTCGCTAGCTTGACTCGACCCCGAATTAATTTGTTTATGGGGAAGTAAGTGGAAGAGACAATCTCCATCGGACTTTCATTCAAGATGTTTGGACAAACATTTGAAGTACGTGAAAGTTCCACACCGATGAGGTATACATAGACAGACCCGGCTCACAAATGGTACATGGAAATGCCGGGGTCAAAGATGGTATCTTCACTCCCGAATGAGTGAAGAAGAGAAGAAGTCACGGGATAGGTGAAGAAGAGAAAGAAAGTCATGATAAAAATCTTGACTAAGTCATCATCACCCAAAGGAGAATTTATAATAGCATGAATCTCATCATTTAAGCTCAATTGGTCTAGACATATCCCGGGTGTGTCTAGATCAAAGTAGAAGTTATCATACTCCGGTGGATATATGATATGAGTGAGTTCACAGGAGAACTCTTCATGAAGAGAATCATTCACATGAAGTGAATTTGTGAACTCTTGTTCCATTGTGGGCTCATCACTATCCTCGTCAAAGATTGGATTGTTAGAAATCCAAGTGAATTCAGATTCGAATTCAAATAGAGGATTGGTGAAAGTAGCTTTGAATGTTTCGGGAACAAAGTGATCAACATTCTCTATTGGACTGTTAGGGTGAGAAGTGAGTGAACGATCATTATAAAGGAGACTTTCAATTTCTCCTAGGTCGGCTTCGAAATCAAAGATATCATCATCACTTTTCGATGAAAGTGGATTGATGTGAGCGAGTTCATCGGTGAACTCCTCAAGAAGAGGATCAGACTGTGGGAGTGATGCCTCAACATACTCGATGTTTCCATAGGAAGCACAATCGTCGCTAAGATCAGAGAAAGTTTCAAAATGATCTTTTGAACACTCAAGAGGGGAAAGAGAATCACACATATGATCAGAAGTTCCCTGTGACTCTCTCGGGATTGGGACAAGGTTCTCAACACTAGACTTTATGAATTCGTCCGATTCCTTTTCAGGAACAGTGTCAAGATGCTCATCCCCCATGTTTAGAGAGTGAATGGGAATATCGGGTGTGATAACAACAGACTGAGGGAGTTGAGAAGGACTAACATACATATGTTTTACACTGTCCATTTGTTCTTCTGCTAGTAATTCCATCATAGTCTTTTCTCCCTGATTTTTCATGGAAGGAATTTCAACTGATGAACTTGATGAACCCGCACAAAATTGACGAATATCAAGGGTAACTTCATCATCATCATCCTCATCGAGAAGAGCAGCATTGCGGAATATAGCACGTGTTTTAGCTGCTTGTTCTTCGACAAGTAATTCCTCCATACTCTTTTCGTTTCTAGCATCTCGTTCTTTTGCAAGCAATTCTGCCATAGATTCCTCACGAGAGTTTTGAAACGAAATAGCCGACTCCTCCTTAAGTTCTTTTAATAACTCCAGAATCTTCAGTAGAAGGTCTGTCGTAGTTTCATGAGGAGTTGCTTGAATCATTTGGTACTGTGGAGGTTGGTCTTGAAATGATGTGTCAAAATTGTCACAAGGAAATGTATTCCCCGTTTGACAATCCGAGCTGACGTGTGGACCTCCACAGTACTCACAACAAAATGATTGTTGTGGATGGACATGTGAATAATATGGAATTTGGTAATTTCCAAAGTCCTGAGTGTTACCAGAAAACTGTTCATAGACAAACGCGTTTCCGGATTGACACTCAAATCCTTGGTGAGGACCTCCACAAAACTCACACAGATATGTCAATATCTCATGATGTGGTGGCTGGTAGAATGAATCAGATGTGTCATGGTAAGGATAGGGAGCTTGGTTATAGACATACCCATTTCCTGACTCTACCATGCTAAAACTGAGACAATTATCATCATTATGAGGGCCACCACACCATTGGCAACCAAAATGGTGTGGATATAACATAGGAAAGAATCAAAGGTTTACAGAGGGTAAGAAATGAAGAATCAAAAGGGTAAGAGGGTAAAGAGGAATATTTTTGGTATTTTTTTAAAAAAACATGTTGTAAAAACAAAGAATGAAAATATTTTTGGTAATCGATTAGTCAAACAAATTAACTTCACGATAATTTTGGTTTTATATGAAAATAAGGAAATATGGACAAAGATGGTAAATATACAATAGGTGTATATTCAACAATCACTGATGCTTCAAATTCGTAGTACGCAGCACACCTCCCCGGCAGCGGCGCCAAAATTTGATTGCTTCCAAAAAGTCTATCTTTTATTAGTCAACCACTTGTGAATGGTCAACCATAAAAGTCAAACAGCTCAGAACAGAATGCAATAAAGTCCAGAGGAGTACAGTGTATCCCCGGGTCGTTAAGTCCCAACGAGGTGTGTAAACTGTAATACAACGAATCTGTGATCGGGTGATACTGAATGGGAAAAGGTTTGTGGATTTGGAATAATTACACCTAAAGAGAAAGTTTGTAAATTACAGTGGCTTAAATGCAAATTAAAGAAAATTAAAATATTTAACTTTAATTAAAATATTATTTAACTATCAAACCTAATTTAAATTATTAAAATCTAATTAAAATTACTTAAGATCTAATTAAAGGATTTTTAAATTATAAAACTAGTTACAAATAAAAGTTATAAAAGTATAGATTATCTAAAACTTACTTATTAAACTTAAATTCTAATTATAAGATTTATTATCTAAGTATTATTAATTATAAACTAATTTAAACTATTAAATAATTACCTAAAAATTAAGAAATTATAAAATAAAGCTAGAAAAATGAAATTATGACTTAGATAAATCTAAAATATTATAAAACTTATTTTAAATCTGAAAATATATTTATTACACTATTTATGTATTTATTATTAATTAATTACTATTTATTAATTATTTAAATCTAATAAAAATTCTAATAAATACTAAATGACCTAAGAAAAATCTAAAACTTTTTATATAAATACTAAACAAGTGCAGAAAACTAGGAAAAATATAAAAATGAAAAGTGCTTTTTGAAAAAGCAGAAAAATAAGCCAAATGGCTTAAATAGAAGCTATCACTATTTTTATTTTTGGTTTTTCTTGAATTTTTCTTTTACAAAACTATTTAACTACTGAAAATAACAAACTTTAATGAAGACAAAAATTTTATAACTTAAAAATAAGCTGGAATGAAGCTACTTAGCTTAACAGTCCACTATATAAGGTTTTTAAGATTTTTGATTTTTCAAAATAAGCTAAAAGCTATATAATAAGCTAAGGGGTGACTAAATAAGTTACTAGGGACTGATGAGAGTATGTTTAAGCTAAAAGAACTTAGAAAATGCCAAGTCCAAGAGCTAAAAAGATCTCAATAAGCTCATGGTGTGCTGATTTTTCTGTGGTGCAGGGCAAAAAGTGCCTTTTTCAAGCCCTTAAAAAGCTGCTAAGAAAAAATATTAAAAATAAACTAAAAATATGACCAAGTACACAAGCAAGCCATCTCTAAGCGTACCAAATTTCAGATGAATTGGACTTAAGATGAAGAAATGAAAAATAAAAGAAATTTGCTGCAGAAACAAAAAAAATACGAAAATATGCAGTCTTTGATGGCTGTGTGATCAGATGTTGTGCAGATGTGTGCAGGCTAAACAAGACCAAACCAACTCTTGGGAATACACTATATGAACTCCAAGGAACTCGGAAAAGCAAAGGTTGAGGGCTAAATAAGCTTCAGCTTATTAGGAGCTTATATGAGCAGTTTACTTTCTATCTTTGCACCAACAAACTCAAAACCTATCAATGCTTCAAATCAACTTATAACCTACTGAGAACTACTTATCTAGCTTCAAATAAGCCTAATCAACTTTTACCAAGTGGCAGATGAACAGTAACAAGCTTCTATATCCTAAAACATGGTTATCCCAATCAGTCCTTTTCATGGGCTTAGTTGATTTTTTACACTAGCACAAGCTTGTTATAAGCTTAACTATCTGAATAAAACTTGTTCAATGACTTATTGTGATCCTAATTAACAACTCTCTGATGCAAATAAGCACTCAAACAAGCTGGATGCTTATTGAACTGTTTTTGGACTTTTTAAGATTTTTTTAGCAAAATGAAATAAAAGATATTAAGTACTTATGAAACTGATGAAATACAACTAGAAACTAGTAATAAGCATAAAATAAAAACAATAAGCTACTATTAAGCTATTGTACAGTAATATGAAAAAAACATGAAAATATTGAAATTGCTTACAACTGAGAATTGGATTATAGAAAAGAACTAATGATCAGAAACACCTAGTTTGTTAATAACAAGCTAGAAACCAAATAAGCTCTTCCATGAGCAGCTCATTATTCATAACTGCTTATCTTGAGCTCCCTTTGACTTTTTGTTGACTTTTTCTATTTTCTTGAAATTAAACAGCACTAAGCAATAATAAACTAACAATAAGTTGTCACTAGCTTGTGTTAGCTTATTAAAACTGAAAAGAGAAGCTTTTAATCTTTAAGTAACAAATAATTCGAATCACCAAATTAACGTGAAACTTGAACTTGAATTAAAACTGGATTGGTACAAGGTTTTGAAACTGAAATTGAGACTTAAACTAAAATTACAAACCTTGAAACAAGTAACTTACAGAATTTAAAGAACATTAAGCTTAAAAACAGAGATTCTACACTACGAATGGTCTAAAAACTGGGACAACCTAATATCTCTGTCTTCTCTCTTCTTAAATAAAGGTCTTTTGAGGTCCTTGCAGAATTTTGAGACTATCCCACCAATTCTGAGCCTTTGATTTAGTCAGAATCATCCTAGCCGTTTAAAACACCTTTTGGCGCCAAAAAATCTTAATGCCAGTTGGGGTTGCGTAAAGCAGTTTTAGGGGCATTAATTGGTTTTGGGAAGTTGTAAAGGTGGAGGGGACAAGGTGGGAAAGGTTGGTGATGAGCTGGTGGTGAAACCATGGAGGTGGAGGGTGGTTTTGGTTTACAGTGTTGGGAGGGAAGGAGGAACAGGGAAGGTGGGTTTGACCGGAGGTTTGACCCTGGTTTTATTTATTTAAAGTTTGGGCTGGTTAGGGTGTTGGGCTTGTTAGGGCCTGTGCTGGTTTTGTAGTGTAAGATTAGCCCAAGGACTAAATGTGTACAAGCTGAAATTCCAGGGACCTGTTTTGCCATCATTCCAAACTTTCTTCTAGGGACCAATCCTGCCAATAAACAATAACACAAGGACCAAAGTTGTATTTTTTCTATTTTAAAACTTATAAGGACCATTTGTGTCATTTTTAGATTCTTAAGGGTAAAAGTTGCCAGTTTTGTGTAAACTTTCATCCAGGGACTATAGTAAATATATTTGAGTTCCCAAGGACTAAAGTTGACTTTTTATTCATTTTACACCTTTAGGGACTAGTTTTGCCATTCTGTGAAATTCCAGGGACTGAAAATGACAGTTTTGTGAACTTTGTATGCTTTTCACTTGTTTTCAATCTTTTTGTACCTGAATCACATAAAAACACATTTCAATGATATTTGTAACATTTATATAGTCATTTGTGTGTTTTTGATCGTTTTTGTGGGTTTAAATAATATAAAATATATGTGTATTTAGACACATATCAAATCCCCCACACTAAACTATTGCTAGTCCCTAGCAATCTTTTATGAAAATTTAATGGATTTCATCTCTTTACCAAAAGCCATTACTTCCGGAGTAGCCAATTGTTTCAGTTCAAGTAAGAACCTTGGTACAATGATAACCAAATGATTTTGAGCAAATCATAAGCTGTAAACGGATTTGATTTGTCTTTACCAAAAGCCGTTTGCTTCTGGACTAGCCAACTCTTAGATAAAATATCTTTGGTGAGTCGATTACCAATTATGGTTTTCCAACTGCCTTTACCACAAGCCATAAACTTGCGGGCTAGCCAACTCTTCACTAATTAAAGATATGGTGAGCTGAACACCATACAATTTTGGGCAAATTGCAAGCCGTCAATGGATTTGAGATATCTTTACCAAGAGCCGTTTGCTCCTGGATTAGCCAATCCTTTTGTTTATTAGACATGGCGGACTGATAACCGTAAGCTGAGTAAGTGCAAAACACTTACTCCAAAAAAAAAAAAAAAAATTTTGCCAAAAATGGGGGAATTGGGTGGTATAATTACATGATAAAATTCGTGAGAATTCCCCCCCACACTAGAAATGAATATTGCCCTCAATATTCAAAGTACCGGTGGTTATGCCGAAACATAGAACGTAAAAGGGAAATACTACGGCCATTATTTTTGTGATTTTTTATTTTTTATTTATTTATTTTTTATTTTTTTTCTGTATGAAAACTTATATACAACAGCGGGGGGCAACTCCCCCACACTAGGGTGGTACACACGGGTGAAAACCCATGTTTAACTACTGTTTTTGATTACCGAGTCGCTTGCTTGACTCGACCCCGAATTAATTTGTTTATGGGGAAGTAAGTGGAAGAGACAATCTCCATCGGACTTTCATTCAAGATGTTTGGACAAACATTTGAAGTACGTGAAAGTTCCACACCGATGAGGTATACATAGACAGACCCGGCTCACAAATGGTACATGGAAATGCCGGGGTCAAAGATGGTATCTTCACTCCCGAATGAGTGAAGAAGAGAAGAAGTCACGGGATAGGTGAAGAAGACAAAGAAATTCATGATAAAAATCTTGACTAAGTCATCATCACCCAAAGGAGAATTTATAATAGCATGAATCTCATCATTTAAGCTCAATTGGTCTAGACATATCCCGGGTGTGTCTAGATCAAAGTAGAAGTTATCATACTCCGGTGGATATATGATATGAGTGAGTTCACAGGAGAACTCTTCATGAAGAGAATCATTCACATGAAGTGAATTTGTGAACTCTTGTTCCATTGTGGGCTCATCACTATCCTCGTCAAAGATTGGATTGTTAGAAATCCAAGTGAATTCAGATTCGAATTCAAATAGAGGATTGGTGAAAGTAGCTTTGAATGTTTCGGGAACAAAGTGATCAACATTCTCTATTGGAATGTTAGGGTGAGAAGTGAGTGAACGATCATTATAAAGGAGACTTTCAATTTCTCCTAGGTCGGCTTCGAAATCAAAGATATCATCATCACTTTTCGATGAAAGTGGATTGATGTGAGCGAGTTCATCGGTGAACTCCTCAAGAAGAGGATCAGACTGTGGGAGTGATGCCTCAACATACTCGATGTTTCCATAGGAAGCACAATCGTCGCTAAGATCAGAGAAAGTTTCAAAATGATCTTTTGAACACTCAAGAGGGGAAAGAGAATCACACATATGATCAGAAGTTCCCTGTGACTCTCTCGGGATTGGGACAAGGTTCTCAACACTAGACTTTATGAATTCGTCCGATTCCTTTTCAGGAACAGTGTCAAGATGCTCATCCCCCATGTTTAGAGAGTGAATGGGAATATCGGGTGTGATAACAACAGACTGAGGGAGTTGAGAAGGACTAGCATACATATGTTTTACACTGTCCATTTGTTCTTCTGCTAGTAATTCCATCATAGTCTTTTCTCCCTGATTTTTCATGGAAGGAATTTCAACTGATGAACTTGATGAACCCGCACAAAATTGACGAATATCAAGGGTAACTTCATCATCATCATCCTCATCGAGAAGAGCAACACTGCGGAATATAGCACGTGTTTTAGCGCTTGTTCTTCGACAAGTAATTCCTCCATACTCTTTTCGTTTCTAGCATCTCGTTCTTTTGCAAGCAATTCTGCCATAGATTCCTCACGAGAGTTTTGAAACGAAATAGCCGACTCCTCCTTAAGTTCTTTTAATAACTCCAGAATCTTCAGTAGAAGGTCTGTCGTAGTTTCATGAGGAGTTGCTTGAATCATTTGGTACTGTGGAGGTTGGTCTTGAAATGATGTGTCAAAATTGTCACAAGGAAATGTATTCCCCGTTTGACAATCCGAGCTGACGTGTGGACCTCCACAGTACTCACAACAAAATGATTGTTGTGGATGGACATGTGAATAATATGGAATTTGGTAATTTCCAAAGTCCTGAGTGTTACCAGAAAACTGTTCATAGACAAACGCGTTTCCGGATTGACACTCAAATCCTTGGTGAGGACCTCCACAAAACTCACACAGATATGTCAATATCTCATGATGTGGTGGCTGGTAGAATGAATCAGATGTGTCATGGTAAGGATAGGGAGCTTGGTTATAGACAGACCCATTTCCTGACTCTACCATGCTAAAACTGAGACAATTATCATCATTATGAGGGCCACCACACCATTGGCAACCAAAATGGTGTGGATATGACATAGGAAAGAATCAAAGGTTTACAGAGGGTAAGAAATGAAGAATCAAAAGGGTAAGAGGGTAAAGAGGAATATTTTTGGTATTTTTGAAAAACATGTTATAAAACAAAGAATGAAAATATTTTTGGTAATCGATTAGTCAAACGAATTAACTTCACGATAATTTTGGTTTTATATGAAAATAAGGAAATATGGACAAATATGGTAAATATACAATGGGTGTATATTCAACAATCACTGATGCTTCAAATTCGTAGTACGCAGCACACCTCCCCGGCAGCGGCGCCAAAATTTGATTGCTCCTTAACCAGTCTATCTTTTATTAGTCAACCACTTGTGAATGGTCAACCATAAAAGTCAGAACAGAATGCAATAAAGTCCAGAGGAGTATAGTGTATCCCCGGGTCGTTAAGTCCCAACGAGGTGTGTAAACTGTAATATAACGAATCTGTGATCGGGTGATACTGAATGGGAAAAGGTTTGTGGATTTGGAATAATTACACCTAAAGAGAAAGTTTGTAAATTACAGTGGCTTAAATGCAAATTAAAGAAAATTAAAATATTTAACTTTAATTAAAATATTATTTAACTATCAAACCTAATTTAAATTATTAAAATCTAATTAAAATTACTTAAGATCTAATTAAAGGATTTTTAAATTATAAAACTAGTTACAAATAAAAATTATAAAAGTTTAAATTATCTAAAACTTACTTATTAAATTTAAATTCTAATTATAAGATTTATTATCTAAGTATTATTAATTATAAACTAATTTAAACTATTAAATAATTACCTAAAAATTAAGAAATTATAAAATAAAGCTAGAAAAATGAAATTATGACTTAGATAAATCTAAAATATTATAAAACTTATTTTAAAACTGAAAATATATTTATTACACTATTTATGTATTTATTATTAATTAATTACTATTTATTAATTATTTAAATCTAATAAAAATTCTAATAAATACTAAATGACCTAAGAAAAATCTAAAACTTTTTATATAAATACTAAACAAGTGCAGAAAACTAGGAAAAATATAAAAATGAAAAGTGCTTTTTGAAAAAGCAGAAAAATAAGCCAAATGGCTTAAATAGAAGCTATCACTATTTTTATTTTTGGTTTTTCTTGAATTTTTCTTTTACAAAACTATTTAACTACTGAAAATAACAAACTTTAATGAAGACAAAAATTTTATAACTTAAAAATAAGCTGGAATGAAGCTGCTTAGCTTAACAGTCCACTATATAAGGTTTTTAAGATTTTTGATTTTTCAAAATAAGCTAAAAGCTATATAATAAGCTAAGGGGTGACTAAATAAGTTACTAGGGACTGATGTGAGTATGTTTAAGCTAAAAGAACTTAGAAAATGCCAAGTACAAGAGCTAAAAAGATCTCAATAAGCTCATGGTCTGCTGATTTTTTCGTGGTGCGAGGGCAAAAGTGCCTTTTCAAGCCCTTAAAAAGCTGCTAAGAAAAAATATTAAAAATAAACTAAAAATATGACCAAGTACACAAGCAAGCCATCTCTAAGCGTACCAAATTTCAGATGAATTGGACTTAAGATGAAGAAATGAAAAATAAAAGAAATTTGCTGCAGAAACAAAAAAATACGAAAATATGCAGTCTTTGATGGCTGTGTGATCAGATGTTGTGCAGATGTGTGCAGGCTAAACAAGACCAAACCAACTCTTGGGAATACACTATATGAACTCCAAGGAACCCGGAAAAGCCAAGGTTGAGGGCTAAATAAGCTTCAGCTTATTAGGAGCTTATATGAGCAGTTTACTTTCTATCTTTGCACCAACAAACTCAAAACCTATCAATGCTTCAAATCAACTTATAACCTACTGAGAACTACTTATCTAGCTTCAAATAAGCCTAATCAACTTTTACCAAGTGGCAGATGAACAGTAACAAGCTTCTATATCCTAAAACATGGTTATCCCAATCAGTCCTTTTCATGGGCTTAGTTGATTTTTTACACTAGCACAAGCTTGTTATAAGCTTAACTATCTGAATAAAACTTGTTCAATGACTTATTGTGATCCTAATTAACAACTCTCTGATGCAAATAAGCACTCAAACAAGCTGGATGCTTATTGAACTGTTTTTGGACTTTTTAAGATTTTTTTAGCAAAATGAAATAAAAGATATTAAGTACTTATGAAACTGATGAAATACAACTAGAAACTAGTAATAAGCATAAAATAAAAACAATAAGCTACTATTAAGCTATTGTACAGTAATATGAAAAAAACATGAAAATATTGAAATTGCTTACAACTGAGAATTGGATTATAGAAAAGAACTAATGATCAGAAACACCTAGTTTGTTAATAACAAGCTAGAAACCAAATAAGCTCTTCCATGAGCAGCTCATTATTCATAACTGCTTATCTTGAGCTCCCTTTGACTTTTTGTTGACTTTTTCTATTTTCTTGAAATTAAACAGCACTAAGCAATAATAAACTAACAATAAGTTGTCACTAGCTTGTGTTAGCTTATTAAAACTGAAAAGAGAAGCTTTTAATCTTTAAGTAACAAATAATTCAAATCACCAAATTAACGTGAAACTTGAACTTGAATTAAAACTGGATTGGTACAAGGTTTTGAAACTGAAATTGAGACTTAAACTAAAATTACAAACCTTGAAACAAGTAACTTACAGAATTTAAAGAACATTAAGCTTAAAAACAGAGATTCTACACTACGAATGGTCTAAAAACTGGGACAACCTAATATCTCTGTCTTCTCTCTTCTTAAATAAAGGTCTTTTGAGGTCCTTGCAGAATTTTGAGACTATCCCACCAATTCCGAGCCTTTGATTTAGTCAGAATCATCCTAGCCGTTTAAAACACCTTTTGGCGCCAAAAAATCTTAATGCCAGTTGGGGTTGCGTAAAGCAGTTTTAGGGGCATTAATTGGTTTTGGGAAGTTGTAAAGGTGGAGGGGACAAGGTGGGAAAGGTTGGTGATGAGTGGTGGTGAAACCATGGAGGTGGAGGGTGGTTTTGGTTTACAGTGTTGGGAGGGAAGGAGGAACAGGGAAGGTGGGTTTGACCGGAGGTTTGACCCAGTTTTATTTATTTAAAGTTTGGGCTGGTTAGGGTGTTGGGCTTGTTAGGGCACAGTGCGGTTTTGTAGTGTAAGATTAGCCCAAGGACTAAATGTGTACAAGCTGAAATTCCAGGGACCTGTTTTGCCATCATTCCAAACTTTCTTCTAGGGACCAATCCTGCCAATAAACAATAACACAAGGACCAAAGTTGTATTTTTTTCTATTTTAAAACTTATAAGGACCATTTGTGTCATTTTTAGATTCTTAAGGGTAAAAGTTGCCAGTTTTGTGTAAACTTTCATCCAGGGACTATAGTAAATATATTTGAGTTCCCAAGGACTAAAGTTGACTTTTTATTCATTTTACACCTTTAGGGACTAGTTTTGCCATTCTGTGAAATTCCAGGGACTGAAAATGACAGTTTTGTGAACTTTGCATGCTTTTCACTTGTTTTCAATCTTTTTGTACCTGAATCACATAAAAACACATTTCAATGATATTTGTAACATTTATATAGTCATTTGTGTGTTTTTGATCGTTTTTGTGGGTTTAAATAATATAAAATATATGTGTATTTAGACACATATCATTGTACAAACCAACTAAACAAAACAACCTTTTCATAGCATTCATAAGAAAATTAATAGTTATGGTTACATTTTCGGTGATGTGTTATACAAACTCTTATAACACAAATCACAAATATTTAACAATTACTAAATTTTTACACCGAATCACACATAAAAGATAGATAACAAAATTTATGCAAAGACTCTTCTTGAAAAAGAAAACAATACAAATCACTCCTAAAAATATATCTGATAGGAATATTTTGTGTCTAAAAGATATGTAGCAAAAGTTTTAACGATGAGAAGGGAAGACGATGATTTGATGTGGGATGTTGTTATAGCCAGATCTTCGGTTGTTGCAAGCGAGTCTTTGTTGATAAAGTTTGTGATAGGCGAATGTTATGGTTGTGGTCAAATCTTTTTTATAGCCTTACATATGTAACGGTGAAGGGATGCACATGACAAATCTTTGATGGTTGAAGGTGAAGAGATACGAGTGGTGGCGGTTAAGGGGTAGTCAAGTAGCAAGTGTCAGGGTTTTCTTTTGATGGAGAAATAATAGTCTAAATAAGAAGGCTATGTTTCAATAATAATTTGCGGCAAAAAATATATACGTATGTTTGGATGGCTTTAGATGGGGTAAATTGAAGGCCCATAATAAACTGAAAGGTGAAAGTATTTTATTTTATTATTATTATTTTTTTTTAATTTTTTTTTAAGCCATCGTATATATAAAAGAAGAAAATACTTGATACAATGGTTAGAGTCTTAAAAGCCAAAATGGCCCATTGAAAGAGCATTTTAGTATTTAGAAGTTAGCACGGTGATAAAAAAGGTTGTGACAATCACTCTAAAATGTGTGAGATTTCAAATTCAATTTTTGTTAGGTGCAAACAACCTTAAGTGCTCAATTCAACCTTTTGAAAAGTGAATGTTTTATTTGGTTTGAGTCTATATGAGTTCAAACCCCGTGGATTAGTCAGCCAAAAGATCAAAAATCATGATTACTAAAAAAAATGTGGAAAATGAACAAAATAATGATTGCATTATATGTAGTCAGCTTACTTCCAGTTTTACTTTTTTATTTTCTTCGTCCCAAAATTCACATGAATATCATAAAGTTTATTATTATATGAAATGGATGGTGGACATATTATTAGCCATATGGCTAAAAATTTATATTTCAACTTTTGATTATACAAACATATGTACACAAGAATTTTGTTCTCTTGGTTTGATTTCTATTTTTGGAGAGACATGCTAAATTTATAACTTGTTTAAGACAAGAAAAATGTAAACATAAAAAGAATTATGCAACTTGTTAAAAGTTTCATTTTCAAGAGACTTTATATGAAATCTTGACACATTATAACCAAAACTCATTGGATGACCTTCACTTTAGCATAATTCGGACTACCACCCTAATGAAAGCAGGACGTCAAAAACTTTGGGGTCACATACGAAATAAAATAATCGGGAATCAATGGTATTTTTCTTTCTTTCTAAATTCTATAAATACGTCGTATCCTATATATTAATTAAAAAGTTCACCATCCGCATATAAATATTGTCACGTAAAACGTATAATAAAAAGATATAATTTGTCAAAAAGTTTAATCACATGATACTAACTGTTACAACACGGCAATAACTTGCTATGTAGAGTAAAACTTTTACTTAAAAAGAAGAGAACATCAAAGAAAATAAAAGACACAAAGCGTGAATGTGTATCTAGTAGTAATTGCAACAAGTCATCAATAATTGGCAACTAGTTTATTATTAAGTGTCGAGTAACAATATAATACTAGGTTATTACTAATAAGTAATGTTTTTACTATTAGTTGCATCAATCTTCAATTATTTGTACTTGTTTTTTTTAGGAAGATAATGATGAACAATGAGGATAAGGTGGCAAGGGAAACGATGGATGGGTTGGTAAGGTAACATGTGATAGGAAGTTTTAGAAACATGTTACAATGTGAAAGGATATGTGATATTGACTTACTAGTGTTTTATATTTGTAACTTTTAGTTTTTGTTAAATGAGTACGGAGTACAACGTAAGACATTTTATGGACAAAGTTTTTCGAAGTATAAGAAAAGTAGAAAACTATCTAATTAATAAAATAAGGGGCAGTTTATACGAACCCTTTATAGGGGGTTTTCAATCATTGAACGCATTAGAAGGTTATGCATTGCGGTGTTGTCCTATTTGCTATGCGGTTTGTACGATTGCCTCATAAGAGAGTGATTATAAGAACCCTCAAAAAAAGCCATTTGAATTTTATTTTATTTTATTTTTTTAAAATTTTTTAATTTTATTTATATTAGAATATTATAAACCCAAAAGTATGGTTAATAAGTCAAAAATATTAATTTGACAAAAAATACGAAACAAAACTGGAAAAAAAAACTGTGTTATACTGTAAGGGATATATTATAAATACCCTCCATTTTTACAAGTAACACCCCTCATGTTTTTTGGTTTTTTTTTATATTTTATATTTTATTTTTTCTTTTATTTTTGTAATTTTGTTTATATCATAAAACTGTGTAACAAAAAGTGAGGAGTAAAAAATATTAAATTTCACAAGTCAAAAGAATTAAACTCACAAAAAATATAGAATACAAATTGATAAAAAATTATGCTGAACTATAAACAGGGGAACAAAGGGTGTAAAAAGTACGGAAGATTTGTACTTTATGATGGGCGAAGGGGTACCAATGACATAACCCATACTGTAAACAGAGTCAACCAAGGGGTGGAGGATAATATAATATGGGCCAGGGGTACCAATAATATATCTCGAAACAAAGTTATGAATCTTATTGTGTTGGTTAACTAAGAGTATATGTAGTTTCATTTTGATATATCAAAATTTATAGAGTGATGTGATCCTGTATAAAGGGGATAAAAGTAAAAAGTATAAAAAGTAATTAGAACCGTCAATTTCATCCATTCCAATTATTAAAAATTAAGAAAGTCTCGCTCACCTTGACCCTTACATTTTTACTTTCTTCTTATCACTTCGAATATACACAAGTGGTTCTCCTTTTTCTCTCTCTCTAAAATACGCTTATCACAACCACCACCAAATTAAATGCTCGACCGCCGCTACTCCTGCCACCCATGACAATCATATCTGCTATCTACGGATCTACGTCTGGATCGCCTTTGCCTTCATCTCATCTCTGATTCCCCTATTTTCATATCTGGGCATGTTTATATGGGTAAAAGGCTTCACCCTGGTAAAATAGGCATATTTATATGTGCGTGTATGTTGGTTTGGATGGTTTTTTCCTAAAATCTATGTGTAAAAATGACAGTCGTTGGTGGCGAAATATGGTAAAAATGACAGTCAAAGAATACAAATATGTGTGTTATGTTCATAGATACAGAATGTTCAACATTTTTTTTTATATATTTATGAATCTAAGTTCATCAAATGCAAAATATTCGTCCACAGTCAACCCATAAGTTCATCAAATACCAAATGTTCATCAGTCATGTTTTGAATGTTCATCAGTCATGGCATGAAATGTTCAACAGATGGTCTGAATGTTCATCAATAAATGTTCATCATATGTTAATTTGATGTTCATTAGTCGTTGTATGAATGTTCAGTAATCATGGCTTATCATATCATGATGTTTCATCATAACTAGATTGGAGGTCGGAGGAAATATAAGAAGGAAAAAAGAGGGAAGAGGACTTTTTGGTGAAGAGTTACTTTTTACTCCATCTTTCTCCACTCATGAATGACATGAAATTTGTTCTAATTTATTTATTTTGTTTTATATTTTACAACTTTTTGTTTCTTAAAACTTAATACATTCGCAGTATATACATAGTAACTTAGTTTCTGATTTTGATAAAAACACTTAGATAGTTGGGATTTATGATTTATCTTAATATTTATGTGTTGATACAAAAGTTGGGCGTTCCTTGTTTGAGCTCCGGTTCTCATATCAATTGAATATTGCTGCTTAAGACCTACGCACTAAGTAAACAGAAAACACCGTTAGGCTTATCGTGGGATTGTCTCCCACGATTATCCTCCGGCGTGAGAGTAAGTAATCGGTTTTTAGGGTTATTCTTGAGAATTAGGGTTGTAGATCGTACCTTTAATGAGGGAGAGGGTTCCCTTTATATACACACGAAATCCTTGTTGGTTGCGTGTTCCCCAACCTTCGGCGTATCCCGCCTAAGTCGGTTGATAAACGATCATCTCGAAAGTTAGGAGATATCCGATATCTTATTCCATAAATAAGTTTTGGGTTTGGGCCTTCGTGAGCCCAAACACTTATCGGCGTAGCCCAGTTCGTGTTGGGCTCACTAGTATTGGTGCTTGGTCGGGTTCGTGACCCGAATATAGAATATACGTCATCATGTCCCCCCAGTCTAGTATGCGCAGTGACTAATGACTGCCGATGCTAGACTAATAACTGCAGCCAATAAAAAACTGCGAAGCGTAGCAAAGAAGCCAAAAAAGGTTCCCGCCTTGAAAGATACACGTTGTATCTAGACATAATATTTAAAATGGATGCCTCGTAAATCGGGGGAAAGCAACTGTAACGGCGTCACATCAAGTGATCTGATCCACACATTGGAGATAGTGGGATCCACGTGTCGATCATCGCGTGGATGAGAAAACTTATATAACCATCGATCTTCCTTTCACTGTGATTATCACAGTAAAAACTTAATCCACCATTGTTAACAAACCTTCAACTTGCAACCCAGAAAACTACTATTCCAAAGGTAACCGCGCTTGCGCTTAAAAAAAACATGGTCAAAGTTTTATCTGATTTCACATCTGACATAACTGAGGGCGAACTTCTAGAGTTCGCCTCCGATTATTACATTCCCCTCGCGGTGCATCCGGAAGTTCCGGGTGCAGAGGCGTCAATTGCGGACTTCCCCGAAGGGAAAATAGGGGTATACACGTGGTTTTTTGAGTTCGTGAATCAGCGCGTGCCAATATCGTTATTCTGGCGATGTGTTAAACTACTACCGTCTGCATATATCCCAGCTGCACTGCATAGGTGCAGCTAAAATTACCAATTTCGAGGTTAATTACCGATTACTGGCAATTAACCCGACTATCCACCTGTTCCGCGCGTTTTACCATACAACGTGGTCATACGGGTGGGTATCATTCGCTAAGCGCGCTGGGCGCCTTCAGTGTTATACGAAAAAATTAGACGCGCTCAGGAATTGGAGAGAAACATTTTTCAGGGTAGACGACGCGTGCTTCCCATCGCGCTTCGATTTCTACACCCAGGGTACACTGGCAAAGGATGAGCGCCCCCTCCCTGGATCGTACAATGCGGAGGATGCGGATACAATAAACACCAATCGCATCCCCATCAATTCCTATCCTGAGGAATTTTTGGTACACATGGGCATTAGCCGCAACTATTTTGGTAGTCCGGAGGAAGTTCCGATTTTCTTAGGCGCGGATGGCCAGGGTGGGTGCTCGTCCTTTCGTACTCCGTTGTGTTATATTACTGTAAGCGTTTTTCTTTCTTCTCTATGTACTTGTCGTAATCCATTTTTGTTGTTTGTTTGTTCTTGCGCAGAAATGGACCTATTCAGAGTCGTGCAACTAGCGAAGCCGCGCCGAGTTAATGTAGGGACGCGCCCGCTGAGAGAGGGAGAAGAGCCCATCCTTGATGCTACAGCAGGGCGTACCCTGGAAATGAAGCTGGGAGAAGCAGGGGCTAGCTCATCTGTCGCACTAGAAGCGACCCCACTGCAGAGCGTGCCGAACCCTAGAGTACCTTCCCCAGTAGCGCAGCCATCACAAGTAGCAGTGGTGGAGCACATGGAGGAAGAGGAGGAGGAGGAGGATCCACTGTTGAAGCGCAAGAGATCACCTTGAGAGGATGGCGCAAGCTCATCGAGGAAGAAGTGCCCTGTTATCCTAACGGTGGAATCATCATCGAGCGACGTTGCGTCGCCTCCCCCCTCTTCTGATACATCTGGCCCGCAGTAAGTAATGTCGTCAAAGTTGTTTGCGCATCCCCTGTTTATGCGAAAAATGAACATTTCCCTTTCCTTATGTGCAGGTTTGAACGATGCGGAGTCGCCCCCAGAGATAGTCCTGTACACTCTGAGTTCTCTGAGCCAAATAGCCAAAATGCTGAGCCATTGGCGGCTGGGGATGCACCCATGGAACAGCTTGTTGAGGAGTTGATGCTGGCGGCTGCGCATCAAGCTTCATTAGTGGAGAAGCTAAAGGCTAAGGTTTCTGGGGAAGGCAGCCAAGGCGCGCAAAAGGATCAAAAAATTACGTCGCTAGAGGTGCAGCTGTCTGGTGCCAAGGTTGAGGCAGAGGGCCTGAGTGCGTATGCCCAAAAGCTGGCTGAAGAGAAGATGGCGCTGATGGGTCAATTAAGCCAAGAGCGTGCTGAGTCATCAGGGTACAATGCTTCGTGTCTCTGGGCGCTAAAGTATCTGGAGAAGGGCAAGGAAGATTTGACCTCTCAGCTGGAAAATTTTGGTGCCACAGTGAGTAGTGCCATGGAAGCACAGGAGATGAAGTTGTGCAAGCTCAGCCTGGAGTATGATGAGGAGTTATATCCCCAACTCCTGTCTACAATCGCTGAGCGCAGGTGGCTCATTGGCTATGGTCTGCGACTTGTTGCACTCAGTACCTTGGAGTCGCAGGAAGTAGTGGACGCCTTTGGGGGAGTGGTACAGTGCGCATTTGTGCAGGGTAAGGCAGAGGCTGTGGAGGAGCTGCATTAGGCTAAGTTATTGAAGGTGCCTGCTGATAAGGTACCTGGGTATAATGCGCAAGCATACGATGAGCTGGTGGCTGCTATGGAGAAAATGAAGTCATTGGAGCTTCCCTTGATTTCTGAATTAGAGCGCGATCAGGATTATCCGATAGGGGTCATTATGGAGGGGCTGACCTTAGCGCGGCATCTTGCTGAAGATGCGGAAGCGCAGCTGGACCATTTTTTGAAACCTCATGAATCTCAACTCCAAGTGCCTGTGTTTGCTCGCCCCAAGGATATCTTGAATCCCTTCGCTCTGGAGAAGGAAGTACCTTTAAAGCAAGTGCTGGAAGCGCATGCTACAAGACTTGCCAGAAAGGAAGGGGTTAAAGGTAAGGCCATTTTGTGCGGTATCGGCGCAACTCATCTCCCCAGATCTGATGGGATACCGGTTAGCGTTGCCACGGTATCTCGTCAAGATTCCGACCTATTGAAGAAGCTGGACGAGATTGGGGATGCTGTAAGTTGTGCGGGGACTTCATCTCTTAGGCGTTCTAGGAGTATGTAGATAGGAACTTGTATTTGTAAACATCATTTTCTAAGAACGCATGGTATCTAATGAAATTATCCTTTTGTTGAATGCGTGTTGGTATTATTTCAGTTTGTAATGTTTGTACGTAGTTATTTGTTTTTGCGTAAAAAACGTACTTGTTGTCTAAGAATCAAACTGTTACATTAGCGCGAATAATATAGGAAATTCATAATCCTGTATGAAAGTCACGGTATACTTAAAACAGAATTTATAAGTAGTTGTATCATAGTCGTGTATGGTGTGATATGCAGCGTACTGTAAATATCATATCAAGGAGTCAAGTGTCTTGATTCCTAATTTGTTAAACGCGCATAATATGCATAGTTGCGCACCCGTCGTGGGATGCACACCGGACTTATTCCAACGTCTTGAGAATAAGGTGTTTAACAAGGATATGTGATCCACTGTTGATGGGTTTGCAACCCTCTTACTCAACGAGTTATTTAGTAGGTTTACTCATCCTTATACCATCGTGGGTTTATTAGGTGCATGCACGCCATGTAGGCAAAATATAATATAACAACAGTGTTGAGATATGGACAATAAGTAAGTAACAAATTAAAATGTGTCACGGAGTTAGCTAGAAACCGCGACGTTTTATTAATACTTGCAAGTTTTTGTAATAAGAAGAAAAATACTTGCCTAAGTGAAAAATTAAAATACTTGGACTTTTATTGAACACAATACTAAAGTGCAGGAATATCCATGCTATAGGCCGTAGCCATGTCTAGAGATAACACCGTTTGAGGTTGCAGATGTTCCATGTGCGTGGTAGTTCACGATCATCCATGTCTCGTAGCTTGTACGCGCCTTTTCCCAACTCTTCAGTAACCTCATAGGGTCCTTCCCACTTTGGTCCAAGTTTACCTGTATCTTCTGCGTGGCTCGCGTCATTGGTGCGATATCTGAAATCGCCTGGTCTGAATGAAACACTTCGCACCTTAGCATCGTAGTATCCCTTCATTTTTGCCTTGGATCTCGCTTCACTTATAGCTGCGCGCTCGCGTCTTTCTTCCACCAGGTCTAGGTCGATACGCCGTTCATCATCATTGGTTGCAACGTTGACTTCAGCAGTGCGAATAGTTGGCATCCTAATTTCGGCTGGTATGACGGCCTCTGTCCCATAGACCAGAGAAAAGGGAGTGTCTCCCGTGCTAGTCTTGATTGAAGTGCGGTGTGCCCACAGAACATGCGATAATTCTTCCACCCACCTTCCTTTGTGCTTGTCCAGACGTGCCTTAATTCCTTCACCCAGACTTCGATTTGCACGCTCCACCAAACCGTTGGTTTGTGGGTGTTTAACCGACGCGAAGTCGTGTGATATTCAACCTCTCACACCAGTCCTTGAAAGGGGTTGTCAGCGAATTGTTTCCCATTGTCGAGATGATTTCCCGTGTAGTCCGAGCGGCATACAATATTTTCCCAAACAAAGCGTTTGACCGATTGCCGATGGTATTGTTACAACGCTTTTGCTTCGATCCATTTGGTGAAGTAGTCTATGGCGACTATGAGAAACTTCAATCCTCCTGTTGCAACGGGGAAGGGACCTGCAATGTCGATACCCCACTTGTAGAATGGCCATGGTGCCATGATAGGCGTTAGCTCCTGTTGTGGTTGGCGCGGAACGGTCTATGAACCTGGCAATCGCTGCACTTTCTTATTAATTCCCGCGCGTCGCGGTGCATGGTGGGCCAATAGTATCCTGACCGTAAGGCGCGCGCCACCACGGATCGTGGTCCTGAATGCCTGCTGCATGAGCCGGCATGGATTTCCCTGAGTACATAATTTGCTTGTAGGGGGCCGACGCAGCGGAGCCATGGCTGCAAAAAGGAGCGTCGATATAGCACACCGTCTGGAAGTTCAAACCTCTGTGCTGTGCGCCGTATTCTTCGGGCTTCCTTCTGTTCCTGACGCAATACGCCCTTGCTTATGAATTCTATTATTGGTGTCATCCACGTAGGACCTTCCTCCTCTATTACCGTGGATATTTCCATCTCCGAGATGGATTTGCTTTTCAGCATTTCCACCAACACTTGTTTTGACAGGTGTGCAAAGCTTGTGGAGGTGATCTGGCTTAGTGCATCCGCTTTTCGATTTTCCCCTCTAGGAACCTGCTTGATGGTGAACCTGTCAAAGCCTTGGATTAGTGACTTGGTTTTGTCGAGGTATTGGATCATGTTTTCCTCTTTAGCCACGTACTCGCCTAACACATGGTTGGCTACTAGCCGGGAATCTACATTTTCTTCCAGGTTGCGTACACCCATTCGAGCTGCGATGCATAGTCCGGCGATTAGGGCTTCATACTCTGCTTCATTGTTTGTCGTTGTGAATTCAAAATGCAGTGCGTAAGTGAATTCCAATCCTTCCGGATTTGTAAGGATGAGGCCTGCTCCTGACCCATCCACGCATGAAGATCCATCCGTGAACAAGATCCATGGGTCTTGTAGTTTCTTCTTGCTTGGTGCTGGTGCATCATCAGTGTCTGGTTTTTCAATGATGAAATCTGCTAGTATCTACCCTTTTATTGCAGTGCGTGGTTTGTAGGAGATGTTGTGCTCACCTAGCAACACACTCCACTTCTGCAGTCGTCCTGATGCATCGGGTTTGGAGATAATTTGCTTGATTGGTTGGTCTGTGATCACTGCTATGGGGTGTGCCTGGAAGTACCTGCGCGGCCGTTTGGCGGCGAACACTAACGCCAAGACCAACTTCTCCATTGCGCTGTAATTAATCTCCGTTTTCTTCAGCGCTTTACTTACAAAGTACACAGGTGTTTGTAATGAATTCCTATCCGTTAGCAGTACCGCGCTGACTGCTCCATGAGTCGCAGATAAGTACATAATTAATTCTTCCCACGGCGGGGTGCGACTAGTGTGGGAAGCGTTGCCAGGTGTTGCTTAAGCTGTGTAAAGGCTTCTTCCGCCTCCGTAGTCCAGCGAAAATCTCCCTTTTTTTTACACTTCTTGAGTGTTTTGAAGAGGGGGAGTGACTTGTCTGCTGATTTGGACAAGAATCTATTTAGGCTGGCCAGTTTTCCATTGAGAGATTGGACTTCCTTCAACGTGCGCGGTGAGGGAAGTTCGATGAACTTTAGTTTATTCGGGCATGGTTTAATGCCATCAGGTTCTATCAGGTATCCGAGAAACATGCCTTCTGTAGCGCCAAAAGTGCATTTCTTAGGATTTAGCTTCATGTTGATCTCTTTGAGAGTCCTAAATGTTTCCTCAATGTCGCGCACCAATTCCTCCTCAGTATGGCTTTTTATGACCAAGTCGTCAACGTAAACCTCTAGATTGCGGCCCACCTGTTTTTCAAATGCATTATCTACTAACCGCTGGTAGGTGGCGCCTGCGTTCTTCAAGCCAAAGGGCATTTTAGTATAGCGGTAGACACCTTGGCTTGTATGAAAGGCCGTTTTTTCCTCATCTTCCTTAGCCATCTGGATTTGGTGGTATCCTTTGTATGCGTCTAGGAAGCATTTAAGTGGGTAACCACACAAAGACTCTACCTTTCAGTCTATTTCCGGTAGTGGGTAACAGTCTTGTGGACATGCCTTGTTGAGATCCGTGAAGTCCACACACATCCGCCAGCTGCCGTCGCTCTTCTTCACCATTACGGGTTGGAAAGCCGGTCGTGGTAGTAGACTTCTCGCATGATACCGCCTTCACAAGTTTGTGTACTTCGCCAATTGCTTGCGCGCGCTCGGAGCTTGGCGGCGCTTCTTCGGCGTATCGGTGAAGTATCCTTGTCGGATTCTCAGCTTGTGTTCTGTGATTGAGCGTGGTACCCCCGTCATGTGTTTTGGCTCCCATGCAAAGATATCCAAGTTCTTTTGCAAGAGTGCGCACACAGCTGCCTTGCCGTTATCCGACAGAGATCCTTCGATCGATACTTCCTGTTCTGGGTATTCGGGGTGAATTGCAACCTTCAGGTTTGGAACTTTGGTTGCGCGCTGCTCTGGAATGGGTGCCGTCTCACATGTAATCATATTACATTCTCTAGGTGGTGCAGTGGCATTGTAGAGAGTAACAATACCTCCTTCCACTGGGAATTTAAGCATCCCGTGTGCTGTAGACGGTACTGCGCGTATGGCTGATATCCCTGGTCTGCCGATAATACCATTGTATGGCGAAGGGGATTTGATCACCATAAAATTCATCCAGGCTGTCACGTAGTGTTCTTTATTGCCCACCTTGAGTAGTAGGCGTATTTTCCCCATAGGCCATATCTTTTCTCCTGTAAAACCGTCTTTGTCATGACCGGGCTTAACCTGACTAGCGTATCTCAGTCGCATCGCTTGAAACAAGTGTTCGTACATTATGTCTGCCGACGCTCCTCCATCAACATACATGCGGTGGATATCGTGACCCCCCTCATTAATTTCAATGGTAAGCGGCTCTACTACTGCGTTGTCCGCAGTCAAGGTAGGGAAAGAGATTTCACTTCCACGGGAAAACTTCTGGCTGATCTTCTGCCTAGTCACTCGCTGCCATGATTGTATCATGTATATGGTGTCAGCCTTATCTTTGGGTGCCTCTTTCTTATTTCCGGACTTTTGCTTATCTTTTCCCTCCTTGATGTTTTTAACCAAGTGGTCCAACCTGCCTTCCTTCACTAATTTCTCAATTAGTTGGCGCAATTGGACACACTCGTTGGTGGTGTGGCCCTTCTGTCCATGGTAGTCGCAGTATCCGCTTCCCACGCGCCGATCTTCTGGAGTGCGCATTGGTGGGGGCCTTGGGAAGTTTGCGCCTTCCGTCGCGAATATCTCCTTTGGAGTCTTGGTTAGCGGAGTGTATTTATCATTATCTCGTCCGCTTCCCTGGCTGCGGTAATTTCTGTTGCGGTTGCTACCCTGGTCCGTGGGTTGTCTCCGAGGTTGTTCCTGTGACATGTAGTTTAAGTAGCCTTTCTTCTGTCATTTGCTGCGGCGCTTCTCCTGGATAAAGGACCTTGCGTTTCATGAGTTCATCAAAGGTTTGGGGATTTTGTCATTCAGCCTTTTGATGAGTTCGGGTTATTAATCCGTTCATGAACCCTGAGATCTTCAACACTTCGGGGCATGCCTTAACCTGTATGCACTCATCTTTGAAGTGCTCCACATAAGCGCTCGTAGATTCCCCCTGGCGCTGTTTCACCCTGGCGAGTTCGACAGGGTTTTTAGTGCACTTTTTCCTTTGAGTGAAGTTCAGGCGGAACGCTTTCCGCAATTCTTCAAAGCCATTGATGCTTCTGCGTGGAAGCTTACTGAACCAGTTTCGTGCGTTTCCAACCAGTGTGGAATTGAACATGTGGCACTACACAGGTTGTGCCCAATTTTCGATGGTAGAGGCTAATTCAAAAAATTTTAGGTGATCGTCCGGATCACCTGTTCCATCATAGGTTTTCACGTTGGCGGGCATGCGCATTCTTTTGTTTTCTGAGAACTCGCTGATGCGTCGAGTGAACGCATCCACTTTTTGGCGGCGTCATGGGAGGGACATGTCCTCCTCCTCTTGGTCGCGATATTTCCTCCTGGACTTCCAGTGTCCGGTTTCGCTGTCCTCGTTGTCCGAGGAGTTACCAGAGGATGAGTTTTCCCTCTTTCGGCGCTTGCGCCGACTATCCTCCGAGTTCCCACTTGAAGGGCTTTCACTTGGGCTTCCACTTGGGGAATATTGTCGTCCCAGTCTGTCATGGACCCTGCGGCTACCAAGCCTAGCGTGGACATTGGTACGCCGTCCATCTTCCTCATGTTCCCCAAGGTACTGCATGTCCGCTTCTTCATCATTCTCGATTCTCCTCCCAATCCTGGTAAATACTGGGGGTTGGCGGTTATACCTTCCGCGCTTTTCCTTCTGATGGCGCGGTGGAGATATCTCGTATTCCGGGCCGAAATCGAGTTGGGCATGCAAACTCCTAATAGACCTCTTTTTTGCTTCCTCTTGCATGAGAGCAGTCAAGGTTTCGTAATTCTGAGATACGAAATCACTTGGCGCTAGTTCTGGCGCGACCCCTTCTAAAGCAAGGGTGTCTGTTTCTACCACTATGCCCTTGTTTCGGTCAGGTGCATCTGGTGCCTTTGTGAGGTCAGTTCCGGCACCGATTGGAGGGGAGTGGTAAAAGGGGTGCGCAGTGGATTTCCTGTGCTGGCGGTGGTTGTAGTAGCCTGCGTTGTCCCCGAGCGTGGTTCCACCGTAGGGAAGACTAGGCCTGATTCTTGGTTTTTAGCAACACTGGTTGTCCCAGAAGTCTGCTTAGAGGCTGATCCGCTTAGCGGCTTCTTTCCTGTAGGATCTGTTTGCGATCGCTAATTTCCATGCTTCGTCATTCTAGTGCTTAGTTCTTAGTGATGGTCCCACGGATGGCGCCACTTGTTGATACAAAATTTGGGCGTTCCTTGTTTGAGCTCCGGTTCTCGTATCAATTGAATATTGCTGCTTAAGACATGCACACTAAGTAAACAGAAAACACCGTTAGGCTTATCGTGGGATTGTCTCCCACGATTATCCTCCGGCGTGAGAGTAAGTAATCTGTTTTTAGGGTTATTCTTGATAATTAGGGTTGTAGATCGTACCTTTAATGAGGGAGAGGGTTCCCTTTATATACACACGAAATCCTTGTTGGTTTCGTGTTCCCCAACCTTCGGCGTATCCCGCCTAAGTCGGTTGATAAACGATCATCTCCAAAGTTAGGAGATATCCGATATCTTATTCCATAAATAAGTTTTGGGTTTGGGCCTTCGTGAGCCCAAACACTTATCGGCGTAGCCCAGTTCGTGTTGGGCTCGCTAGTATCGGTGCTTGGTCGGGTTCGTGACCCGAATATAGACTATACGTCATCATTATGTGTTTACTAGTACTAAATAACTAATACGTTTAGCTAGAAGAATTTGTAGTTTTAAATAAGAAAATATAAAAGATTACTTTTCAAATATTAAAGCCAACAGTCTTCATCCATCGATGGTCCCTTTGCAGCCTCAGACATTCTTTCCTAGAGACTAGAGTCACTTTCAAACATCTAAAACATATCCCTTTTTCGACTCAATTTCTTCCTCATCCCTATGTATGTTTTCCAAACAAATTTTGCAATTATAACTCTTACCTTTTTTAATGAAATTTTGGTTTTAGCCATCACAAATGACCTTTTTCAAAAACATTATGTTTATTCAAAGTAATTCACTAACTCAAACAAATTATTGTTGAATTGACTTGTGTAGAGTAGTTTTGTGTTTTCTGTTTGACAGTTATTATATTAACATACTAACTGTCTTACTTATCTTTTTAGTATTTAGGGTAAATTGCAAGTTATGTCCATGTGATTTTCCATTTTTTGCAAGTTATGTCCCTCAATACTTGAAACTGCAAAAAATGTCCCAGTGGTTTTTACTTTTGTGTGAATAATCTCTTTTGGCTAACTGTAGTTAAAAATCCCCGTTAGTAAGTCCTCACGTGCGTTCCACGTAAGGGTATTTTCGTCAGATGCAGTTTTCGCCATTTCTACACCCGTTCCCTTCCCAAGGTACATATATTTACAAGGACATAGTTTGCAAGTAAACATAGTCATGTATATATCTGATCAAATCACACACACAAACACATTATATCTTGTTTCAACCGATCAAATCACACACACCAACACAAGAACTTAGCAGCCGATCAAAATCAAACCACACTCATAATCAAAATGGCAGTGGTTTACTCACTTTGGCGGATTCAAACTCCCAAGTTCCCTACCCATGAGCTTGGTCCTATTTACTGTAAACTTAGATGTTTTACGTTGTCGTTTGTTTTTCTTAGTCGAACACGCATGTGTACATTGTAGGTTATGTGATTTTCAAACTTTCAAGTTGTTATTTGTTTTTGTAACCAGATTCTAATAGAACCCTGTTCACTCTGAAAATATACCACAATGGGGTCTTCACAAACCCACCAAACCGAAGATATCGGTTCACACATATAACCTACGTTGACGTGATTGATTGTGACTTTTTATCCATTCAGTAGTTTGTTGGGATGTTAGACTAGCTAGAATTAGGAGATGATAATTTTCCTTTCACACATTTTAGAATCCCTTAGGAATCTTTGGATGATGGGATGGTTCCAATGATGACTGACGAAGATGTGGTGACATTATTGAAATACGTGTCTCGGTATAAGGAAATAGAGGTTTACATTGAAGAGGATGTTTCATCAATTGCGAAACATTTGTTGGACATGAGGAGTAGTCATGGTGTAACAACTCGAAAACTTCACGTTAATATTTATTCAAAATACAAATATTTATCCAAAATCGTGTACAATTTTGAACTTTAAATATAACCGTTAGGTTTCTCCCGCGAACATTTTTCATCACATTAGATTTATTTTTAGTCCACTTATAATCATTACATAGAATTTTCCATTCAAGTTCAAATGTTAGCAAATAGACCTTGTGTTTTACGAGTCTAAACTTGCGTTTTAAGCATTTTTACTTCTACGCAAACTTAACATATACCTACACCCAATTTTCTAAGACGTTTAAACACTTTTACATTTTTATAAAGGTCAACACATCCCCCCCGCCTTTGACCATAAAATCATCCCTTTATAAACTAAACAATATCAAAATACTTACCCTAAATTAACTAAGTTGTAAAAATCTAAAACTACTTGGTCATTTTTGTTTATTACCTAGTCATGAAAACTTCCTAACTAAGCTAAGTTATTTAGATATTTTCATATACTTCCGAACTAAGTATTAACTAGATATTTAACTAAAACATCTTAGCTAAGTAAATAGATATTTACTTCTCATCTTATTTTTCCTTAAAAACAAAGATATAGTATATGGATAAGTCTTAACAATGATATAAATCCTATATTTTTACTTTACCCGATTTTAAGTTTTGTTACTTAAGGATTTAACATTTTCGGTTTTAGACTTAACGTACATTTAACACCAACCGACACTAGACTAGGTCCAATCTACACATTATATGCCTTTTAGGTTCCTAATAATCATATTTGAAAAGTCACAATTCACTTTCTCCATTTTCACGTAAACTTCGTATGTTTTATGATTTACGCGTATTTAACCTATGCTTTTAGGTTTTAACAACCTTTACGCTACCCGTTAAACTTTTTACTCATTAAATTTACTTGTATAGAGTATATTGATAAGTTTAGTCATTTTTAAAAAAATTTATATTTTTACGGTACCCGGTTTTAAGTTTCGTGATTTAAATACTTAACATTAATATTACCGGGATCAAACGACACTCCATAACTCAGTTATATCACAAAATTTATACAATTATCACTACATATACATACTAGTCAACATTTAGAGGGTGAATCGTCAAGAGTTAAAGTCTTGGTGATGAGTAACTTGGACACATAACCATTCCTTAACACATAAGTCTTACAAGTATCTAGATATTTCACTACATCTTATCATCTCATTTTAATTAGACCAAAAACTCATCCATCCTTATTTATTTTTCTCTTTTTTAAACGGCTATCATCATCAACCAACATAATCCATTTTGATTTTCATGCTTCAAGTAATATACTGAAGTTAAATGCTTCAAGTAATATACTGAAGCTAAAGGCACAAGTGGTCTCTACATAAATCTTAAGTTTTTTTTTGGAGATTCCATGGTTGAATTGGAAGATATACAAGAATGTAAGGGGCTGAATTCATAAGGTTATTACAAGGTTTTCATAAGGTTGATATAAGCTTTGATTGAAGACTTGGAATCAAGGGTTGAAGCTTCGAGGGTTTAGGTGTTGAATTGTTCTAGGATTCTTGTTAAAATTCATCACAAATCTTGTAAGATTTAATCTTACGTTTTTCCTATTATTTCAATATGGTTGTAATAGCTAGATATATATTTTATGTATTTATGTGATGTATGTATTTTAGGTTGTACACAAGTTCTAAACCATGAAAATCCATTAAAACAGGCCCTAAATACGATTTGTAAATCTTAAAATCCAAACAGTCCACTTGCACGATTTTGCTACAAAACTCAGTGAACATGTAACTTAGGGATTATGATAGGATTGTAGAGCTATGTCTTGTGGTCATTTTTCCTAGTGGATCACTGTAACACCACCTAAATTTCAACTTAGCAGCGGAAGGCTAATCGGGGTATTATTTCCTGGATCACAGTCATAAATCATAGAAAAAGACTCTAAAGGAGATGTTTTTATAAAAGGTGTTGTCATTCAATGAAAACTCAATTGTTATGGTTACAAAAGCAATACCATGTTGTTTACACAAAAGAAAAAATTGAGTTTGAAATAAATGACAACTTTAGGTACACCAAAATAAAAGTCTTGTTGTCCACTCCGTGGCATGGAATTCTTCATTAATTACTTGCGATAAACATGCTTAAAATGTCAACAAAAATGTTGAGTGAATATATAGTTTTAAAGTTAATCAGTTGAACACAAGATATAAAGTGATAATTGCTTCGAAGTCAATTATTGATGAAAACAGATATTATTGCCCTAAGCTCAGGACACGAAAACGTTAACTGTGCATCATAGATATGATGTAAATGTAATAATTCCCCCTGGTAGGTAGCTTGCCATTCTACCTAGTGTTCTCAAATATAATGCGTTTGGTAACCACAAAGTTAACCCAACCATAAGGGGCGACCAGTCCTAATAGATCTATCCATAATATTCGCGCTCACATTCAAGTGACTAATGGCTCATGATATGAGGGTCTTTTGGCAAAGGCGGTACTTAGGCAATAATATAATCAGGCATATCATTCATTTGCAAAAAGACTTGTGTTCAGGTTTATAGCATGTATTTCCTCCACGGGATTTTATAAATCGAGTAAAGGTGGGGCTATGAACTTACCTCAGTGATACAGTAGCAAAGTATAGCAAGGTCAAGTATGTGATGGCAACGGCTCCGACACGAAACCTAAATATAATATGGCAAGTCTTAGATATTTTCTGTTTACGACCTCAAATGGTAATGTTTGGAAAATGGTTTAGTTGTGATATACTAGTATCGTTTCTACTTGTGTAGAAATGCTTAAAGTTCAAAAACAAAATGTTTCATATAATCTCCAAGTTATTACCACATTAGAAAACCATATCTATATATATTCGAAATGGTTTTGTTAATGGTCGATGGATTTTTAGTTATTGTCTAATAGTTATAAGTGTTCGATAAATATTCATTTTAAATGTTTTACGTATTCGTATAACAAGTTAAATATATTGATGCAGGTTTTACTGACTAGGTTTTAATATTTATAATTACTTGTTATACCTATGGTCTACCCTAATGCACTAACGGGCAGTGTACTCGGTCGTGTGTAGTGTAGTAATCGGTAAAACTTAGGTCGTCCCAAGAGCTATGTGAGTGGATTAATACTAAGTCTAGGTGTCACAGATTTTAATATGATATTGATAAGGAATTAACTAATTAACTACTAAAGCAGATAAAGGCAAAGGTTGTGATCAATAGAGGAGAGACGTGCTAACCTAGTTACTCATCCTAATTAGTAGTGTTTACGTCTAATTACTTCCAATTACTTCAGGTGAGGTCAAAGTCGCTAGGACAAACATTTGGCAGTTCGTCTAACCTATCGACAAAGGGTACCACCGAAGAAGTCGTGTCCCCTCATAAGTCCAATTGTTCACGGTCCCCTAAGCCAAGTCATTAAGTACCGCTACATGCTAAATTCATAATAGTGAGTGCCCGGGCGCTAGCATCTTAAACACTCACCCCTTACTTCTTAAGTTCATCCAAACGGTAGGTGATCAGTTGGTCAAATCGCCCAAGTAGAAAGGGTCGTCAGTTGGTCATATCTTACCTTTCCCGTCTCAGTCTACTCACTTAGGGCCAGTTGGTCATATCTCCTAAGCAACTAGCCTCTATCGCCATTCAAAACTACCAAAACCAGGGTAGCTACCAACAAACTATGCATGCATACACTTAGAAATAATTATACGAAAGTAATGTAAACGCAAACAAAACAATTAAGGAATCATAACTAGGCCAGCACCAAGAGGTGCTTAGCCGCTCATATTAACTATAACAATCAATTCAATGTTTAATGTTACGAAATACATGAATTGAAAGTAAAGAAAAGATAAAAAGCTAATGCTTATCGTAGGGGAGTGATTTCTCCCTTGGAGATAGCTCTGTATGCTCCTCTATATCTGCCTTCGACTTCTTCTCACGTTCACTGATTGTTGTGTGTGAAATGGGATGATTTGAAATCTTTGGAAATCGTGGGGTATTTATAGGCCGATCCGTTACTGAGTAACTATTAAAAGAGTTACGCTGTAACAGAACAATTCTTCGTATTTTGCACTAATAATCTTTGGTTACGGCATAACCTCTGGAAGGAGTTACGCCGTATCTTCAATAAATCTTGGTTACGCCGTAGTTGTTGCATGAGTTACGGCGTAATTAGTAGCGGTGCGGAACCTCATTTGACCTAAAATGGTTACGTCATAATCTTGGATAGAGTTACGCCGTAATCTTCTATTACATTGGTTTTCTGAGCCACGCTTTAGTTACAGCGTAATGTGAAAGAGGAGTTACGCGTAACTTCTTCAAAGTGAGCATACTATGATAAATCTTCAATAAACTCTCCAAATCCGCGTCTTTTTAGCTACAATGCTCGTAATTTACCTGAAAATGAAATATAATGGAAAACAAGCGTAAATCCATATAAATGATATAAATTACAAGCATTATCGGGGGAAATTGACACTTAATACTCAGGATAATTTGATGTTATCAAATATCCCCCACTTGAACTCTACTTGCCCTCAAGTAGACCTTATTAGATAGATTCCTAAAAAGATATCTCCCATTACCTGGAAAATATAAGTTTACAAATCCCTTATGCTAGAATAAAACCAAGCCGAACATCTCACGAAATGGGAACGAAACACTCAAATCTCTCAACTATTCTAAGTGTCAATTTCGGGGTGATCACTCAATCGCACAGTCATAGCATGTATTCTATCTTAAGCTTGGCGGTTACACAAATCTCCGCCACTAGAGTTAAGGACAAAAAAATTCTCGAAGGTAATATGGGTAGACACGACAAAGGGTAAGGGTGATTTGTCATTGCTAACATGTCACAGCAAAGTGGACAAAATCAATGATACATGACCAAATCCATGGCCAAGACACCAAAGATTGCTCGCTGCATCACCTAGACACACTTCATGACTAAAGGATAGGATAAGACATGGGATATATAAATGGTGTAAAATGAAAATCATGCAAATAGTCTAAATCCATAACCAAGTCATCACCACTTATCGTCTGCTCAAAGTTCAAGTTTCGAAGTTAAGAAACCGGATCATGATATACTAGGTAGATGTGTCATTAGAGGACGTCATGATGGGCACACTACCTTTTCTCCAACTGTTGGCGCAATTACCAACTCCACTCTTCAAATGTGACCGAGGTGGCCTCCTCGATACTAAATCTATATTAAGCTCATAATATAGTGCTTATAACATCGCACTTTACAATCAACTAAATAACAAATAGATTTTTTTTATCTTTTATTTTTGAATCATAAACATAACATCCCCCCACTTGAGATGAACAATGGGAATTCAGGGGGTCTTCACTGATCATAAAGAATATGTCGTCAACGAAAGCGTGATTCCCGAACCTTTCCACTTGAACCTTGAACTTAGGCAAATGATGACTTCCCAATCACAAATAAAGACTACAAGGTAGGATAAGGTGTATGGGTGTAACGAAACAATATATTGGGTTAACAAAATGAAAGGAATGGCTCAGATGAGTGTATCTAGGGGTGTCACTAAAGGTGAGTGCAACAAAAGGGTTTCACATGGGGGTCGAGAAGTCGAGGTGACTAATCGACAAACACACAATGGTAGGCTATTTGGGTGATAATCCTATAATACTGCCTTCTTATACTAAAAAGTCCAAATACATCGAGCTAACTCAACATACCTCGTCTATGGTCTCGAAATGATGTAAAGGCCAAGTTCTAAAGTTTACAAGCTACCGGCACACTCATAATTTGGTGGATTTGGGGTAATAATTTGGAAACGGATAAGGCTAATCTCACCATAAAATATCAAGGGTTATATGTGCTCGGCTAAGGTCTAATCTAGTTAGGTTAAGAAAAACATGTCAAAATTTTAAAAATGGTAAATTTTTTCAAAATAAACTAGAAAATTGAGGGCAAAATAAAGTTCAAGAGACAATTCTACTCCCGTCCCCCCACTTGAATTGTACAAAGTCCCTTTTGTACTAAGCGTTAAATAAAGGTGAAGAGAAAAGTAGAGTTAGAGCGAGAACTTCCCTGAAATTTGCTCCAAAAAGAAAGAAGGCCCACAAAAGAGAGTCGTGCCTTCGCATAAGCATCCACGAGCAAACTTCAATCCCTAAAATCACACTACCGACAAGCATAATTCTAAAAAGAAAAAAATGAAAAATGAAAAATAAACCTAACTCACTTTCGTAGGAATCACGGTTTCATTTAGCACATGCAACAAGCCTTTTAAACCACTTAGTGTCCCAAGTGGACGAGTGTAGTCTCGTGAGGGCTTACAGGGAACATACCCACAAAGTTCATTTAAAAGACTAATACAAGGTTATTGTGTTTAAAATGAAAGAAGTAATGCAGAGGATAGTTACGTCGTAACTCCAGAAGGAGTTACGCCGTAACTAGGCAAAACTTGCCATACGCTGCAAAAGTGTAGCTACGGCGTAACCACTGAATGGTATTACGCTGATTTTTCAGAACCTAAACACGTCAAGCTTACTCACACAAGCTAGCCACTTGTGAATGACTAACCGTAAGAAACTTAAAACGGCTCAGACACTGATTCACTGATAATGAAGGCTTAAGGGTAAGTGTGTGGATAAAACCTCAATATCGATATCAAAAATAATCACGAAGATAAATTCAAATTCCTTTAGGAAAAGGAATAATAAATCAAATCCCGTGTGTGATCGTGTATACGGATTAGTCAACCCGAATCGTTTCTGGCGTGAATTGCCAACGTCGTTCTTGGTTTGGAATTTAATGCTCGATGTTTTGATTTGTTTGATTTTGATTTTATTAAACTACGGAAATGGGGAAAGTAATTAAGGGAATCTATTTTACGGGAAATCCTAAGTGCGAATTACAAAAACGTAATTAATAAAACGTAATAAAAATGCAACTACGTCTAAAGTATACCCTAAAAATGCCTAAAATTACTTTTACTCTAGAAATGATATTTGAAAACTAATTTGGAATTAAAACTATTTTTTTTTGGATATTTCTGGATTTTATTTAAATTAAAAACTAATTTTTAACTATTTAAACTAAATTAAAATACTAAAAATTATAAAAATCAAAGGGAAAAATGTGAAACTATTTTTATAAAATCTAAAATATCATAAGAGACTTTTCAAAACTATTTTTTTATTTTTCAGATTAATTTTCTATTTTCTACTAATTTAAAACTATTTTAATCTAATTTAAATTGTGAAAAATACCAAATAAAAGGGAAAAAATATGGAAAAATCTTTTTTATGCTTTTTATATTTTTCTTAAACTGGAAAAAATGAAAAATTATTTTTTTGAGCTTTTTCTTAATTATTTGTAATAAAAGCTAATTAAAAGTGATTAAAAACTATTTTTAATTAAGAAAAATACTAAACAGTGACCAGAAATTATGAAAATCTCAGGAAAATTCTAAAATAAGAATCTAAATCTATGAAAAATAATAAATATAATGATTATGTGGAAGAGATCAGAGCTGCAGTGTAAATTTATAGCAAATAAGCACTTAGAAATAAGCAAACAAGCACAATAAGCCACCAATCTTCTACACAAGCTAAACTATACTATGACCACTCTAAATAAGCTAACTACTGCTACTCCTAACCTTAAATAAGCAGATTAACAAGCTTATGAGCTAACTGATTTGACAACAAAGCAATGAAGCGCCCATGTTTGAGCTTATTCACCAGCTTATCGAGAAAAGCTTAAGCCAAAACAGATATGTGGCCTTAGAGACCACCTAGCAAACTGCAAATGTGCCAAAGATCAGACCCCAACTATTTAAAATGAGCACCTTTGCACGCTTCTTTGCAAGTTCTGCACAAAAGCGATTTTTGACAAGGTTTTGACTTTGAAAGCAGTTTGATACTTTGACTTTGGTGAGATTTAAGATCAAATGTAGAACTGATTAAAATGAAATATGATGAAATGCAACTTTATCAAGCTAGATTATCAAATTTTACATCTATGTGAAATGATTTCAGTCACTGTTTTCAACAGAATATGCATACAAGATCAGTTGAAAAGAAATTTTGACTTAAGTTGAAAATGGATGCAAAACAAGCACAGCTATGAAACCAACAAACTATATCAAACCTAAAGCAATATATCTGATCCAGTATTTCAAACTCTAGCCCATTTTAAACACTAATCCAAACAGTCCTTTAAGTGAAAAAATGCAATCAATATAAGCTAAAACATAAACTTAAGCCTACTCTTTAACTAAAACAGATTCAAATTACTGAAACAAAGCTAATGTGACAGCAAATTTAAGTATTATAATAGATCTAATGAGAATGATAACTGCTACTGTTTATAAGCTAGATATGAAATGAAAGTTGCACTTACAAGAACCCTAGCCACAATGGCTTGCAAACCAGCAAAAGGACCACTAACCTAACCCATATAACATCAAACTCAACCCAGATCCATCATCAAATCAAACCATAACCATCAAATGAGCACACAGTTGACTTTCGTTGACCTGAACTTTTTGTGAATATAAATGAGTTAAGTGGACAGTGAGGTGCAATGTAAGCTCACTAGAGCTATAATAAGCTGAAATGAGCTTATTCCATCATTCCAATTAGCTTATTGATTATTTTAAAATAGAAATGCAAGATTAAAGGTAAAAACTTGGAATTTTTATTGATATTAAAAAGGGTTACAAGGAACTGAAGATACAATAAAAGCTTAATAAAACATTTATAAAACTACTGAAAACAATAACAATAAGCTAAAGGAAAACTAAAAGATTGCACGAATTGAAATGTGAGCCAAAGGGGTCCTTTTATAGCCTTGAGCAGGTCTTGGGATGCCTTTGAGAAGAACCTAGAAGCAAATAGCAGCCACAAATCCATTCCATGTCACCACATCCAATCAAAGAGCTCCCATTCATCCATAGAGGTGTTTCGGCCAATGAGATAGTGCCATTTGTCCACGTGGCAGCTTTATCTGACAGGTCAGCTGTGGATAAGGTTCTAGAGATATTCTAGTACGAGGTGGTGTGTTTGGGATTGGTGCTTGGTGGTAAAAGGGGTGCGTTTGGGAGGAAGGAGGACAGGGGTGAAGTTTGGGCGCGTTTGGCTTAATTTATTATTAATCAAAATGTTTGACCGGGTCTAATGGGTTGACTTGGGTTTAAAACCGGGTCTAAGGGTGTGTTCGGGTTAGGATAATTGGGTGGCCGGGTGTTGGATTACTGGATTGGGTTGTGTTATTTGGGCCGAAGGTTTAAAGGATTGGATAATGGATTTGATTTATGGATTAACTTGGACTAGTATAAATGACAAAGGCTAACATAGGGACTAATTTTGCAAAAGCTGAAACTCCAAGGGCCAATCATGTAATTTCAAAATCATCTTCCAAGGACTGAATTTGTCAATCTTCAATAGACCAGGGACTGAATTTGCAACTTTTGAAACTTGAGGGTGCTTTCTGTCATTTGCTGAAAGTTCAGGGACTATTTCTGACATTTTGTAACACCCCCAAAACATCGGGTTTTAGCGGAAGCATACAAGTTTTGGGTGCTACTAATCGGTATCACAACACAAGCATAGAGTAAAAGGTTTTTCTTAAGAAAACTCATTTATTTAATAAATTCAATGTTTACAATAAAATTTAATGCGGAAATAGGCCCATAATAAATAAGCGGTCCCCAAATACAAATATCAGTATGCCTATGACCATGCCACGCCTTGCGGCCGCCTCCAAAAGTAAACAATAGCCTCAATACCGAGAATACACGCTAAAAGTGTCAACACGAGGTTGGTGAGTTCATAGGTTTTCATAAAAGTATATGAAGTTAAAAAGATCCTTTCGATCATTGTGGCCCACAATGTGAAAACTAGGTTTACCTTTAAGCAAAATAGTAGAAAGGTGGACCACAAGGTTTTCAAGTGCAAATCAATTCTCATAAACAAGTCAAATTTAACCGAGGCATACCCCTGCCTAATTCGGTATCAAAATATTTATCCGCAAAATATAATTCAAAACAACTACTTGGACCATATCAAAATCAAACACTACAACTAATATAGTGTCCGCTAAGCTTAACTATTACGCAGGTTAAGTCATGAAACCATCACTAGATAGCACGCCGTTGACTATCTCTAAACACACTAACAATCGACATGTTATACGTCATGGCCAGTTGGTGCATCCACAAATCGGGTAAAGTCCTTGGCAAGTTGGGCAACCAAAGTCCGACGGGGGCCATTCCCAATAGATCTATCCATAACATTCGCACCATCCCGAGCCGATGCAACAATTCATAACAAAGCTTGGGTTTCTATCCTTAACCTAGCACGTAATAGCTCACAAAAACATTTTCAGGTCCAATCCAAAACAGTTCAAGCACTTGTGTCCACATAAAACATATTTAAACCAAATCACGCATTTCATCAAAATCAGTTATCAATAGCATATTCAATTCAATCAATCATTTGCATTTAGTAAAAACGAGCATGTATTCTCCCCCAAAACAGTTTAAAAGCAAGTAAAAGTAGGGGCCATGAACTCACCTCGAAGCGAAACAACGGAAGAATCACAACTAACAAGACTGGCATCAAAGCGCAAGCATAACCAAATCATGAAGGAAGGCACGTCGATATCCAAAGAGTACAAGTACACCGATACTACATCGTCACGACCTAATAGTAATACGTATTATCTCAAAATACGTCTCAAAGAGTAAAATAACATAATATCCGGAAGACAACGTGTCTTAGTTTTCGTGGATTATTCATATCAAACGTTTCCAAAAATTCAAGTATCAATATCTCAAAAAGTTTAGTTTCTAACGCGTTTCGGTGGTGGTAAGAAATCAAGACTGACATACAACTCTCCCAAAAGTATACTAAAATGTAACTCACACCAAAGATATAACTCACGCTAAAGCATAATGTATATCCCAATACATTATAAGGAATAGTCAAGTAATATTGACCAAGACTCAACTCGAGTAGAAAGCGATAAGAAAGACGTTGAGGAAAATAACGACTCATAACTATGACAAGCAAGTAAGTTGGTTGGTAAGTTTCGGTGTTTACCCATAATCCCAAATAATTGATATATCGTCAAAACGTATAAGTTTTGAAAAGGTTTTAAGATATTAAAGAAATCATAAATGATTTAAGTTTATAAAATATTTTACTTAAATTTTACATGAAGTGCCCATTATAAAACATTTCCAAGTCATAACGACTCTTGAATAATATAAAAATTTATCGTTAAAATTTATCGTTAGGTTTCCCAATTCGTCAAATGTTACAATTTATAACATACAATTGAGCATATCATTCGCGTATATATTAGTTGTTTAGTTTTATCAACCGTTTGTGTAGTTCGAGTCCAGATATGTTAAACTCTTATGAGTCTAGCATACCCTTCATGCGTGTACCAAAGGGTCCATAATGTCCAATTAACTAATACCGTAAATCCAATACGTCCAATTCTTGTCCAATCAATATATGACACCACAATGCTCGTATCCGATTCAAGTGTTGCAATCAATCCCTTAACTATAAATACTTTAACCATTTTTATAGTTTATTAATTGTTAGTACGGTTTACCAAATTAATACTCAATAAGCCAAATACTCATTCCACAGTCCGTAACTAAATCCAACTCACACAATTCAAATACATCCGAAACTAACCAAAGATATGAATGTCAACATAAATAAACCTCGCCAATCACCATTTCAATTAAATTTTAGCGAAACCATCTCAATTATAAATGAATAAGTAAACGATCAACTAAAATAAATAACCTCGCCGTGACTCCCGCATGAGTCATGGCTCGACTCACCTGTTAGAACGATACAAATGAACACCCTCATGGGTGATGAATCTCAGGAACCAAGGAAAACAAACATCCAATCTGAGGCCAACTAAACACTACTAGAATGAAATTATGAAATCAAACACCCCCGTGGCTTTGCTGTTAGTCCAACCAAAACAACAACACCGAGCATAATACTAATCATATCCGTGACATACACCGGTCGACTCGACCCGACTCACAACGGAAATAAACCAAACAAACTTCCAATCTATTTCACCACCACGAAGGTTTGAACTTGCTTTAACCCGCATTTTAACACCCACGTAAGACTCGATACAACCAATCATTGCAATACAACACGAGATTCTTTCAACCAAAAAATGTTTTTAATCAATAAAAATGTCCACTAAAACTTTAACAAGGAGTGTTTTCCAAACGGTTTTAAACTGAAAAGATTAATATCAAATGAAGTTTGTGAGTCGACTTACCCAAAAGAAACGAGAGTAACAGAAATGAGATGGGGATAGAGACACGATGAGCGGTGGCAATACGCTTGTGGTGACCGGAGTTGGCAGCGGCGTCGAAATAGCAGCCGAAGGCAGCTGAGAACGCAACCACACTCGAACACACACCTTCGCAAACCGACGGTTTGATAACCCGTTATAGATACAACATAGCCTAAGCTATTCGTCCCAACCCGTAACGAAAAAATAACACCACACTCCGAATCTTAGATTCAAGATGTACCACGCGTGAGAGGCTTTCACAGCGCGTGTGGTGCGTAGAAAGAACCACAAGGACACGACCTATCCCCTGGTGGAGGCGGTGAGTAATGTTGGTGGCCGGACGGCGGCGCGTGGCGGCAGAGGCGGTTTCCGGTGACCGGATTATTATAAGAGAGAGAGAGAAAGAGAGTTTTAAGAGATATAGTGAATGTGTGTTTTATGAAAATGTGTAAAATGAATTTTAGTAAATATTTGAGTATATATTTAGTATGGAGGGATTAATCTTGTGCAAAAGAAAGTAAGAGGCGCGCAAGTAAAATATGGGGGTGGAGGGACCGAAGCTGTCAATATAGCTAATCTTTTCATGAAAAACACTTCGGGATTCATTTGATATAGCCAACGGACTCGAAAAATTACGAAACTTGCGTCATCGCTTTCAGAATAATTTTCCCAATAAAAAAGAGTGTTTACATGATTATTTTCTCGCAAATAAAATAACAAACAAATCAAAATGATTGATAGGTTTATGGTTGTTCCGGTACACGTTGTGTCTATTTTTTCACTTTTCGCGAGATAACTTTCTCGTTTCACGTCAAATGAGCTCAGGAAAGTTCGTAAATGAGAAACAGACGAATTTTGTTGAAAACGAATATCCGAAAAAGTGCGAGTTGTCACACATTTCTTCAAACTTTGATCAAATCTTCACAAATCATCCTCAGAGATTAGAAATCTGCATAATTCTGACCTTCCGGCTCAAATTTTAAGCTCTTAATCTCTGGCGTTCGATTTACGTCGATTTGGTTCCTTTTGTTTTACATATCCATACACCAAGCACAAACTCAAGAAAACCACAAATATTAGCAATAAATGGCTCTTTCTTGGTTATTTTGGCTCTATTTTGATGATGAAAAGGTATGTGTTTTAGCACATACCAAGACTATAGGCTTCATGAAATGAGGATCCCGGCTGGCTAGGCTAAGACCTCACTCAATCCCGGCTAAAGATCCAAGGGTCCGATCTCGACACCGCAGCTCACAACTTTACTTATTACTTTATCACTTATCACTTATTTCTTATTCATTACGGATCCTTGATGTGTACCCAATTTTTAAAACAAAGATTCTTTTAAGAAGATAAAGAACTAACTATTGCCAAAAACTCGACATCTCTAATTATTATTAGACAAATATGGGGTGAAACAATTTTGTGGGAACAAAAAGCCATAAGTACCTTCGATGGGCTCTAAAGAGAACCAACTACTCCACGCTTAGCATCTAAACTCATAAGTAACTCTATCATTTCTCGATCTCTGCAAATTTAAAGTCCCAAATAATGAGATCCGCAGATGCTTAGCCGATAATTTTAGATTACCTATGGTTAAGGGAACAAGCTAGGGCTCAACACGCCCGGCAAGTCAGAATTCTATTCCTACTCTCACCGTGGGAAAGTCAACAAGGTGTCAAAACATATATTAACTTAGCAAATGCTTCGTCTAATGAAATAAAGTCATGCATATTTAAAATCTCTCGGGAAACTTGCAAAATCTTGGCCTTGTGAGCTAGAATTCGCATTTTATAGCTTCTTATCTAAGAGACTAGCAAATTTTTCAATCAAAAAGACTTAACAAAAGCTTACAAAAAATTTTAAAATTTTTGCTCATTTTTGCACAATTTTTCATTTTCTAAGGAAAAACGGAGTTACGAGAGAAACACAACAGTAAAATAAGCAAGCGGTCAAATCAAATTGAAGTTTACCCTACCCCAGACTAGAACGAAACATTGTCCTCAATGTTTAAAGCAAGGGTATCATGAAAATCTAAAAGCCGTTTATTAAGTATGCTCAAAGATAAACGTTAGTCGATAAGATTAGGTTATCGGATTTCCATCAAAGATCGATCATGAAACTCGAGTAGAAAATGACAAACTTCGAGCACGAGTCTTCATATCGGGACATCCTACACACAACATCACAAACAACCAAACACGAGAAATCGAAGAGGCAAACCCCTTCGCGTCACTTATTAGAAAATAGAAAGAAGATAGAGATAAACATGGGGTGCCTCCCACGGCGCTCTTGTTTTGGTTACCGAAGTCGCTAGCCCTGACTCGATCCCAATTCATTTGTCCTTGGGGAAGAAAGTGGTAGAGATACCAGGGTCAAAAACGGTGTCCTCATTCTCGAAAGAATGAGACTGGGTGGTTTGGGAGGGGAAGAAAATGTCGGGCTCAAGCACATACAGAATGACTCCTCCCAAACTCACATAAGGCATGTGAAAGATCGATCCATCATCCGCGGTTTTTGGGCGGACGAAGGGATGAAGGATTGATACGAGAATACTCCAAAGAAATCGGGAGCTCATGGTACAGAAAAGTGTGACTCAAAGGCTCATCAACGAAGGCATCCAAGGGAGGATCCTTATCTCGAATGACATTTATAGCATAAAACTCATCAACGCGTATCTCGGGGTTGAAAATCTTGTCCTCGGAGGGGAAGGAGATCAAAGTGTCATCTATGTGAAAATCCTCACGAGGAAAGGATTCACTCTCGGCAAAAAAATAATATTGGACCTCGGGATCAATAAGTTCATCTGTCGACAACTTCACTTCCTTATCTTTCTTTGGAAAAACGGATCATCGTATTCTTCTTTATCCTCTGAGAAAATCGAGTCGGTAGGAGCAAGTTCATCGGTGAACTCCTCACTTTCTTCGTCAAAGAGTTGATTTTCAAAATTTTGAGTATATTCAGAATCAATTTCAAACAAGGGATTCGTGAATGTCTTAAAAGATTCTGGATTGAAAGATGTCTCAAAATAAGGTTCCATGATTTCGTAAAAAGGAGTGGGATTGCCACTCAAAGGAAGGTTGATTTTCTTAGAAATCGGAGGTGGGACAAGTGGTGTGCTCTTAGAGCTAGCAGTTTCCACCACTACCGTTGTAGACTCCTTTTTTTGTTTCTTTTTTTTCGCTCAAACCTGTATTGTCGACATATTCTTGATCGTAAACCTTGAAAGATCAATTCGAGACGTTTTAGGCTCAACGTTTTTCAACTTATCAACATCAACTGGATCGTCCGGAGGGGGGTAAGAAGATGGCTCGTTATATAACAATTTTTCAAGAAAAATAATGTCCCCTCCGAAGTCAAAAGTAGCATCATCAATCTCAACGGGAACTGAATCATCATTAAAAAAGGCCTCGATCTCTTCCCAGTAGTGGTCACTTTCCTAGTGAGAGACGGAAAGAGTCGGTCATAATCGGATTAGACGGTAAAGGGATTGCCACTTTCTTCGTGAGAAATCAATCACATCGATGCTATGAATTGAATGATCATCGGTGGAGGTTTTGATGTTTTTTCAAGCATAGAACACTATTTTTCATTTTTCTCGATCGTCAACGTTCCTTGGTAATGATCCACAATGACTTTCGCGGTTCTCAAGAATGGTCTTCCTAAAGTGAGAGGGACTCGGGCATCGCCCTCTATATCAACTACTACGAAATCCAGGGAAAATGGAATTTATCCACTCGTATCATAACATCGCCGACTACACCAACCGTGGTGAGAAATTGTTCGATTAGCTAATTCGATAGTCATACGAGTGTCGGTAAGAGTCTTCAATCCAAGCTCATGATATATCGCAAGAGGCATGAGACTTATGCTCTGCACTGAATCGGTTATTAGGGCATTACATTCCTTAATATCATTTAAGGAGCAAGGAAGGAGAAATTTCCTGGGATCACCAAGCTTCTTGGGAGCTTGGTTCGAGGAAGAATTAAACGGTGTAGGCTCAGGTGAAATCTTTGAAATTTGTTCCAATTTCTCTTCATAAATCATTTCAGCAGCTTTAATCATATCGGTCGTAAGTTTGAACTTGGTTCCGGAAACAACTTTCATTTTGTCGAGCAGTGATTGAGCAGTTGCGGTGTAAGGTTAGAACTTGGCATTATGACAGAGATAGAAGGAACTTGGGCAACCAGAGGTTGGACGTAGTTGGCTTTTCCATTATCAAGAGGAATTACCGGGTCCTTTGTCACCTCGGTCTCTTGTGCTACATTCCTCACCGGAGAAGAAGTAGTCATCGAGGGCCCATCATCTCGAATGGAAGCGGTTTCATTTCTCCCTTGGGTTTGGAATGGTGTTACTTGGGAGAGAACCGGAACCCGAGGGTTGACTCACTTGGCAAAAAGCAACATTCAACATACTTTCAAGTTTATTCTTGAAGCATCAATTTGTTGTTGAAGTCAATTTCGTTCCTAAACTCATTGCTTTGTCTAGTCAAAGAAGATTGAAACTCATTTCTCAAACTTGAAATCTGGGTTCTCATGGTTTGGATGGTAGCATTATTGTTACGGCGTAATTGAGAATTCATTAGAGGGCAAAGGTAGAGCTTGATAGCTTGAAGCTTGATATCCTTGATTGTAATTGACTCCTTGATTGGTATTGATTTGGTGGAGCTTTGAATTGGTTTTGAACATTTGGTCCACGAACTTAATTCTGATTAAAACGAGTCGATTGTTAGATTGAGAAAATCCCGAGGTACCATTTGATTACTAACCGCGAGTTCGGTTCAACTTGAGAACGGTATTGGTTACCTCCGGTTCTGACATTAGCATCGAAAGGATGTCCATCGGTGGTGGTACAATTGTAGTAGGCATGCGGGCCACCACAAGTAGTACAAGTCGTTTCCACCGCTTTGACTTGAGCGGGTGGAGAATAATTAATCTTAACCAAAGCTCGGATCATATCCGTAGCTTATCAATCTTAGCATCGGTGCTAGACGTATTTCCGTGAGGCGAAGGCGATGGTGTATCATTCACTCGGCGACAACCGATTTGCTACGTGAGATACGAACTTTAGATTTGTTCTCAATAATGGACAAGGCATCTCTCGTTGATCGGGTCAACAAATTACCACCTGCGGCGGCATTGAGAGAGTCTTGATCGGTCTCATTCAAACCGTTATAAAACGTATCAAGTTGGTGCAACTCAGAAAAACCATGATGGGGACATTGCCTAAGCAAATCTTTGAATCTGTCCCATGCCTCACTAAATGATTCATCAAATCTTTGTGTGAATTTTGTTATTTCATTTTTAAGGCTTGTTGTTTTAGTCGGTGGGAAGAATTCGTTCACGAATTTTGATACTAAATTCTCCCATGTGGTTATCGATCGAGGGGGTAGTTTTTCGAGCCAAATCGGGCCCTCGAGTGAAAATGGGAGAGTAGTAGCTTGATAGCCTCTTCCGGAACGTTACGGTACTTGATCGTAGGCGTGAGCTTGTTGAATCGTCGGATATGAGAGTGGTCGTCTCTCGAATCCGTAAAATTGGCTTGACGAAACCAAATTTATCAATCCGTGTTTAATCTCAAAGTTATCGGCAGGATTGCGGGACGACGATGGCTTCTCCATAACCCTGGTGGGTAGAGTTGCTCTAGCATAGATCGGTTGTCCTCCGCCATTTCGATGATGGGCGGGGTTTGATTAGTTCAAATCTCGGGTTCGACTAAGGGAAGCGTCTATTTCGCTAGCCAGCGGAATTGTAGCGGCTTCCGCGTATCGGTCGTAGTTATTGGAGCGAGTGCGCATGCACTTTCAAAAACCAGGCAATTAAAGCGAGCGGTGAAAACACAGTGAACTTAACCAATAATCCCAAGTGAATAAATCACTTCTCAGACAAACCAGCGCAAAGCGGCGGAGAAGCTTTTTAGGTCAGCGAAGCTTATTAAAACCCGCTTCTTTACCGCGAATTTAATGTCGGGCCGTCCTTATACCCACCACACAGTTTGTTTATCCGATAGAAATAAATAAATCCACAAGCGACACAAAGGCAAGTTTTTGATCTTTAGTTCGGGAACTTATTAATGATAACACCTCCGTTGAGAATGTTATATAATTGGTGTCTTCTATTTATTAGCAAAAACAAGAGAAAATCTTTTTGTATTTTTAATCGATATATATATATACAAAAGAAAAGGAATATATTTTTTTTACTTTTTATTTTATAGAAAAATAGTAACTTCGCGAATGAAGGATCTCGAGTCACTAATCGTCAAACCTCAAACGATATTGTCGTGACACAACCTCCCCGGCAGCGGCGCCAAAAATTGATTTTTCAGAACCTAAACACGTCAAGCTTACTCACACAAGCTAGGCACTTGTGAATGACTAACCGTAAGAAACTTAAAACGGCTCAGACAGTGATTCACTGATAATGAAGGCTTAAGGGTAAGTGTGTGGATAAAACCTCAATATCGATATCAAAAATAATCACGAAGATAAATTCAATTTCCTTTAGGAAAAGGAATAATAAATCAAATCCATGTGTGATCGTGTATGCAGTTAGTCAACCCGAATCGTTTCCCAACGATGAATTATAACGGTTCTTGGTTTGGAATTTAATGCTCGATGTTTTGATTTGTTTGATTTTGATTTTATTAAACTACGGAAATGGGGAAAGTAATTAAGGGAATCTATTTTACGGGAAATCCTAAGTGCAATTACTAGCGTAATTAATAAAGCGTAATAAAAATGCAACTACGTCTAAAGTATACCCTAAAAATGCCTAAAATTACTTTTACTCTAGAAATGATATTTGAAAACTAATTTGGAATTAAAACTATTTTTTTTTGGATATTTCTGGATTTTATTTAAATTAAAACTAATTTTTAACTATTTAAACTAAATTAAAATACTAAAAATTATAAAAATCAAAGGGAAAAATGTGAAACTATTTTTATAAAATCTAAAATATCATAAGAGACTTTTCAAAACTATTTTTTTATTTTTCAGATTAATTTTCTATTTTCTACTAATTTAAAACTATTTTAATCTAATTTAAATTGTGAAAAATACCAAATAAAAGGGAAAAAATATGGAAAAATCTTTTTTATGCTTTTTATATTTTTATTAAACTGGAAAAAATGAAAAAATTATTTTTTTGAGCTTTTTCTTAATTATTTGTAATAAAAGCTAATTAAAAGTGATTAAAAACTATTTTTAATTAAGAAAAATACTAAACAGTGACCAGAAATTATGAAAATCTCAGGAAAATTCTAAAATAATAATCTAAATCTATGAAAAATAAGAAATATAATGATTATGTGGAAGAGATCAGAGCTGCAGTGTAAATTTATAGCAAATAAGCACTTAGAAATAAGCAAACAAGCACAATAAGCCACCAATCTTCTACACAAGCTAAACTATACTATGACCACTCTAAATAAGCTAACTACTGCTACTCCTAACCTTAAATAAGCAGATTAACAAGCTTATGAGCTAACTGATTTAGGCAAAGAAAGCAATTGAAGCGGCCAGGTGTTTGAGCTTATTCACCACTTATCGAAAAGCTTAAGCCAAAACAGATATGTGGCCTTAGAGACCACCTAGCAAGCTGTAAATGTGCCAAAGATCGACCCCAACTATTTAAAATGAGCACACCGATTCTGCAAGTTAATAAAGCGATTTTTGACAAGGTTTTGACTTTGAAAGCAGTTTGATACTTTGACTTTGGTGAGATTTAAGATCAAATGTAGAACTGATTAAAATGAAATATGATGAAATGCAACTTTATCAAGCTAGATTATCAAATTTTACATCTATGTGAAATGATTTGATCACTTGTTTTTCAACGAATATGCATACAAGATCAGTTGAAAAGAAATTTTGACTTAAGTTGAAAATGGATGCAAAACAAGCACGACTATGAAACCAACAAACTATATCAAACCTAAAGCAATATAGATCGATATTTCAAACTCTAGCCCATTTTAAACACTAATCCAAACAGTCCTTTAAGTGAAAAAATGCAATCAATATAAGCTAAAACATAAACTTAAGCCTACTCTTTAACTAAAAGCAGATTCAAATTCTGAAACAAAGCTAATGTGACAGCAAATTTAAGTATTATAACAGATCTAATGAGAATGATAACTGCTACTATTTATAAGCTAGATATGAAATGAAAGTTGCACTTACAAGAATCCTAGCCACAATGGCTTGCAAACCAGCAAAAGGACCACTAACCTAACCCATATAACATCAAACTCAACCGGATCCATCATCAAATCAAACCATAACCATCAAATGAGCACACAGTTGACTTTCGTTGACCTGAACTTTTTGTGAATATAAATGAGTTAAGTGGACAGTGAGGTGCAATGTAAGCTCACTAGAGCTATAATAAGCTGAAATGAGCTTATTCCATCATTCCAATTAGCTTATTGATTATTTTAAAATAGAAATGCAAGATTAAAGGTAAAAACTTGGAATTTTTATTGATATTAAAAAGGGTTACAAGGAACTGAAGATACAATAAAAGCTTAATAAAACATTTATAAAACTAAAACAACAATAAAAGCTAAGGAAAACTAAAAGATTGCACGAATTGAAATGTGAGCCAAAGGGGTCCTTTTATAGCCTTGAGCAGGTCTTGGGATGCCTTTGAGAAGAACCTAGAAGCAAATAGCAGCCACAAATCCATTCCATGTCACCACATCCAATCAAAGAGCTCCCATTCATCCATAGAGATGTTTCGGCCAAAGAGATAGTGCCATTTGTCCACATGGCAGCTTTATCTGACAGGTCAGCTGTGGATAAGGTTCTAGAGATATTCTAGTACGAGGTGGTGTGTTTGGGATTGGTGCTTGGTGGTAAAAGGGGTGCGTTTGGGAGGAAGGAGGACAGGGGTGAAGTTTGGGCGCGTTTGGCTTAATTTATTATTAATCAAAATGTTTGACCGGGTCTAATGGGTTGACTTGGGTTTAAAACCGGGTCTAAGGGTGTGTTCGGGTTAGGATAATTGGGTGGCCGGGTGTTGGATTACTGGATTGGGTTGTGTTTATTTGGGAGAAGGTTTAAAGGATTGGATAATGGATTTGATTTATGGATTAACTTGGACTAGTATAAATGACAAAGGCTAACATAGGGACTAATTTTGCAAAAGCTGAAACTCCAAGGGCCAATCATGTAATTCTGAAATCATCTTCCAAGGACTGAATTTGTCAATCTTCAATAGACCAGGGACTAAATTTGCAACTTTTGAAACTTGAGGGTGCTTTCGTCATTTCTTTGAAAGTTCAGGGACTATTTCGACATTTCTTCAAACTTTGATCAAATCTTCACAAATCATCCTCAGAGATTAGAAATCTGCATAATTGACCTTGGCTCAGCTTAAGCTCTTAATCTCTCGTGCTCGGTTCACGTCGATTTGGTTCCTTTTGCGTGTTTTTACATATCCATACCTACACAAGCACAAACTCAAGAAAACCACAAATATTAGCAATAAACGGCTCTTTCTTGGTTATTTTGGGTCTATTTTGATGATGAAAAGGTATGTGTTTTAGCACATACCATACGCCGTGGTAGTAATGCTTCTGAGGTTCTGCTGCAAAAGGGCCTGTTACGGCATAACCATGAGAATGAGTTACGCCATAACTCTGGTCAGATCGACATCTTTGCAGCAGCAACTTTTCTTCATTTCCTGCAAAAATGGTTAAAAACACAAAACCCAACAGAAATGGAAATAAAACAAATGAAAGGGATAATTCGGGTTGTCTCCTGAAAGAGCACTTTTCTTTATTTACGAGTCTTTAAGTTAGACTCAGAGGCTTGGGGCTTTATGGTGGCCTTTGGACTTAGCCAACTTCCTCTACTAGTTGGCGGAAATCATTCATCCATTCGATAAAAACCTTTTTGCTCGCTGTGTTCCCGATGCTACATGTTCCAAATTTTTGCGAGAGCCACTTATTAAATGATAAACATGACTTCCCGAATTCGTCACCTTCTACTATAGGACCAATTGTTGTACTCATGTTTGATCTTTCATCATTGGTTATTGAATCAATAAGGTGATAGTTATCGTAATTGCATTTTAGTTATTTTACCAATCTCGTATTGATTTCCGAGTCTACAAATCTTACCTTGCACCAATCTTCAAAAGATAATTTACCAAATTTTATACGTGTCTCTCAATCTCGTGAGGACACGTCCATTCATCCGCCTTTCCCTGACAAAATTCACGAAAAGGGTTACGCGAGGGCCATGTTTTCATTGATTCGCTATCTTCTGTTAATATAGGATTGCAGTAATGTTTGTTAGGATCCGGAGCTTCCTTAATACCCTCAATCTAGACAATCTTTCCCTGTTCCTGTTTACAACTATCAACACTCTCTCCACGATTGTTAGTACTAAGATTATAACACATAGGTGGGTCGAGCGACGGAATATCGACAATATCAACTTTATTTGAAACTTCTAATTTTGGGTTTAATTGCTCTGTGATGCTGAAACTTATTCGTTCTTTTTCAGTTCCCAAAGAAATTTGTTTTTCAAAGACCTTAATTTGTGCACGACAAGTGGCCAGAAAAGGTCTTCCAACAATTAAGTTGTAAGTCTCCCGTTTTCCCATATCAATAACCAAAAAATCAGTGGGAAAAATGAACTTTCCAATTTTAAGGAGGACATTATTAACCACACCCCTAGGTACAGCTTTAGAGGAATCAGCCATTTCAATCATCATTGTAGTTTCTTTTAAATTGGTAAGTTTTATTTTATCAAACAAAGTGGTAGAAATAAGGTCTACCCCAGCCCCAAATCAGCTAATGCAGGAATTTTAAAATTACCGATAGTGCATGGAAGAAGAAAACTTTCCTGATAGTGTTGTTTCTCAGGAAGTTGGCTTGGCAGGTCCTCGTCGTCTTCCGATTTATCATCTTCTTTTAGGTAGTTAATCCCGGTAGATCATTGGTGATAGAAGAGGTGCACTGTTCTTTATTCGGTTTATCTTGTGCAAATATGGCTTTGCAGGCAATGGCTTTGTCTTTACTGGTTTCAAGGTTTTTAGCTAACTGCCCAATTTGGGTTTTGAGGTTTTTAATTGCGGCATCTTGGTTTCGTAAGTTCTTGTTGGTGTCTTATTTGACCTTGACCATACATTCTTTGAGTCTATCACTTTTCTTTGTAGATTCCTCGATATGTTTATGCATTATTTCTTCAAGGCTTGGTCTAGGAGGATTGTTGTTGACTCTTGCATAGAACCCTGGGGATTTTTCTCGATATCTAGCCCCGTTACCATTGTATCCGTTGAAGGGACTTCCACCTCCATATTTTACTTCTTCAATGCTTTTAACTTCCTCGTTGGAGGAGCATTCCTTAGTAGGGAGAGCTCCATTGTGTTCATTTCATTCAACTTGTATGGAATGCACATTTTCTTTGAGCTTTTTCATGTCTCTTCCGAGACTTTCTAATTTGTTGTTTATTGCTGCAAGGCCTTCCATATTTCCACTCTTACTTCGATTGTTCCCCCCATTGTGCCATTTGTGAGAGTGGTCAGCCATCTTCTGAATAGTTTCAAGAGCCAATGTTGGAGTCATTCCAGGTATTGGTCCCTGAGAATCGATCATTTGCCTTGAGGAGATGTTCAGACCTATGTAAAAAATGTTTACCTTTTGCTGGCTGTTGAGGTCGTGAGTAGGGCACTTGTATAATAATTCGTTATACCTTTCCCATGCTTGGTACAACGTTTCATCACCCTCATGCTTGAAGTTATGGATTTCTTCTAATTGTTTAGCAGTCCTGGATGGAGGACAGTATCTATGAATGAAATATTTTTTTAGGAGAGGCGGTGTTTGACTGTTCCGCGGTAATCGTTCAACCCATCTTTTAGCGAGCTCCAGTGAGAAATAGGGAACACACGTAACATGAGAGCATCGTTTGAGACTCTAGGAAATTTGAATAGGCTGACAATGTATTCCACGTTGTCTATATGCTCATGAGCATCATCGGTATTGCTTCCTGAGAAAGGGTTTGCATGCAACTGCCTCATAAATTTAGGTTTAATTTCGAATTGAGCATCTTCTGCGATGGTCGGCCTAACAATCCCTGGTCCTTGTTCTTCTCTTGTCGACACCAAATATTCCTCAAGAGTGAGGTCATCAATGTTAACAACTTCCATGGTACCTGAAACTTGAAAAGTGATCGTGAGAATTTGAGAAAATTTTAATATAAAATGAAAGAGTTAATAGAAATCCTAATATAACTCCCCGACAGCGGCGCCAAAAACTTGATGCAGGTTTTACTGACCAGGTTTTAATATTTATAATTACTCGTTATACCTATGGTCTACCCTAATGCACTAATGAGCAGTGTACCCGGTCGTGAGTATTGTAGTAATCGGTAAAACCGAGGTCGTCCCAAGAGCTATGTGAGTGGATTAATACTAAGTCTAGGTGTCACAGATTTTAATATGATTTTGATAAGGAATTAACTAATTAACTACTAAAGCAGATAAAGGTAAAGGTTGTGATCAATAGAGGAGAGAGGTGCTAACCTAGTTACTCATCCTAATTAGTAGTGTTTACGTCTAATTACTTCCAATTACTTCAGGTGTGGTCAAAGTCGCTAGGACAGCATTTGGTCAGTTTGTCCTAACACTGTAAACAAAGGGTCTCGCTAGAGAAGTCAGGTGTCCCCTCATAAGTCCAATTTCCGGTCCCCTAAGCCAAGTCATTAAGTACCGCTACATGCTAGATTCATAATAGTGAGTGCCCGAGCGCTAGCATCTTAAACCCTCACCCCTTACTTCTTAAGTTCATCCAAACAGTAGGTGATCAGTTGGTCAAATCGCACAAGTAGAAAGGTCGTCAGTTGGTCATATCTTACCCTTCCCATCTCAGTCTACTCACTTAGAATTAGGTCAGTTGGTCATATCTCCTAAGCAACTAGCCTCTACCGCCATTCAAAACTACCGAAACCAGGGTAGCTACCAACAAACTATGCATGCATACACTTAGAAATAATTATACGAAAGCAATGTAAACGCAAACAAAACAATGTAGGAATCATAACTAGGCGGCACCAAGAGGTGCTTAGCTCATATTAACTATAACAATCAACTCAATGTTTAATGTTACGAAATACATGAATCGAAAGTAAAGATAAGATAAAAAGCTAATGCTTATCGTAGGGGAGTGATTTCTCCCTTGGAGATAGCTCCAGATGCTCTAGATCTGCCTCTAATTTCTCACGTTCACTAATTGTTGTGTGTGAAATGGGATGATTTGAAATGCTGGAAATTGTGGGGTATTTATAGGCGATCGGTTACGGCGTAACTATTAAAAGAGTTACCGTAACATACAATTCTTCAGATTTTGCACTAATAAATCTGGTTACGGCGTAACCTCGGAAGGAGTTACCGTATCTTCAATAAATCTTGGTTACGCCGTAGTTGTTGCATGAGTTACGGCGTATCTAGTAGCGGAACCTCATTTGACCTAATTTGGTTACGTCGTAATCTTGGATAGAGTTACGCCGTAATCTTCTGTTAAGTTAGTTTTTTGAGCCACGCTTTAGTTACGGCGTAATGTGAGAGAGGAGTTACACCGCACCTTCTTCAAAGTGAGCATACTATGATAAATCTTCAATAAACTCTCCAAATCCGCGTCTCTTTAGCCCAAATGCTCGTAATTTACCTGAAAGTGAAATATAATGGAAAACAAGCGTAAATCCATATAAATAATATAAATTACAAGCATTATCGGGGGGAATTGACACTTAATATTCAGGATAATTTGTTGTTATCATATATATATATATATATATATATATACATATATATATATATATATATATATATACATATATCTTTACGCTTGTACTAAATATGGGGTCCCTGATTTTTTATGGGCTTGATTCTTCATGTATCCCTAATTATTGCTAGTATATTTTTTATGAAGAATTATAGCCAATTGGCTTTAAAAATTGTAGCCAAGCTATCCCTTTATATATATATATTGTATAAGTCGGTTTTTAGTAAAATACCCTTATATGTATATATTTTGACATCGGAATAGTCGTAAATATAAGTTTTTATAAATTTGGCGCACGTCATCGAAAGTATATAAGTTTTTCAAAAACGTTACAGAATTTTGACAGTTTATAACCCTTATTCAAAAATGTTTTTTAGTTTTAGACCAAAAATATCAAATTTAAACTTTTTTCCCTATGGTATTTGCAAAACTAGTCAAAATTAACAATGTTCACTTAAAACACATAGTTTCATAAAATTCACAGTTTCTACCCCATGCTTGTGTATTAGTTTTCTGTTTAAACCCGTATGTTTCCATAATCGACAATTTTTACTCCTAACTTGAAATATTTGCATTTTTGGTCCAAAAACAAACTTTTGTAAAATTTGATTTTATTTCCAACCAAATAAGTTTCTTAGCTTATTATGAGATTATTAGACTACTTATTTCATATTGGGACGTACTTATAGGGTTAATGGGTCATTAGGCCCATTTTGGGTCCGTTTGATTTCAAAATAAGCCAAATGGCTTTTGCATCTTTTTGGCAAGTTTCAAAACATTTTCCAAACTTATAAAAACTGCTTATTCATAGCTTATCAATAGCTTATAGGTCTGGGCCTTATTGGGTCACGCCTTGAGGTAAGACAGTTGGGCCGTGCGCCCAATTATGGTGCGTTTGGTTTTTAAATTTAACGAGGCATGTTTGGTTGTGAATATAAATGAGGCATGTTGTTTAGAAGCGAGTTATTTATACAAGTGTTGATTTAAAAACATCTTTAACTAGGCACACAAGCAACATATGATAACAAGTCACACTTCAAAAATATGACGCGTGTTATTTTTATAAGCAAGGCGAACATAGAGGGTCAAGGAAATATATTTAACGTGTTACATATATTCCTGTTACGAATTAAACTTATAATACGTATGGAAAAAAGGAAATAGTTACTTACAACACCACAAGTGTTGGGAAGAGCACGTATAGACAAGGTATGAGACAAAGGAACACGACTAGAACCCGTTAGTTTTTCCAAAACGTACCCCATAGCTAAACAAACCAATGTAACCTTTTACCCTTAGTTTTCTATACCCAAATTTCTTCCATTCTTCCATTCTTCCCCTAGTGACTTCGACAGTGAGTGAGTGCAAGTATGAGTATGTTTGCGAGAGTTGAAGAGTGAAGTTGCAGTTTGAGTTTAAAGTCTAAAGTAAACTCTTATATAGCCAAAGAAGGTAAGGTTTTTACATTAATTTATATTTTTTTTGCATGAGAAAAGAGTTTAAGAGAAAAGTGTTTGAGGGTTGTTTCAACCATGCATCTACTCAGCTGAAATTATGGGCATAGTTAGGAGATGTCAAGTCGAACAAGTGGGTAAAGAGACACATTACACAAAGGTTTTAATGGTCAAAGTAGAGTCAAATGGGTTTAGGGCATTAATTTATTAACTACAGTGTGGCTTAGTGCTTGGTGCCCTCATTTTGGTTAGTACAACACACAAAAAGAAATGGAAAGGGCAAAGGAGTATTGTGTCCTATGTAGGTGAGATATCTCAAGTGTGTGATGCATTTTGTATATCGAGAAAAACCAAAAAAAATAACACCAAATGGTAGTGGGCTAGTGAAATTGATTTGGCCCGAAGATAAGTTTTGGAGGGTATGTTTGGACAAAGTGAACAGGGCCAAGCCCAAAGGAAATGTATTAGGGTGTGCGTTTGGTTTGATCGAGCCCAAGAAAGAATTAAATTAAAATTTAAATAAAGTAAGGAAATTAAATAAATTTTAAATGAGAAGTGGTAAATTTGATCGTGTCAAAATGATTAGGAACATACTTGCCATTTCTGGATAGTGTCGTGTTACGTTTGTGAGATAGTTCATGAGATTGTTATTTATAAAAGAAATTTGGGTGCTAAAAGTGGCATTGATTTGCATTTAGATTCGTTAATGACATGTTGATTTTATGGGTGTTTACAGTACCTACCTCTTTAGAGAACCGTATCCTGAGGTTCCAATCTGTGGCATTTGTCAGAATCGAATTGGTGAACAAATGTGGATATTGTTAGGAATTAGAAATTCCCGGTATTAAAGAGTCGGTCACCTCAAGTATATGTAATCGTTAGAATGCTCGTAGTCATAGTTATATTTAGTTAAGTAGTATTTTGTTAAGTAACACCGTGGAGGACGGACGGGTCTTTACCCACTGTATGCCCGATCCACACCGTTGTGTATGCTTATGTAAGACTATGAATATTCTCTACCTCCCAAGGTAGAGAGTTGGAGCTCATAATAATATCTTTCACTTTCTCTCACTAAGTTCCCTAAACTCTAACTCTCTAGAATTCCACTTATACGTCCACTTTGTGTTATGGTTTGATGTGTAAGTGAAATCCAATATCCTACAATTGGTATCAAGAGCCATGGTTAGATCATATCTTGCACATCTTTGGATTTCTAGTGTTTTTTAGGTGGTTTTTGAGTTTGAAAAAGTTTAGTGGTTTGTGCATCATTTGGTTGATTTCTTGTGTTAAAGCTTGGATTTTGTTAGTACTTTTATGTTTAGAATCATCACAAGTGTTTAGGTTTTCAGTTGGTAAGATTGAATCATCTTGGTTGGGTTGTTTTTGGATTGAAAAGTGATGTTTATGTGGTTTTTCTTGATAGCGACTTGATATACGGATCTCTTTCAGAGTTTACCTTGCTTTACAATTTTGTAGCGAGTTACTACTTAGTGACTTGCATTTGTTCTAGCTTACTGACTTGTGTTTTACTGGGTGTAAACTAATTAGGTGTTAGCGACTTGGTGCATTATCTTCTAGCGACTTGGGTGATTGTTTACGGTTTTCTCTTGATTTAGTAAAATCCCATGAAAGAGTCTATTTCTCGGTTTAATCATAGAGTTATAAAATCCCGTATAATCTGTTAACATGTCTACCAACGCTACTATCATCTCCATCGTTGCCGAGGATGTTCAAGCAACTGGTTCAGATACTCGTCCACCCATGCTTGACAGAACTGACTACGATTCTTGGGCTCGACGAATCAGATTGTACCGCTTTGAAAGGAAAATGGTGTCAACATTCTCAAATCCATTGATGAAGGACTGACGAGTTGAGACGACTAGAGATGTACTTGACACTCACAAGATGGAACTCGATTTACGGAATGGACGACCAAAGATGTATGATGAGCTTGATGATAAGGAGAAAAAGAGATTCGATGTGATATCGGCTTCTAACATTGTTCTTCAAGGTCTTCCTAAAGACATCTGCAAGCTGATCAATCACAACACCAAGCAAAGGCAAGATGGGATAATGTCAAGATGCTTCTCTCGTGTTCGAATTAACTATGGAAGACAGAGAATCACAACTCTATGATGAATTTGAACACTTCAAGATGAAACCAGATGAGAGTGTTTATGAGTACTATGTGAGATTTCATAAGTTGGTGAATGACATGAGGAACATCAGAATGACTATGCCTAACATTCAGATGAACTCAAAATTTGTGAACAACATGAATCCCGAATGGCACAAGTTTGTTACCACTGTGAAGCTCACTAAAGGATTGAAGAATACAAACTATGAGCAACTCTATGCCTTCCTCCTTCCGAATGAGAGACATGCTATGTTTGAAAAATTGGTTCTTAATCAGTTCAAAACCAACCATGGAGAGACAAGCTCGTCTAATGACTCAACTGCCTTCTATTCAAACATCGGAATCACAACCAAAGCCTCACAATTCATACCCATGGGAAATGGTAATCACAAACTAATTCCCGATCCTATGTTCAAACAAGCTGATGCTGATGCACACGTGGGTAATTTCATTAATCAACTAGCTCTTCTCATCAGTCAAAACATGAATTCTCTCCCACAAACCAATAACAACCTCGAACAAAGATCTAACCCACACAATCAAGCTACTGTTAAAGATGGGAGCTAGGATCGTGGTGCAACCAGTTCAGAAAGAAGATAATCGTGGAGAGGTGGAGCGGTAGAGGTATGTTGGTGATCGAATCGAGGAAGGAATGGTAATCAAGGACAAGTTAAGCTGATCAAATGTTATAATTGTGGTGGTGAGGGACATTGCAAGGAATCGCACATCTCCAAAGCGCCCACAGAATGCTGATTACTCGGACATAAGAGATGTCTGTGCAAGCTCGGATAATGGCCTGTTGGATGAAGAGGAATTGTTGTTTCTAGCGAGGGCAATGCCAAGACCTATGCGATGTGGATGAGCAACCTATTCAGAGATAGGTCACAATCATCGAATGCCTTTCAAGTCACTGATTGTGATGCATACGACTGATGTGGATGATGGACCTATCAGACACACAATCTTTATGGCTAGCATTTCTCCAATGGTTTCTCCCAAGGTCTCCTCTTCACCACAAGTTGGCCCATCCAAAGACAAACTCATCTCAGAGGTACTAAAACTATACGATGAGGCTGATGTGCAAAAGATGCATGACAAAGTACTATCAACTGAAACTTCTAGATCAAATATTGAAAATATGGGTAATATCAATGTTGTCCCATATGATCAATATGTGAAACAAAGTGAAAGTGAAGTTGTATCAAGTGATGCATCTCCGCATCAACAATGACTATATTTTGATGAATATACGCACATGCCTGATGAGTCCGTAATGTCGAACTAAATGCCTATAAAGAACGCGGTTGCTATTTATGAACAACGCTAAATTTGAGTTGACCACCGTGAGGGAAATGGATGACCAAGTGCGCACAATCATTAGAAAAGTAATTTTCGAGAAGAAGTATTAAAACAAGAGTTAAATTCCTTGCAAGAAAAGCTTTCTAAAACTGCTAAGCAAAAACAAGATCTTCAAGAAAATGTGAAAATGCTTAAGCAAGAATTTAATGCAAAGGAATCAAAACTCTTGAAAGATTTTTCTAATCTCAAAACTTTGAAAAACAAACTTGAAAACAAGTTGTACATACAAGGGAACACCATTCAGACTGCTCACATGATCATTAAGCATAGGGTCCTGTTTATAAGCATAGCATTCCCCTTGTTAAGGAACCAAATCCCGAGGTCATTAAAAGGGCTAGAAATGCTCATAAGGTTCTTTATGATGGCAATGAAATCCTTAAACCTAGACAGAAACCTAGTTGCGTTGAGTGCACCGAGGAAGATAAGAAATCAGATGAAGTCACTAAGGAAAAGATGAACAAGAAATTAGATGATCCTAAATGTAGAGAGAAGAAAATAAAGATCACTCCCCATGATTACAAGAAGGAAAACTGGATTTCTTTAAACATGTTTAAACCTCGCACATTGTTGACTCTAACAAGTTTTCGAAAATGGATTTAGATAAGCGGAAAGTTGAAAATATTGTTGAAACAAACCCTCCTCTTTGGAAAATGCCTAGAGCGAATGTGTATCCTCCTAATACACCAATGCATCTTGTTCCTAGAACAATTGCCACTAAAAGCAAGACCTTAATTAGCCAATATGTTATACTTCAACTATTTGTTGATTTTGAGAAAACTTGCAATAAAAGGATCACACCCAATCGGTATTACTAAGGAGAAAGGGGTTTTGAGCAAATGAAAGAATGTTATTTAACCGAGGTCATGCCTTTCTTTAAACTTCTAAAAGATCACTTTGAGAGTCTTTAAAAGGGGATAGAAACCTGATATTAAGGGAATGGAAAAGGAATTTGATGCAATGATAGTTGAAGTTAGTGACTATGAGCGAGCACTAAAATATAATGAGATTGAGAGGAAGAACTTGCTTACACTAAATGAGAACTGATTCTAAATGTATTGCTCAGATGTGTTTTTCATCGCTACAAATTGTTCCATTAATGCTTCCAAATTTCATGAATTATCGGTTGCACTGAAAGTCTCCCATGATCGTGTCATTGAGCTTGAAAAACAAATTCTGAACTAAACGAGAAAATTGAACTCGATGATCACGACAATTTGGTTAAACATTTTTCTAAACTAGAAGTTGAGCATTTTAATTTACAACTAAAATAACAACATCTTAAAGAAAATGTCAAAACTTCAAATATCAAGACATCCTCAGATGCTCCAGAGTTTGATGCAGTTTTTCAAATTAACAAACGCGGATGAACGATTCAAGCTCAGTGTAACACGATCGTAAAGTTGAAAGCCCAAATATCTCAATTAAAGGGTCAAACGAACAATATGACAGGCTCCCAAATGCCTCCTCCTTTAGATTCTCACAATTCTCAAACTTTTCATCTTCAAAACTTAGTTGATGCCTTACAAAAGGAAAACGAGAGTTTTCTAGAAGAAAATGAAAAAGTTAAACGACATTTTAAAGAGTTATATGATTCAATGAAAGTCACCCGTGACCAAAAAAACGAAAAATAACGTCTTTACAAAAGGAAATTGAGAATCTGAGAAGTCGTGAAATGGGAACTGCCATTTGTTTTCAATGAGAATGTTGTCTCAAAGTCACCCTTAGACAGAAATACACCTGTGATGCTTAAATATATTCCTCCTCATCTTAGGAATAATGAACATGCCTTTCATGACTATTGTGCTCACCTTAAGGATAGTCTAGAATGTCTCCGTGAGATTGGTGAAGAGGATTTCATTAATAAACCTCTTGATAGAGAAATTAGGTTTGCTTGCCTCAAGGCCAAACGATCTCAAGAGCTGCTTGAATGTGTAATTGCAACATGTCCAAAACCCTTAGGTGCAAAAGGCAAGGCTGTGATGCCTTGTTCTATGCCTAGTGCCAAGCAGGAAATCCGTTCTATGCCAATGTCTTAAGAATGTGAACACTAATGTGCCTTCAAGTAGTTCCGATTCCGTGATATGTTAGTGCTAAGCAAAAAAGTACAAATCCCAACTTCGATGTTAAGAAAGTGTAGTGTCTGCAAAAGCTCAAATCACAGTCTTAAGAAAGTATACACTAATGTGCCTTCTAGTACTTCAGATCCTTGCACATCAAGTTCAGGAATGCAAAAATTAGATCAACCAACTAATGTTCCCATTCCCTCTACAGGAGTAATCAATGACATTAAAGCAAGCAGGTCAAAGTCTCAAGACAATACAAGGAATGATAGGACCTCGCAAGCTAAAATTGTGCATTGGAAGAGAGTAGAAGACCAATCTAGGAACTTTAAGCTTGAGTTGAATAAAACGAATCGCGTTGATTCTAGTATTAGCCTTTAGGCGTATGTAATTAATTCGAATTCTGATACTATTTGCAAACCTTGTAATGATGTCCGCTTGAATTCTGTTGCTAATCATGAATGTGGTGTGAATGCTTTGTCTAATGATGTCAAATGCCCAGTTAAAATTGTTAATGCTAATAAGGCAAAAGGCAAAGGCGTAAAAGATTGTTAGAAAACAGTGGAAACCCACAGAAGAACTTTTAATAAGATAGGTTATTATTGGATACCTTTTGGCCATAAAGTTAATCAGCTTTTCCTCTCAACTGCATGCCCTACTAGAAAATGGATGCCTACTGGTAGAACTATTCCCTTAAGAAGTGAACATACTTTGAATAGGGCAAATACGGACACTAGTACAGCATCTATTCATAATGATCCCATTGCCTCAATTTCTTATATGAACGTTTCTATTTCTGATGTGGGTGTTCCAATCACTGTTACTAACCAAATGGAACCCATTCTTGCATGGGGATCCCAATTATCCAGTTATCCATTCTTGTCTGTGTTCAACTGCAGATCGTTCAAATCGTTCTGTGGTACCTGGACTCAGGCTGTTCCAAGCATATGACTGGTGACCGGTCGCGGCTCATGAACTTCGTGAGCAAATTCATTGGGATAGTTAGATTCGGGAATGATCATTTCGGTGCAATTATGGGTTATGGAGATTATGTTGTTGGTAAAAGTGTTATCTCCCGGGTATATTATGTGGAAGGTCTTGGTCATAACCTGTTCTCTGTTGGTCAATTCTGCAATTCTGATCTAGAAGTAGCCTTCAGAAAACATACTTGTTTTGTTAGAGAACTTGATGGTAAGGAACTTTTAAGAGGAACACGTGGTTCAAATCTATACACCATCTCTATCAAAGATATGATGAAGTCTTCTCCAATTTGCTTATTGTCAAAGGCTTCTAAAACAAAGTCATGGTTATGGCATCGTTGTCTCAATCACTTGAACTTCGGCACCATCAATGATCTCTCCAGAAAGGACCTTGTTGTAGGTTGACCTAGACTTAAGTATGAAAAGGATCATCTTTGTTCAGCATGCCAATTGGGAAAAAGCAAGAAGTATGCCCATAAACCCAAGCCTACAAACTCAGTTACAGAAGTTCTTCATACAATTCTCATGGACTTATGTGGACCCATGAGAGTGCAGAATATCTTTGGGAAGAAATATGTGTTAGTTGTGGTTGATGATTTCTCTAGATTCACCTTGGTAAAGTTCTTAAGGACAAAGGATGAAACTCCAGATATCATCATCAAACTCATCAAACAGCTGCAGGTTCGTCTTAACAAAACGGTCAGAATCATCCGAACAGACAATGGAACTGAGTTTGTAAACAAACAACTTAGTGAGTTTTATGAGAGTATTGGAATCAGTCATCAAAGAAGTGTTCCTCGAACTCCTCAACAGAACGGTGTAGTTGAAAGACGAAATCGAACTCTTGTGGAAGCCGCAAGGACAATGCTGATTTACTCAAAGGTTCCAATGTTTCTCTAGGGTGAAGCCATCGCCACTGCATGCTACACCCAAAATCGATCCCTGATTCACACTGCTCATGGAAAAACTCCATATGAACTTGTCCACAACAGAAAACCTAATCTCTCATTCCTTCGTGTGTTTGGTGCTTTGTGCTATCCAACGAATGATGGTCAAGACCTAGGTAAATTAAGAGCAAAAGCAGATATTGGAGTTTTTGTTGGTTATGCACCAAACAAGAAGGGTTACCGAATCTACAACAAAAGAACCCAAAATATCATGGAAACTATTCACGTTACGTTCGATGAGCTGTCCGGTCAAATGGCTCCTGGACAATCCAGTTCTGGACCCGCACTTCAAAACAGTCCCATTGGTTCATCTCTTGTACCAAACTCATCTCCAGAAACTTCATATGTACCTCCATCAGAAGATGATTTAAAGAAATTGTTTGATCCAATGTTTAATGAACACTATGAACCGAATGCTGATGAAATGTCAGTCCCATCAACAGAGGCTGCTCCTATCCCTGTGAATGAAGTGAACCCTTTAGTCTCAATTTCATTAAGTCAAGAAGCACCTGCTGCTGATCACTCTGTCTCATCAACAAATCATCAATCATCAAATGTACATCATGGAAGTGTTTCTGGCATCATTGATGAAGTAAATCCCTTTGCAACTCCCGAAGATGCTCCATTTGAAAATATCTTTGCTCCTGAATCATCATCAGAACCATCTTCATCAGGAGACATCGACTCTGCTACTTCTGTTCCACAACAACAACCACATGAACACCTTATAAAATGGACACATGATCACCCATTGGACAACATCATTGGAAACCCCTCTCGTCCAGTATCTACACGGAAACAACTTGCAACCGATGCCTTATGGTGCTTCTTCAACTCCGTACTCTCTAAGGTCGAACCAAAAGACATTAAAAACGCCATGAATGAAGACTGCTGGTTCAATGCCATGCAAGAAGAAATTCATGAGTTTGATCGACTTGATGTATGGGAGTTAGTACCTTCTCCATATTGTGCTATGATCATTGCTCTGAAATGGATTTTCAAAGTGAAACTTGATGAGCATGGTGATGTCCTAAAGAACAAGGCTCGATTGGTTGCCAAAGGATACCGTCAAGAAGAGGGTATTGACTTTGAAGAATCTTTTGCTCCTGTTGCTCGTATCGAAGCTATCAGAAACTTCTTGGCTAATGCGGCTAGTAAGAACATGGTCGTATATCAGATGGATGTGAAAACAGCCTTTCTTAATGGTGATTTGAAAGAGGTGGTTTACGTCAGCCAGCCAGAGGGTTTTTTGAATCCAGAGCATCCTACTCATGTCTATCGCTTGTAAAAGGCTCTTTACGGTTTAAAGCAAGATCCTAGAGCATGGTATGATACGCTGTCAAAGTTTCTTCTATCCACTGGATTCAGCAAAGGAGCAGTTGATCCTACATTGTTCACCCGGAAGTCAGGCAAACATTTAATTCACGTTCAAATTTATGTAGATGATATTATCTTTGCCTCGACTGACCCCAATGAATGTGATCGTTTTTCTAATGAAATGGGGTCCAAATTTAAAATGTCTATGATGGGACAAATGTCATTTTTTTTGGGATTACAAATTTCACAAAGTCCCCGAGGCATTTTCATAAATCAATCTAAATATGCAAATGAGATTCTAAAGAAATTTGGTTTTGTATCGTGTGACACCGTTGACACTCCCATGATTGAACGAACCAAGCTCGATGAGGACCACTCAGGATCATGGTAGATCAAACGAAATAACGTAGCATGATTGGATCCCTGATGTACCTCACAGCTAGCAGACCAGACATCTTGTTCGCTGTGTGCATGTGTGCTAGATATCAGGCTAAGCCTACTAAAAAGCACCTTGAAGCGGTTAAACGGGTCTTTCGGTATCTCCAAGGAACCATCAATATGGGACTATTGTACCCGAAGGACACCGGTATGTCACTAACCGCCTATGCAGATGCTGATCATGCAGGATGTCAAGATACACGTCGAAGTACATCAAGAGGTGCTCAGTTTTTGGGTGATAAGCTTGTAAGCTGGTCTTCAAAGAAGCAAATGAGTACTTCTATTTCCTCTACAGAGGCTGAATTCATAGCCATGTCATCTTGTTGGGCTCAAATCCTTTGGATGAGATCCCAATTATCTGACTATGGCTTTGAATTCAACAAAATCCTTCTATACTGTGATAATAAAAGTGCTATTGCTCTCTCATGCAACAACGTTCAACACTCAAGAGCAAAACACATCGACATCCGACATCATTTCATCAAGGATCAAGTGGAAAACGGTGAAGTGGAACTCTATTTTGTGAAGTCAGAATACCAGCTAGCAGACATCTTCACCAAAGCTCTTCCGAGAGAACGTTTTGAGTTTATTCTTCCTAGACTTGGCTTGAAAAGCCTTCAACCAGAAACACTCAAACGTCTTTGATGAGTGTGTAAATACTCATCATTTTTGGTCAAATCTGAACTGCAAAACGTTTAAAAATGCTCAGAAATGCATCAAAATTCTGAAAATATCTTAAAAATGCATTTTATATGTTTCAGATGCAAAATGTTCAAAATCAGATGAAAAACGAGCAAAGTTTGCATAATTGGCAGTTTCAGTCCCCCGACTTTCAGAAAATGGCAAAAACAGTCCCTGAGCACATAATTTCAAAATAAAAATCACCAAAGGTCCTTTTAAAATCTAAAGTTGTCAAAATAAGTCCTTTGGTGAAAAATATACAAAGTTTGAGAAATTTACAAAAATGGTCCTTCAAGTTTGAAATTTGGCAGAAATGGCCCCTGGAAAATTGGAAAATGACAGATTTGGTCCCTGTACTTTTGAAACTTGTCATTAATGGTCCCTTGAAGTAACTTTGATGAAATGGCAGCTTAGGTCCTTGTGTTTTCAGAATTTACATCATAGGTCCTTGTTATTTAAACCAATTTGGACCCTTGCACCCATTTGACCCCCTGTCATAATCAATTTTGGACCCCCTTGATATAATATCTGGTCAAATAACAGATAAGTCAAACCACCCTTTCCCCGTTTTCCCTCCCCATGTCTGCTACTTCCTCCTCCAGCCACCAACACAAACCTACCATCTCCCACCTCACCACACCTTGTTCCCTCCACCTCTGCAAGCCTCCAAGAAGCATTAAATGCTTCTTCACCCACCATCTCAACCCCCACTGGCTTATAAGAAGTTTTGGCGCCAAAAATCATTTCAAAGGCTAGGATCATTCTTGGCTAATCCAATGGTCAGGAAACAATTGGGAACTGCTCAGAATAGAGAGAGAAAGCTTTTGGATTATAAAAGAGAAGCATTTGGAAGCAAGAGGGAGTCTTCTAGTTTTTTTTTTTATTTTAAAAACATGTCGTTTTTATCTTAAAGTGTTTAATTTAGCAGAAAACTTGTAATCTTTTGTCATTTTGTATCAAGTTAAAGTTTTTAAGTGTATTGAAACTCAATTCAAGTATTAATATCAGTTTGTGTTTACAATTCTCATTTTATGTATACTGTTGAAAATTTCTAAGTCAAACCCTTGTGTACAAGCTGTTGTTAACTGATTTTTAAGCTTAAAAAGGTTTATATAAGCTTATTATAGCTTTATATAAGCTTATATTCAAGGTTTAAGTGATTGTGGTTCTTGGTCAACAAAAGTCAAAACGGGGCAATTTGGTAATGGAATTAGTCAATGGGTGAAGCAGAGCTGGATGTGGGTTGATTTAAGTCTAGTGGGTTGATTTAAATAGGTTAGAGATCTTGGTTCACTGGTTTGCAAGCTATAGCAGCTTTGGACCCTTTGTAAGTAAAATCCAAGTTTCTTTGCATTGTTTGATTTTGTAGTTAAAACTGGTTCCAATCTGTCTTTACAGTAGTGTTTAGGTTAAGTAAACCTAGTTTGATCATAATTACAAGTTGGTTAAGAGTTTGGGTCAGTTTGAGCTCATAACAGTTTACAAAAGGAGTGTTTGGTTCTGCTGATCATTCTGTCTTAAAGTAATATTAAGTGGTTAATCTTTATTGTTTCATGTTTGTTTAGTATAAGTAGACTCATATCTGTCTTACTTGTGTGCCTGCAATCCAAGAAAGTCAACATCCATATCATTTGAATCCAACAGGTTCACTGTTGGATTTTTGAAGAGCTAATCACTCATTTTGTGATTAAAAGTCATAAACAAAGGTTGTAATAGCTTCATTACATCATAACAAATCATAATCAATCATAAAATTGGATCTAAAGTTCAGTTTAGTCAACTGTTCAAGTTTCTTCAAAAGTCAAAAATTGGCAAAAGTCTGTTTTTGAGCCAACTACAAGGATTTTTCCTTGATTCATTTGTGGGTCAAATTTAGTGAGGTTTGGTGTTTCAAAAACTTCAACTGGTTCTCTATCTTATTAGCATTTTTGTGAATTTTTGCAAATATTGTATAAGCTCTAAACAAGCTTGTACTTTAGGTCTTTATTCCCCTGCTCCCCTGTCTCAGCATTAACTGAGATTTTCTCAGTTTGTGCAGCTTGTGCACAGGGCTCAAAAGAGCTTCTCATGGCATGATTTTTGGTACACTTGGTCTCACCCAGGTCTTTTCCAAGTTCCAACCAGTAGTTTTCATTTTGAGCTTATTTCTAAGCTTGTGCTAGTGTCTAAAGTCAGTACCTAGCAACTGTTTTTAGCTTATCATCAAAACATCAATTCTGTTGTATCTTGCATATCAGTGGTATTAGTTTGTTGGAACTCATAGCATTTTGGTTAATTTAGCTTATTATAGCTTCTTTATCAGTGTGGTAGCTTTTGGTGAGCTTTTGGCTTATCAAGTGCTTATTTCAAGTAGCACTTCCACAGCAGTTCTATATTTCTCCATATAAGCACTTGTTTTTCTAATTTTCTCAGATTCCTAATATTAATTTAGACTTTTCCTGAAACTTTCAGATTTTTATAAGCTGTTTTGCTATTTTTCTTGATTTTAATTAGTTTTTAAGCATTTTTAATTAGCTTTTAATACAAAAAATTAATAAAAGGTTCAAAAAAATAAGTTTTCATTTTTCTTAGGCTTAGATAAATATAAAAAGTAGAAAAAGTAATTTTCCATATTTTTCATAGTTCATTTTGTAATTTTTAGTAATTTAATTAGTTTTTAATAGTTTAAAATTCATAGAAAATAGAAAAATAATCATAAAATTACAAAAATAGTTTTGAAAATTCTATTTTGATATTTTAGATTTTTCTAAGTCTTAATTTTATTTTTCTAGCTTTATTTCACATTTTCTTGTATTTTAGGTAATTATTTAATAGTTAAAAATAGTTTTTAATTAGATAATTAGTTTTAAAAATAATTTTCTTTTTCTAAATATTTTCTTTTATCATTAGGTTTGTAAAAACATCATTTTCATATTTTTAGGGTTAATATTGATTTAGTTTCACGTTTTTAGTTGTACGTCACGTAGTTTTTAAATTCAGTTTTATAAAAATATAAAAACAAAAACATCATTTTAATTATAGTGATAGCGTTTATTTAATAGATTTTATCTTTTTAATTTCCTCTCATTTGCATTTTAGCCTTTGTGTTTGTTTGATATTTCTGTAGTTATAATAATCTCATAAACCCTTTTTCGTTCAAACTTCACGATCACTATACGTTGATTGATCCATTGCATAGCTCGCTGGGACATAACGACCCTGGGAGACCCTATACTCCTCTGATCTTCATTGATTTCGTGCTTAAGCAGTTTTAAGCTGGTTACGGTCCGCCATTCACAAGTGGCGGGCTTGTGTGATTTAGCTTGACTGTTTTTGCGCGCATCAAATTTTTGGCGCCGCTGCCGGGGAGCTGTGCTGATCTATCTTCCGTGTAGCAGATTAGTTGTTTGAATCCTCACTCTTTGTTTATATCATCCATCATCTATCATCTATATATATCCATATTTTCTTCTAAAAAATCCAAAAACCCAAAAACAGCCAAAAACGTATAAAACACAAAAATATTTTTCTTTTGTTTCTATATATGTATCAAAAATAAAAATACAAAAAGATTCGTCATTTTCTTTAATAATAAACAACTTAAAAGATTACCACCGCAAACCAAGGCAGTGCACTACCTAACTGGGGGTGCGACCATAATAAGTTCCCGAACTAAAGATTTAAAACTTGCCTTTGTGTCCTTGTGATTGGTGTACCTTTTTCAAAGAAGCCATTCATCTTGGATTATTGGTTAAGTTCACTGTTGTTTTGCCTCGAATTTGTGTTAATTGATTTTGTTGTGATATCGACGTTTCAGAACCAGAAAACCCATAAAGATTCTTCTCACCTGATTTTTATAAAACGTCTTCATAATTCTCATTCTCATCTGAAAGATTTTCATAATTCCCATTTCTCTCCTTAACTCTGAGTCCTTAGAGTTACTCTAGTGCATGCGCACTCGTTCTTCTAGATCATTGAGTCCTTTGCGTGATCTAGCAGAACTTCCTAGAAGACGTTCCGTAGGCGTCTGCCCAAATAGTCGAACCCGAGATTCGTACTATTTCTAACAACACCATGGCAGACGAACGAACTATGGCCGAAATGCTCCAGGCACCCACCGAGGGTTATGGAGATGCCATCGTTTTACCATAATCAACTCGATCACTTGAATTGAAGACACATTTGATCAACTTGTGTCTACAAATCAATTCCGCGGTCTGACCGGAAGACCCGTATGCACACATCCGTTGGTTTAACAAGTTGACTTCAACTATCAATTTCAAGGATGTGCCACAAAAAGTAATCAAGTTGATGCTTTTCCCATTCTCACTTGAGGGGACAGCCCGGATTTGGCTGGAAAAAGAACCCCCCTCGATCCATCGAAACTTGGGAGGATCTTGTTCAAAAGTTTGTTAATTACTTCTTCCCTCCATCAAAGACGACTAATCTAAAAATGAAATTCTGGATTTCGTCAAAATTTCGATGAAAATTTTGGAGAGGCATGGGAGAGATTCAAAGATCTCCTCAGGAAATGCCCCCATCATGAATTCACGGAGCTTCAACAAGTCAATATCTTCTATAATGGGTTGAACGGTAACGATCAAGATTCTTTGAACGCATCCGCGGGTGGCAATATCTTGAATCGTAAACCTAAAGATGTGCTTGAAATTTGCGAGAGTAAATCAAAAGTTCCTATTTCTCGTAACAAAGTCAATGTTCGAACACTCCGCTTCTTCATCCAGTAACTCTTCTGAGTTAGCAGCTCCGTTAGCCGCTCTAACGGACATGATCCATTGTATGATAAAAGAGGTAAAGGAAATCAAAAGCGAAATTCAAAAGCGGAACCAATCAAAGCCATAAACAAGGTGTGTGAAATTTGTAGTGGTCCACACGCGTATTATGATTGTCAAGCAACCGATGCGTCCTTTTACCAAGCTCCGTAGCTTCGGTAAACCACAATCAATACCGACCACAAGCTGATCCTCACTACCGTGCACCTATCGGTATGACACCACCGGTTTTCCTCCGTGCAAAACCATGGCAATCAAAACCATGGCAATCAAAATCGCTTTGTTTCGAATCAAGGACACAACTTCAATAACTCTCAAAATTTCAATCAAAACCGGAACAATTTCAACCAACCATATCAAGCTCCTAATCATCAAAGTTATCAACAACCTCCTCAAGCTCCCATGCCAAATGACTTCATGAAAATGACTGAGTCAAACATGCGTTCAATGCAAACTCAGATCAATAACATGAGAGGTGAGCTAAAAAGGGAAATTGATACTACATTATCTCGGCAGACAAATGAGTTAAAGAATGTGATGAGCAGTTTCATGAACATGAATATGAACAAAGCTTCGCCATCTTCTGGAGGACTCCCAAGCAATACTATTCCCAATCCTAATGCCGAGTTGAAAGCCGTCACCACTCGTAGTGGTAAGACGCACAATGGACCTTCGACTCCAATGCCCCCTCCTCCTGTGGCATTGAGTCAAGTTACCAAGGAGACAACGGACAAGGTGCATTATTCAAGCCCACGAAGTACCGCACACGTCCCACCTTCGGTAGTCCAAGCTTCAAGTCCGGAACCCGAAGTTCTGAAGAAAAATCCTGAGCCAGAAATACCTTCCATCCGGCTCAAAAGTCTAGTCAGCTTCCTTACCCATCAAGAATGAATGATGAGAAGCTCAAAGACAAAAAAAAAGAGCAAATGGAAAATTTTTCCAAATCTTCAATGAGCTCCACTTTGATATAAGCTTCGTTGATGCTCTCGTTCTAATGCCTAAATTTGCATCCACGCTTAAAGGCTTACTCACCAACAAAGACAAGCTATCAGAGATGGCTAAAACCCCTCTAAATGAGCAATGCTCAGCGGCCATTCTTAATAAGCTTCCCGAAAAGCTTGAAGATCCTGGCCGGTTTTTAATCCCGTGTGATTTCTTGGGGATGTTTCAATGCTCCGCCTTGGCCGATCTTGGCGCTAGCATTAACCTCATGCCACTCTCAGTATGGAAGAAACTGTCTCTTCCCGAACTTTCATCCACTCGTATGACACTCGAGCTAGCGGACCGTACCGTAACTCGTCCACTTGGGATAGCCGAGGATGTTGTGATGAAAGTGGGAAAGTTTCACTTTCATGCTGACTTTGTTGTAGTAGACTTCGATGCAGCTCCTAGAGTTCCCCTTAGGGAGAGCTTTCTTAAGAACGAGTCGTGCTCGATTGATGTGTTTTTGAAGAGTTGACCATACGGGTTGACAACGAAGAGCTCACATTGAATATCAACCAGAACTCCAAACCTCTGTACAAACAGAGTGTTGCAACAATTGATCAAAGATCTGAAAGATTCAATGCAACACTCTCAAACTTCACGGTTAAGAGGAGTTTTCAAAAACGTGCTGAGCTCAAAGCTTTGAAAATCAACCCTGGTTCAAACAAATGGTTTGAAAGCTGTACCAGGGAAGTCAAGAGTGTTCTTGATGATGATGATGATGATCTAGAATCGGAGACTTCATCGGAAGTGGTGGAAACTGCTAGCTCTAAGAGCACACCACTTGTCCCACCTCCGGCATCAGTTTGTCGCATCGAGTTTGTTAAGTCTGTGGATGAAACCAAACTCTCTTCAGTTTCATCTGAGTTGGATGATGATGTTTGTGATCCAATGGGAGACATTCTCCCCATTGATGAATTGCTCAAAAATGATCCATCATCTTCTAGTCTTATTCCCGACTCTTCCATTCCTTCTCTCACTCCTGATGAGGAAGATGACAACTTTTGGAATGAAGTCGATGCATTTCTAAGTGATGAGTCAATTCCTACGGAATTGATAACACTTACTTGGATCCGGAGGGAGACATCCTTTTTCTGGAAAGTCTGTTGATTGAAGAACCGTTTCCCAACCTCCCTCCCGGACATCTTCTTGACAATCACCATCTAAGCTTCAAGTTTAAGCTTAAAGATGTCAAAACTGGTGATTTGCTTCTCTCTGCTGAGGAATGGAATTGCATTCTTATGTACGTCTTTATTCCATTCTTCACAGATGGTGTGGTTGCTCTTTCCCTTTTCTCTTTCGGGAATGAGGACACCATCTTTGACCCCGGTATCATCCCTTATAGTTTCTACTATTAACAATACCGCGGTTATATCTCATCGGTGTGGAACTTTCTGATGTTCATATGTTTATTAACATTGTGAACGAAAGTCCGATCGAGATTGGTTTTCCACGTCACTTTCCCCATGAACAAATGAATTCGGGGTCGAGTCAAGCTAGCGACTCGGGAATCAAAAACAATAGCACACTGTATGGGTTTTCACCCATATTTCTGACTTCTTTCTATTTTCTACCACCCTAGTGTGGGGGGGTTGCCCCACATGTTTTGTACACAATTCTCAAAAAAAAAAATCTTCTTTCTAAATAATGGCCGTAGTATTTCCCTTTTACGTTCTATGTTTCGGCATAACCGCCGGTACTTTGAATATTGAGGGCAATATTCATTTCTAAGTGTGGGGGGGAATTCTCACGAATTTTATCATGTAATTATCCGCCTAATTCCCCCGTTTTTGGCCAAAATTTTTTTTTGGAGCAAGTGTTTTGCACTTTCTCATCTGGTTATCAGTCCGCCTTGTCTAGTAAACAAAAGGATTGGCTAATCCAGGAGCAAACGGCTCTTGGTAAAGATTTCTCAAATCCGTTTATATGGCTTGCAATTTGCCCAAAATTGTATGGTTCTCAACTCACCATATCCTAAAAAGTGAAGAGTTGGCTAGCCCGCAAGGTTATGGCTTGTGGTAAAGGCAGTGGAAAAACCATAATTGGTAATTCACTCACCAAAGATAATTCTGATAATTTATCTAAGAGTTGGCTAGTCCAGAAGGGTACGGCTTCTGGTAAAGACACATCAAATCCGTTATATGGTTTATGATTTGCCAATAAATCAGATGGTTATCGGTGTACCATGGTTCTTGCTTGAACTGAAACATTTGGCTACTCCAGAAGTAATGGCTTTTGGTAAAGAGATGCAAATCCATTAAGTTTTTCTCAAAAGATTGCTAGGGACTAGCAATAGTTTAGTGTGGGGGATTGATGAGTGTGTAAATACTCATCATTTTTGGTCAAATCTGAACTGCAAAACGTTTAAAAATGCTCAGAAATGCATCAAAATTCTGAAAATATCTTAAAAATGCATTTTATATGTTTCAGATGCAAAATGTTCAAAATCAGATGAAAAACGAGCAAAGTTTGCATAATTGGCAGTTTCAGTCCCCCGACTTTCAGAAAATGGCAAAAACAGTCCCTGAGCACATAATTTCAAAATAAAAATCACCAAAGGTCCTTTTAAAATCTAAAGTTGTCAAAATAAGTCCTTTGGTGAAAAATATACAAAGTTTGAGAAATTTACAAAAATGGTCCTTCAAGTTTGAAATTTGGCAGAAATGGCCCCTTGAAAATTGGAAAATGACAGATTTGGTCCCTGTACTTTTGAAACTTGTCATTAATGGTCCCTTGAAGTAACTTTGATGAAATGGCAGCTTAGGTCCTTGTGTTTTCAGAATTTACATCATAGGTCCTTGTTATTTAAACCAATTTGGACCCTTGCACCCATTTGACCCCCTGTCATAATCAATTTTGGACCCCCCCTTGATATAATATCGGTCAAATAACAGATAAGTCAAACCACCCTTTCCCGTTTTCCCTCCCCATGTCTACTTCCTCCTCCACCACCAACACAAACCTACCATCTCCCACCTCACCACACCTTGTTCCCTCCACCTCTGCAAGCCTCCAAGAAGCATTAAATGCTTCTTCACCCACCATCTCAACCCCCACTGGCTTATAAGAAGTTTTGGCGCCAAAAATCATTTCAAAGGCTAGGATCATTCTTGGCTAATCCAATGGTCAGGAAACAATTGGGAACTGCTCAGAATAGAGAGAGAAAGCTTTTGGATTATAAAAGAGAAGCATTTGGAAGCAAGAGGGAGTCTTCTAGTTTTTTTAATTTTAAAAACATGTCGTTTTTATCTTAAAGTGTTTAATTTAGCAGAAAACTTGTAATCTTTTGTCATTTTGTATCAAGTTAAAGTTTTTAAGTGTATTGAAACTCAATTCAAGTATTAATATCAGTTTGTGTTTACAATTCTCATTTTATGTATACTGTTGAAAATTTCTAAGTCAAACCCTTGTGTACAAGCTGTTGTTAACTGATTTTTAAGCTTAAAAAGGTTTATATAAGCTTATTATAGCTTTATATAAGCTTATATTCAAGGTTTAAGTGATTGTGGTTCTTGGTCAACAAAAGTCAAAACGGGGCAATTTGGTAATGGAATTAGTCAATGGGTGAAGCAGAGCTGGATGTGGGTTGATTTAAGTCTAGTGGGTTGATTTAAATAGGTTAGAGATCTTGGTTCACTGGTTTGCAAGCTATAGCAGCTTTGGACCCTTTGTAAGTAAAATCCAAGTTTCTTTGCATTGTTTGATTTTGTAGTTAAAACTGGTTCCAATCTGTCTTTACAGTAGTGTTTAGGTTAAGTAAACCTAGTTTGATCATAATTACAAGTTGGTTAAGAGTTTGGGTCAGTTTGAGCTCATAACAGTTTACAAAAGGAGTGTTTGGTTCTGCTGATCATTCTGTCTTAAAGTAATATTAAGTGGTTAATCTTTATTGTTTCATGTTTGTTTAGTATAAGTAGACTCATATCTGTCTTACTTGTGTGCCTGCAATCCAAGAAAGTCAACATCCATATCATTTGAATCCAACAGGTTCACTGTTGGATTTTTGAAGAGCTAATCACTCATTTTGTGATTAAAAGTCATAAACAAAGGTTGTAATAGCTTCATTACATCATAACAAATCATAATCAATCATAAAATTGGATCTAAAGTTCAGTTTAGTCAACTGTTCAAGTTTCTTCAAAAGTCAAAAATTGGCAAAAGTCTGTTTTTGAGCCAACTACAAGGATTTTTCCTTGATTCATTTGTGGGTCAAATTTAGTGAGGTTTGGTGTTTCAAAAACTTCAACTGGTTCTCTATCTTATTAGCATTTTTGTGAATTTTTGCAAATATTGTATAAGCTCTAAACAAGCTTGTACTTTAGGTCTTTATTCCCCTGCTCACTGTCTCAGTTACACTGAGATTTTCTCAGTTTGTGCAGCTTGTGCACAGGGCTCAAAAGAGCTTCTCATGGCATGATTTTTGGTACACTTGGTCTCACCCAGGTCTTTTCCAAGTTCCAACCAGTAGTTTTCATTTTGAGCTTATTTCTAAGCTTGTGCTAGTGTCTAAAGTCAGTACCTAGCAACTGTTTTTAGCTTATCATCAAAACATCAATTCTGTTGTATCTTGCATATCAGTGGTATTAGTTTGTTGGAACTCATAGCATTTTGGTTAATTTAGCTTATTATAGCTTCTTTATCAGTGTGGTAGCTTTTGGTGAGCTTTTGGCTTATCAAGTGCTTATTTCAAGTAGCACTTCCACAACAGTTCTATATTTCTCCATATAAGCACTTGTTTTTCTAATTTTCTCAGATTCCTAATATTAATTTAGACTTTTCTTGAAACTTTCAGATTTTTATAAGCTGTTTTGCTATTTTTCTTGATTTTAATTAGTTTTTAAGCATTTTTAATTAGCTTTTAATACAAAAAATTAATAAAAGGTTCAAAAAAATAAGTTTTCATTTTTCTTAGGCTTAGATAAATATAAAAAGTAGAAAAAGTAATTTTCCATATTTTTCATAGTTCATTTTGTAATTTTTAGTAATTTAATTAGTTTTTAATAGTTTAAAATTCCTAGAAAATAGAAAAATAATCATAAAAATACAAAAATAGTTTTGAAAATTCTATTTTGATATTTTAGATTTTTCTAAGTCTTAATTTTATTTTTCTAGCTTTATTTCACATTTTCTTGTATTTTAGGTAATTATTTAATAGTTAAAAATAGTTTTTAATTAGATAATTAGTTTTAAAAATAATTTTCTTTTTCTAAATATTTTCTTTTATCATTAGGTTTGTAAAACATCATTTTCATATTTTTAGGGTTAATATTGATTTAGTTTCACGTTTTTAGTTGTACGTCACGTAGTTTTTAAATTCAGTTTTATAAAAATATAAAAACAAAAACATCATTTTAATTATAGTGATAGCGTTTATTTAATAGATTTTATCTTTTTAATTTCCTCTCATTTGCATTTTAGCCTTTGTGTTTGTTTGATATTTCTGTAGTTATAATAATCTCATAAACCCTTTTTCGTTCAAACTTCACGATCACTATACGTTGATTGATCCATTGCATAGCTCGCTGGGACATAACGACCCGGGGAGACCCTATACTCCTCTGATCTTCATTGATTTCGTGCTTAAGCAGTTTTAAGCTGGTTACGGTCCGCCATTCACAAGTGGCGGGCTTGTGTGATTTAGCTTGACTGTTTTGCGCGCATCAGTCTTCAGGAGGAAGACGAGGAGTAAAGGTCTTTCCTTCATCTATACTTTGTTTATATTTATCCAAAAAGCAAAATAGAAAAATATAAAACTTTCAAAATCCATAAAAATGTGAAAAATTCGAAAAATCCTCAAAAATATTGTCATTTTGTCATGCTTTTATCGATTCGATAATATCTACGGTCTTAATGCTGTCATTCAAAGAATGATACGGGACTTTAGATGTTGTTCGAATGTTCCTTAAAAAGAAAGAAAATAAATAAATAAATAAATAAATAATTGGGAGAAAGAGAAACAATGATTTACTGTTATTTCAGACAGTAATCCGCTTTTCAAAGGAAGAACAGAGCCATGTCTTATCTCATATTTCAAACCTAATGCTCTGATTCTAAAAACAAACGTTTGTCATCAACAAGACAAATGTTTTATTACAAATATTTTTCCTTCTAATGATTCCTCTGAAAAATATTTGCAATCTTATGAAAACTCAATTGTCTTGAAAACACTTCGGACTCGATTTTTGAAAATCAAAAGAACTTTTCAAGTGTCAAAATCTCAATTCATCAATCAACGACTTTTGTCATTGACTGAGGGGGAGAATGATTTTCCAATTAAATCAAAAGTGTTTTTCAAACAATTTGCACTTAAATGAGTAAGGTCTACTCTAAATGGTTTACAAAATGTTACACAATTGGTTCCAGACCTTGCTTATTATTATGTTTTCAAAAGATAATTATGCATGTTTAATCATTGGAGTTTAAAGTCTCAAAATCAGATCCTTATCGGTTAAAACGTTTTCACAAATCAAGTCACAATTCTCCTTTAAAGCCTTCAAAATCAATTTAAATCTACAGAGATCACAAATCTCAAATGATTTGATAATTGTGATCGGGGAGAATTTGTTATTTAAATTGGATTTAAACTGATAATTGATAAATGGTTTCATAAGTGTTTAGCATGTTTGCCTCCCCTCAAGTGCCGCAAGTGTCAAACGATTTCAAATTTTCCATGCACATGTTGAGAGGGAGCAACTATTTTAAACCTCAAATTATTGAAACGTGACTGAATTGTCTCTAAGTGCAGGTTTCCTCTAATATGTGCAAAATTCTTTCAAAATTCGAGGCACATATTGAGGGGAGCAAACTTTTGAAAACCGCATCCTTCCTCAAAATGTTTTATATACTCAAATTGATTGGGAAGTGATGATGATGATTTTAGAAAATGTTAATCAAAAGATTGGACCTTTCACTCTTAATCTAACGATTTCAAAGATCTCTTGCCTCCATGTGCTAAACAATTTCTAAATCTTTATGCATATGTTGAGGGAGAGCATTTCTAAAATATCAAAACAATTAAGATACAAAATGCTTTGATTCTATATCACAAGTATCTTGATTGATTTTTCAAATGGTTTTCAATTGGTTCCAATGGCAGATGAACGATACCAAAAAGACCGACCAACTTCTCTTTATGAATAGTGATATAAGGATGATAAGGTTAGGTTGAGGTCCCATGATCCGCCAGAACCGGAGGGATGTACCCAGGGACAATCCACTAGATAGTGTAGAAGTCCTTAGGTATGATGAAAAAAGGAGAAAAGTGAAATATGGGAAGAGTGCGGACTGAGACTGAGCTAGTACTGGAATAAACCCAACAAGGTTCTAGTAATGAATTCTCGGTAAGCACTGAAGGGGTTGAAGAATGAAAAAGAATTGAATGTGAAAAAAGGTGAAAAGAAATAGCCCTCCATTTATTCAACCTTAGGGCAGAAACCGGGTTCAATTCATATACTACTGGTAGTTACCAAGGTAACATCGGTATTGAAGACAAGTCGTCATGGACCCAGTGACGCACTGCACTTCAACTTTCCAAACCACTCAAGTTCCTCTTAAAAGGACTTGTTTCATTCTCACGGGGAACCGACATAATCTATCGACTTTCTCTTAGAGATTGTTGATATTGAAGAAGGAGACCCTCTCCTAGTCTCCGGCATAGGAACCAAATATGCACAATTGAGTCTAGAGCCACGAGATCATCAATAAATCTCATTAGGACACTTTCAATGAAGACTCTCTGTTTCACACAATGTGGAAAGAGAGATTATATCTTAAGAGTCCTACGCATTATCCTTGAGGTATTGCCAGAACATCTAAGTGATATGCATTCATATTCACGATGAAGATGGAAAGCCTTCTAGAGCCAACATCAAACAAGCTCTGGTAGGTGGCATGTGAGATCTATCCAATAGATCAACCATGTGACAACTGGACAAAAACAATGGAGAGATTCAATCTTTTGAATCAATCCTCGTTCAGGTTATGGATTGACGGATACCTTTGAAAAAACCGGTCGTTGTGCTTAAAAACTCTTTTCTTTAGCACATCGACTCTGTACTTATTTCTCAAAATAAAAGGTGTTTATGATTGATAATTGATTTTCATTAAAACCTTCGTTGAATTGCAAAAACAATTTCTATTGAGCAATACACGATTGTTTTTCAAATCTCTTTTCATCAATCGGTGAATCTCGTTTATTTGGTTCACTCACTCCGTGTTGTCTTCTTTGAGACGTTCGGCTTGAGAACACTAAAGCAGTGCGAAACCTGTCAAGGAAATTCTTCGAATTATACGATCACAGAGCGTACTTGTCTTGATCAACGGGGAACCGTGGGCCGTGTACCTCAATTCATCGAAAGTGATCAAAGACACTTTCGTGCGCTTTATTGCTAACTGTTTTATGCAGGTACACCCTAACGCTGCATGATCGAATGGAGCGGTCAATCCATAGCCGCATGCTCACACAACACATTCATATCTAAAGAAATCATGATTAGTGCATCAATGACTCGAATATTTTCACTCCATGCTTCTGCTACGCTGATGCCAATATCATGAATCAACGAAGGCTTCGCTACTCGATAAGAATATATCATGATCCAGAATGTGAGCATGTCGGTTCAAAAGTCACAACATCACATAATACCAACACCACAATGGATGAGTCAGAGATTTAATATGGATGATGATTTCAAAGCGGACTCAAAACTCGATCGCGTGGATCGTTAAAGACCTCCACTCAGATTATCCAAACATGCAAAGATGAAGAATCAAAGACTACGAGCTATAGAACAAAGAACATGAACAAGAATTCAAGAACAATCTCAATGAAATATCTGTTTGTATTCTATGTAATTTAATGTGTGTTTGAGGTGACCTCCCTTAGGGGAGATTGTTAGGATTTAGAAAATCCAGTAGTTAAAGTGTCGGTCACCTCAAGTATATGTAATCGTTAGAAAGCTCGTAGTCGTAGTTATTTAATGTTAAGTAGTATTTAGTTAAGTAACACCGTGGAGGACGGACGGGTCTTTACCCACTGTATGCCGATCCACGGCCGTCAGGTGGCTTTTTATTGTAAGACTATAAATACTCTCTACCTCCCAAGGTAGAGAGTTGGAGCTCATAATAAGATTTTTCTTTCTCTCACTAAAGTTCCCAACTCTCTTCCATTTCTCTCACTAGAACTTTCTCTCTCTAAACATATTGTACGCCCCATAGTGATTATGGTTTAGTGTGTTTGTGAAATCCTATATGTTACATCTCTATAATTGAATACAAAGATTACTATGAGTTAACCCTGGCATTTAAATGTCATACATTTGTTGCCTTTATAGTTCAATGTCTAACATGAATTTAATAGCATATGACTTTTGTATTTTTTTTTTTTTTTGTACTGTTTGACTTAGACATCATGTTTATATTATGATTATATTCTATTCAACTCACTTTAATCATCATAATGAGATTAAATGCTATATCATTTTTCTTATTACACAACACTCATTAATTGATTCAAAGTCAATTAATTATAGTTTTCAACTATAGTTATGTTTAATTAGTTGTATTACTTATCCAAAACATTCACATCTTATCAATTGATTCTAAGTCAATTAATTATAGTTCATAACTATAGAAATGTTTCATAAATTATTGAATCATTAACAAAATGATCACGAAAATAACCAGATGAATATAATGATCACAATCATTATAAGGAACACAAATGAAACCAAAATGAAATAATAAATATTCAACCAATATTCTTTGAATTTAATTAAACATATACGTAAGTTCAAAACATGCATCCCTTAAATAAGAGATGAAAATGTATTTCTAAAAGAAAATGTAATTGCGTTCAACACATTATAATACTTAATGTACGAATCTTCTAAAGATTCCATGCTAAGCCAGTTGTATGTCTATTCATTCCTTACTACTTTTTTAAAAGCTACACAATTTCATAATTTGTTATTTCCATAACTTGTAGCAAATATCCAAGAAATCAAAGTAGAATCAATACATGTATACTTTACATGTCGGACCTTTCAACATTACCTTTATTTAACTCGTAAGGTAAGAGGAGTAGTCATTATTCTATTTTCCAACTGTTTCCATCATGGAACTTTTGGAATCCTCTTTAGGATTTTCTCTTTTAATTTTTCTTTACTTGCGTACCATTGAAGCAGTCTGGAAGGTCTAATATTCTCCAACATTTCAATGCATCCTTTAATCTCATGAGAACTCAATGCTTGACCCGCACAAACTCCACCTATATGAAATATGTTAATCACTTGCTTTCTTACAAAGCATTCCCTTCCACAATTCCATTATATCAAATATCGGATTACTCTAAGATACCTTGGATACATGAAGGAACATAATCTATAAAAAGAATATTAAGTCTCCTTTTATTAGCTTTTGCCCCCATCATAGGCAGATACATCCTTTATTAAATAGATGGGTCAATTATAATGGAAATTCGTATAACATGATTAAAACTATTTCAATCAAGCACATATATCATACGCAATAGAAGCATGAACTAATCACATTAATAATATATGATTAAACATAAACGAATTCCATGATAATAAATATTTATTATGCATCTTGCGATTAGCCATATAAAACAATATGGAAAATATAATGAATTATATATAAACGAATGGAATGAAATGTGTACCTTAATGGTATGATCAATAACCAATTTTCAATGAACACTAGTCCTAAAATTAGATTCATCAATACCAAAATCTTCCACAACCAAGAACTAGGTGATCAATGAGAACACCCTCTAAAGTAAGTCCACACCAACACTTTATGAAGAAACCGGATAGCCGGTCCTCTTCACAAGACCCATGCTTACCACCACTACACTAGAGATTAAAAAAATCAAGTAGGATAACACCACAAACCACC
>OU343224.1:302544970-302994445 GCA_910596185.1 Chrysanthemum makinoi
TCGACAATATCAACTTTATTTGAAACTTCTAATTTTTGGGTTTATTGCTCTGATCTTTGAAACTTATCTAGTTCTTTTTGGTTCCCAAAGAAATTTGTTTTCAAAGACCTTAATTTGTACTGCGACAAGTGGCGGAAAGGTCTTCCAATTAAGTTGTAAGTCTCCGTTTTCCCATATCAATAACCAAAAATCGAGTGGGAAAAATGGACTTTCCAATTTAAGGAGGACATTTATTAACCACACCCTAGTGCGGCTTTAGAGGAATCAAGCCATTTTCAATCATCATTGTAGTTTCTTTTAAATTGGTAAGTTTTATTTTATCAAACAAAGTGGTAGAAATAAAAGGTCTACCCATTGAAATCAGCTAATCAGGGGAATTTTAAAATTCACAGATAGTGCATGGAAGAAGAAAACTTTCCGATAGTGTTGTTTCTCGGGAAGTTGGCTTGCAGTCCTCGTCGTCTTCCGATTTATCATCTTCTTTTAGGTAGTTAATCCCGGTAGATCATTGGTGATAGAAGAGGTTACCTTGTTCTTTATGGTTTATCTTGTGAAAATATGGCTTTGCAGGCAATGGCTTTGTCTTTACTGGTTTCAAGGTTTTTAGCTAACTGCCCAATTTGGGTTTTGAGGTTTTTAATTGCGGCATATTGGTTCCGTAAGTTCTTGTTGGTGTCTTATTTGACCTTGACCATACATTCTTTGAGTCTATCACTTTTCTTTGTAGATTCCCGATATGTTTTATGCATTATTTCTTCAAGGCTTGGTCTAGGAGGATTGTTGTTGACTCTTGCATAGAACCACAGGGATATTTCTCGATATCTAGCCCGTTACCATTGTATCCGTTGAAGGGACTTCCACCTCCATATTTTACTTCTTCAATGCTTTTAACTTCCTTGTTGGAGGAGCATTCCTTAGTAGGGAGAGCTCCATTGTGTTCATTTCATTCAACTTGTATGGAATGCACATTTTCTTTGAGCTTTTCATGTCTCTTAGAGACTTTCTAATTTGTTGTTTATTGCTGCAAGGCCTTCCATATTTCCACTCTTACTTCGATTGTTCCCCCCATTGTGCCATTTGTGAGAGTGGTCAGCCATCTTCTGAATAGTTTCAAGAGCCAATGTTGGAGTCATTCCAGGTATTGGTCCCTGAGAATCGATCATTTGCCTTGAGGAGATGTTCAGACCTATGTAAAAAATGTTTACCTTTTGCTGGTTGTTGAGGTCGTGAGTAGGGCACTTGTATAATAATTCGTTATACCTTTCCCATGCTTGGTACAACGTTTCATCACCCTCATGCTTGAAGTTATGGATTTCTTCTAATTGTTTAGCATCCGGATGGAGGACAGTATCTCGAATGAAATATTTTTTAGGAGGCGGTGTTATTTTATTCGGTGAGGTAATCGATCAACCCATCTTTTAGCAGCTCCATGAGAGAAATAGGAACACCACGTAACATGAGAGCATCGTTTGAGACTCTAGGAAATTTGAATAAGTGACAATGTATTCCACGTTGTCTATATGCTCATGAGCATCATCGATTGTACTTCACGAAGGGTTTGCATGCAACTTTGCCTCATAAATTTAGGTTTAATTTCGAATTGAGCATCTTTGATGGTCGGCCTAACAATCCACGGTCCTTGTTCTTCTCTTGTCGACACCAAATATTCCTCAAGAGTGAGGTCATCAATGTTAAAAACTTCCATGGTACCTGAAACTTGAAAAGTGATCGTGAGAATTTGAGAAAATTTTAATATAAAATGAAAGAGTTAATAGAAATCCTAATATAACTCCCCGAAGCGTGGCAAAAACTTGATGCAGTTTTCTTGACCAGGTTTTAATATTTATAATTACTCGTTATACCTATGGTCTACCCTAATGCACTAATGAAGCGTGTACCCGGTCGTGAGAGTATTGTAATATCGGTAAAGCAGGTCGTCCCAAGAGCTATGTGAGTGGATTAATACTAAGTCTAGGTGTCACAGATTTTAATATGATTTTGATAAGGAATTAACTAATTAACTACTAAAGCAGATAAAGGTAAAGGTTGTGATCAATAGAGGAGAGAGGTGCTAACCTAGTTACTCATCCTAATTAGTAGTGTTTACGTCTAATTACTTCCAATTACTTCAGGTGTGGTCAAAGTCGCTAGGAGACGCATTTGGTCAGTTTCTCCCTAACCCATCAGCAAGGGTCCTGCGCTAGAAGTCAGTGTCCCTCATTAGAATCCAGTGTTTCCTGGTCCCTAAGCCAAGTCATTAAGTACTGCCACATGCTAGATTCATAACAGTGAGTGCCCGGGCGCTAGCATCTTAAACACTCACCCCTACTTCTTAAGTTCATCCAAACGGTAGGTGATTAGTTGGTCAAATCGCACTAGTAGAAAGGTCGTAGTTGGTCATATCTTACCCTCCCGTCTCATCTACTCACTTAGGGTCATTGGTCATATCTCCTAAGCAACTAGCCTCTACCGCCATTCAAAACTACCGAAACCAGGGTAGCTACCAACAAACTATGCATGCATACACTTAGAAATAATTATACGAAAGCAATGTAAACGCAAACAAAACAATGTAGGAATCATAACTAGGCCAGCACCAAGAGGTGCTTAGCCGCTCATATTAACTATAACAATCAATTCAATGTTTAATGTTACGAAATACATGAATTGAATGTAAAGAAAAGATAAAAAGCTAATGCTTATCGTAGGGGAGTGATTTCTCCCTTGAGATAGCTCTGTATGCTCCTCTAGATCGCCTTGACTTCTTCTCACGTTCACTAATTGTTGTGTGTGTGAAATGGGATGATTTGAAATCTGGAAATTGTGGGGTATTTATAGGCAGATCACGTTCGGCGTAACTATTAAAAGGTGCCGTAACATACAATTCTTAGTATTTTGCTAATAAATCACAGTTCTGGTGGCGTAACCTCGGAAGGAGTTACGCCGTATCTTCAATAAATCTTAGTTACGCGTAGTTGTTGCATGAGTTCTTGGTATCTGAAATATAGCGGCCTTGAACCTCATTTGACCTAATTTGGTTACGTCGTAATCTTGGTAGATTACGCCGTAATCTTCATTAAGATTAGTTTTTGAGCCACGCTTTTATTCTGGTAATGTGAGAGAGGAGTTACACCACCTTCTTCAAAGTAGGCATACTATGATAAATCTTCAATAAACTCTCCAAATCCGCGTCTCTTTTGCCCAGCCTTCGTAATTTACGAAAGTGAAATATAATGGAAAACAAGCGTAAATCCATATAAATAATATAAATTACAAGCATTATCGGGGGGAATTGACACTTAATATTCAGGATAATTTGTTGTTATCATATATATATATATATATATATATATACATATATTGGCTACAGTTTTGTACTAAATATGTGGGTCCCTGATTTTTTTGTGGGTCTTGATTCTTTTCTGTGGGTCCCTGAATTATTGCTAGTATATTTTTTATGAAGAATTATAGCCAATTGGCTTTAAAAATTGTAGCCAAGCTATCCCTTTATATATATATATATATATATATATATATATATATATATATATATATATATATATATATATATATATATATATTGTATAAGTAAGTTTTTAGTAAAAATACCCTTATATGTATATATTTTGACATGGAATAAAATCGTAAATATAAGTTTTTATAAATTTGGTATGCCGTCATCGAAAGTATATAAGTTTTTTTCCAAAAGCGTTACAGAATTTTGACCAGTTTATAACCCTTATTCAAAAATGTTTTTAGTTTTGAATAAAAATATCAAATTTAAACTTTTTTCCCTATGGTATTTGCAAAACTAGTCAAAATTAACAATTTTCACTTAAAACACATAGTTTCATAAAATTCAGTTTTCTACCCCATGCTTGTGTATTAGTTTACTGTTTAAACCGTATGTTTCCATGTCGACAATTTTACTCTAACTTGAAATATTTGCATTTTGGTCCAAAACAAACTTTTGTAAAATTTGATTTTATTTCCAACCAAATAAGTTTCTTAGCTTATTATGAGATTATTAGACTACTTATTTCATATTGGGACGTACTTATAGGGTTAATGGGTCATTAGGCCCATTTGGGTCCGTTGATTTCAAAATAAGCCAAATGGCTTTGCATCTTTTTGGCAAGTTCAAAACATTTTCCAAACTTATAAAAAACTGCTTATTCATAGCTTATCAATAGCTTATAGGTGCGGGCCTTATTGGGTCACGCCTTGAGGTAAGACAGGTTGGGCGTCATGAATTATGGTGCGTTGTTTTAAATTTAACGGGCATGTTTGGTTGTGAATATAAATGAGGCATATTGTTTGTTTTGGCGAGTTATTTATACAAGTGTTGATTTAAAACATCTTTAACTGGGCACACAAGCAACATATGATAACAAGTCACACTTGAAAATATGGCGCGTGTTATTTTTATAAGCAAAGCGAACATAGGGTCAAGGAAATATATTTTAGCGTGTTTTTATATTCTGTGCAGTAAACTTATAATACGTATGGAAAAAAGGAAATAGTTACTTACAACACCACAAGTGTTGGGAAGAGCACGTATAGACAAGGTATGAGACAAAGGAACACGACTAGAACCCGTTAGTTTTTCCAAAACGTACCCCATAGCTAAACAAACCAATGTAACCTTTTACCCTTAGTTTTCTATACAAATTTCTTCCATTCTTCCATTCTTCCCTAGTGACCCCATTGTTGTGAGTGCAAATATGAGTATGTTTGCGAGAGTTGAAGAGTGAAGTTGCGATTTGAGTTTAAAGTCTAAAGTAAACTCTTATATAGCCAAAGAAGGTAAGGTTTTTACATTAATTTATAATTTTTTTGCATGAGAAAAGAGTTTAAGAGAAAGTGTTTGAGGTTGTTTCAACCATGCATCTACTCAATTTGAAATTATGGGCATAGTTAGGAGATGTCAAGTCGAACAAGTGGGTAAAGAGACACATTACACAAGGTTTTTAATGGTCAAAGTAGAGTCAAATGGGTTTAGGGCATTAATTTATTAACTACAGTGTGGCTTAGTGCTTGGTGCCCTCATTTTGGTTAGTACAACACACAAAAAGAAATGGAAAGGGCAAAGGAGTATTGTGTCCTATGTAGGTGAGATATCTCAAGTGTGTGATGCATTTTGTATATCGAGAAAAACCAAAAAAAATAACACCAAATGGTAGTGGGCTAGTGAAATTGATTTGGCCCGAAGATAAGTTTTGGAGGGTATGTTTGGACAAAGTGAACTGAGGGCCAAGCCCAAAGGAAATGTATTAGGGTATGCGTTTGGTTTTGATCGGAGCAGAAAAATTAAATTAAAATTTAAATAAAGTAAGGAAATTAAATAAATTTTAAATGAGAAGTGGTAAATTTGATCGTGTCAAAATGATTAGGAACATACTTTGCCATTTTACGGATAGTAATGGTATTCACGTTTGTGAGATAGTTCAAAGTTATTTATTTATAAAAGAAATTTAGATGCTAAAAGTGGCATTGATTTGCATTTAGATTACGTTAATGACATGTGTTGATTTTGTAGGTGTTTTACAGTACCTACCTCTTTGAGAGAGAACCGTATCCACGAGGTTCCAATCTGTGGCATTTGTGAGTCAGATTGGTGAACAAATGTGGATATTGTTAGGAATTAGAAATTTTCGGTATTAAAGAGTCGGTCACCTCAAGTATATGTAATCGTTAGAATGCTCGTAGTCATAGTTATATTTAGTTAAGTAGTATTTAGTTAAGTAACACCGTGGAAGACGGACGGGTCTTTACCCATGTATGCACGATCCACAGCCCGTTGTGTGGCGTTTTATGTAAGACTATAAATACTCTCTACCTCCCAAGGTAGAGAGTTGGAGCTCATAATAATATCTTTCACTTTCTCTCACTAAGTTCCCTAAACCTCTAACTTTCTCACTCTAGAATTCCACTTTATCGCACTTTGTGTTATGGTTTGATGTGTATGTGAAATTCAATATCCTACAATTGGTATCAAGAGCCATGGTTAGATCATATCTTGCACATCTTTGGATTTCTAGTGGTTTTTAGGTGGTTTTGAGTTTGAAAAAGTTTAGTGGTTTGTGCATCATTTGGTTGATTTCTTGTGTTAAAGCTTGGATTTTGTTAGTACTTTTATGTTTAGAATCATCACAAGTGTTTAGGTTTTCAATTGGTAAGCTTGAATCATCTTGGTTGGGTTGTTTTTGGATTGAAAAGTGTTGTTTATGTGGTTTTCTTATTAGCGACTTGATATACGGATCTCTTTCTTACCATTAGCGACTTGCTTCACAATTTTTGTAGCGGAAGTTACTACTTAGTGACTTTTAGCGATTTGTCTAGCGACTTACGGGACTTTAGCGACTTGGGGTATAGCAATTAGGTGTTAGCGACTTGGTGCATTATCTTCTAGCGACTTGGGTGATTGTTTTCGGTTTTCTCTTGATTTAGTAAAATCCCGTGAAAGAATCTATTTCCCGGTTTAATCATAGAGTTATAAAATCTTGTATAATCTGTTAACATGTCTACCAACGTTCCTACTATCATCTCCATGTTCTTAGGATGTTCAAGCGGTGGTTAGATACTCGTCCACCCATGCTTGACAGCCCTTCACGATTCTTGGGCTCAACGAATCAGTTGTCTTGCCTTGGAAAGGAAAATGGTGTCAACATTCTCAAATCCATTGATGAAGGACCGTATCGAGTTGAGACGACTAGAGATGTACTTGATTCTGCTGAAGATGGAACTCTGATTTACGGAATGGACAGACTAAAGATGTATGATGAGCTTGATGATAAGGAGAAAAAGAGATTCGATCGATATCAGGGGCTTCAACATTGTTCTTCAAGGTCTTCCTAAAGACATCTACAAGCTGATCAATCACAACCCAGAAGCAAAGGCGGTATGGGATAATGTCAAGATGCTTCTCTCAGGTTCAGAATTAACTATGGAAGACAGAGAATCACAACTCTATGATGAATTTGAACACTTCAAGATGAAACCGGATGAGAGTGTCTATGAGTACTATGTGAGATTTCATAAGTTGGTGAATGACATGAGGAACATCCGAATGACTATGCCTAACATTCAGTTGAACTCAAAATTTGTGAACAACATGAATCTCGAATGGCACAAGTTTGTCACCTCTGTGAAGCTCACTAAAGGATTGAAGAATACAAACTATGAGCAACTCTATGCCTTCCTCCTTCAGAATGAGAGACATGCTATGTTTGAAAAATTGGTTCTTAATCAGTTCAAAACCAACGAGGGAGAGACAAGCTCGTCTAATGACTCAACTGCCTTCTATTCAAACATCGAATCACAACCAAAGCCTCACAAGTCATACCCATGGGAAATGGTAATCACAAACTAATTCCTAATTCTATGTTCAAACAAGTCGATCTTTGATGCACACGTGGGTAATTTCATTAATCAACTAGCTCTTATGATCAGTCAAAACATGAATTCTCTCCCACAAACCAATAACAACCTCGAACACATCTAACCCACACAATCAACTCTGTTAAAGATGGGAGGATCGTGGTGCAACCAATTCAGGAAAGACAGTATGATCAGGGAAGAGGTGGAGCTGGTAGAGGTTATGTTGGTAATCGGAATCGAGGAAGGAATGGTAATCAAGGTCAAGCTAAGCTGATCAAATGTTATAATTGTGGTGGTGAGGGACACATTGCAAAAAACTACACATCTCCAAAGCGTCCCAGAATCGATTACTTCAGAGATAAGATGCTGCTTGTGCAAGCTCGGGATAATGGTGCTGCTTTGGATGAAGAGGAGTTGTTGTTTCTAGCTGAGGGCAATGCCAAGACCTATGATGCAGATGTGGATGAGCAACCTATTCAGGAGATAGGTCACAATCATCAGAATGCCTTTCAAGTCGGTGATTGTGATGCATACGACTCTGATGTGGATGATGGACCTCTTTGCACACAATCTTTATGGCTAGCATTTCTCCAATGGTTTCTCCCAAGGTCTCCTCTTCACCACGAGCTGGCCCATCCAAAGACAAACTCATCTCAGAGGTACTAAAACTATACGATGATGCCGATGTGCAAAAGATGCATGACAAAGTACTATCAACTGAAACTTTTGTATCAAATATTGAAAATATGGGTAATATCAATGTTGTCCCATATGATCAATATGTGAAACAAAGTGAAAGTGAAGTTGTACCAAGTGATGCATCTCCTGAAGTCAACAATGACTATATTTTTGATGAATACCTGCATGTGCCTGATGAGTCTGTAATATCTGAACTAAATGCCTATAAAGAACGTGTTGCTATTTATGAACAACGTGCTAAATTTAAGTTGACCACTCGTGGCGAAATGGATGACCAAGTGCGTACAATCATTAGAAAAAGTAATTTTAGAGAAGAAGTATTAAAACAAGAGTTAAATTCCTTGCAAGAAAAGCTTTCTAAAACCGCTAAGCAAAAACAAGAACTTCAAGAAAATGTGAAAATGCTTAAGCAAGAATTTAATGCAAAGGAATCAAAACTCTTGAAAGATTTTTCTAATCCGAAAACTTTGAAAAACAAACTTGAAAACAAGTTGTACATACAAGGAAACACCATTAGAGCTCACATGATCACTAAGCATAGGGTCCTAAGCGATAAGCATAGCATTCCCTTGTTAAGGAACCAAATCCAGAGGTCATTAAAAGGGCTAGAAATGCTCATAAGGTTCTTGATGATGGCAATGAAATCCTAAACCTAGACAAACCTAGTTGCGTTGAGTGCAGTGAGGAAGATAAGAAATCAGATGAAGTCACTAGGGAAATGATGAACAAGAAATTAGATGATCCTAAATGTAGAGAGAAAATAAAAGATCACTCCCCATGATTACAAAGAGGAAAACTGGATTTCCTTGAACATGTTTAAACCTCGGACATTGTTGACTCCCGAACAAGTTTTCTGGAAAATGGATTTAGATAAGCAGAAAGTTGAAAATATTGTTGAAACAAACCCTCCTCTTTGGAAAATGCCTAGAGCGACTGTATCCTCCTAATACACCAATGCATCTTGTTCCTAGAACAATTGCCACTAAAAGCAAGACCTTAATTAGCCAATATGTTATACTTCAACTATTTGTTGATTTTGAGAAAACTTGCAAGAAAAGGATCACACCCACTGGTAATACGGAAGGAGAAAGGGGTTTTGAGCAAATGAAAGAATGTTATTTAACTGAGGTCATGCCTTTCTTTAAACTTCTAAAAGATCACTTTGAGAGTCTTAAAAGGGGATAGAAACTGATATTAAGGGAATGGGAAAGGAATTTGATGCAATGATAGTTGAAGTTAGTGACTATGAGCGAGCACTAAAATATAATGAGATTGAGAGGAAGAACTTGCTTACACTAAATGAGAACTCGATTTTGAATGTATTGCTCAAGATGTGTTTTCACGCTTCAAATTGTTCCATTAATGCTTCCAAATTTCATGAATTATCTGTTTGCGAAAGTCTCCCATGATCGTGTCATTGAGCTTGAAAAAACTAATTCTAAACTAAACGAGAAAATTGAACTGGATGATCACGACAATTTGGTCAAACATTTTTCTAAACTAGAAGTTGAGCATTTCAATTTACAACTAAAATATCAACATCTTAAAGAAAATGTCAAAACTTCAAATATCAAGACATCCTCGGATGCTCCAGAGTTTGATGCAGTTTTTCAAATTAACAAACGTGATGAACAGATTCAAGCTCATTGCAACACGATCAGAAAGTTGAAAGCCCAAATCTCTCAATTAAAGGGTCAAGCGAACAATATGACAGGCTCCCAAATGCCTCCTCCTTTAGATTCTCAGAATTCTCAAACTTTTCATCTTCAAAACTTAGTTGATGCCTTACAAAAGGAAAACGAGAGTTTTCTAGAAGAAAATGAAAAAGTTAACGACATTTTAAAGAGTTATATGATTCAATAAAAGTCACCCGTGACCAAAACAACGAAAAATAACGTCTTTACAAAAGGAAATTGAGAATCTGAGAAGTCAGGGAAATGGGAAACCGCCACTTGTTTTCAATAAGAATGTTGTCTCAAAGTCACCCTTAGACTGCAAATACCTTTGTACGAGTTAAATATATTCCTCCTCATCTTAGGAATAATGAACATGCTTTTCATGACTATTGTGCTCACCTTAAGGATAGTCTAGAATGCCTCCGTGAGATTGTCGAAGAGGATTTCATTAACAAACCTCTTGATAGTGAAATTAGGTTTGCTTGCCTCCAGGCCAAACGATCTCAAGAGTTGCTAGAATGTGTAATTGCAACATGTCCCAAACCCTTAGGTGAAAAAGGCAAAGCTGTGAAGCCTTGTTCTATGCCTAGTGCCAAGCAAGAAATCCGTTCTATGCCCAGTCTTAAGAAAGGAAACACTAATGTGCCTTCAAGTAGTTGATTCGGATATGTTAGTGCTAAGAAAGTGAACTTTAGTGTGCCTAAAAAGCTCAAATCACAGTTTAAGAAAGTATACACTAATGTGCCTTCTAGTACTTGGATCCTTGCACATCAAGTTCGGGAATGCAAAAATTAGATCAACCAACTAATGTTCCCATTCCCTCTACAGGAGTAATCAATGACATTAAAGCATACAGGTCAAAGTCTCAAGACAATACAAGGAATGATAGGACCTTAAAGCTAAAATGTGCATTGGAAGAGTAGAAGACCAACCTAGGAACTTTAAGCTTGAGTTGAATAAAACGAATCGTGTTGATTCTAGAATTAGCCTTAGGCGTCTTGTAATTAATTAATTCGATACTATTTGCAAACCTTGTAATGATGTGCCTTGAATTCATTTGCTAATCATGAATGTGGTGTGAATGCTTTGTCTAATGATGTCAAATGCTCAGTTAAAATTGTTAATGCTAATAAGGCAAAAAGGCAAAAACGAAAGATTGTTAGAAAACAGTGGAAACCCACCGGAAGAACTTTTATAAAGATAGGTTATTATTGGATACCTTTTGGCCATAAGAATAATCAGTTTTCCTCTCAAACTGCTAAGATTATGCCCACTAGAAAATGGATGCCTACTTGTAGAACTATTCCCTTAAGAAGTGAACACACTTTGAATAGGTCAAATCTGACACCGCATTGCATCTATTCCCAATGATTCCATTGCTTCTACTTCGATATGGATGTTTCTATTTGATGTGGGTGTTCCAATTCATTACTAACCAAGTGGAACCCATTCTTGCATAGGGATCCCAATTATCCAGTTATCCATTCTTGTGCGTGTTCATGCCGGTCGTTCAAATCGTTATGTGGTACCGGACTCGTCATTTCCAAGCATATATTGGAGACCGGTCGGCTCATGAACTTCGTGAGCAAATTCATCGGACAGATTAGATCGGTAATGATCATTTCGGTGCAATTATGGGTTATGGTGATTATGTTGTTGGTGATAGTGTTATCTCTAGAGTATACTATGTGGAAGGTCTTGGTCTTAATCTGTTCTCTGTCGGTCAATTCTGTGATTCGATCTAGAAGTAGCCTAGAAAACATACTTGTTTTGTTAGAGAACTTGATGGTAAGGAACTTTTAAGAAGAACTCGTGGTTCAAATCTTTACACCATCTCTATAGAAGATATGATGAAGTCTTCTCCAATTTGCTTGCTGTCAAAGGCTTCAAAACAAAGTCATGGTTATGGCATCGACGTCTCAATCACTTGAACTTCGGCACCATCAATGATCTCTCCCGAAAGGACTTAGTTGTAGGTTTACCTAGACTAAAGTATGAAAAGGATCATCTTTGTTCACATGTCAATTGGGAAAAAGCAAGAAGTATGCCCACAAACCCAAACCTACTAACTCATCCAGAAGTTCTTCATACAATTCATATGGATTTATGTGGACCAATGAGAGTGGAGAATATCTTTGGGAAGAAATATGTGTTAGTTATAGTTGATGATTACTCTAGATTCACCTGGGTCAAGTTCTTAAGGACAAAGGATGAAACTCCTGATATCATCATCAAACTCATCAAACTGCGAGTTCGACTTAACAAAACGTCAAAATTATCCGGACAGACAATGGGCTGGTTTGTTAACAAACAACTTAGTGAATTCTATGAAAGCATTGGAATCAGCCATCAAAGAAGTGTTCCACGAACTCCTCAACAGAGCGGTGTAGTTGAAAGGCGAAATCGAACTCTTGTAGAAGCTGCTAGAACAATGCTTGATTTACTCAAAAGTTCCAATGTTTCTCTGGGCTGAAGCTATTGCCACTGCATGCTACTCACAAAATCGTTCCCGATTCACCTTGTTCATGGAAAGACACCATATGAACTTGTCCACAACAAAAAACCTAATCTCTCTTTCCTTCGTGTGTTTGGAGCATTGTGCTATCCAACTAATGAGGGTCAAGACTTAGGCAAACTTAGAGCTAAAGCAGACATTGAAGTATTTGTAGGGTATGCACCAAACAAAAAGGGATACCGAATCTACAACAAAAGAACCCGAAACATCATGGAAACAATACACGTTACGTTTGATGAGTGACGGTCAAACGGCTCTGAACAATTCATTCGGACCCGCACTTCAAATCAGTTCAATTGGTTCATCCCTTGTTCCAAACTCTTCTCAAGAAACTCCATATGTACCTCCATCCGAAGATGATTTAAAGAAATTGTTTGATCCTATGTTTGATGAACTTTATGATCCGAGTTCTAATGAGGTGTTGATCCACCGAGGCTGCTCATATTCAAGTGAATGAAGTCAATCCCTCAGTCTCAATATCTTTAAGTCAAGAAGCACCGGCTGCTGATCCTTCAGTCTCATCAACAAATCATCATTCTTCAAATGTACATCATGGAAATTTCGGCATCAATGATGAAGTTAATCCCTTTGCTACTCCTGAAGATGCTCCATTTGAAAACATATTTGTTCCTGAATCTTCATCGAACCATCTTTTCAGGAGACATCAACTCTGCTACCGGTCCCTCAACAACTACCACATGAACACCTGAGAAAATGGACTCACGATCATCCATTAGACAACATCATTGGAAATCCCTCTCGTCCCGTATCCACACGGAAACAACTTGCAACCGATGCCTTATGGTGCTTCTTCAACTCCGTACTCTCTAAGATCGAACCAAAAGATGTTAAAAACGCCATGAATGAAGATAGCTGGTTCAATGCTATGCAAGATGAAATTCATGAGTTCTATCGACTAGATGTATGGGTTAGTACACTCAGTGTGTGCTTGATTATTGCAAAATGGATCTTCAAAGTGAAACTTGATGAGCATGGTGATGTGTTGAAGAACAAGGCTCGATTAGTTGCTAAAGGATACCGTCAAGAGGAGGTATAGACTTTGAAGAATCTTTTGCTCCATTGGCTCGAATCGAGGCAATTAGAATCTTTTGGCTATCTTTGCAAGTAAGAACATGGTAGTCTATCAAATGGATGTAAAGACGGCATTTCTGAACGGAGATCTTAAAGAAGTCGTCTACGTCAGCCAAACTGAAGGATTTGTAAATCAAGAGCATCCTACTCACGTTTATCGTTTGAAGAAGGCCCTCTACGGTTTAAAGCAAGCTCCAAGGGCATGGTATGATACATTGTCAAAGTTTCTTCTATCAACCGGATTTAGCAAAGGAGCAGTTGATCCAACATTGTTCACCCGGAAGTCAGGCAAACATTTAATTCATGTTCAAATTTATGTTGATGATATTATTTTTGCCTCGACTGACCCAATGGAATGTGATCGTTTTCTAATGAAATGAGTTCAAAATTTCAAATGTCAATGATGGGACAAATGTCATTTTCTTGGGATTACAAATTTCAAAAGTCCGGAGGCATTTTCATAAATCAATCTAAATATGCAACTGAGATCTTAAAGAAATTTGGATTTGATTCAAGTGACCTGTTGACACTCCCATGATTGATCGAACCAAACTAGATGAGGACCACTCGGGGATCATGATTGACCAAACAAATATCGTAGTATGATTGGATCCCTGATGTACCTCACAGCTAGTAGACCGGACATCTTGTTATTTGTTTGCATGTGTGCTAGATATCAGGCTAAGCCTACTAAAAAGCACCTTGAAGCGGTTAAACGGGTTTTCGGTATCTCCAAGGAACCATCAATATGGGACTTTGGTACCCGAAGGACACTGGTATGTCACTAACGCCTATGCAGATCCGATCATGCAGGGTGTCAAGATACTCGTCGAAGTACATCCGGAGGTGCTCAATTTTTGGGTGATAAGCTTGTGAGTTGGTCTTCAAAGAAGCAAATGAGTACTTCTATTTCCTCTACAGAGGGTGAATACATAGCCATGTCATCTTGTTGTGCTCAAGTCTTATGGATGAGATCTCAATTATCCGACTATGGCTTTGAATTCAACAAAATCCCTCCGTATTGTGATAATAAAACTGCTATTGCTCTCTCGCAACAACGTTCAACACTCAAGAGCAAAGCATATCGACATTCGACATCATTTCATCAGGGAACAAGTGGAAAAGGTGTGGTGGAACTCTATTTTGTGAGATCTGAATATCAGTTAGCAGACATCTTCACCAAAGCTCTTTCAAGAGAACGTTTTGAGTTTATTCTTCCACGTCTTGGCTTGAAAAGTCTTCAACCGGAAACACTCAAACGTCTTCAGGAGGAAGACGAGGAGTAAAGGTCTATCTTCATCTATCTCTTGTATATATCTATTCGAAAATCAAAATACAAAATTATAAAACCTGTAAAATCCATAAAAATCGAAAAATTGAAAAATCTTCAAAAATATTGTCATTTTGTCATGCGTTTTTCTTGGTTCGATAATATCTACGGTCTTTGTGCTGTCATTCAAAGAATGACACGGGACTTTAGATGTTGTTGAATTCAAAAAAAAAATCAAAAATTATTTTGGGAAAGAGAAACAATGGTTTATTGTCATTTCAGGCAATAACCGCTTTTTCAAAGAAAGAACGAGCCATACTTTATCATGTTTTCAAAATTCCATGCTCGATTCTTTAAACATTTATCTGCGAAAACTAACTGCTTTGAAAAATAACTCGGATCTATTTTTGATAATCATCTGGACTTATTTGTCAAAATATCAATCTCTCAATCAACAACCTATGTCATTGATTGAGGGGAGAATGATTTCAATTAAATTAAAAAGTTATTTGGCATTCAATTGTTTTCAAAAGATATTCATGCATGTTTATCAATGGAGTTTAAAGTCTTAAAATCCGATCATTATCAGTTAAAACGCTTTCATAATCAAGTCACAATTCTCCTTAAAAGCTTTCAAAATCAATTTAAATCTATAAGAGATCACAAATCTCAAATGATTTGATAATTGTGATCGGGGAGAATGTGTGATTTAAATTGGATTTAAACGATAATTGGTAAATGGTTTTATAAGGATGTACAAGCTCTCCTTCCCACATGTGACAAACGATTTCAAATTTTCCATGCACATGTTGAGGGGAGCATCTATCTTAAACCTATGATTTGAAACGTGATAACTTATCTCAAGGTGCAAGTTCCCTCTAGTATGTGCAAAACTCTTTTCAAATCTCAAGGCACATATTGAGGGGAAACATGAAAACCTCATCCTTCCCCAAAATGCTTTATCTACTTGATTCGATTAGGGAAGTGATGTTGATATTTTTTAAAATGGTAATCAAAGAAGTTAATTCTTTCTCTTGCCTCCGTGTGGAAAACTATTTCAAATACGTGATTCACATGTTGAGGTTCTTCTTCTAAAAATATCAAAAACAATTCAGGTACAAAATGCTTTGATAAAATATCATAAGTATACGGATTGATTTTCAAATGGTTTTCAATTGGTTCCTATGGCAGATGAACAATACCAAAAGACCGACCAACTTTACATTATGTATGGTGATATAAGGACGATAAGGTTAGGTATGTGTTCCCATGATCCGCCAGAACGGAGGGATCTACCCAAGGACTATCCACTAGTTAGTGTAGAGTTCTTAGGTATGATGATAAAAGGAGAAAAATGAGATATGGGAAGAGTGCGGACTAAGACTGAGCTCTGGAATAAACCCAACAAGGTTCTTGCTATGAAGTCTCGGTAAGCACTGAAGGGGTTGAAGAATGAAAAAAAATTGAATGAGAAAAGGGTGAAAACAAATAGCCCTCCATTTATTCAACCTTAGAGCAGAAACCGGGTTCAATTCATATGCTACTAGTGGTAACATCGGTATTGAAGACAAGACGTCATGGACCCGTGGCCGCTGCACTTCAACTTTCCAAACCACTCAAGTTCCTCTTAAAAGGACTTGTTTCATTCTCACGGGGAACCGACATTATCTATCAACTTTCTCTTAGAGATTGTTGATATTGAAGGAGGAGACCCTCTCCCTAGTCTCCGATATAGGATCCAAATATGCACAAATTGAGTCTAGTGCCACGAGATCATCAATAAATCTCATTAGGACACTTTCAATGAAGACTCTCTGTTTCACACAATGTGGAAAGAGATTATATCTTGAGTCCTACGCATTATCCTTGTGGTATTGCGAACATCGAGTGATATGCAAACATATTCACAATGAAGATGGAAAGCCTTCAGGAGCCAACATCTAACAAGCTCCTGGTAGGTGGCATGTGAGATCTATTATCAGATCAACCATGTGACAAGCGAACGAAACAATGGGGCGATTCAATCTTTTGAATCAATCACGGTTCAGTTATGGATTGACGGATACCTTTGAAAAACCGGTCTTTGTGCTTTAAAACTCTTTTCATTAGCGCGTCGACCGTGTACTAATTTTCAAATCAAAAGGTGTTTTATGATTGATAATTGATTTTCATTAAAACCTTCGTTATATTGCAAAACAATTTCTATTGAGCAATACACGATTGTTTTTCAAATCTCTTTTCATCAATCGGTGGACTTAAATTATTTGGTTCACTCACTCCGTGTTGTCTTCTTTGAGACGTTCCAGTTTGAGAACGGCTAGAGCAGCTTGAAACCTGTCAAGGAAATTCTTCGAATTATACGATCACAGGCGTACTTATCTTGATCAACGGAACCGTGGGCGTGTACCTCAATTCAACGAAAGTGATCAAAGACACTTTCGTGCGCTTTATTGCTAACTGTTTATGCAGGTACACCCCGACGTTTGCAGCTGATCAGAATGGAGCGGTCAATCCATAGCCGCATGCTCACACAACACATTCATATCAAAGAAATCATGATTGGTGCATCAATGACTCGATATTTTAACTCCATGCTTCGCTACTGCTGCCAATATCATGAATCAACGAATGCTTCCTTACTCGATGAGAAGATATCATGATCGAATGTGAGCATGTCGGTCGAAAGTCACAACATCACATAATACCAACACCACAATGGATGTATCAGAGATTTTCTATTATGATCTCAAAAGCTGGCTCAACATTATTATCACGTGGATCGATAAAGACCTCCACTTGGATTAACCAAACATGCAATGAGTGGAATCAATGACTACGAGCTCCGGAGCAAAGTACTACATCAAGAATGCAAGATCAATTGTTAATGTAATATCCGATTGTATTCAATGTCATTTTAGTATATGGTTGAGGTGACCTCCCTTAGGGGAGATTGTTAGGAATTAGAAATTCCGGTATTAAAGAGTCGGTCACCTCAAGTATATGTAATCGTTAGAATGCTCGTAGTCATAGTTATATTTTAGTTAAGTAGTATTTTGATAAGTAACACCGTGGAGGACGAACGGGTCTTTACCCAGTATGCACGATCCACACCGTTGTGTGGCGTTTTATGTAAGACTATAAATACTCTCTACCTCCCAAGGTAGAGTTGGAGCTCATAATAATATCTTTCACTTTCTCTCACTAAGTTCCCTAAACCTCTAACTTACTCTCTCTAGAATTCCCTTATCGCCCACTTTGTGTTATGGTTTGATGTGTATGTGAAATCCAATATCTACAAGTGGGTTCCATTATGTTAGTGTTTTACACATATGCACATTTAGAATCCATTTAAAACTTGAGGTAAACAGCCATTGTTGCGTAACCAGTATTTTTCGCTTTGGTCTTAGTGAAGTCACTAGGTGAGTACACTTTCTTTGGAGATGTTTTTGCAGCAATGGGTGTTTCTCTGATTTATCGCAAAATTACCCATGCACCTTCCTAAATTCGATTTTTGCAACTATAGTGGACCTAGAGGGAGGGTCATTCTGATTTCTTAGAGCGAGCTAACAAAAGAATTTGCAACACATTTTCATGATTACGGACATCATACTTTTATGATAGCGTTCTGGACTTATCATTAGATTACCTTACGACATTAAATTACAAGTTGCCAAATTTGAATCTAAGCAGATGCAACATGATTTTATTCGATTTCTAAGATGAACTTCTACTTGATGTGGGACGAGTGCTTTCTTCCTATGTTTGCGAGATCCTAGTATTTTCTTTTGGTCTCTTTTTCTTGGATCTTCTAACATTAGTGGACGCAACTATTCTGTAGTGATGGAAGAAAGCAAATTAGTTTTCTGGCGAGTTTTGTCAATTATATACATGCGGGGAGCAATCACGTTTGTGTTACTAGACTTTCTAGATTCTTGTTTAGCTAGCTTTTCTTTAAGCTTAATGATGATGTGTTTTGATCTGAATGATGGAATTTAATCTTCCTTGTTCAGACATTTGTGAGTGTATTCAACATGGTGGTCAAGTTCTTTTGGCCGGAATGAGCGGTTTTAAGAATCAAAAATGCGTTTGATATTCTGTTTGACTTGTGTAATCTCTTGTTCATATTTGAAAATTTGACATTTTAACGATGCATTTTCATCATGGGAAATTGACTTTTTGTTGATATTATGACCGATCCAAAGACAACTCTTCCTTTTGATTTTGTAAAGCAATTTGATTCAATTTTAAAGGGACGACACCATTGAATTCTTTTGTTTAAGTTAAAATCTCCTTGAAAGTTTAGATTGAACATCATCATTTTGTGAAAAAAAATTCTCATTTTCCTCTTTTAATTTGTCAATTTCATGCCTTAACATCTGATTGTCCATTTCCGACGTTTGATCTATATTGAGATTCTTAGAAGTTAACACAATATCATTCGCAGAAGCAAATTCACAATATATAACCACATAAGCAATATTAGAAAAAAGAGCATCTTCTAACAATTGATCAAAGGCATTTTGAAGATCTTGGTTTTTGCATTGTTCTTGTGGCTGTTCTCAAGTGTATTAAAAGCTTCAACCATTGAAGTCACCTCTTATTGAATTCCCTTTCGATGTGTTGCACCAGACGCCAAATGTGCGACATGAGGTGAAATTTGGGTTTGAAACATTTTTCTTTGCTTTCTCTTGCATAGCGTTTGAAAATTAGATGCTTTTAACTCAGAATTTTTCTGAATTGCCGTTTCTAAAAATGAAATATCTTCCATAAACGTTTGAAAGTACCGTAATACTAAACAAGGTTTAGGAGTTTTTGGAAACAAGTCACTTTTGCAAGATGATGGTAAAGGACCATTTATTTGTGTAACACTGTGAACGGGAACTTCCACGCAAGATGCCTCAGTTATTTTAGAAATACTATACGATGGTGTTGAAATGGTATGCAGTTGTAAACATTTTTCTCTTGTGTAATCATATGGTAAAAATTCCATTTTAGGCAATTTTAGCGACTTGATCATCTTGTGCCATTGTTCCTCACAATCAAATACAACAAGTTGCATGCTTGGATTTAAAAGACATTGAGCAATATATAATTTGGGTATTTCCTTGAGAGCGTGTGAAAGCGTGGTGATTATACCCAAAGCAAAACGTTTTTGAGTCATGGGACTCGGTAGTAAAGTGAACAATTGAATTTGTTTCTTGAGTGGCCAATCTTATATACTTGATGTCAAAATCTTTTTAACCATCTTTCAATCGAAGAATTTCTCGATTTGATCATCAATGCATTTCTTAGATTTCTTCTTGATTGAAAATTTGACCAACTTTTTGAAAAATCTTGTTTGGTATTTGAAAGTTACGTTTGAAGATTTTCTATGTTTTTTACGGAATTCAGACTTTCTTGTTCAATTTAGAAATCTTTTTAGTTTGTTGGCCTTTAAAATTCGTGCATATGATGTTGAAAGTTTTGTTGGTTAACGTAAGATTTTGAAACCACCAAAATTGTTTCTAAATGTGTTTTGTTTCAAAATCATTTATTAAGCTTTTGACAACTCTCAAGTTCATGATCAAGGAGGTAATCTCAGCCCTTAGGTTTTGGTTGATCCCATTACATTTTGCAGTTTGGGCTTGCATTGGCAAAAGTAATGAATTAAGATATTCTGAATCTAAACCATGAATTGCTTCACTCTGTTCAATATGCTCATTATGTTCATCAGCACTTAGTTTATCAAATGTAACCATGGGGTTAATTTGATCAACTTCAGTATGATTAAACTCACTGCTGAAAGATAATTCAGTTCCTGGTGGTGCATAACCACTTAACATGGGTGGTGGAACTTCAGTGTATCCTATGCCAGAACCCTTTTTCATTAGTTGACATACTAAATCACAAGCATAAGTTAGTTTCTCAACCCTAACTACATGTTTCTCTTTATCATCAAGGGCTTCTTGTTTTACATTTTCAGCTTCTTCAAGTTTCTGCTTAAGCACCTTGATTTCTCTATCTCTAACATCAACCTCACCACCTAGAATGTTTATCTTATCAACATATTCAAACACACTTTTTACTTAACTCAAGTTTTCCTTCTACATTTTTAAGTCCAACTCTATATCCTACGTTATCCAGTTCAAGTCTTTCAACTTCTTTTCTAAGACTCTCTATCACAGCTTTGAGACCTTCTAAAGTATCCTGACAAGATTTATAAGAACAAACAGAACTATTTAAACTATTGGATACCCACGGAATCAGAACCGATGATGATGAAGCATATGCCATGAGAGCAAAGTTGTGCACTTTGGAAGCTTCACTTGCAAGAAAAGCAGCATTGGGCTCTTCTTCAATCGGTCACTCCATCATAGTCACCAAGTCCATCTTGAGCCACCTTTGAAGAAGGCTTTGGATCTTGATTTCCTTCAGAGTTTTCACAATCCTCTTTGGGCCTACACTCCCTTGCAAAGTGCCCCTTCTTTTTACAGTTGTAGCACTCCATCTTGCTCTTGTCAAACCCGACTTTTCTTTGACCATTGTACTTGATCTCCTACGGTTCTCCTAAAATCTCCTAGCTTGCAAGGTGAGCATTGCCATCACCAGAAGATTAATTTCTTTAAGATTATCGAGGATCAATTTGATCCAAATCCTGTTCAACCTTTGTAACCTGGTTGTGAGATCAGCTAGAAAAGCACAAATAGCACCATAACTAATGTTATACAAGGCAGTGGAAACATTAGTATTAGCAGTGAAAACTTCATAAGTAGTAGTGGTTGTTTCCTGAGTACTCTTGTTATTAGTAGACACAAAAGCATTGTTCTGAGTAGAAGAGGATGAACTAGCAAGATTCTTCTCAGACTCGTAGACCTTTAAGTTGTTGTAGAGATTATCCAAGGTCATCTTTTCAAAATCATCTTTGTTTCTCCAAACAACTGTGTGCATTGCCCATTCAGGTGCCAAGCTTCTAACGAACATGAGATTGATGTCTTCTTGAGGAACTTTATAGTCCACCAATTTCAAGTGACTGATGAGTTTCTATAGTCTGTTGTAAGTTCCATCAAGACTTTCTCCACTGAGAGTAGTGAAGTTTTCAATTTGATGCTTAAGCATGTTCTTCCTTGATTTTCTAGTAGCATCATTACCAGCAAATCTTTGTTCAATAGCATCCAGCAACTCCTTGGCAGTCTCATACTCTTGAAAGTCCAATGAATAGTCATTAGGTATTCCCATACTGAGAATACTATGAGCCTTGATATCCAGCTTCCTTTGAGCTTTATCATTTTCACTAACAATCCAAGTACTTTACCATTAGCACCAATCTTGGGTAAAGTATCACCCTTTTCAATGACCTCCCAAATGTTGGAGTCAATAATGCGAATGTATTGCCTCATCCTCATCATCCAAACCTCATACTCTCCCTGCTTCAGCATGGGCACCTTAGAGGGAGTAACCATGTTAGTTTCGTCACTCATCTTGATCTTGTTGAATTAGAACAAATCTGAATCAAACACAGCTTCTTCTTATGTACTTAGCATCACATAACTGACTGACACTGATGAGATTGTATTTCAGACCATTGACATAAGCTATTCTAGAGAAAACTATTCCATTGTAGTTTACTGAACCATAACCTTTAGTGGGACATGATGAGTTATCACCAAATACTACCTTGGGTCCAGGTTCCTTTACATACTTGTGCAGATATTCCTTAACACCAGTCATGCTTCTTGAACATCCACTATCTAGATGCCAAATACGCTCCCTAGCGTGTCTCTACACAAATAGTAAACTGAATTAGTTTCTCTTGCTGGCCCATATACTAGTGGGCTTGGGTCTCATGGTCTGTTTGAACTTAGCAATTAATTCATGGTCAGTGGTTAAGTGAAGTGTGATACCACAGGTTTTGCATTTGCTTCTGAGAAGACTTCATGATGCGGGGTTGTTTGAATTCTCCTTGCCTGGATGACACTATCATGCTGAGATGTCTCATAAGCTGGATTTCCACATATATCACAGCAAGAGTTCATGAGACAGTCATCAGGAAGATAATCATTATAGCCACAATGTGGGCAAGGAGGAAAAGGTTTGGCTTTAGGTCTTTGACCTTGCTTTGAGGATGAAGCATACTGATAACCAGTATTGATGTGAGTTGCTTCACTAAATGAACTTACATACTATAAGTGGTCAAAAGTTCTATGATCTTCCTTTTCGCAGATCATGCAAAAAAGGATTCTGTAGCAATTATCAGTGGTATGACTGGTATAATGGCACATATAACACTTCTGCTTGGGCTTGGTATTAGATTTTGACCTTGATGAACTAGAGGAGGCTGACTTAGTTTCCTTGATTTTTGAATCAGAAGCTTTCTCAATAGAGTTCATTTTGTCAGTCAACTTCCTCACAAGTTCAGTCAGTTCATGTGGATGGTTCGAGCCGGTAGGGCTGAAGATGTTGAAGTCTCAGTGGAGACAGAGTCTTGGGTTGGTTTGTTGGTCTTTTAGGATGGTTCTACCAAGTCGGACCTTTCTTTTGGTGAGGGAGGGTTGAATTTCAAGGGAGTAAGCTGAGCTAGGTGCAGCCTGAAGAGGTTTGGGGTGGGCGGTGCTTGAGATTGACTTTAGACTCAGAGATGTGTTCTATACTACTGGGCACTTCAGGAAGTCCAAGCATGTTCTTAAGAGCTTGGCTTTCAGGCTCAAGTATTCTTCCAGAATCGAAATTTGGAAGCTTACCCTCAAGGTTTAACCTTTCAACCCAATCACTGGACTTGGGCATTGACTCCTTATTGGAGAGCATGCCATCAGACACAAATGGTTTTGGACCTTGGTCTTTATTGAGAGAATCAGGGAGACGATCTTCACCTATGATTCTCTTTTTGCTACTGGGGGCTCCAACAATATCAAAGACTCTAGGATTCATAGCAGTCCAACTTTCAATGATATCTTTTTCTTTTTTAAGTTCTTCCTAAAGAGCTTGATTTCTTTTAACTAGTTCAGTGTTTTGAATTTCATTATGACCTCAAGCTTGGCTTGTTTTAAAAGAAGTAGTTCATCCCTACACTTGTTTAAATTAAAACTTAACTTGTTGTATTTAGAAAAAAGATTTAGTCATTGCTCTCTACAAACTTAAGGTCAACATTGATAAAGTTCATAAGGACTTGTCGAATCATCATCCATAGAAAGTAAGATATTTACCTTCTTCATTATGATATTGACCCATTCTCCATTCCTGGCATGATTCTTTCCAACAGCTAGCTTTTCCTCTTCTGAGAGAGCCATCAGTGCACTAACTTGCACCATTTCATCGTTTGAGGCTGGCTCTTCATCCATCAAAGACTTGCAACTAGACCTTTTTTACCTGCACAGTTAACATTGTTTGTTGTTTCTTAGGGAGTAGCCTCAAGCAGTGCTAGCTTAGCCTTGGCTTTCCTATACTTAGCTTCAAAATCGTGATTTGTTTTGGTGAACTTGTTTTGAAAGTTTTGATGAGACTGATAGATTTTGGTTGAAATTTGCTAAAGCCTAAGGTGATTTGACCTGAGGGTTTGTAAGAGGGTTAGAAATTGTTTTGAAAAACAGTCTTTAGCAAAATGACCTCTTTTGTGACACTTAAAACATTCAGTGTCCTCATTAGCTTTAGCATTTGAAAAACTTTTTTCTTATTATGAACCTTTTAGAGTTAGCAAGGAGTGCCCTTTCCGAAACTCAATGTTTAAGTCATTGGTACTCGCTTGTTCTCTCATTAGCCTCATCATCAATTTTCACGAAAATCTTGAACCACACTATTAGAATAAAAGGTAGTTGTCTTTGGTGTTGAAGTGGTGGTGGGGACTTCTTGACTTCCGAGACTTTTCAAGTGATTATCTTCTGTTGATGAGTTTTCCTCATAGAAAATTTCCCATAAATTTTAGGAAGTTCAAGATTCTGGATATGATTAGCATTCCTAAGTCCCTGAGAGAAATTCAACCACTTCTAGGGGAGGCTATTGAAAAAACCAACATTGATTTCATGTTTGGACAATTTTACACCATCATTTGATAGTTCATTTAACAAAGTTTTATACCGGGTGTAAGTTTGAGACTGAGTTTCTGAGTCTTTAGCCACGAAGGTGTTATACTCAAGTTTAGTCCATAATCCGTTTTTCCTTGGTAGGGACCTTCATAGCTGGACCAGTCATTCCAGGTTTGTTTAGTTGTACTACAGACCAATGCAGACTCCAACATCATCAGGGAGGACAAGATATGATGATGCTTTTGAGCCTTTGGTCCTGGTTGACCACTCTTCTCTCGTCCTGAGTCCACTGAGCTTCAGGTTGGGGCAAACCTTCAGCAGTATTTGGGATAAATGGACCGTCATTAATGCACTTAATGTAGTAAGGTTCCATCCTAGTCAAATAGCAAAGTATTCGCTTTTTCCATTTGTTAAATTTGCCAACTTCTAGTCGAGGGGCAACAGCAGAATAGGCTCCACCCTTTTTATCGATAAGTTGGGGCACATCACTTTCAGCCATTAGGAACCTGATTTAAAAACGTTTTTGAGTGGCTTAGAAAAGGGTTTTATCATCAGCCTGCTCTGATACCACTTGTTATTCCCGTTTCACAATCGTATAAAAACAATAAAAACAACAAAAACAACTAATTGTGAACAATGACTAAAAAGATGCAAGTAAAGATAACTTTTAACAAGATAAACACACTGAACAATGACTAAAATGAATCAAAAAGAATACATTACCCCAAGTACTTGCGGAACAGTACTTGGGATTGAAATGACAAGTTTGGTACGAATCCTCACTAAGCTTAGGCTAAGTCTAAGCACAACTACACAGGAACCACTGAGCTATCTCAGGGACATAGTTGTATTTTGGAGGTGAAAGATTGCGTGTTGTGTGATTTACAATTAATGCACAAGCTTAAAATCTTTCACTCAATCTCTATGCTATTTATACAAGGTTTTAACTCTATCCTAGGATAAGCTGACAGTTCTGAGAAGATAAAATCTTACGATGTATTTTATCTCATTTATTTGCTATTTAGAGTAAGTGACAAGGCGCTTTCTTCTTGTCGGTGATGACATTGAGCCGATAGTTAACGATTAGGAAAAGTTTGACTTTGGTTGATAAAGACTTACGTCTTATCATTCAAACTTATCCCACCTTGTCCCACTCATTCTTCAGTTTTCATAGCCTTCAGTCTTCATATTCAGTTTGTCTTTAGTGGTAGTAGTTGGTGAGGAGTTTTCGGATTCAGTGAGTTATTGTCATCACTCATTGAATCCACCATCTTCTTCTTGACTCGGTCTTCACCTCTTAAGTTCCGCCTTACTGGGTGGAGAGACTTCTTCTTTGTCTCTTACTGAGTATCCCGAAGACACTCACTGAGCGACTATGCGCTCAATGACTTGTTAGTGTTTAAAAGACTAACCAATTAGGGTATTTTCTTTTCAAATCCTAGAATCAAGGGGTTTGGGTATTCACTGAACCGCGAAACACTAAGTCTTTGGACTTATACAAAAGTACGATATAATGGACGATAATTAAAGGTAAATGTTTGGATTGGTGAATCCAATACCTCAATCAAAACTTTGTTAATTTAATCTTTGTGAATCGGTTAATAATTTTTTTTTATTAAAACTATTGATACGAAGTTGTATGCATGCTTCTACGTATATATTTTGGTTATACACATCAAAATTAGTACCCTTAAAATAAAGTTAATGCCATCTAGTTAAAGGAACACTTGAAGTTGCAATTTACGTCATGTGAGAACTTGGCGAGATTGTGATGTAAAGGTAAATCTTAATGTTGTGTGAGACCTCAACTGGACACATTTGCAGTTCTTTAAATTAGACGACTTAAATTGAGTAGTAAGTGAGACCTAGACTCAAGGCATAAGATGGGGATAAAACATGTTTACGTTGTAATACTTTTTGGCAATGTAAATCCCATAATGATCTAGGAATTGGAAAATGTTTGGCAATTATTGTTCGACAGATTACCTTATTATGTGTTTTCATGCTAGCAGATCAACTGATGTAATGGAACTATGATAATTTGGATCCTAGTTTTCAAGAAAATTCTATGGTTATATGAATATTTCTTTGAGTATTTTATTTTCTTGAAAAGTTTAATTATCGAAAATACTAATATTGAATTTTGCTAATTCTTTAAATGTATTAATGTAATATTAAACTGTAAACGTGGGTTATTATTGTATTAGTAAATTGATCTACACCTGTAAGGGTTTTTATTAGAGTCAACTTTACTAGAAGAATAAACTTATTCCTCTTTTCATAAAAAAGAGTGAGATCCAATCATATTCCTTTTCATGAATGAGAAAGGTGTGATAGGAAAATTAGAATTGTCTAAATTCTAAATACATAACTCATAAGCAAATTTTAATAGTTAAGAAAATTTCATATTTTCTTAGTTATTAAATTAGAAGCTAGACTAATTTATCGCAAAATTGATAAAAGAAAAACTAGCATAATTTATCTAGTTGTTGTGCTTTGATCATTTATAGGTACTACATACAATTGTTGGAATGGTAGACCTATTAAGGAAGAAATTGCATGCCCAATTTTTTAAGTTAATAGCATTGATGGATAATCCATCATCTACATAGTAGATTACACTCTTTTAGTACATAAGTTGTTGTTATGTATGGACTTTCTCAAAGGTGTAGGAAAGTAAATAGCACACTATTTTCTTTCACTGGTTAATGAAACACTTACGATGTTTTCAAATCCAGTAGGAGCATTGTGTTCTTATTATGTGTTGATTATGTGATTCGGGAACCAATTGATAATTGATAATTTATAATTTATGTTGATCCCGAATCACATAATCAACTAATTTAAAACTAATTTATAAAACATGGGTTAGAAATAATCCAGCGCTTACAAGTTTGAACTTCGAGAGTGTTAACAACATAGTGTGAAAACACATCTCTAACTCTCACAAAGGCTGTTCCTAAACTGGAGTCCCACAAGTGAGATAACGCGATGTACCGAAATACACCTACGGTTCAGATGAGTGCTGAGGTACACGAAGCATCACCCCACTGTAGAGCCGTTTGAGACACACTAAGCGTAACCACAAGGAGTTCTGAAGTGACCTGCTGTCGGTACGTTTGATGTTGACCCTGGCAGGAATTTCCATTCAATCACAGAGGATCACAATTGTGAATCCCCTCATAAATGTTCTGGCAGATTGCTAAGATCTGCGTAGGAATCTGGAAAAGTGTCACTTGTGTTCTTATTGTTTGAACAACAAGTGATGAAATATTTAAGTGTTCCTAAGAGATCTTTTGATGAATATCATGGCTCTAGACTCGATTAGTGCGCTTTTGATTTTCGTAAGCGGAGACTAGGGAGAGGGTCTCCTTCTTCAATACCAACAATCTCTAAGAGAGGGTCGATAGATTACGTAGGGTTCCCTGTGAGAATAAAACAAGCTCTTTTGAGAGAACTTGAGTGGCTAAGAAGGTTTAGTGCATTGCGTCACTGGGTCCATGACGACTTTGTCTTCAATACCAGTGTCATCTTGTGACAACCAGTAGCATATGAATTGAATCCGGTGTCTGCCCTAAGTTGAATAATTTGAAGGGCTATTTCTTTTCACCCTTTTCTTTAACTTTTCTTTTTAATTCTTCAACTCCTTCTTTCTCCGATTCTCATTTTCTCCTTTTTCAATCATACCTAAGAACTTCTAGATACTAACTATTTGTGATGTCCTTGGGTAGATCCCTCCGGCTCTGGCGGATCATAAGACGTTTATTCCTAAACTTAGTCACCTTATAACTCCATGACTATCCTATGTTGCCACAAAACCTTTTCTTGAAAAATCTCTCAATATGTTTATGATGAAAAACATGTTTTGCTAACACCTTGAGAGTTTTTGGTTTTTAGAAATACTCCCCCTCCACATGTGCTTATGAGTTTTTGAAATCTGAATCGCAGAGAGGGAAAAGTTCGCACTTTTGAATTGATCGACTCTTGATAGACAATTCCCCGCGAGACACGGTTACGTTGTATAGTTAAAGAGTTCCATTATCAGCTTTTAGGTGACAACTAGCTCTAATAACTACCTTGAAGATGTAAACTCTCCTTGAAAAGGAGGTTAGACCCGTCAAAGTTCATGTCAATCAAGAGTGTCTCGGATTGGTACATTCTACTAAGATAAGTCTTGAGAGACAAATCTTTTCGATTACTGACATTCAAAGATCGTCAATTCATTGGTGATATCTGAGTCGAACACGTTATGAGATTCCATAACTTCCTGATCAACAATTTTAATCACATTTCTCCCCCTCAAAAATAGCATATGTGTGTTGTTTTTGAAAACATGGTGATTAAAAATATGCTTTTTGAGGTGTTTGAAATTCTTTTGGGAAGCTTTCGCTCCTTTAATTAGGATTGAGGCACTGAAACGTACCACAGGGTCCTTTCTTTTGAAAATCGAGATTTGTTGCGAATCACAGTGCCTTTAGCGTCTATTTTGTTTTTCAAATTCATTTCAGCTTGATAACATAGACCCAATAAAGTTTCTCAACAAATTCCCTGACATCAAGACTTTTAAACTGATTCATCTTGAGAAACCGTAAGAGATTTACTGCAATTCTCAACAATCTTCCCAATCCGCACTGCATGTCTTTAGAAACTTCTCCATACACTTCCTTCTGATGAAGTTTTTGAATCAGCTTCCCCCCAAACTGACAGTCGTCTTCATCAGATTCAAATTTGATGTAGTTAACATGTCTTCTAACTTTTTACAGTTTTAAGTGCACATCAAAATTTGTAGATGAACAATAAACCACATCAAGCAAATCTGAATTGTCACGTAATCACAGTTGTACATAATGCAGAAAATTGGTTCTGGGTAACATGCAAGAAATCAAAAAGATCTTCTCACGTATGCAGATACTTCACACCAAACAAACCTTGAGAGATGAAATAATACTCCTTCCCCCTAATTGTTGCGGTATATCGAATAATAATCGTGTATATGCGAATACTCGATAAAATGATCGTGTGCGAGGCATCATAATACAGTTAAAGCATCATATGTAGGTAACTTCACACAAAATAACCCAGCGAAAGTTGAAACGATAACACCAAAGTAAGACGTTTGAACCACATATCGTCTCATTTCTTCCCCCTGATTGCAGAAACTCGTGAAGGAAAAGAGTTTTCACAAAGAAGGCAAAGAAAGCACATGACATATACTCTCTTCCCCCCGATGTTTTCGATGAATCGAAACATACACCACGTATGTTGATGATGAAATCGGAGCAACGTAACGTGTCGTTCAATTAATCAAAGAGGTATGAAGTACCATAAATATCTTGTGAGAATCAATTCTTGATAAAACATCTGAACTTGTTCATTATGTTGATCATCAGTTGTGTCATAGTTGTTGGAAACAATTTGATCTACTGTTATCAAAGATTCGATTGAAGGTGCATCTCTAGCAACAGTTGTTGTTGTAGATTCAGGGTGTATCTAGAATTAGAATATGATCAGGTTGTGCAGCGGAAACATTAGATACATCTGAAGCACGGCTTTCTAAAGAATCTCTAAACATTGGAGCAAACAAAATTTCCAATTCTTGACGATTGAGTACAATGGTGATGCAGCTGATGGATTATTATGTTTTAGACAGTGAAAGCGGGTCCTAAGCATTTGTACTTAGAAGCCATTGCTGAAGTGCGGGTCCTGAATTATTCGAAGCCATTGTTGTTGTACCTGTATAGAAAGTAGGACGGGAGAGATAGAGACAGACATGGATTCCCAAGTGTAACTGGGTTCTAGATGTTAGAAGCATAAAGTTGCAGTGTCAATTATCTTATTGACACCTGAACACCTTTGTGTTGTTGCAATTGTTTAATATCTTGCCGTAGGAATCCACCTAAGACCAACAGTTTTTAAAATTCTACCCGTGGGTATCCACCTAAGATTAGATCTAGGAAATGCTGAAACTTCTTTTGGAAAGAGTCTTTGTCCTATATTAATCCACCTATTAGGTTTTCGAAATTTGTTTCTCAGTTCAACGGGTCTATTTCTAATTGTCATTGACTACACTTAGGTCTGTGCAATACACTAAAGAAGGCATCACACGCAGGTCGTGAACCTAAGATTCCATCCTTTTGGAGTAGTGCCCTTTTTCTAGCCTTTTTCTAGATCATAGTTCTTATGCAGCGTCATTTGAATCATATGAATCTTTAATTTTAATGCTCGGTTTTAGACACGGTGTTCGAACTAATCCTAGATGGGCGATTGCAACTACTTGTTGAGGTTTAACGACGAAGCAGTATTTTTCTCGAGGCCAAGAATGTGGAGTGACTGGATTTGACAAATGATTATTCTCAACAACTTGGGAGGCAAACCGTGGTTTTGAAGATTTTGATCGTTCAGATTTAAAAGCAGTTGGTTGTCTAACTACTGATTGATTTCTGATTGGTTGTGGTGACGATTTCCCCAAGATTGTTGGTTTTGTAAACTTAGTATCCACACTCTTGCCAGTTAATCTTCTCAATTTGTTTTGTAAAGCAACATGTGCAAGCCCCTTTGCTTGAATTTGAGCCTTTAGATGCTCATTTTCTTTTACTAATGTATCCACACGATTACTTTGCATTTTAACTTCAAGAGATTTGCAATGTGCCTCTAGTTTTGAAAAATCTTTATGAAATTGAGCAATGGTCTTTTTGAGAAGAATGTTTTCAGATTCAAGAATTTGATTTGCGATTCAGTTGTATTGTTTGCAAGTAAGGGTTCATACATGAGGGAAGTTGTGCGGACATTGTGCAACACGGTCAACCTCTCCTTCATTTGAATTCAGGTTGCTCGGTTTGTTTTGCATTTACAAGCGAGTATGAACAACGATGGTGTACCTCAACCATCTGTTCTTTGTCAAAGGTAGGCTCTGTGTCATAGGTGGGAACGATATCTTCCTCAACCATTTGTTCTTCATCAAAGTTGGGCTCGGTGTCATAGTTGGGTATGATATCTTCCCCAAATCTGCTGCTGTCATCCTGCTTTTCCAAGGTAGGCTCTGTGTCATAGGTGAGAACGATATCTTCCTCAACCATTTGTTCTTCATCAAAGTTGGGCTCGGTGTCATAGTTGAGTATGATATCTTCCCCAAATCTGCTGCTGTCATCCTGCTTTTCCAATGCTACAACCTCATTGTTCGTATTACTGACATTTGCAGTATTCTCATCATTTTTTACTAGCCTTTGAGCATTCCTTCCTTGTACATCAACTCTTTCACCTTGCAGGACTACTTGATTTCGTGGATCAGATGAAGTCTGACTCTTTGAATTCTTAAATTGTGAGATCATCTTAGTCAGTAACATCATTCCTTTATTTAATTCCACAAATGCATTTGCATCTTCAGAATCATCAGTAGCAAGGTTTGGTGAAGAAGGTTTTAAGCAGTAGATGGAAGGTGAGGAGATTTGTGAAAGCATTAGAGACATTGATATAGTGAATTTTAATTTTCCCTCCAAAAATAATTATGAAAAATTTTCTCCCCCAAAATTTTAAATTCACTATAAAATGCAATTCTAAGGTTGTAAAAAAAATTTGAGGTTGTAAAATGCAATTCTAAGGTTTGACCAAAATTTTCACAGTTAAACAAAAATTTGAATTTCGCGTAAAAATTGAACGTTTAGTCTCCCATAGAAATTAAATTTTACTCAAATTTTCCCGCCAAAAAACTGTTTTTTAGGTTTATGTAGATTAGTAGCGGAAATCCAAACTTGCAGAAAAACAAACTCGCAGAGAAGAAACTCGCAGAGAAGAAACTCGCAGGAAACAAACTCGTAGGAAACAAACTCGCAGGAAACAAACTCGCAAGAAACAAACTCGCAGGAAACAAATCAAACTCGCCAATATTCAAGAAACTCGCAAAAATACAAGGCAAACTCGCCAATATTCAAGCGAGCTAAGCCAAAATACAAGGCAAACTCGCCAATATTCAAGAAACTCGCAAAAATACAAGGTAAACTCGCCAATATTCAAGCGACTTCAAACTGCAAACTTCGCAGAAATTCAAATAGAAACTTCGCCAAACTTCAACAGAAACTCGCCCAGAATTCAAGAAACTCGCGGAATTCAAGAAAGCTCGCCGAATTCAAGAAACTCGCCAGATTTCAGAAGAAACTCGCCAGAATTCAGAAGAAACTCGCCAGATTCCAACAGAAACTCGCTAGAATTCAAGAAACTCGCCAGAATTCAACAGAAACTCTCCAGAATTCAAGAAACTCGAAAGATTTCAGCAGAAACTCGCCAGAATTCAACAGAAACTCGCCAAACTTCAAGGAAACTCGCCAGAATTCAAAGAAACTCGCAAAAGTTCATGAGAAACTCGCAGAAATTCATGAGAAATTCGCCAAACTTCATGGCTAACTCGCCAAACTCGCAGAAACTCATGAAAAACTCACAGAAACTCGCAGAAACACGTATTCAGTCCAAAAAGTTCATAAATTTCAATCTAAAACACGTTTTTAAGTCCGGATTTCTATTAAATCTAATCAATATAAACCTAAATTATCCCTTGGCTCTTGATACCACTTGTTAGGTCACCATTCTATCACATCAATATGTATTACTAGAGAGAGAAAGTTATAGAGAGAGAAAGTGGAAGGAACTAATGAATGATTAATGAAAATGATAATTGCAATTAGAACCAACAACCAATTAAGTGTGATTATAAATTATAAAACATGGGTTAGAAATAATTAGTATAAATTAAGTGTTCTTAAATCCAGTAGGAAACCAATTGATGGATCGTATAAATTAGTTGATTATGTGATTCGGGAGGTCGGGGATGATGATAGTAAATTACATCCATGGTTAGAGAGAGAAAGTAGAGAGAGAAGGGATAACTAGGTGTCTTATTGATTAATTAAAAGGATAAGATTACACACTAAGCATCACCCTCCTAGTGAAGTCTAGGAGGGCTTATATAGGACACCAAACACATGACTTTACATAAATGACAGTTTCAGTCCATGTGTTTGTGCCTTACAATAAAACTATTGTAATACCGAATATGTTGTCACATTTTCGTGTTAGGATGATTCCTAACAATCTTCCCCCAATGTGGCAACATATGGGATTACTTACAACATTTCCTACAAGTACAAATACAAATAAAGAAAGGTTTTCATATGCTCTTCGAATGCTGAGGATGTCTGCAGTTGACGATCATTGTCTTCATCTTGTACCTCGGCTTGAGAACATTTTCTTTACTTGTAGGAAAATGATGTAATATGTATGAATTGGATTAACTTCCCCCCAATTCATACTGCATGTTTTTAGCAGCTTCTCCATACACTTCTTTTTGGCGAAGTTTCTGAATCAGCTTCCCCCCAAACTGACAACCGTCTTTAGCAGATTCGAAACTTTGACGTAGTTAACATGTCATCTAACTTTTGAAGTTTTAAGTACGCATCAGAATTTGTAGATAACACCGTAAACCATACCAAGCAAATCTGACTAGTCACTTAATCACAATTGTGCACAATGCGGAAACTCCGTTCGGGGGTAACATGCAAGAAATCAACAAGATTTTCTCACACAAGTAGGCTACTTCACACAAAACAACCCGGAAAAGTTGAAACGATAACACCAAAGACACAAAACAATACCACTGATCATCTCTACGGACATATCTCCGGCAGTCATAAAAATTAAAGCTCGATCACGAGAACCTTTGTGCGTCCCTCGATGTGCACATTTCTTCCCCCGATTGCGGATACTTATGGAAAAGAGTGTTTTCGCAAAGAAGTCGAAAAAATACAAAGCAACATCCACTCTCTTCCCCACGATGTCTTCTCGGAATCGGAAGCATACACACTATGTTTACGATGGAAACGGAGGCAGCGTAACCCGTATGTCCAAATGTCGAATAAGTGTGAAGTACCATAAATCTCTGTGAAGCATGAAATATCCCGTGAGAATCAATTGTTGATAAAAATTCTCTACTCTTTTATACTCCTCTCAACTAACTCTTTACCGACCCCATTATCATTCTGAAGGCTCTTTGTAGTGACTACTGATGGAGAAAACCAATATAGACGAACTTGATCTGAAGTAAAATAACCCGAACTTGTGACTTAAGCTTGCACTAATGTCTGACGAAGAACCAATACTGAAAATTTCAATAAAAGTAGAAACATATACCCATCCATCCATCCTTAATTGTATATGAACTTCTCTCGAATTATCCACAACTTGTTGTGACACTTGAGCACTACAACGTAACTCCTTTAAAGTGATAGCTATACGCTGTGAGCACAACAACGTAACTCCTTACATCAGGTATAACTAGACAACTCAAGTCTTTGTCATTCGTAATGGTTAAAAACTCGAACAAGGATCTCGAAGAATCATGCATCCAACCAACCCCGATATCTTCAAGATACTAAGTACACGCACCCGTGAAATTCCACTTCAACCTCAAATAAATAATAGTGAATAAACTCCGTAGTCATCTCTTGCAGTTTAATACCCAAAATCTAGCCTTTTTGACAATTTTAATGAATCTTGATAATGGATTAATCCCGATCTTGTCAAAAATGCATAACCCCAAAAATAAATTTACGTTGACATTTCGAACCCCTAATATAACCATTTAAGTCTATATTGTTTTGGCACTAATGTTAACGACCGGGTAGATCTCGTCCTAACAAGTCCAAACCAAATGTTAATAATATCAACCCATAACCAAAGATCCGATTATAACCCAATAAGCCCAAGAACTTAATATATGAGGCCCGATCCATAACAAATCAGGTAAGGGTTAAAATTAAGGAGGATATAAAGAGCAGCAACCCTAATTTCTCATTTGTCTAAACCTAAACACATACTAAAAACATTATACTCCGCCTACCATCCATATCTTATCCTCCCAATCTCATCACACTCATCATATCACAAACCAAATCCCAAACAAACCACTCACTACATCTCAGTTAACCCTCACCATCTTGAGTCCGAATATCAAACAAGAAACCATACTCCTTTATTTTCTAATCGGCTCAACTAAAACCAAGTACCAACACACCCTTGCTGTAGTGTTTTTCATGCCTTCAAAGGCTTCTAGACCTCTTAAAGAGGTCTCGGGTAAGGTGTATTAGATAGATTTGTTTTTGTGTCTTGATTTTTTTTTTTTAAACGAACGATTGAAAGAATAAGATATAAACGTTTTGTTCTTTCTCAACATGTTCGAAAATTGAAACAAGATCTGTGATGATTTTTTTTTTCTTTTTTTTTCTTTTCGTGGTTAGATCTTTGAAGGTCTATGGGCTATTGTACCACACGAAAGAGAAAGACTGAGATCTTATATTAATTTAGTTTGTTTCGAGTCATATTTGTTGATGTATTGGGTTGAGTTTGATGTTGTATGAGGCGATGGGAGTAGATTAGCTAGGAATTAGATTTTGGTTATATGTTGTTAACGAGAGATTCTAACGGGTTTTTAGGATAGATGGTGTTTGATAAGTTGTTGGTTTGGATATGGCTTATTCTTTTCTGGTCTTCTCGATTATATTACTCTTCTTTTTTTTTCGTTTAAACTGTTTAAGACCGATTGAGGATTGCTGCAGTCGAGGTTATGGGTGAAACTGAGTTTAAATGAGCAAACTCGCAAGTATTCAAGTGCAGAAAATTAGAAACTCGTTGATCTTCATAAAACAATTGTAACTCGCTAATCTTTAATTAGAAAGTTGCTAACTCGCAAACTCGAAAGATTATACTGGCTAACTCGCCAATCTTCAAGTCGGAAAAAAGTGTAACTCGCAAATCTTCAAAGAAACTATGCAAACTCGCAAATATTCAATGAAAACTATGCAAACTCGCAAATATTCAATGAAAATTGTGCAAACTCATAAACTTTGAAGATTATGTTGGCTAACTCGCCAATCTTCAAGTGCAGAAAACTTGGAACTCGCTAACCTTCAAATGAAACCCGAAAAGACCGGAAAAACCGAGACCAACAAAATGGGATTTTTAGCACTATAACCACGGATCTAATAAGTTGAACCACAAGATAAAACCACAGACGAGATCTATCAGACCATAAAAAAAAACCATTTAAAAAACTGTCAAAATAATATGGTAAAAACAGTTAAAAAATGATTTTTTTTGACAAGATTTAACCACAAATCAACCAATGATAATAACCTGGCTCTGATGCCAATTGATGGATCGTATAAATTAGTTGATTATGTGATTCGGGAGGTCGGGGATGATGATAGTAAATTACATCCATGGTTAGAGAGAGAAAGTAGAGAGAGAAGGGATAACTAGGTGTCTTATTGATTAATTAAAAGGATAAGATTACACACTAAGCATCACCCTCCTAGTGAAGTCTAGGAGGGCTTATATAGGACACCAAACACATGACTTTACATAAATGACAGTTTCAGTCCATGTGTTTGTGCCTTACAATAAAACTATTGTAATACCGAATATGTTGTCACATTTTAGTGTTAGGATGATTCCTAACAATCTTCCCCCAATGTGGCAACATATGGGATTACTTACAACATTTCCTACAAGTACAAATACAAATAAAGAAAGGTTTTCATATGCTCTTGAATCTTTGAGGATGTCTGCAGCTTGACGATCATTGTCTTCATCTTGTACCTCGGCTTGATAACATTTTCTTTACTTGTAGGAAAATGATGTAATATGTATGAATTGGATTAACTTCCTCCCAATTCATCTTGCATGTTTTAGCAGCTTCTCCATACACTTCTTTTTTGGCGAAGTTTCTGAATCACTTCCCCCCAAGCTGACAACCGTCTTTAGCGATTCGAAACTTTGGCGTAGTTAACATGTCATCTAACTTTTGAAGTTTAAAGTACGCATCGAATTTGTAGATAACACCGTAAACCATACCAAGCAAATCTAACTAGTCACTTAATCACAATTGTGCACAATCGGAAACTGTTCGGGGTAACATGCAAGAAATCAACAAGATTTTCTCACACAAGTAGGCTACTTCACACAAAACAACCCGGAAAAGTTGAAATGATAACACCAAAGACACAAAACAATACCACTGATCATCTCTACGGACATATCTCCGCGGTCATAAAAATTAAAGAAGCTCGATCGAGAACCATTTGTGCGTCCTCGATGTGCATTTCTTCCCCGATTGCGAGATACTTATGGAAAAGAGTGTTTTCGCAAAGAAAGTCGAAAAAAATACAAAGCACATCCACTCTCTTCCCCACGATGTCTTGGCGAATCGGAAGTATAAACACTATGTTTACGATGGAAACGGAGGCAGCGTAACCCCGTATGTCCAAGTAATCGAATAAGTGTGAAGTACCATAAATCTCTGTGAAGCATGAAATATCCCGTGAGAATCAACTGTTGATAAAATTCTCTACTCTTTTATACTCCTCTCAACTAACTCTTTACCGACCCCATTATCATTCTGAAGGCTCTTTGTAGTGACTACTGATGGAGAAAACCCAATATGACGAACTTGAGACTGAAGTAAAATAACCCGAACTTGTGATTTAAGCTTGCACTAATGTCGACTAAGAACCAATAATGAGAATTTCAATAAAGGTAGAAACATATACCCATCCATCCATCCTTAATTGTATATGAACTTCTCTCGAATTATCCACAACTTGTTGTGACACTTGAAACACTAGCGTAACTCCTTTAAAGTGATAGTTATACGCTGTGAGCACAACAACGTAACTCCTTACATCATTTATAACTAGACAACTCAAGTCTTTGTCATTCGTAATGGTTAAAAACTCGAACAAGGATCTTGAAGAACCATGCATCCAACCAACCCCGATATCTTCAAGATACTAAGTACTGCGCACAGTGAAATTCCACTTCAACCTCAAATAAATAATAGTGAATAAACTCCGTAGTCATCTCTTGCGGTTTAATACCCAAAATCTAGCCATTTGACAATTTTAATGAATCTTGATAATGGATTAATCCCGATCTTGTCAAAAATGCATAACCCCAAAAATAAATTCGTTGACATTTGAACCCCAAATATAACCATTTAAGTCTATATTGTTTTGGCACTAATGTTAACGACCGGGTAGATCTCGTCCCAACAAGGCCAAACTAAATGTTAATAATATCAACCCATAACCAAAGATCCGATTATAACCCAATAAGCCCAAGAACTTAATATATGAGGCCCGATCCATAACAAATCAGGTAAGGGTTAAAATTAAGGAGGATATAAAGCGACAACCCTAATTTCTCATTTGTCTAAACCTAAACACATACTAAAAACATTATACTCCGCCTACCATCCATATCTTATCCTCCCAATCTCATCACACTCATCATATCACAAACCAAATCCCAAACAAACCACTCACTACATCTCAGTTAACCCTCACCATCTTGAGTCCGAATATCAAACAAGAAACCATACTCCTTTATTTTCTAATCGGCTCAACTAAAACCAAGTACCAACACACCCTTGCGGTGTTTTTCATGCCTTCAAGGCTTCTAGACCTCTTAAAGGGTCTCGGGTAAGGTGTATTAGGTAGATTTGTTTTGTCTTGATTTTTTTTAAATGAGCGATTGAAAGAATAAGATATAAAGCGTTTGTTCTTTCTCAACATGTTGAAAATTGAAACAAGATGCTTGATGATTTTTTTCTTTTTTCTTTTTGTCGTTAGATCTTTGAAGGTCTATGGGCTATTGTACCTACGAAGAGAAAGGCGAGATCTTATATTAATTTAGTTTGTTTCAAGTCATATTTGTTGATGTATTGGGTTGAGTTTGATGTTGTATGAGTGATGGGGAGTAGATTAGCTAGGAATTAGATTTTGGTTAAATGTTGTTAACGAGAGATTCTAACGGGTTTTTAGGATAGATGGTGTTTGATAAGTTGTTGGTTTGGATATGGCTTATTCTTTTGGTCTTCGTTTATCTTACTCTTTTTTTCGTTTTAAACTGTTTAAGACGGTGAGGATTACAGTCACGAGGTTATGGGTGGCCTGAGTTTAAATGAGCAAACTTCATAAGTATTCAAGTGCATAAAATTAGAAACTCGCTAATCTTCAAAAAAATTGTAACTCGCTAATCTTCAATTAGAAAGTTGCTAACTCATAAACTTGAAAGATTATACCGCTAACTTCGCCAATCTTCAAGTCGAGGAAAAAAGTGTATTCATAAAAATCTTCAAAGAAACTATGCAAACTTCAAATATTCAATGAAAACTATGCAAACTCGCAAATCTTCAATGAAAATTGTGCAAACTCGCAAACTTTGAAGATTATGTTGGCTAACTCGCCAATCTTCAAGTCGTAGAAAACTTGGAACTCGCTAACCTTCAAATGAAACCGAAAGACCAGAAAGCAGACCAACAAAAATGGGATTTTTAGCACTATAACCACCAGATCTAATAAGTTGAACCACAAGATAAAACCACAGACGAGATCTATCAGACCATAAAAAAAAACCATTTAAAAGTGTGAAAATAATATGGTAAAAAGCAGTTAACGCTTTTTGTTGGTTAAAAATGATTTTTGACAAGATTTAACCACAAATCAACCAATGATAATAACCTGGCTCCGATGTCAATTGATGGATCGTATAAATTAGTTGATTGTGTGATTCGGGAGGTCGGGGAAGATGATAGTAAATTACATCCATGGTTAGAGAGAGAAAGTAGAGAGAAGGGATATAGGTGTCTTATTGATTAATTAAAAGGATAAGATTACACATCGCCCCTCCTAGTGAAGTCTAGGAGGGCTTATATAAGACACCAAACACATGACTTTACATAAATGACAGTTTCAGTCCATGTGTTTGTGCCTTACAATAAAACTATTGTAATAGAATATGTTGTCATTTTCGTGTTAGGATGATTCCTAACAATCTTCCCCCAATGTGGCAACATATGGGATTACTTAAAACATTTCCTACAAGTACAAATACAAATAAATAAAGGTTTTCATATGCTCTTGAATCTTGAGGATATGCAGTTGGCGATCATTGTCTTCATCTTGTACCTCGGCTTGAGAACATTTTCTTTACTTGTAGGAAAATGATGTAATATGTATGAATTGGATTAACCCCCAATTCATCTGCATGTTTTAGCAGACTTCTCCATACACTTCTTTTTGCGAAGTTTCGTCGACTTCCCCCAAACGACAACCGTCTTTAGCAGATTGAAACTTTGGCGTAGTTTAACATGTCATCTAACTTTTGAAGTTTTAAGTACGCATCGGAATTTGTAGATAACTTAAAACATACCAAGCAAATCGACTAGTCACTTAATCACAATTGTGCACATCTGGAAACTCCGTTCGGGGTAACATGCAAGAAATCAACAAGATTTTCTCACATAAGTAGGCTACTTCACACAAAACAACCGGAAAAAGTTGAAGCGATAACACCAAAGACACAAACAATACCACTGATCATCTGGACATATCTCCGGCAATCATAAAATTAAAGCTCGATCACGAGAACTGTTGTCGTCCTCGATGTGCATTTCTTCCCCGATTGCAGATACTTATGGAAAAAGAGTGTTTTCGCCAAAGAAGTCGAAAAAATACAAAACACATCCATCTCTTCCCCACGATGTCTTGGCGAATCGGAAGCATACACACTATGTTTACGATGGAAACGGAGCGTAGTAACCCGTATGTCCAAATGTCGAATAAGTGTGAAGTACCATAAATCTCTGTGAAGCATGAAATATCCCGTGAGAATCAATTGTTGATAAAAATTCTCTACTCTTTTATACTCCTCTCAACTAACTCTTTACCGACCCCATTATCATTCTGGCTCTTTGTAGTGACTACGATGGAAAACCCAATATGTGAACTTGAGGCTGAAGTAAAATAACCCGAACTTGTGACTTAAGCACTAATGTCGACGAAGAACCAATACTGAGAATTTCAATAAAGGTAGAAACATATACCCATCCATCCATCCTTAATTGTATATGAACTTCTCTCGAATTATCCACAACTTTTTGTGACACTTGAGCACTACAACGTAACTCCTTTAAAGTGATAGCTATGTTGTGAGCACAACAACGTAACTCCTTACATCGGGTATAACTAGACAACTCAAGTCTTTGTCATTCGTAATGGTTAAAATTTCGAACAAGGATCTCGAAGAATCATGCATCCAACCAACCCCGATATCTTCAAGATACTAAGTACCTTTTGGTGAAATTCCACTTCAACCTCAAATAAATAATAGTGAATAAACTCCGTAGTCATCTCTTGCAGTTTAATACCCAAAATCTAGCCTTTTTGACAATTTTAATGAATCTTGATAATGGATTAATCCCGATCTTGTCAAAAATGCATAACCCCAAAAATAAATTTACGTTGACATTTCGAACCCCAAATATAACCATTTAAGTCTATATTGTTTTGGCACTAATGTTAACGATAGGGTAGATCTCGTCCCAACAAGTCCAAACCAAATGTTAATAATATCAACCCATAACCAAAGATCCGATTATAACCCAATAAGCCCAAGAACTTAATATATGAGGCCCGATCCATAACAAATCGGTGGGGTTAAAATTAAGGAGGATATAAAGAGCAGCAACCCTAATTTCTCATTTGTCTAAACCTAAACACATACAAAAAACATATACTCATACCATCCATATCTTATCCTCCCAATCTCATCACACTCATCATATCACAAACCAAATCCCAAACAAACCACTCACTACATCTCAGTTAACCCTCACCATCTTGAGTCCGAATATCAAACAAGAAACCATACTCCTTTATTTTCTAATCGGCTCAACTAAAACCAAGTACCAACACACCCTTGCTGCAGTGTTTTTCATGCCTTCAAAGGCTTCTAGACCTCTTAAAGAGGTCTGGTAATAATGTATTAGATAGATTTGTTTTGTGTCTTGATTTTTTAAACGAGCGATTGAAAGAATAAGATATAAACGTTTTGTTCTTTCTCAACATGTTCGAAAATTGAAACAAGATGCATGATGATTTTTTTCTTTTTTCTTTTAGGTGGTTAGATCTTTGAAGGTCTATGGGCTATTGTACCACACGAAAGAGAAAGACTGAGATCTTATATTAATTTAGTTTGTTTCGAGTCATATTTGTTGATGTATTGGGTTGAGTTTGATGTTGTATGAGGCGATGGGAGTAGATTAGCTAGGAATTAGATTTTGGTTATATGTTGTTAACGAGAGATTCTAACGGGTTTTTAGGATAGATGGTGTTTGATAAGTTGTTGGTTTGGATATGGCTTATTCTTTTCTGGTCTTCTCGATTATATTACTCTTCTTTTTTTTTCGTTTAAACTGTTTAAGACCAGTGAGGATTGCACAGATCTGAGGTTATGGGTGAAACTGAGTTTAAATGAGCAAACTCGCAATTATTCAAGTGCATAAAATTAGAAACTCGCTAATCTTCAAAAAAATTGTAACTCGCTAATCTTCAATTAGAAAGTTGCTAACTTCATAAACTTGAAAGATTATACTGGAAGCTAACTCGCCAATCTTCAAGTCGAGAAAAAAAGTGTAACTTCATAAATCTTCAAAGAAACTATGCAAACTCGCAAATATTCAACGAAAACTATGGAAACTCGCAAATCTTCAATGAATATTGTACAAACTGCAAACTTTGAAGATTATGTTGGCTAACTCGCCAATCTTCAAGTCGCGAGAAAACTTGGAACTTCGCTAACCTTCAAATGAAACCAGAAAGACCCGAAAAAGAGACCAACAAAATGGGATTTTAGCACTATAACCACGGATCTAATAAGTTGAACCACAAGATAAAACCACACACGAGATCTATCAGACCATAAAAAAAAAACCATTTAACAACTGTCAAAATAATATGGTAAAAGATTAACGCTTTTTGTAACAGTTAAAAAATGATTTTTTTTTTACAAGATTTAACCACAAATCAACCAATGATAATAACCTGGCTCTGATGCCAATTGATGGATCGTATAAATTAGTTGATTATGTGATTCGGGAGGTCGGGGATGATGATAGTAAATTACATCCATGGTTAGAGAGAGAAAGTAGAGAGAGAAGGGATAACTAGGTTTCTTATTGATTAATTAAAAGGATAAGATTACACACTAAGCATCACCCTCCTAGTGAAGTCTAGGAGGGCTTATATAGGACACCAAACACATGACTTTACATAAATGACAGTTTCAGTCCATGTGTTTGTGCCTTACAATAAAACTATTGTAATACCGAATATGTTGTCACATTTTCGTGTTAGGATGATTCCTAACAATCTTCCCCCAATGTGGCAACATATGGGATTACTTACAACATTTCCTACAAGTACAAATACAAATAAATAAAGGTTTTCATATGCTCTTGAATCTTTGAGGATGTCTCAGTTGGCGATCATTGTCTTCATCTTGTACCTCGGCTTGAGAACATTTTCTTTACTTGTAGGAAAATGATGTAATATGTATGAATTGGATTAACTTCCCCAATTCATCTTGCATGTTTTAGCGAGCTTCTCCATACACTTCTTTTTGGCGAAGTTTCGAATCACTTCCCCAATGACAACCGTCTTTAGCAGATTCGAAACTTTGACGTAGTTAACATGTCATCTAACTTTTGAAGTTTTAAGTGCGCGATCGAATTTGTAGATAACACCGTAAACCATACCAAGCAAATTTGACTAGTCACTTAATGACAATTGTGCACAATCACGGAAACTCCGTTCGGGGTAACATGCAAGAAATCAACAAGATTTTCTCACACAAGTAGGCTACTTCACACAAAACAACCCGGAAAAGTTGAAGCGATAACACCAAAGTCACAAAACAATACCATGATCATCTCTACGGACATATCTCCGGATCATAAAATTAAAGCTCGATCACGAGAACATGTTGTGCGTCCTCGATGTGCACATTTCTTCCCCCTGATTGCAGATACTTATGGAAAAAGAGTGTTTTCGCAAAGAAGTCGAAAAAAATACAAAGCACATCCACTCTCTTCCCCCACGATGTCTTCGCGGAATCGGAAGTATAAACACTATGTTTACGATGGAAACGGAGGCAGCGTAACCCCGTATGTCCAAGTAATCGAATAAGTGTGAAGTACCATAAATCTCTGTGAAGCATGAAATATCCCGTGAGAATCAATTGTTGATAAAAATTCTCTACTCTTTTATACTCCTCTCAACTAACTCTTTACCGACCCCATTATCATTCTGACGGCTCTTTGTAGTGACTACTGATGGAGAAAACCCAATATGACGAACTTGAGACTGAAGTAAAATAACCCGAACTTGTGACTTAAGCTTGCACTAATGTCTGACGAAGAACCAATACTGAGAATTTCAATAAAGGTAGAAACATATACCCATCCATCCATCCTTAATTGTATATGAACTTCTCTCGAATTATCCACAACTTGTTGTGACACTTGAGCACTACAACGTAACTCCTTTAAAGTGATAGCTATACGCTGTGAGCACAACAACGTAACTCCTTACATCAGGTATAACTAGACAACTCAAGTCTTTGTCATTCGTAATGGTTAAAAACTCGAACAAGGATCTCGAAGAATAATGCATCCAACCAACCCCGATATCTTCAAGATACTAAGTACACGCACCCGTGAAATTCAGCTTCAACCTCAAATAAATAATAGTGAATAAACTCCGTAGTCATCTCTTGCAGTTTAATACCCAAAATCTAGCCTTTTTGACAATTTTAATGAATCTTGATAATGGATTAATCCCGATCTTGTCAAAAATGCATAACCCCAAAAATAAATTTACGTTGACATTTCGAACCCCAAATATAACCATTTAAGTCTATATTGTTTTGGCACTAATGTTAACGACCGGGTAGATCTCGTCTCAACAAGTCCAAACCAAATGTTAATAATATCAACCCATAACCAAAGATCCGATTATAACCCAATTAGCCCAAGAACTTAATATATGAGGCCCGATCCATAACAAATCAAGTAAGGGTTAAAATTAAGGAGGATATAAAGAGCAGCAACCCTAATTTCTCATTTGTCTAAACCTAAACACATACAAAAAACATTATACTCCGCCTACCATCCATATCTTATCCTCCCAATCTCATCACACTCATCATATCACAAACCAAATCCCAAACAAACCACTCACTACATCTCAGTTAACCCTCACCATCTTGAGTCCGAATATCAAACAAGAAACCATACTCCTTTATTTTCTAATCGGCTCAACTAAAACCAAGTACCAACACACCCTTGCTGCAGTGTTTTTCATGCCTTCAAAGGCTTCTAGACCTCTTAAAGAGGTCTCGGGTAAGGTGTATTAGGTAGATTTGTTTTTGTGTCTTGATTTTTTTTTAAACGAACGATTGAAAGAATAAGATATAAACGTTTTGTTCTTTCTCAACATGTTCGAAAATTGAAACAAGATCTGTGATGATTTTTTTTTCTTTTTTTTTTCTTTTCGTGGTTAGATCTTTGAAGGTCTATGGGCTATTGTACCACCGAAGAGAAAGACTGAGATCTTATATTAATTTAGTTTGTTTCGAGTCATATTTGTTGATGTATTGGGTTGAGTTTGATGTTGTATGAGGCGATGGGAGTAGATTAGCTAGGAATTAGATTTTGGTTATATGTTGTTAACGAGAGATTCTGACGGGTTTTTAGGATAGATGGTGTTTGATAAGTTGCTGGTTTGGATATGGCTTATTCTTTTCTGGTCTTCTCGTTTATCTTACTCTTTTTTTTTCGTTTAAACTGTTTAAGACCAGTGAGGATTGCACAGATCTGAGGTTATGGGTGAAACTGAGTTTAAATGAGCAAACTCGCAAGTATTCAAGTGCATAAAATTAGAAACTCGCTAATCTTCAAAAAAAATTGTAACTCGCTAATCTTCAATTAGAAAGTTGCTAACTCGCAAACTTGAAAGATTATACCGGCTAACTCGCCAATCTTCAAGTCAGAAAAAAAGTGTAACTCGCAAATCTTCAAAGAAACTATGCAAACTCGCAAATATTCAATGAAAACTATGCAAACTCGCAAATCTTCAATGAAAATTGTGCAAACTCGCAAACTTTGAAGATTATGTTGGCTAACTCGCCAATCTTCAAGTGCAGAAAACTTGGAACTCGCTAACCTTCAAATGAAACCCAGAAAGACCTAGAAAAACGAGACCAACAAAAATGGGATTTTTAGCACTATAACCACCAGATCTAATAAGTTGAACCACAAGATAAAACCACAGACGAGATCTATCAGACCATAAAAAAACGATTTAAAAAACTGTCAAAATAATATGGTAAAAACAGTTAACGCTTTTTGTAACAGTTAAAAAATGATTTTTTTTGACAAGATTTAACCACAAATCAACCAATGATAATAACCTGGCTCCGATGCCAATTGATGGATCGTATAAATTAGTTGATTATGTGATTCGGTAGTTCGGGGATGATGATAGTAAATTACATCCATGGTTAGAGAGAGAAAGTAGAGAGAGAAGGGATAACTAGGTGTCTTATTGATTAATTAAAAGGATAAGATTACACACTAAGCATCACCCTCCTAGTGAAGTCTAGGAGGGCTTATATAAGACACCAAACACATGACTTTACATAAATGACAGTTTCAGTTCATGTGTTTGTGCCTTACAATAAAACTATTGTAATACCGAATATGTTGTCACATTTTCGTGTTAGGATGATTCCTAACATTACTTAATAAGAAATTATTGTAATGATCTCTAATCAGTGGGAGCTACAAGTTTTGTCATCTTGGTAGTAATCTACATTACTTTCCACGTGTAAACTCTTATGTTTTTAAGGATAGTCATGAATGTTTTCTTATTAGATAGTGATGTTCTACATCTACTAGTTATGTTAATATCAGTGACACAATCATATTGATAAAATAAACAAATATGTGTCGTGTTATTTATCTGCTACATTTTGTTGTTCCATTCACAAATGGGAGAAATTTTTATTGTGTGCAAGGTACAACACATAGAAATATGATTTAACGGATTCTCTTGACTGCAAGGTAAGAGACTAACGTTCTAATATGACTTATACATATCTAATCCAAGAAACACTTGGTGTTTCAATTTACGTTATGTGAGAGCCTAGCTAGATTGCAACAACAAAGTAAATATCCATGTTACGTGAGATCGTATCTGGAATAAATTTACAGTTTCTAAATTAAACAAGTATTTAGAACATGTGTCAAGATGATATATGAGACTACTTCAAACTAAATATTTATGTATTATTGAAATGACATAAATAAATGAAGTAATCTAATACTACTTCAATTTGAATATTTATGTGTTCTTAGAATGACATAAATAAATAAAGAATTAATGTAGTCCTACATTATTGTGAAGTGATAAATTAACTTGAAATTACTAATGAAACCAAATTGGTGGTGTTCATAATTACTTTAGTTAAACATGTTTATGTTTCATCGTAAAGGTATAAACATGAAGTCTTTTAAGACATATAATAAAGTAAGACGTTAACTTGTTATGTTTTTTAATTAAGACATATAAAATAAGTCATTGAGTTTATCAATGAGTTATAACACATAATGGGATTATAACAGTTTTTGTTTTCTTGATGAGACATGAACATGAAGTGACTTGGTCAAAGAGTAGTTGTGTTATACCATTAAGTTGGCTTGGAAAGTCTATTATACCTTTAAGTTGACTTAGTTGGTAAATAGGTAAGTCAAAAGGAATATGTTTATCTTACATATTGTTATATTATCTTACAATAGTAATTCTAATGAAATACCATAAGTTAATGGTATGTTCAGTTAGGAGAATCAAACTCTATTTGATTTGCTTGATTCAAGATAACTATAACTTCTTTCGTAAAAGTAATCAAAGTTAGAAAATTGAGTGTGGATTGTATATACTTAATAAGATTCCAACCTAGAAGATTAATAAAACACCATTTTATTATGGAATGTGATGAATTACATTAAGTTTAATATTGAAGTTCTGAATTGTTAAACTTCTTATGAAGAGTGATTATTAACAAACAAGAATCAGAAACTGTCAATATGTATTTATCAAGTCCCAAAGAGTGAACAACGTAGTTTTGCTCTACTTGCTAAGTATATATAGATACTCTATATATTACAAAAGGCAAGTGGGAGTTTTTTTATTTTGAAAGATAAAATTCCAAGATAAATAATCTTCTGAATTACACTACTAAATATCATGATAAGGCTAGACATAAAATGTTAACCTCAAGATGAAGAAATTTTCATTCATAGATTTGCAAGATATCTCAGATATTTAATTTATATGCTGAGATATATGAGTTACAGGATTATGGTAAACTTGATAATCGTTATGATGTATTACAAAATATTGAATTTGGTAAATTACTCATACTATGAATGTTAAAGATGTTGTCCATAAAGATAATCAGCTTTTGGAAACTTGATTTATCTTAATGGTTAGACTAGAGAATAAAGATGAGTTTCTTCAAATAGATGGAAAACCCTAGTGGTTTAAATCTCTGTGTAGACTTATGACAAGATTATTAATCATACTTAAGCTATTAATTGTGATTTAATATTCTTTCCTAGGCAACATTAAATATATAAAGATGATCATTGTCATACTTATTTTCATTAATATGAAAAATGACAGTGAATATCAAAACTCTTTCTTAATTGATTACCTGAGCGAGGACGGTAAGTAATCGAAAGTTTTTTTTTTGAATTCATATCATCTTTGGAAGTGTACAAAATGCAATAATCCATGAATGAATAAATGCATGCATCTATGAAATTATTCTTATGTTTAATTATTAAGTCCTAGTTTTGATTTATAATTGAAATAAGATAATTTTTAAGTATTCCTGAAAGCTAGTGGGAGTATTATGTTAAGTTTCTTAAATCTTATATGTTGTATAACATATGGGAAGTAATATTCCATGTAAGTGAAATGTTAAGTCTTAGTTTGGAATGAAACTTTACTTGTAAGATTTAAGAATTAAAACATACAATCTTGAAATATATGTTTATTGTTAATAAACATATACGATAAATAAATGATTCTAATAAAGCATGATATATCATTTGGGAAACGGATACATATCTTTTGACAAAATAGAACATGAATGAAATCTGAGTTTGACTTGTAGATTCATCATGTACATCATGTTGTTTATTAAAATTGTTGTATCATGCTTGAATGAAAGATGATTTGAAAACATCGATATCTAACTGAAAGTTATTAGATAACTTGTGTAATGAATATTCTAATAGAATATGTTTGGACTTAGAATTACATTCCTCAGCCTGAAATTGCTCCTAGATTCTATGGATGAACAATATGTCAATTGTTGTGAAAATTGTCATCGGCTACACATTACACAATAGATATTAAAGTTTACGGATTTTTATAGAGCATATTGTTGTTTAATGATGCTGGTTTAATTAAGATGACACTCAATACTAGTCATGGTAGGATTTCATCCTTTTTAATGGCCATGTGAACTAGTTGTGCTAGCTAAAGAGCACAGTTGCATTATACATTAAAAGAATAAGAATACTTAAACTTTAAAAATGTTTGAAAGTTTAATTGTCATAAATTGGTGGTAGAGGATATCACACACTTTATGAATTATTATGTGGATTGTTGAATACACACATACAAGAACTTCACTAATTGAATTCTTGAAATAAATATTCTAAAAATTACGATAGATCAAGTTGATTGATTTATTTCTTGCCAACAAGTATAATTGTCATTACTTGAGGCATAATTCATCAACTGGAATTTTCATGCATTGATCTATTTAGTATTTGGATAAGGGATGTTAAACAATTATTATAATAAAATAAAATACTTGGTATGTTTGATTTTATAATATATTGTATCCTATATTTGCATGTTTAATCCGTGAATAACTTAGTTATTCTAAATCGTCCGTTGTCAATTAATGATATGGGAGTATCATTAAACTAAAACAAATCTGAGTGATTTGATAGAATATACTTGAATGTATATTGATGTGATGCATGCCAATTTCAGATGATATTCAATGAATTGAATATAGGACTTATCTCAACTACATGATTTTACTTTATGGATATTGTTATTAAGTAAATCATGAATAGTTATCCTCATACTCGAGATACCAGATAAGTGTCATGAATGTAGTGCACTTATGTGGAACAACTTAACGTTAAACGTAACTGATAGTCATAAGGGTTGTTTTCAGAAGTGTTGCAAAGTTTGTGAGTTATTCTTGTAGTCAAGATAGAATTTGTTCCTTCAAATATATTTTAGAGTTTAATACTGTTGGGCCCCTTGTAGAGTTGACAAGATGATTGCGTGGCCACGCCCAAGATCTCCCCTGAATATGTTCAGAATATTTGGTAATCTTGCTCAATCACTAATAACGAGAAACATAATTGTTGAATAAAGAATGACTTAGATCCATATCTTTATTTAACACGGTATTAGAAACAAAAGGATAATAATAATGATGAATCATTAAAAGGTTTTTTCGAGACCTTACTCGAGTTGTACTAGAGGCATCGGCGTGTTGCTAGACGCTAACCGATGTGATCACACTATTAAGATATGTCCTAGTGAGAGCTGTTAGTTTTATGGACATAAATTAGTAGTCGTGTGTTAGGATCGAACTAGAGATCACGGGATTGCACACATTACGTATGAGAATTAAAGATTAATAATTAAATATAAAATGTTATGTTAATTATTAAATAAACACAAAACATAATGAACGTTAGTATTTAACGGAATAATGACTAACGATCGTTAGACGAACAAAAGGAAAGTATGGTATATGGATTATTTAGAGAACAAGAAGGATCTAGAACCCCTTGTGGGTTGAGGATCGATCGGCCAAGGGTGAGGGGAAACCCAAGCCCAACCTAACTTGTTCCCTAAGTTTTCTAATCCTATAAATACAAAACCAATGATTCATTGTTCACACCTCTTGTACACAAAATTAATGTTGGTTTTTGGTTTCTCTCCTCTTGTTCTTAAACTCGGCCAAACACCCTTAGTAATAACGGTTTTGACTTTTGTTTTGGTAAAAAAAAAATTGTGTTTTCTTTAACTAGCATTACTTTAATTCGTCATAGTACGTGTGTATAAGAACGTGATACAATCACACTATTAATTGTATCTTGTATTGAATTGCAAAATTGGTAAGGAGCAATTCCTATAATCCTTATAAACCCTAATTAGGGTTCATCTTAATTGAAGAGTTGCTTAGAATTGATTCTTGTTTATCTAGAATCAAAAGGTACGCATACTTTTATGTTTTAGTTAATTAATCATTCATTATATGTTCCTTACGCTTCCGCATGTGTACTTAATATTTATTGTTTATATTTATGAATAGTCATGTTATATAATTCCAACAGTTGTTGTGTTCACTTTGCATAATGCCAAACAACAAATATTGTGACTCTCGAATTATCACAAGAAACAGGCTTGGTCGCAACACATAATCTATTAGCAACTGAAGCCGAAATAAATATTTGGCATTCAATTTAATCAAGTCTTTTATGTATTTATAATAAAAATCGCATAATAAAACTATTTTCATATATCGTATACAGGCACTCCTCAGCAACTTGGCGGGTTAAAATCTTCGTTTTATTCTAAATGCAAGAAGTAACATATAATTGTGTTTAATTTACTCAATTAAAGTATTTTTATTTATTCTTTCATTTTGTACTTTTTCTCATATGTTTGTTCATGAAAGGAAGCTAAAAACATGTTTAATGAACACTTTTAAAGATTATTTAAGAACAAAAGAAATAAATGCATGTCTTAATAGTTTATCACTTTTTCTTTTACCTAATGTTAAAATAGAATTGCGAATCATTAAGAGGCCAAGGGATTTCGTACAGATATTCAAATACATTGTACATTCGATTTAAGAGAGGTGACAGTGGGCTCAGCATGCTTCTCGGCATGACCCATGCCGCTGGTGAACACCGCCGCTACCTCTTCGGCAAGGTCGCGGCATCATGGAGCTCGGCATGTGTTGCCGCTGCAGCATGGCATCATGGGGGGAGCATATAGCCGTTGAACGGCTTAAAAAGTGACCGTTAGCCATTTAAAAAAAAAACCTTTATAAATAAACACTTCCTATTCAAATTTTAACCACTTCCAACTCTCACACTTTTAAAAAAATTAAGCATGGATCCAAACAAATCAAAATTAGGTTTTTATTATGCGATTTTTAGGATGTAATTTTCTTTTAATTATTAATGAAATATTATGTTTTTATTAAATTGTTTAATATAATTATGAATAAAAAAAATTAGGTGAGACATGAAATCATGGTTGCCACTAAAAAAGTATGGTGAGACATGAGAGAGGCATGAGATGAGATGTCAAAATATTATTGATGGATGATGAGGCATGGGGGATGCATCAAATCATGACTGCCACCCCCTAATACCCATTAACATACTCATCCGTCTCAAATAATTCTCTCCCGATAAATAATACATAGGAAAAACCTATTATTATTGTTTTTTTACTCTTACTTTTTTGCAAAAGGAAAATTTTACCTTTAACTAGTTAATTAATGTTTTTTTTTTAAATGTGTAATAATAATTTCACTTAAGGGTATATAGTAAACTTGATCAAACTTTCCTATTTAATAGTGGTGGACAATTAAATTGAGACATCTGGAAAAAAAAACATGTACTACTAATTTGGTATGAAAAGATTATTTAAAATTACTACGCCTGCAAAACAGAATTACAGAATTAACATGATAAACCAACGAAACTAAACAATACATTTACTATAGGAATTGATTTGTATATTTAACTTTTTGATTGAGACATGTCAAACTGTGCATTAAACAAGTATATTGTATATATATTTTGCTTTAGCTAAATGTAGTGCAAATAAAACAATTATGTATACAAATAATCTCCCACTTACTGTATGTCTATATGAAATAACGAGCCTTTTAATTTGTCAACTACACTATCTGAAATTCATTACTATATATATAATTTGTGGACACAAAACGGTGGCCATGTACGTCGTTTAGGGCTCCTAGGGTTACGGGCCCTTTTTTTACGTTTTTCTTGAGCCCATCACCGGTTTGTTCGGCCTGTTTCTAAAGTTGCTACTTACTTGCGTATACGTGGCCTTCCTTTTGCATACGTGTCTTTACTCTGTGTTTTCTCCGTCCCACTCAGCGGTGACGTCCTCCGTCTCTGGCATATCTCTTTCAGCCTTCGGTTTCCCTGGACGTAGATAATCAGTGGTTGGCTTATTGGCTTTTGTTGTTGGTTTTTTTTGTGATATGTGTTTGTGTAGGTTTTTCTGTTTCTGTTGGCTATTTTGATTTTCTTTGTCATATCCTCTGTTTGGGGTGTCTAGGAGATTGCAGTTTTAGTATTTTAAGGTGGGGTGTAGAACAGGAAATTTAAGAGTAAGGCTGTGCGTAGGAATAGTAGTGGTTATAGGTTGCAGGAAGATGAACCAGTTAGTGGTAGTCTTGGTGTCGTTGACGATTGCTCGGTTACACCTACGTCGAGTGATTTGGGTGTTAGTCATCCTTTTTTGCTGGGTTCCGGTTCTGTAATTATTTGGTTATTGAAGGGGTTCAGTTTGGGGATTTTATGGATGTGGATAGTGGTTTGGTTCCCGACCACATGTCAGTATTATATCATTTTTTTGCTTTCAGTTATCGTTTCTGTTTGAGCAAATATTCGTAGATGCTCTTCAACCCTAAGCTTCAGGAGACTCCGAGGTAGCTCCTTCTTCTTGTAGGCTGAAATAAGAGAGAACACCGTTAGCTCGCCACCGGGTTTTAGTCCGAGACCAAGCTTCGGCGTGAGAGTAAGTACTTGGTATAAGTGAATGATAAATAATAAGTGATAAGTAAAGAGGAGTAAGGGTAGAGAGAAGTCTCTATCGGAGTATGTGTGTGGGAAAAAGGTCCCCTTTCATGTGTGTGAACCATTCCTTTTATACTACACGAGATTAGCTCCATGACATATCTCTTTTGGAAGCTAAGTTGTCTTTTAGGGAAGCACATAAGGCTGACGAGCACCGGGCTTGGTCCTCGGGGTCAAGGTTGTCTTCATGCTAGTTGTGGACCAGACGCCTGTGCCATTCGTACATTATCGTACAATGTATGTCAGTTGTCAGCGTACTAGTTTTGATGGAGATAATGTTCTACCTCACAGTAGACACATTCTCCGAGTAGACAATGCTTCCTGAGTAGACATTGCCTCGAGTAGACATGTTCTGAGTAGACAATGCCTCCTAGTAGACATGTTCTCCTTTCTCCTCCGAGTAGACAATGCTTCACAGTAGACATTGCCTCTGAGTAGACATGTTCTCTGAGTAGAAAATGCTTCTGAGTAGACATTGCCTCACGAGTAGACATTGCCTCCCGGTAGACATGTTCTCCTGGTAGACAATGCCTCACAGTAGACATCTTCTCTGAGTAGACAATGCTTCCTCGAGTAGACATTGCCTCACGAGTAGACATGTTCTCTGAGTAGAAAATGCCTCCAGAGTAGACATGTTCTCCTGAGTAGACAATGCCTCCTGAGTAGACATTGCTCTCCTAAGCAAACAATGCTCTCTGGGCGTGACATTGCTCCTAAGTAAATATTGCTCTCATGAGCAAACATTGCTATCTGGCGGACAATGCTCTCGAGTAAACATTGGTCTCTGAAATCGGACTCAGCGTGAGCGGACAATTCTCACTTCTCTCATGGGCTGACAACTCTCCTGAGCAGACAATGCCTCATCATAGTTTGGTTTTGTCTTAGAGACATTTGGAGTTAATTGTGATTGTCTCCTCCGGAGTATCCGGAGGAGGACATACCTCATCAGTTTCAAGGAACAATAGAAAGTAAAGTGACGGGGTTTAGTTTGTGAATATATTGAAGGCGAGATACCGACCAGGTGTTTGATAAAAGTCCTGAGACAAAAAAATTTGTCGTAAGTTTGTTTTCGTCAACTTTAAACCAGCTTTAACTTTCGGTTTTTCTATAATTACGTTTAAACTTTCTTTTCAGATGTCAATGTATTGGTTATGAAATGTGTCAGTTTTCGAAGCGAACGATGACACCTTTGAGGTATGGGCAAAGGCACTGGAGAAAGTTTTTTCGGCTGTTGTGTTGTTTCATACGATTTGAAGAATGGTGGTTTTGTTGGTTCAAAGGATGGAGGTATGTGTTTCGATTCATTTGTTGCAAAAGAAAGTTTCAAAATTTATAAAAGTATTCTAAGATTTTGGTTTTTACTGCAACATTCAATTGGAGAGGAAACTATGTTTTCTTTATTTGAAGCTCACTTTTGTTTCCCTTTGGTTGAAAAATATGATAAAAGTAATGTTGGTGGTAGTTACTTTAGGAATCTGGTACTAATTTTGTGACTTCTTTTCTGGATCCAGATGGAGGTAAAAAGAAGACCATTGGTTTCTGTACCATTTAGACCTGCTACGAAGTCACAGTTTGACATACAAAAGTTTAGGTATTTCTCAATTGTAATTTGCACATGTCTAATACAGCTTTGGAAATTGTTATATATCAGGGGCTTAAAAAATGTTACTGTAATGATTTCGTTCTATGTTTGTGCAGGTAAATGCATACGTATCGTATGGTAAATTGGATGATGGCCTTGGTTATCACTTATGAGCTACTTAAACAAGGGTAAATCATATTACGTTAACTCTTATTTACAGATTTTTACAGTAAAATTTTGTACATCCTATACAATTGTTAGTTTCATCATATATGAGCGCTTCGATGCTTTTGTATTTTTGTGTTTTCCTCTGTCTTTATATAAACATGAGAGTATGTATAAGAATGGTTTTAATGAATAAATAGTTACTTATACTTGAGTGCTTATTTTATTGCAGTTCATAGCAAAGGTAGGAGGTTATATGGAGGTATTGGAGCTTCATTAAGGAAGGGAGCTTCTCGTTTGACAATCTCAATTGTTGGCACCGAAATCAGTCTCGCCCAAGATTAGGTACGATTATTTTGTTCATCCATTTTATCCTAAAGATTATTATATCAAATAACCATTCTATACTATTTGAAATTGTAATTTGTAGGTTTTCATCCGATTGTATAATACAATTACACTATCACCAAAAGAAGATGTAATTTATGGTGATGCTGTCATACTTACAGTTGCTGAGGTAATTGAGGATCTGTGTTCCTCATCATCATAAGCCAGCTTTGACCAATGCGGATTTCGAATGCTTGATAGCCGGTCAGATTTTAACATTCTAATCAAAATGTCAAATTTGGTGACTTTGGATTATGCTGTGAAAGCATATAATTTACTTTTGGATGTTATTTGCAGATGTAGATATGTTTCTTGGAAAAACCATTGGACCTTGGATTTACAGAGTTGTTCAGGTTATGCCTGGGTTTGCTTTTATTTTGTCATCTTTATTTTTGCATATTCAATTTAACATCAGTTAGATGAATTATGTGTCTATGATTCAGTATTAGGAAACCAATCTTGCTGACCACATGCTAAATTGCTGAAGTTGTCGTATCTTATATCTTTTGTAGACATAATCTAACGATGACTTTGCTGCTATTTTCAGCTGGGATGCGTATACGCATGTCTGTGTCTTTCAATTTTTTTGAGAATAAGAGACAGTTTGAAAACGAAGTAAAAACCTATGGACCAGCTAATGCATATTAACTCAAGGACGTAATATTTAGGTATCTCTGGTAAAATGAAGCTCGAAATATAATCACACTAAAGTTCTTAATTATTGATAAATGTATGTAACATAATACCTTGAAGAATCTCAAGGGCGTTTTCTCATCTGAAGCTTTTCTCTTGGTCAAACATTGTTAAGGCAAAAGGAGATATAGCCCAATTTCAAGTTTCTTAGAGAAATTGCAGGTTGTAAGCTAATAATACTTCTGTTAATTTTTGGTGCCCGTCTCCTATAAACCATATATTACAATGTTTTTCTTTTAATTTTAGGTGGAAAAACCAGGTACCAGGTATCGTTGGGTAGAAAAGATTCATTGTGTGGATACTAGGTATCGTTAGTAGAAACGCCATGCCAAGATATGGTCACCAGGATTGTTTGTGTAGTAAATTTGATCGTACTGTTTTTTATTTGTTGGGTAATAGTTGGTTTTAGGTGCTGCTGGTGGTGATGAACGTGCTGATGATAATGAAGGTTAACATTTTTATTTTTTTATTATTATTAATTTTTCTTTGTTACAGCTTAATTTGATCCGATTAGTTATGTTATTGTGATTCAGGAGACGCGTAGCAGGGCAAATGGTCTATGTCGGATCTTTCACATGTCTTGAATGATTGCTTTTCTGCTGCCTTTTACACTAGCAAGTATGTGGTTCTTTGATGCTCTTTTATGTTAGATTTTTGGGTTCTGAAATAAGTTGTTTTATCGTCGTCTATTTTGTGATTCTGTTTTTTGTAGTATTTAGAATAGCTTATGTATGTGGCTTAAGGCGTTGGGAGAGTGAAACACTTGGTGATCTTTTATGTTAGATTTTTGGGTTCTGAAATAAGCTGGTGTGACGGAGCGGAGTGAATGGGGCGTGGGGGGAGTGAAACACTTTGAGTGCATCACAAGTAGCTCAAAACAAGTCACGGTAATTTATTTCCATCTTTTAATCTCTATTTATATTATCACATGTTTTGTTAATTTGGTAGGTAAAAACAGACCACCGAAAAATGTTGCGGATGGTTCATGTAGCCACAACAACCGGGCATCATCATTAGCCATACGCAAGTGACCGCGGATTTTTTTTGCTGTTAAATGAATACATGCTTGGTATTTGACGACGTATATGGTCCTTCGGTCAACGACCGAAAGACCTGGAACACCACCGAAAGGCTCTCCGATAGACACTCCGACAGGCTACCGCCGAAGGGCGAGTTGACCTGACAGTACCTTTGGCACCTTGCACGGGACGCAATTCGTCTCATTCTCCTGAATGTCAGAAAGTACACCAGAGACAGTGTCAGGGACAGTGTCAGTCCTGACGACACCAGTGGTCCCATAAAGTACAACGGTCTCAGGGACCAGATAGTGACATCAGGTAGTATAAATACGCATACAGTAGTTGGAGACAAAGGTATCATTTTTCTCACACACACATTTATACTATACCTTTCGGTAAAACACATACTTACTCTTACGTCGGAGTCGGGTCCTGGGATAACACCCGGGGCGAGACTAACGCGTTGTTCATCTTAGCAGGTATCTAGAAGGCTTATTCCTAAGGCTGAAAGATAACTGCGACAACCCACAAAAAAATACTTCGACATTGGCGCCATCCGTGGGACCTGCATTCAATCTAATAGAGCTATAGAATGACGGGTTCGACACCACTGAGCTTCCGGAGGGGAGAAGGAAGTTTCGCACCATTGGAGAGAACAGTTAATGGTATGTAACAGCCTCAAGTCTATGATAAAGAGCCACAACACCGGAGGGACATAGCCAATACGATTGATTTTGAAGATGAAGCGACTCTTGATAAGGGCGAGCCGGCGGATAAGAAGAAGGAAATAGTCACGGGGAGTAAAGTGAAAAGAATACCTGGCAAAGCCCTTCAAGGAAGTCTCAAAATCTCCATTTAGTAGGCGAATCATTGAGTTCTCCACTCCGGAACACAAGATGCCCACCCACATCAAGCTATACGACGGGTCAACGGATCCTCAAGATCATCTCAACAGGTTCACAGGGGCAGCAGGGCATGGAGAATGGCCAATGCCCGTGTGGTGCCGCATGTTTCAGCAAACTTTGGACGGAAAGGCCAGAGGATGGTTTAATGGACTCTCACCGGGGAGCATAGACGAATGGACAGCTTTCAGGGACCAGTTTGAGACTCGGTTCTCCTTGCACAAAGCTTGTGTCAAGGACCCTACCGAGATCACCAAAATAGTAAGGAAGGCTAACGAAACGCTGCCGGAATTCAAAGAAAGGTGGACCACAGAGACAGGATTCATACAGGGAGCGCCGGAAATCATGAGAATCTCTTCGTTCATGGACGGGTGTAAATGTCCTGAGTTAGCCAAGCGGTTCGCCGATACGATCCCTAAAACCGTAGAAGAGATGATGACTAGGGTCGACGACTTTGTGAGATCAGAAGCAGCCTTCGCCAGCACCGAACTGCCCCGAGGAGAACACTATGATACGATAAGAAGAGCCTCAACTGGACCATTCCGGAAGGATGAAAGAGCCGCCATGAACCACTATGGAGGGGACAGGAAGAATGAAGGGCGTTACACCTATTCAGGGAAAGATAGGGGTAGCACACACCATGACGGTGATCGGTCAGCTTACCCCATCGCGGCGATCACTTGAATCGAAGCAATCCCCGCCTAACCTTGGACTCGCTCATTAAACCCCCAAAGGAAATTTTAGCCACGGAACACCAGCTACGCCTGCCTCCTCCGAAACCGATGCGTGACCCACCCCGCAAGGAAAACCAAGACAGGTATTGTGATTATCATGGAGAAAAAGGGCATTACACGAATGACTGTTATCAGCTCAAGAGGCAATTAGAGCTGGCATTGGAGTCGGGAAAACTGAATCATCTGATTAAGGACCTCCGTAAAAAGGGAAGGAAGGATCCTCCTAAGAATGATGTGGGAACCAAAGACAAGTTCATCAACATGATCCGAACCCGGCCCGAACGAAGGAAGAGGAAGTCATCGGAACAAGGGGAAAGGTGGATGAACGTCCCCATAACTTTCCCTCCTCTCCCCGATGGAGACATATCGGACGATCCTCTCATAGTTGAAGCCACAATGGAAGGATACCTAGTAAGGAGAGTCTTCGTAGATGAAGGAGCTTCGGTGGAGGTAATGTTCGAACACTGCTTCAACAACTTGCCTCCGGAAGTAAGGGCTCGAATGAAACAGACGCAAACAGATCTGCTAGGGTTTGCCGGACAGGTGACTCGTCCGCTGGGAAAAATCGAATTAGATGTGTCATTCGGAGATGAGGGGTTGTACAGGAAGGTCAGGATGAAGTTCACGGTTATTCGGGCACCGTCACCATATAATGTTATCTTAGGAAGGACCGGATTGAAGATCCTGCGAGCCATACCTTCTACGGTCCATTCCATGATGAAATTCCCAACCCCTCAAGGAATTGCCACGTTGGTCACTCGTTCCGTCATCATTTCGGAATGTAGGAGATTGGAAAGATTGCAGACTATTGTTCCGGAGCAAGATAAGGAAACAGAGGCACAGGAGAGGTGGGTTTAACGGAGGAAGTGGCGATCAACCCAGCCTTCCCCGAACAAGCAGTGACGATAGGAGGTGCGCTATCTGTGGAGGGCAAAAGGCGCCTCAAAGAACTGTTACAAAGGAACCTCGACATATTCGCATGGGAGCCAGCGGATATGACAGGAGTCCCCAGAGGGATCATTGAGCACACCCTGAATGCCAACCCTTCGATAAACCCGGTATCTCAAAAACGCCGAATGTTGGCGGCGGATCGGAGCCAGGCGGTCACAAAGGAAGTAGAAGAATAGGTCAAGGCTGGCATTGTCAGGTCGGTGAAGTACCCTACCTGGATATCCAACCCCGTTCTGGTAAAGAAGTGTGACGGAAGCTGGCGTATGTGTATTGACTTCAAGAACATCAATTCCGCATGTCCAAAAGACTATTACCCCTTACCGGAGATCGACTGGAAGATCGAGTCGGTCATGGGGTATAAATACAAATGTTTCTTGGATGCTTATAAAGGGTATCACCAGGTGCAGATGGCAAGGGAAGACGAAGAAAAAACAGCGTTCTACATTGAGCAAGGAACCTACTGTTACACCAAGATGCCATTCGGCTTGAAGAATGCCGAGCACCTATCAACGGATGATAGACTCCGCTTTCCAATCACAGATAGGGAGGAACCTTGAGGCATATGTGGACGACATGGTCATCAAGAGCAGGGAATGCTAGCGGACATAGCGGAGACATTCGATAACCTTCGGAAGATCAACATGAAGTTAAATCCCAAAAAATGCTCCTTCGGAATGGAGGAAGGAAAATTCCTAGGGTATATGGTAACCCGAAGGAATTCGGGCAAACCCAAAGAAGACGAAGGCAATAATGGACATGCAATCGCCGAGGACCCTCAAAGAAATGCAGAGCCTCAGCGGCAAATTGGCGGCACTCAATCGTTTCTTGGCTCGTTCAGCTGAACGATCCTTACCGTTCTTCGAAACACTCAAGAACATCACTAAGGAGAATAAGGAGGAGTATCGGTGGACGGAAGAGGCAGAGTCGGCATTCCAAGAGATGAAAAAGTTGATAACGGATCTTCCCTCACTAACAACACCAACGGCAAAGGAAACACTGTACGTGTATCTAGCGGCCGCGGAGGAAGCGGTCAGCGCGGTTCTCCTCACAGAAAGAAAGGGAAGACAAGTACCAGTCCGTTATGTAAGTCTAACACTCAACGAAGCCGAGAGGAACTACGCCCCGATCGAGAAACTAGCACTGTGTCTGTTGCACATGTCAATTAGGCTCCGGAGATACTTCGAAGCACACCCTATAAAGGTAATCACGGACCAACCAATAAAGCAGATCCTGTAGGATATTGGATTTCACAAACACTCTAAACCATGATCAAAGTAGGCGTATAAGAATGTTAGAGAGAGAGAGTTCTAGTGAGAGAAAGGAAGAGAGTTGGGAACTATAGTGAGAGAAAGAAAATATTATTATGAGCTCCAACTCTCTACCTTGGAAGGTAGAGAGTATTTATAGTCTTACAATAAAACGCCACACAACGGGCTGTGGATCAGGCATACAGTGGGTAAAGACCCGTCCGTCCTCCACGGTGTTACTAAACTAAATACTACTTAACATAAAAATACTATGACTACGAGCTTTCTAACGATTACATATACTTGAGGTGACCGACTCTTTAATACCTGGAATTTCTAATTCCTAACAATCTCCCCCTAAGGGAGGTCACCTCAAACATATACTAAAATGACATTGAATACAATCAGATATTACATTAACAATTGATCTTGCATTCTTGATGTAGTACTTTGCTCCGAAGCTCGTAGTCATTGATTTCACTCATTGCATGTTTGGTTAATCAAAGTGGAGGTCTTTTCTTGATCCAGCGTGATAATAATGTTGAGCCAACTTTTGAGATCATCGGCTAATAGAAAATCTCGATACATCCATTGTGGTGTTGGTATTATGTGATGTTGTGACTTTCGGACCGACATGCTCACATTATGGATCATGATATCTTCTCATCAGAGTAGCGGAAGCATTCGATGATTCATGATATTGGCAGGCGTAGCGAGAAGCATGGAGTTAGAATATCCGAGTCATTGATGCACCAATCATGATATCTTTTGATATGAATGTGTTGTGTGAGCATGCGGCTATGGATTGACTGCTCCATTACGATCATTTACAAGCGTCGAGGTGTACCGCATAAGATAGTTAGCAATAAAGCTCACGAAAGTGTCTTTGATCACTTTCGTTGAATTGAGGTACACGCCCACGGTTCCCGTTGATCGGTACAAACTTTGTGATCAGGTATAATTCGAAGAATTTCCTTGACAGGGTTTCGCAGTGCTCTAGCTATTCTCAAACCGGAACGTCTCAAAGAAGACAACACGGAGTGAGTGAACCTGCGAATTTACGTCCACCGATTGATGAAAAGAGATTTGAAAAACAATAGTGTATTGCTCAATAGAAATTGTTTTGCAATATAACGAAGGTTTTAATGAAAATCAATTATCAATCATAAAACACCTTTTGATTTGAAAAATTAGTACACGGTCGACGTGCTAATGAAAAGAGTTTTAAAGCACAAAGACCGGTTTTCAAAGGTATCCGTCAATCCATAACCTGAACCGGGATTGATTCAAAAGATTGAATCGCCCCATTGTTTCTGTTCGGTTGTCACATGGTTGATCTGTATAATAGATCTCACATGCCACCTACCGGGAGCTTGTTAGATGTTGGCTCCAGAAGGCTTTCCATCTTCACGGTGAATATGTAAACACATCACTCGGATGTTACGGCAATACCACAAGGATAATGCGTAGGACTCAAGATATAATCTCTCTTTCCACATTGTGTGAAACAGAGAGTCTTCATTGAAAGTGTCCTAATGAGATTTATTGATGATCTCGTGGCACTAGACTCAATTTGTGCATATTTGGATCCTATATCGGAGACTAGGGAGAGGGTCTCCTCCTTCAATATCAACAATCTCTAAGAGAAAGTTGATAGATAATGTCGGTTCCCCGTGAGAATGAAACAAGTCCTTTTAAGAGGAACTTGAGTGGTTAGGGAAGTTGAAGTGCGGTCGTCCTTTGGGTCCATGACGTCTTGTCTTCAATACCGATGTTACCATCAGTAGCATATGAATTGAACCGGTTTACGCCTAAGGTTGAATATATGGAGGGCTATTTGTTTTCACCCTTTTCTCATTCAATTCTTTTTCATTCTTCAACCCCTTCAGTGCTTACCGAGACTTCATAGCAAGAACCTTGTTGGGTTTATTCCATTACTAGCTCAGTCTTAGTCCGCACTCTTCCCATATCTCATTTTTCTCCTTTTATCATCATACCTAAGAACTCTACACTAACTAGTGGATAGTCCCTGGGTAGATCCCTCCGGTTCTGGCGGATCATGGGAACACATACCTAACCTTATCGTCCTTATATCACCATACATAATGTAAAGTTGGTCGGTCTTTTTGGTATTGTTCATCTGCCATAGGAACCAATTGAAAACCATTTGAAAATCAATCCCGATACTTATGATATTTTATCAAAGCATTTTGTACCTGAATTGTTTTTGATATTTTTAGAAGAAGAACTCCCCCTCAACATGTGAATCAAGTATTTGAAATAGTTTTCCACACGGAGGCAAGAGAAAGAATTAACTTCTTTGATTACCATTTTAAAAAATATCAACATCACTTCCCTAATCGAATCAAGTAGATAAAGCATTTTGGGGAAGGATGAGGTTTTCATGATTTTGCTCCCCCTCAATATGTGCCTCTAGATTTGAAAAGAGTTTTGCACATACTAGAGGGAACCTGCACATTGAGATAAGTGATCACGTTTCAAATCATAGGTTTAAGATAGATGCTCCCCCTCAACATGTGCATGGAAAATTTGAAATCGTTTGTCACATGTGGGAAGAAGAGCATGTACATCCTTATAAAACCATTTACCGAATTATCAATTTAAATCCAATTTAAATCACACATTCTCCCCCGATCACAATTATCAAATCATTTGAGATTTGTGATCTCTTATAGATTTAAATTGATTTTGAAAGCTTTTAGGGAGAATTGTGACTTGATTATGAAAGCGTTTTAACCGATAAGGATCGGATGTTAAGACTTTAAACTCCATTGATAAAACATGCATGTATATCTTTTGAAAACAATTGAATGCCAAATAACTTTTTAATTTAATTGAAATCATTCTCCCCTCAATCAATGACATAGGTTGTTGATTGAGAGATTGATATTTTGACAAATAAGTCCAGATGATTATCAAAAATAGAGACTGAGTTATTTTTCAAAGCATTAGTTTTCAGCAGATAAATGTTTATAGAATCAGAGCATGGAATTTGGTTGATAAGAAGGCTTTTGATGAGCGTTCAAACAAATTCTCAAATCTTGAAAACATGAAAAAGCATGGCTCTGTTCTTTCTTTGAAAAGCGGGTTACTGCCTGAACTGACAATAAGCCATTATTTTCTTTCTCTCAATTTTTTTTTTTTTTTTTTTTAAGAGTTTGAACAGCATCTAAAGTCCCGTGTCATTCTTTGAATGACAGCACAAAGACCGTAGATATTGACGAACCAAGAAAAGCATAACAAATTGACAATATTTTTTGAAGATTTTTAATTTTTGATTTTTATGGTTTTGAAGGTTTTATAATTTTGTATTTTGTTTTTTGAATAGATATATACAAGAGATAGATGAAGATAGACCTTTACTCCTCGTCTTCCTCCTGAAGGCGTTTGAGTGTTTCTGGTTGAAGACTTTTCAAGCCAAGGCGTGGAAGAATAAACTCAAAACGTTCTCTTGGAAGAGCTTTGGTGAAGATGTACGCTAAGCGATATTCGAGACCTCACAAAATAGAGTTCCACCACACCTTTTCCACTTGTTCCCTGATGAAATGATGTCGAATGTCGATATGCTTTGCTCTTGAGTGTTGAACGTTGTTGCATGAGAGAGCAATGTCACTTTTATTATCACAGATCAGAGGATTTTGTTGAATTCAAAGCCATAGTCCGATAATTGAGATCTCATCCATAAGACTTGAGCACAACAAGATGACATGGCTATGTATTCAGCCTCTGTAGAGAAATAGAAGTACTCATTTGCTTCTTTGAAGACCAGCTCACAAGCTTATCACCCAAAAACGAGCACCTCCAGATGTACTTCGACGAGTATCTTGACACCCTGCATGATCAGCATCTGCATAGGTCGTTAGTAACATACGGTGTCCTTCGGTACCAAAGACCCATATTGATGGTTCCTTGGAGATACCGAAAGACCCGTTTAACCGCTTCAAGGTGCTTTTAGTAGGCTTAGCCTGGTATCTAGCACACATGCATACAGCGAACAAGATGTACGGTCTACTAGCGTGAGGTACATCGGGGATCCAATCATACTACGATATTTTGTTTGGTCAATCATGATCCCTGAGTGGTCCTCATCTAGTTTGGTTCGATCAATCATGGGAGTGTCAACAGGTCACTTGAATCAAATCCAAATTTCTTTAAGATCTCAGTTGCATATTTAGATTGATTTATGAAAATGCCTCGGGACTTTGTGAAATTTGTAATCCCAAGAAAAATGACATTTGTCCCATCATTGACATTTGAAATTTTGAACTCATTTCATTAGAAAAACGATCACATTCCATTGGGTCTGTCGAGGCAAAAATAATATCATCAACATAAATTTGAACATTAATTAAATGTTTGCCGACTTCACGGTGAACAATGTTGGATCAACTGCTCCTTTGCTAAATCCGGTTGATAGAAGAAACTTTGACAGTGTATCATACCATGCCCTTGGAGCTTGCTTTAAACCGTAAAGGGCCTTCTTCAAACGATAAACGTGAGTAGGATGCTCTTGATTTACAAATCCTTCAGGTTGGGTGACGTAGACGACTTCTTTAAGTCTCCGTTCAAATGCCGTCTTCACATCCATCGATAGACTACCATGTTCTTACTAGCGGCATTAGCCAAAAGATTCTGATTGCCTCGATTCGAGCAACTGGAGCAAAAGATTCTTCAAAGTCAATACCCTCCTCTGGACGGTATCCTTTAGCAACTAATCGAGCCTTGTTCTTCAACACATCACCATGCTCATCAAGTTTCACTTTGAAGATCCATTTTAGAGCAATAATCATAGCACAATCTGGAGCCGGTACTAACTCCCATACATCTAGTCGATCGAACTCATGAATTTCATCTTGCATAGCATTGAACCAGCTATCTTCATTCATGGCGGTTTTAACATCTTTTGGTTCGATCTTAGAGAGTACGGAGTTGAAGAAGCACCATAAGGCATCGGTTGCTAGTTGTTTCCGTGTGGATCTTGGGACGAGAGGGATTTCCAATGATGTTGTCTAATGGATGATCGTGAGTCCATTTTCTGAGGTGTTCATGTGGTAGTTATTGAGGGACTGAAGTAGCGAGTTGATGTCTCTGACGAAGATGGTTCTGATGAAGATTCAGGAGCAAATATGTTTTCAAATGGAGCATCTTCAGGGGTAGCAAAGGGATTAACTTCATCATTGAAGCCGAAACAGTTCCATGATGTACATTTGAAGAATGATGATTTGTTGATGAGACTGAAGGATCAGCAGCAGTTGCTTCTTGACTTAAAGATATTGAGACTGAGGGATTGACTTCATTCACTGGAATATGAGCACCCTCATTGTAGGGATCAACACCTCATTAGTACTCGGATCATAAAGTTCATCAAACATAGGATCAAACAATTTCTTTAAATCATCTTCGGATGGAGGTACATATGGAGTTTCTTGAGAAGAGTTTGGAACAAGGGATGAACCAATTGGACTGTTTTGAAGTACGGGTCCAGAACTGAATTGTTAAGGAGCCGTTTGACCGTCACTCATCAAACGTAACGTGAATTGTTTCCATGATGTTTCGGGTTCTTTTGTTGTAGATTCGGTATCCCTTTTTGTTTGGTGCATACCCTACAAATACTCCAATGTCTGCTTTAGCTCTAAGTTTGCCTAAGTCTTGACCCTCATTAGTTGGATAGCACAATGCTCCAAACACACGAAGGAAAGAGAGATTAGGTTTTTTGTTGTGGACAAGTTCATATGGTGTCTTTCCATGAACAGTGTGAATCAGGGAACGATTTTGTGTGTAGCATGCGGTGGCAATAGCTTCAGCCCAGAGAAACATTGGAACTTTTGAGTAAATCAGCATTGTTCTAGCAGCTTCTACAAGAGTTCGATTTAGCCTTTCAACTACACCGTTCTGTTGAGGAGTTCGTGGAACACTTCTTTGATGGTGATTCCAATGATTTCATAAAATTCACTAAGTTGTTTGTTAACAAACTCAGTTCCATAATGTCGTCCGGATAATTCGGACGGTTTTGTTAAGTCGAACCTGCAGTTGTTTGATGAGTTTGATGATGATATCTGGAGTTTCATCCTTTGTCCTTAAGAACTTGACCCCGGTGAATCTAGAGTAATCATCAACTATAACTAACACATATTTCTTCCCAAAGATATTTTACACTCTCATTGGTCCACATAAATCCATATGAATTGTATGAAGAACTTCTGTGAGAGAGTTAGTAGGTTTGGGTTTATGGGCATACTTCTTGCTTTTTCCCAATTGACATCTGAACAAAGATGATCCTTTTCATACTTTAGTCGAGGTAAACCTACAACTAAGTCCTTTCTGGAGAGATCATTGATGGTGCCGAAGTTCAAGTGATTGAGGCGTCGATGCCATAACCATGACTTTGTTTTTGAAGCCTTTGACAGCAAGCAAATTGGAGAAGACTTCATCATATCTTCTATAGAGATGGTGTAAAGATTTGAACCACGAGTTCCTCTTAAAAGTTCCTTACCATCAAGTTCTCTAACAAAACAAGTATGTTTTCTGAAGGCTACTTCTAGATCAGAGTCACAGAATTGACCGACAGAGAACAGATTATGACCAAGACCTTCCACATAGTATACTCTAGAGATAACACTATCACCAACAACATAATCACCATAACCCATAATTGCACCGAAATGATCATTACCGAATCTAACTATCCCGATGAATTTTCTCACGAAGTTTATGAGCGCGACCGGTCTCGGTCATATGCTTGGAACGGCTGAGTCCGGTACCACAGAGCGATTTGAACGATCTGCAGTTGAACACAGACAAGAATGGATAACTGGATAATTGGGATCCCCATGCAAGAATGGGTTCCACTTGGTTAGTAATTGGAACACCCACATCGAAATAGAAACATCCATATCGAAGTAGAAGCAATGGAATCATTGGGAATAGATGCAATCTGGTGTCGTATTTGACCTATTCAAAGTATGTTCACTTCTTAAGGGAATAGTTCTACCAGTAGGCATCCATTTTCTAGTGGGCATAATCTTAGCAGTTTGAGAACAAAGCTGATTATTCTTATGGCCAAAAGGTATCCAATAATAACCTATCTTTATAAAAGTTCTTCCTGTGGGTTTCCACTATTTTCTAACAATCTTTCGTTTTGCCTTTTTGCCTTATTTGCACGATTATTAGCATTAACAATTTTAACGGGCATTTGACAGCATTAGACAAAGCATTCACACCACATTCATGATTAGCACGAGAATTCAAGCGGACATCATTACAAGGTTTGCAAATAGTATCGAATTGAATTAATTACAGATCGCCTAAGGCTAATACTAGAATCAACACGATTCGTTTTATTCAACTCAAGCTTAAAGTTCCTAGGTTGGTCTTCTACTTTCTTCCAATGCACATTTTAGCTTGCGAGGTCCTATCATTCCTTGTATTGTCTTGAGACTTTGACCTGTTCGCTTTAATGTCATTGATTACTCCTGTAGAGGGAATTATGGGAACATTAGTTGGTTGATCTACTTTTGCATTCCTGAACTAGACGTGCAAGGATCTGTATTACTAGACGAGACATTGATGTATACTTTCTTAAAACTGGGCCTAGAATGGTTTGAAGGCTCGGCACTAGGCATAGAACAAGGCATCACAGCTTTGCCTTTTGCACCTAAGGTTAAGGATTTGGGACATGTTGCAATTACACATTCTAGCAACTCTTGAGATCGTTTGGCCCGGAGGCAAGCAAACCTAATTTCACTATCAAGAGGTTTGTTAATGAAATCCTCTTCGACAATCTCACGGAGACATTCTAGACTATCCTTAAGGTGAGCACAGTATTCATGAAAAGCATGTTCATTATTCCTAAGATGAGGAGGAATATATTTAACTGTCACAGTGTATTTGCAGTCTAAGGGTGACTTTGAGACAACATTCTTATTGAAAACAAGTGTCAGTTTCCCATTTCCCGACTTCTCAGATTCTCAATTTCCTTTTGTAAAGACGTTATTTTTTCGTTGTTTTGGTCACGGGTGACTTTTATTGAATCATATAACTCTTTAAAATGTCGTTTAACTTTTTCATTTTCTTCTAGAAAACTCTCGTTTTCCTTTTGTAAGGCATCAACTAAGTTTTGAAGATGAAAAGTTTGAGAATTCTGAGAATCTAAAGGAGGAGGCATTTGGGAGCCTGTCATATTGTTCGTTTGACCCTTTAATTGAGAGATTTGGGCTTTCAACTTTCTGATCGTGTTGCATGAGCTTGAATCTGTTCATCACGTTTGTTAATTTGAAAACTGCATCAAACTCTGGAGCATCTGAGGATGTCTTGATATTTGAAGTTTTGACATTTTCTTTAAGATGTTGATATTTTAGTTGTAAATTAAAATGCTCAACTTCCAGTTTAGAAAAATGTTTAACCAAATTGTCGTGATCATCCAGTTCAATTTTCTCGTTTAGTTCAGAATTAGTTTTTCAAGCTCAATGACACGATCATGGGAGACTTTCAGTGCAACCGATAATTCATGAAATTTGGAAGCATTAATGGAACAATTTGTAGCAGTGAAAAACACATACTGAGTAATACATTCGAAATCGAGGTTCTCATTTAGTGTATGCAAGTTCTTCCTCTCAATCTCATTATATTTTAGTGCTCGCTCATAGTCACTAACTTCAACTATCATTGCATCAAATTCCTTTTCCATTCCCTTAATATCAGTTTCTATCCCCTTTTAAGACTCTCAAAGTGATCTTTTAGAAGTTTAAAGAAAGGCATGACCTCAGTTAAATAACATTCTTTCATTTGCTCAAAACCCTTTCTCCTTCCGTTATACCGTGGGTGTGATCCTTTTCTTGCAAGTTTTCTCAAAATCAACAAATAGTTGAAGTATAACATATTGGCTAATTAAGGTCTTGCTTTTAGTGGCAATTGTTCTAGGAACAAGATGCATTGGTGTATTAGGAGGATACACAGTTGCTCTAGGCATTTTCCAAAGAGGAGGGTTTGTTTCAACAATATTTTCAGCTTTTCGCTTATCTAAATCCATTTTCCAGAAAACTTGTTCGGGAGTCAACAATGTCTGAGGTTTAAACATGTTCAAGGAAATCCAGTTTTCCTTCTTGTAATCATGGGGTGTGATCTTTATTTTCTTCTCTCTACATTTAGGATCATCTAATTTCTTGTTCATCTTTTCCCTAGTGACTTCATCTGATTTCTTATCTTCCTCCGTGCACTCAACGCAACTAGGTTTCTGTCTAGGTTTAAGGATTTCATTGCCATCATAAAGAACCTTATGAGCATTTCTAGCCCTTTTAATGACCTCTGGATTTGGTTCCTTAACAAGGGGAATGCTATGCTTATCGCTTAGTACCCTATGCTTAGTGATCATGTGAGCAGTCTGAATGGTGTTCCCTTGTATGTACAACTTGTTTTCAAGTTTGTTTTTCAAAGTTTTCAGATTAGAAAAATCTTTCAAGAGTTTTGATTCCTTTGCATTAAATTCTTGCTTAAGCATTTTCACATTTTCTTGAAGTTCTTGTTTTTGCTTAGCAGTTTTAGAAAGCTTTTCTTGCAAGGAATTTAACTCTTGTTTTAATACTTCTTCTCGAAAATTACTTTTTCTAATAATTGTGCGCACTTGGTCATCCATTTCCTGCTCACGAGTGGTCAACTCAAATTTAGCACGTTGTTCATAAATAGCAACACGTTCTTTATAGGCATTGAATTCAGATATTACAGGACTCATCGGGGCACAGGCAGTGTATTCATCAAAAATATAGTCATTGTTGACTGCAGGAGATGCATCACTTGGTACAACTTCACTTTCACTTTGTTTCACATATTGATCATATGGGACAACATTGATATTACCCATATTTTCAATATTTGATACAAAAGTTTCATTGATAGTACTTTGTCATGCATCTTTTGCACATCGGCATCATCGTATAGTTTTAGTACCTCTGAGATGAGTGTGTCTTTGGATGGGCCAGCTTGTGGTGAAGAGGAGACCTTGGGAGAAACCATTGGAGAAATGCTAGCCGTAAAGATTGTGTGTGCGATGGGTCCATCATCCACATCCGAGTCGTATGCATCACAATCAGCGACTTGAAAGGCATTCTGATGATTGTGACCTATCTTCTGAATAGGCTGCTCATCCACATCTGCATCATAGGTCTTGGCATTGCCCTCAGCTAGAAACAACAATTCCTCTTCATCCAAAGCAGCACCATTATCCTGAGCTTGCACAAGCGGCATCTTATCTCGGTAATCGGCATTCGTGGACGCTTTGGAGATGTGCGGTTCCTTGCAATGTGTCCCTCACCACCACAATTATAACATTTGATCAGCTTAGCTTGACCTTGATTACCATTCCTTCCTCGATTTTGATTACCAACATAACCTCTACCAGCTCCACCTCTTCCCTGATCATACTGTCTTTCCTGAACTGGTTGCACCACGATCCTCCCATCTTTAACAGTAGCTTTATTGTGTGGGTTAGATCTGTTCGAGGTTGTTATTGGTTTGTGTGGAGAATTCATGTTTTGACTAATCAAAAGAGCTAGTTGATTAATGAAATTACCCACGTGTGCATCAGCATCGGCTTGTTTGAACATAGGATCAGGAATTAGTTTGTGATTACCATTTCCCATGGGTATGACTTGTGAGGCTTTGGTTGTGATTTCGATGTTTGAGTAGAAGGCAGTTGAGTCATTAGACGAGCTTGTCTCTCCCTGGTTGGTTTTGAACCGATTAAGAACCAATTTTTCAAACATAGCATGTCTCTCATTCTGAAGGAGGAAGGCATAGAGTTGCTCATAGTTTGTATTCTTCAATCCTTTAGTGAGCTTCACAGAGGTGACAAACTTGTGCCATTCGGGATTCATGTTGTTCACAAATTTTGAGTTCATCTGAATGTTAGGCATTGTCATTCGATGTTCCTCATGTCATTCACCAACTTATGAAATCTCACATAGTACTCATAGACACTCTCATCAGGTTTCATCTTGAAGTGTTCAAATTCGTCATAGAGTTGTGATTCTCTGTCTTCCATAGTTAATTCTGAACCTGAGAGAAGCATCTTGACATTATCCCATACTGCCTTTGCCTTGGTGTTGTGATTGATCAGCTTGTAGATGTCTTTAGGAAGACCTTGAAGAACAATGTTTGAAGCCCCGATATCAGCATCGAATCTCTTTTTCTCCTTATCATCAAGCTCATCATACATCTTTGGTCTGTCCATTCCGTAAATCCGAGTTCCATCTTCAGCAGTATCAAGTACATCTCTAGTCGTCTCAACTCGATACACGGTCCTTCATCAATGGATTTGAGAATGTTGACACCATTTTCCTTTCCAAGGCGGTACAATCTGATTCGTTGAGCCCAAGAATCGTAGTCGTTCGTCAAGCATGGGTGGACGAGTATCTGAACCAACTGCTTGAACATCCTCGCAACAGTGGAGATGATAGTAGGAACGTTTGTAGACATGTTTCAAGCTCTACGGGATTTTACAATTCTTTGATTAAACCGGAAATTGATTCTTTCACGGGATTTTACTAAACCAAAAGAACAACCGTAAGAACGTAACACGAAGAAGAAAAAAGGTCTAAATGAACAAGTCGCTAAACACACAACTCGCATAAGCGGTCAACTCAACACACTCAACTCGCTTAATTAATCAAGTCGCTAAATAGCCAACTTGCTTTAGTCTCAACTCGCAACACAATCAACTCGCTTGAACACTAAGTCGCTTAAGTTAACTCGCTAACTTTACAACTCGCTAAGTAGCAAGTCGCTTTAGATCTCAAGTCGCTTAAAGAAACAACTCGCTTAGAACCCAAGTAGCATAAATATCAACTCGCTAAACAGCTAAGTCGCATGTACCAACTCGCTTTAAATAACAAATCAACTCGCTTTGAAGAAACACAAGTCCGAGACACAACTCGCTTAGTCCTTTTTCAAAAATAACCACTTTATCAATCCAAAACAACCAAACCACAATGATTTAAGGCTTCCAATTCAAAACATAAACACATATGATGATCCTAAACACAAAAGTACAAGCAAAATTCAAACTTTAACACAAGAATTTGTCCAAATGAATCAAACTCTCCTAAACCCTTAATACTCAAAAACCTTATGAAATCCACCAAAACAAAGAGCATGAAAGATGAGTGATCAAACCATGGCTCTTGATACCAATTGTAGGATATTGGATTTCACAAACACTCTAAACCATGATCAAAGTAGGGGTATAAGAATGTTAGAGAGAGAGAGTTCTAGTGAGAGAAAGGAAGAGAGTTGGGAACTATAGTGAGAGAAAGAAAATATTATTATGAGCTCCAACTCTCTACCTTGGAAGGTAGAGAGTATTTATAGTCTTACAATAAACGCCACACAACGGGCTGTGGATCAGGCATACAGTGGGTAAAGACCCGTCTGTCCTCCACGGTGTTACTAAACTAAATACTACTTAACATAAAAGTACTATGACTACGAGCTTTCTAACGATTACATATACTTGAGGTGACCGACTCTTTAATACCTGGAATTTCTAATTCCTAACAGATCTTCAACAAGCCGGAAGCGTCCGGGAAGTTGGCTAAGTACTCGGTGGAGCTGGGTGCATACAACATAACCTACGAGCCCCGAAACGCAATCAAAGGTCAAGTGCTAGCAGACTTCCTGTCGGAAGCTCCCATCGGAGAAAGCAACGACAAGTACTTCAATCAGCCAGCGATGAAGAAGAAGGAGGAGGAGAAATGGCTTTTGTATACGGACGGAGCATCCAATAACAAAGGCTCCGGAGCGGGTCTTGTACTAATCAATCTAGAGGGAATGGAGTTCACTTATGCCATCCGGCTTGAGTTTGACAGCACTAATAACGAAGCCGAATACGAAGCCCTACTGGCGGGGCTAAGGATGGCGGAGAGTATGCAGGTCCGTAGCCTTGAGGTCCGGGTGGACTCTAAGTTGGTGGCTAATCAGATAAATGGGGATTATGTGGCGAGTCACGAAAGTATGATCAAGTACCTAGCAAAGGCAAAGGAGTACATAGCTAGTTTTGAAAACTTCACCATCCGGAACATCCCTAGGGGTCAGAATCAAAAGGCAGATGTCCTTAGTAAACTAGCCACGGTCGCTTTTGACCACTTGACAAAGGAAGTACTAGTGGAGGTGCTAAGGGAAAGGTCGACGGAAAGTAAGGAAGTTAATAATGTCGTTGAAGAAGAAGGAGACAACTGGATGACCCCTATCATCCGGTGTCTTGAGGAAGGAATTTGGCCGGAAGACCCTAATGAAGCCCGCAACCTAAGGATGAAAATCAGCCAATATGTCATGGAAGATGGTATACTCTACAAAAAATCCTACTTGGTACCCATGATGAGGTGTGTGGGTCCTTTACAAGAAAACTATGTTATAAGGGAGATACACATGGGAGCTTGTGGAATGCATTCCGGTCCGCGCTCGGTCGTGGCGAAGGCCATGCGGCAAGGGTACTACTGGCCTACAATGCACCGGGATGCTAGAAACGAAATAATCAAGTGTGACTCCTGCCAGATCCATTCCCCAGTGCCACAGCTTCCAAAAACCAAGCTAACACCCATCATGGCTCCATGGCCCTTTTACCAATGGGGTATGGACATAGTGGGACCTCTACCATCGGCAGCCGGAAAGGTCAAGTTCCTCTTAGTTGCCATCGATTATTTCACCAAGTGGACAGAAGCCAAACCGTTGGCAAAGATCACGGGGAAAGATGTCACGAAGTTCGTGTGGGATAACATAGTGTGCCGCTTCGCCCTGCCATCATCGTCACAGACAATGCTAAGCAATTCATAGACAACCCCTTCAAAAGCTGGTGCGAAAAACTCAAAATCAAGCAGATTAATACGTAGTGGCCCATCGCAGGCCAAGGACTGGTAGAAAGGGCCAACAAGAGCTTGATGGAGGGAATCAAAACAAGGTTGGGGCGTGCCAAAGCCGGATGGGTGGACGAGTTACCGAATGTCCTTTGGGCACACCGGACATCCATCAAGACTAGCAACGGAGAAACACCCTTCAGCCTCACCTATGGAAGCGAATCGGTCATACCGGCAGAAATAGGCATGCCACCGCAGCAGTAAGGCGGATAAGGGAAGGGCTCGAAGAGGCGATCCCCGTCGAAGCTGTAGAACAAAATGAAGAAGATATCCGTCTCAACCTCGACCTGCTACAGGAACGGAGGGAAGAAGCCGCTGTGATGGAGGCTCGATACAAAACGAAATTGGAAAAGTACTACAACCGGAAAGAACGGCTGGTTTCTTTCAAGCCAGGGGAGTTTGTGTATCGAAAAAACGAGGCCAGCAGAGCCGAAGATCAAGGCAAATTGGGACCCAAGTGGGAAGGCCCCTATTGGATTAAAGAGGCAAATCTCAACGGCTCGTACAAGTTGGAAACTTTGGATGAAGAGGAAGTGCCCTGGAAGTGGCACGCCATGAATTTGAAGAAATGTTTTCTTTAAAAAAAATGCATGCATTGTAAGCCTACGGGCATGAACTACTTTATTTTCACTTTCAGTAAGCAATGATATATATTCCCCTACCTATGACGGAGGAGGAAAATTTTCCGTGATCATATCTCATGCTTAAGGGACGGACCGGCGGAGATTAGCTACCTCAGACCGCGTATCCGAAAACCCCTTAATTAAAATTAATTTACCCCCGTAAGTGCAATGACACTAGGGAAGGCCACATGCCATTCGGTAGGCGGCTGCATACCCCCGAATAATGCTAAGACATTAAGGGATGAGCCGAGGCATATGTGCCCAAACGGCACGCAGATACCCCGGAGGCGTGACGACGCCAGGGATGAGCCACCAGGTAAATTTACCACCAGGCGAAAACAATACCCCAAAAATGCTAAGTCATTAGGGAAGGACGGAGTACATTCACTCACGGACTCAATTCAATGCCGAAAGTGCCAAGTCACTAGCAAAAATACAAAATGCATACACAAGCATACACGGATAGATAACCAAAATTGGTTGTCCGGATGTACGGACAACCTGCATAATATTACGAAAGTGCAAGGATAAATTGTTTAATTACATGTCACAAAGGGCCGTTCGGAAGTACGAATGACCTAAATAACATTACGAAGGTGCGAGAATAAATTGTTCAATTTACAACCCAAAGGCACGAAGGCCCACCACAATACAAACAAAACATTGTCAACATCGAAAAGTCTACAAAGCAAGGTAAAGGCTATGATCCTCCGGAAGTGCCAGCTCCGGGGGTGGCCCCGGTTCCCTCGGGAAGAATGTCCATCAAATCAGCCAAAGGGAGATGATAGGATCGCTTGATTTTTTCTATATATGGGTAGCTTCGGGTGAACATCGTATCATACACCTTGGTAAATCCTCGCACGGCTTCCATATCAAAATCGTTCTGAGCAGCAACGATCCGTTCGACCTCTTCCTCAGAACGTTCCTCCCGGACCCCGTCCAACCAGCCAGAATCAATCGCAGTGTTGAAAACTGCCCCCCAGGCTTGCTGGTACTCCTTACTACCCTGTAACCTACGAATCACCGTAGGGATCAACTCTTTAACATAGTTGAAATGCAGCATCTCCTCCTGACCAGCTCTGATGGCAACTTCTTGCATATTCTTTCTCAAATCCGAGGCTTCTCTCTCAGATTCCTCTAGCTCCGAATTTTTCTTCTCCAACGACTCCTCCAGCGACCTGATCCTCTCGGCCTGCTCCGTATCCTTAGCCTTCAGCATCACAACCTCCGCCTCCAAACCCTCCAGCTTCGCCTTCAAATCCCCTTCCTTTTGCTCACAAGCTTGGTGAACCTCCCGAAGGGAATGAAGGCTAGCTCGGGTCTCGGAAAGTAATGGCTCAAGTCCGGAGCAAGCAGAATGGGTTCAGTGCAGTTCCGCATAATGACGGTTCAATCGCTCAAACCGCTTGAAGACTTCTGCAACTGCGAGGGAGCCGTGGCACAATTCAAACCACCCCTATATAAAGCCCTTTCGTCAGTCTGATCTTCTTGTTCTGTGCGAATAAAGGGGGGAGCAAGGTTAGCCATCATGTCTCTACAGAGGGCTGCGTCATTTAGGCTCGTGTTGGCCGTTAAACCCCAGCCGGGGGTAAAAAGCTCCCCAGAACCCCTTCGTCCAAACAAACCTAAGCAAACAAAAAATAATCAAAAAGCGAGGAAGAGAACGAGGACGAGGGATACCTCCTGAATAATCTTCGGTGTACGGTCCCGCCGGATGCTCGAGAGTCTCCTCCGCATTCACTCCTGACACCCCAGCTTCAGCCCCTGCAGAAAATGAAGTCAGAAATAAAGAACGTGTAACATGCAACGAAAAAAGGAGGGCATACCTTGAACGGCAGGATTAGGAGTAGATTCCGAGAGAATCGGAGGATCCTCGACGGATAGCATCCCCTCTTGTAAAGATCCTCCCTCTTGATCACCCTCGTTATCCCGTCCAGTCTCATCCACGATATCATCCAGCCTCAAGGTGTTAATGGGAGAAATCGAGTGAGTGTCCTGGGAATCTTCCGGACTGGACAATACTTCAATAGAAGGGGACACCTGCCTTCTCCTCTTCAACAGTGACGAGGGCCCACCGGTAGGCCTCTTCTCCGCCTGCTTCCTTTTCTTTTCCTTGGCTTTGAGCACGCCGGAGTCGGCCCTCTCTACAATCCTCTGGAGTCGGCTCGCCTCAGGAACAGGTTGATCAGCCCTCAATGGTTGAGTCACATGTTGAGGAATTTCTTCTCCTTGAGTCAACGGGCGCCCCCTACCCAACCGGGACCCCTACTCCGACCTCAAACGAAGATACTGGGACATGGTGATAACTACACAAGAAAGAGAAGGGGTCACAGGCAAGAAAGTAAAAAAAAATATATATAAAAAAAAAATAAAACTTAGACGGTCGCATTACCATTCTTGTCAATATCCTTGAACTCCACACGAAACCCGGAATGCTTCCAAATTCTAGTCAACCCGACCTCAAACAAAAGTCCGGAATGAACCGGTCGGAGCTCAACTACCCCTTCACACAGCCTCCGAACATCACCTTCCGAAAAACCTCCAGCGGGAACACTATCTGAAACGTTCGAATCCGGATGCCTCCACGGCATGGCATCAGGGATAGCCCTCCGGTCAATCAATAAAAAGCTATCCTTCCAGTTCTTTATACTTGAACATGTTTCCTTAAAAAGACGCGGACGAGACTCTCCTCCAGTCCTCCTTTGGAAGGAAAACCAATGTCCCTGCTTATTCAAAGTATAGAAAACCCGGAACAAATTCACGCTGGGCTCAATTTCAAAGCTTCGGCAATAGATCTCAAACATAACCAACCTGTTCAATCCGATGGGTACCAATTGAGAAATGTGCACCTTAAAGTACCGGATCACGCTCAAAAGAAATGTGGAAAAGGGAACTCGGACCCCGGAAAATGCAAAATACTGCTCATAAAGTCCGATGGCATCACGGGGAAGGTTTTTCATAGTAAACTCCGCCGGAGGTAAACAGGGATGCAAATCGGTCGGGATATCATACTCGCTAATAATATGCTCAAGTTCCCCTTCGGATAGCATGGAAGAATACACATGCATATCAGATTTGGGGGTTGTATCGCCGGAGGGTGCTACAGAACTAGAGGTCATTGGATATTGACAAGAAGGCGCAACGAAAAACAACAGAGGAATAATGGGATGAAACTCACCTGAACTTGCCGAAAGGTTTGCAAAACAGAGGACGAAGGAATCGAAAAGTAAAAGCGGAAATTACAAATGAGGTAAAAACGCTTTATATAGGCCAAAAGGGTGGGGACACGAAACGTCTTATCGTGTCAGAGATCGACGCGGATGAATCTAAACCGTCCACCACGACGTGTCTGCCACGTGGCAAAATCCCACGGTTTTCCGTAAAATATTTTAACCCGCTTGTTAATACAAATAAACCGTAAAACCGTTTATTAATATTTTGCGATCTCTTTGTGTTTTGTTGATAACAAATGTAATGTTATCTTAAGTAAAATTATAAGGATACATGTTATTTTTGTAAAGCATTTACATATAGCCATTTAAATACAAAAATGTAATAATTAAGCATTTGTTGTAATAGTTTATTAGGATGGGTAAAAACCATAACCCATGGACCATAACCCATGGATCTTAAACCCATACCAATGAAGACTTGATACAATGTATACTTAGATACATTGAATCTAGAGAAAACCCATGGACCAACCCATAACCCATGACCCATAACCAAAAAACCCATGGGCAAAGAGGAGCGTACCACGGATCCCTAGGATTACACTAGGCGGATCCCAAGTGGAAGGGATCCGTGGGATCCGTGGAACAGAGGAGAAATTTGCCTATAAATAGAGAGCCATTTCTTCATTCTAACTCACCCCTCTTCTTACTAAATCTCTCATACACTCTCATTCTCTTCAAACATATAGATCACTTGATCTAGAGAGTTGTTCTTCTTTCTTTCTATTTGTGATCCTCATATAGGTCCTTCTCTAAGGCGAGATCACGAGCATTCTACAAGTCATCCAAGCAAGGGGTCCTTGATTGATTTGTCACTCCGCAAGATTTCTATAGCGAAGATCTTGTATTTGATATTTCACATATTTGTTGTGTAATAGTTGTGTTGGTTTGGTCCACCGCGCTACGGACTCGATATCTAGCTTTGTACCGGAAAAGTGTAAGCAACGTTGTGAAGGCTTCTCCGCCAAGTGAAGGAGTTTGTTGACATAGTGCTTGAACTCTCGAGTAGGTGACTCGGGGAGTGGAGTAGGGCAAGGAAGGTGACCTTGTAGCCGAACCACTATAAATCGGTTGTGTCATTTCTATCCCTTAACTTTATCTATTTGCTTGCATTATCATTAGATCTATACGTTCTCAACATCCATACGATTTCACATAATATCGAATCTAAAAGTTTTGAAATCAACTTAAAATCGGCAAAACTATTCAACCCCCCTTCTAGTTTTCCACAATTGGCATCAAGAGCTAAGTTTATAAAAGTTTTAAAATAAATTTGTATTTTAAAAACTTTTCGATCACTATGGGTTCTGAAAATTTTAAGGAAGGGCAATCTATGCAACGACCACCACTACTTGAAACTAATGGTTTTATATATTGGAAAAATAGATTCGAAACATATGTGAAGTCTAAAGATATTGATCTTTGGTACATTATTGTTGAAGGTGATTTTGAGGCTACCTCATATGATGATAAGAAAGGCTTCGGAAAAGCAAAGAGGACGAAAAGCCAAAGGATGATCGTACTTGCTTTAAGTGTGGGGACCCAAACTACTTTATTAGTAAGTGTCCCAAACGGGATGATCAAAAGGCGTTCGTAAGCGACACGTGGGGAATGGCTGCGATTTAGGAGGACGAAGAAATTTGTCTCATTGCAAATGACGAGGTATGTCACGAATACTATAGTAGTTCATCACTTGATGACGACTCATTGCATAATGAATATGACAAACTATGCAATATTAGCTTAAAACTAATTAACAAAAACAAGCTTTTAAAGAGTCAAAATCAACGTTTAGATAAAGAAGTCATAGAATTAAAAGCAAAACTAAAACGTTTAGAAAAGAGTAAAATAGCAAGTGGTGAATGTGAACTTTGCGTTCAACTTCAAACACTAGTTGATCAACTAGATTCTAAGATTGCTAGAATGAGCACGAATGCGTTAAATACAATGCTAGATAGTATTAAAACTGAGGACAACCTAGAAGGTTTAGGGTTCCAAAAACTTGATCCACAACTAGTGAAAATAAAGAAACAAACGTTAAAACACAAGAAAAACAAGCCATTGTTGTGGCGGATCCCACGGATCCCCTAAAAAGGGAACCGGCTAGTGTACAGAAAGGATCCGTGGATCTGCCTGTAGCAAACATTAGCAATAATGTAGCATCTTCATCTAGAACTGAGTTTGTCATAGTTAATAGGAAGAAACCAAATCATGTCACCACTAGACAACCACCTCCAAAATATAATCCTACTTTTGCAAGAAACAAAGCTCCATCTTTTTCAAAACCTAATTCATTTAGGAGACCCAATAGCGTTTACCCGAAAAGTAACCATCAAATGGGATGGAATCAAAACATGCAAAACGGTTTTTCTTTTCAAAACTTTGCTCCATGGAATGCATACTCATCTTATCCATACATGTCTAACATGAATGGAATGTTTAACACTAATGGACCCATGAACAAATGGGGACCAAACTTTTGAGTTTATTATTGTTTTAGGTGTGCTTAAAGGTCGACCTAGACCCCAATGAATGGGTCAAGGATAGCGGGTGCACAAGGCACATGACCGGCAATAGGGATCTATTCTCCACATATGAATCCATTAATGGAGGTAATGTGGTGTTTGGAAATAGCAAAAGTAGAATCATCGGTAAAGGTACGATTTCTAACAAATCTCTAACCATTAACGATGTGTGTCACGTAAAAAACCTAAACTTTAATCTCTTAAGTATAGGACAAATATGTGATAAAAAGTGCAATGTACTTTTTACCAAAACCGGTAGTAAGATACTTAAAATGGCATAACCATAGGAAGAGGAATTAGGAAACATGGAGTCTATGTCATTAAAATCGGTAATGAACCTAAAGACAAATTATGTCTTACCTCTATGGATGATACTTCGACCTTATGGCATCGAAGATTGGTCACGCCAACATGCGACTTCTTCAATCGCTATCATCCAAAGATCTAGTAAGAGATCTACCTAAGTTAAAATATGAACATCATTTTTGTGATGCTTGTAATATAGGAAAACAAGCTCATTCGAGTCATAAAGCTAAAAACATGGTGTCCACAACTAGGTGTCTAGAATTACTACATATGGATTTATTTGGTCCATCCGCTATCCAAAGTTATGGAGGCAACTACTACACTTTGGTAATAGTGGATGACTACTCTAGGTATACATGGACAAAATTTTTAAAGAACAAAACGGAAACCTTTAACTATTTTGAAATATTAAGCAAAAAGATCCAAAGACAACTAGGAAGTCCCATAGTGTCTATTAGGACGGATCATGGTAGGGAATTCGATAATGAAGTGCAATTTGGAGCTTTTGTGACGCTAATGGTATTACTCACAACTTCTCGGCTCCACGCACTCCACAATCGAATGGGGTAGTAGAAAGAAAGAATAGAACTCTACAAGAAATGAGTCGAACCATGCTTAATGAACAATCCATACCTCAAAAATTTTGGTGTAATGCCGTTGATACTTCAACGGATATACTCAATCGAGTCTTGATTAGACCAATCTTAGGAAAAACTCCATATGAGTTACTTCGAGGCAAAAAGCCTACGTTAAATCATTTTAGAGTCTTTGGTAGTAAATGTTTTATTCTTAACACTAAAGATTACCTTACAAAATTTGATCCTAAATCAACCGAAGGTATCTTTTTAGGTTATTCACCAAATAGCAAAGCTTACGTCATATTAAACAAAGTAACAATGAAGGTAGAAGAGTCATTCAATATTAAATTTGATGAAAGTCCACCCAAACCCTCTCCACCTCTTGTCGATGACGAGATTATAGAAAGTGAAGCCATAGTAATAAAGAAAAAGATAAGTGAAGAAGAAGAATCTCTAAGTGACAAAATAGTAAACATTAAAGAGTCCAAAGATCAACCCGTAGATAAAGTCATAGGAAAACTAAACGAACGAACATTAAGATCTCAAGTTCAAAACCAAAGTAGCTTGTTTTGTTTCGTTTCAACCTTAGAACCTAAGAATACACAAGAAGCCATAAAAGATGAAAGTTGGGTAATGGCTATGCAAGAAGAACTAAATCAATTTGTTTCTAATGATGTTTGGACACTTGTCCCTCCACCTAGTAATCAAACCATAATAGGAACCAAATGGGTTTATAAAACAAATTAGATGCAAACGGAGTAGTGTCTAAGAACAAGGCTAGACTCGTTGCTCAAGGGTATAACCAACAAGAGGGAATAGACTTTGATGAGACCTACGCGCCCGTGGCTAGATTAGAGTCTATAAGAATACTTCTTGCGTATGCTTGTGCTAATGATCTAAAGCTTTATCAAATGGATGTCAAAAGCGCTTTTCTAAATGGTGTCATAAATGAAGAAGTATATGTAGCTCAACCTCCGGGCTTCATTGATTTTGAAAAACCCAAACATGTGTATAAATTAAAGAAAGCCCTTTACGGTCTTAAACAAGCTCCAAAAGCTTGGTATGATAGACTCAAGTCATTTCTAGTTAAACACAACTACACCATGGGGTTAGTTGACAACACACTTTTTACTAAGAAAAGAGAGTCACATATAATCATAGTACAAATATATGTAGATGATATTATATTCGGATCCACTTGTCAAGACATGTGTGATGATTTCTCTAAAATCATGCATGACGAGTTCGAGATGAGTATGATGGGAGAACTTAGTTTCTTTCTTGGTCTACAAATAAAACAAGTAGAAGATGGTATCTTCTTTAATCAATCTAAGTACATCAAGGAGATGTTAAAGAAATTCGGTCTAGAAGAGTCAAAACCAATTAGGACTCCAATGTCATCCGACACCAAACTCACAAAAGAAGAGGACGGAGAATCCGTAGATAATACTAAATATCGTGGCATGATAGGTAGCCTTCTCTACCTCGCGGCAAGTAGGCCGGATATCATGTTTAGTGTTTGCTTATGTGCTAGGTTTCAAGAAGACCCCAAAATATCACACCTAGAAGCCGTAAAAAGAATATTTAGATATATTAAGGGTGCAACACAATTAGGATTATGGTATCCTAAGGGCACGGGAGTAGAAACAATTGTATATGCAGATTCTGACCATGCAGGTGATTACGTTGATAGAAAAAGTACAAGTGGGGTATGTACTTTTATGGGATGTTGTTTAACATCATGGTTTTCTAAGAAACAAACGGCACTTGCAATATCAACAACCGAAGCCGACTACGTCTCCGCCGGCAAAGCATGCCAACAAGCACTATGGATGAAACAAGCGTTAGTAGACTACGACATCCATCTAAGCAACATAGCCATCCTATGTGACAACAAAGGTGCAATCGATCTAAGCAAGAATCCGGTATTGCATTCTCGCACAAAGCATATAGAGATTCGTCATCACTTCCTAAGAGACAATGTTCAAAAGGGAACATCTCTATTGAGAAGGTAGCATCCGAAGACAACATAGCCGACGTCCTCACCAAACCGTTGAAGCGGGAACAATTCAACCTACTTCGTCTTGGTCTTGGTCTAATGGAACAAACGTCGTAATTTAATTTACTCTACAAGGTATGTAAACACTAGCCTTCTTTTTTCTGAGTCTAGGATTTCTATTTCAAGCACAACTCACAAACAATACGGGAATTTTCAAAACCCAAGATGAGTTTTCCACTTATAGCTTTCTTATTTTTTTCATATACACATTTTCAAAGAAAACCTACTTTCACAATGTTTTCTAAAAAGATGATACCTTCCCGTATCAATTTCACAAAAGCAATTTCTCACGTCTAGGACAAATCGCTTTTCATTATTAATACAAAGTAAAAACCCGTTTTCATTGCATCTCATGTCTTTTGAATGCTGAAGGGGACACATAACTAATATGTGTTTTCGGGTACATTCATTTAAGCAACAATGAAATAGGAGCATTGATAACACAAAATTACATACTCATGTACTAAATATGTGTTTTCGGGTTATCTCAATAGGATGGTTTTATACTTCTAGTTTATTTTCTATTTCTTTTTAGGAGTCGAGATAACCGAAACTCCAAATAGTTTGCATATAGGCACACACTAGGCAAAAATGTTTTTAAAAGGAAAATTTTGTCTGTGAACACCCAGACCCCGATCCACCTTATGCTGGACGGATCCCTCAAGGAAGGATCCGGGGATCCGGTAACAAAGTGTTTTCAACTTCTATTTTTTCACTTTGGATGAAAAATTCACATTTGTTTCATTTTTGGAGTATGATCTTTAATGCTTGTGTTCTCATGATCACATGTCTTGAATTCATATCTAATCATTAGATTTTAATCCATATTTTGGGTCAAGCATTCATTACAATGCTTTGTTTTTCTATATATATAACTCCCAAAATGCTTGCATACTCCATCTCCTTCTCACAAACACACTTCATCATGTCATCCAAAAACCCTTTAGGAGAATCATCTAGTACAAACAATCATGATATCCAAACCTTTGTACTTCCACCATCCAAAATACCACAATCAAATTCTAGGATATCTGCACGATTAGTATCCGATCTTGTTGTTTAGCAAAACCAACCTCAAATGGTTCATCCTCAACAAATAATTCACCACAAGATGCTTCCATTATAGCACCACCCTCATCACCAACAAGTACACCAACTTCATCACCACCTAAAATAACTCTTTTGGAACTCCTTAAGACTCCAACAAGATCTAACCAACCTAAAGAAAAAGAATTAGTCTTTTCAACACCCCCACATCTCCAAATACTATCTTTCAAGATCATGAAACATCACCACCATTAGCTCCCATCACATTACAAGAACATCTAGGTTCTTTTCCACCACCACTTATTAACATTCCGGATTTTGATCCATATTTTCCTATTTTTCCACCACAACTTCCGCATAACTCAAATCAAAACAACCCGGAAAACCTTCGCACTCATTACCCACATCATTTACATTGTGAACATTGCCAATCCACTAAGGAAATTGCAATAGAAGTTAGGGAAGAAATGCGTTTCATACTCAACCTCATCCTTGATCGCATCAATACCATTACTCATCAAAATCTCCATCCATAACCTTATTCAAGCATGGAAGGAATCACTACTACTACTTTTCTACTTTTAGTATTATTTTTCTTTTGAAGTCATTTTCAAGAACAAGTCTTGTTCTTATTTTTACATGCTTGTAAGTGGCATACATACCACTACAATTTGTTTTATTACAAGGCCTTGTTTACATACCTTGGCTCCTAATCTTGATTCTCGACAACCACAAGATTATATAAGCATGTTACTAACCTTTCTTTTTATAGGAATTTTTATTTTTTTTTCTTCACTTGACGCCCCAAACAAGGGGGAGCTACCGTCAAGGGGGAGTTAGGAGTTTGTTTATTTCTTCCAAGGGTTAACTTTTTATTTCGACAAAAAGGGGGAGAAGAAGTAAAACTTAAGGGCTTTCAAAACTTACATCTATTTTTAAGTTTTACTCATCATAACATTATGTTTTGTCATCAACAAAAAGGGGGAGATTGTTAATACAAATAAACCGTAAAAACGTTTATTAATATTTTGCGATCTCTTTGTGTTTTGTTGATAACAAATGTAATGTTATCTTAAGTAAAATTATAAGGATACATGTTATTTTTGTAAAGCATTTACATATAGCCATTTAAATACAAAAATGTAATAATTAAGCATTTGTTGTAATAGTTTATTAGGATGGGTAAAAACCATAACCCATGGACCATAACCCATGGATCTTAAACCCATACCAATGAAGACTTGATACAATGTATACTTAGATACATTGAATCTAGAGAAAACCCATGGACCAACCCATAACCCATGACCCATAACCAAAAAACCCATGGGCAAAGAGGAGCGTACCACGGATCCCTAGGATTACACTAGCCGGATCCCAAGTGGAAGGGATCCGTGGGATCCGTGGAACAGAGGAGAAATTTGCCTATAAATAGAGAGCCATTTCTTCATTCTAACTCACCCCTCTTCTTACTAAATCTCTCATACACTCTCATTCTCTTCAAACATATAGATCACTTGATCTAGAGAGTTGTTCTTCTTTCTTTCTATTTGTGATCCTCATATAGGTCCTTCTCTAAGGCGAGATCACGAGCATTCTACAAGTCATCCAAGCAAGGGGTCCTTGATTTATTTGTCACTCCGCAAGATTTCTGTAGCGAAGATCTTGTATTTGATATTTCACATATTTGTTGTGTAATAGTTGTGTTGGTTTGGTCCACCGTGCTACGGACTCGGTATCTAGCTTTGTACCGGAAAAAGTGTAAGCAACGTTGTGAAGGCTTCTCCGCCAAGTGAAGGAGTTTGTTGACATAGTGCTTGAACTCTCGAGTAGGTGACTCGGGGAGTGGAGTAGGGCAAGGAAGGTGACCTTGTAGCCGAACCACTATAAATCGGTTGTGTCATTTCTATCCCTTAACTTTATCTATTTGCTTGCATTATCATTAGATCTATACGTTCTCAACATCCATACGATTTCACATAATATCGAATCTAAAGTTTTGAAATCAACTTAAAATCGGCAAAACTATTCAACCCCCTTCTAGTTTTCCACAGCTCGCACTTTGAATGGGCTTTGGGCTCAAATCATTGTCCCAAAGTGGCCCGCGAACTTAAAAGTCCCAATCAGTCACCGAATGGTTCCGAAGAACGACTAGATTAAGTATCACATCACTTGTCAAAGACAAATAACATGATACTAGGGGGACATGACGACGTATATGGTCCTTCGGTAGCGACCGAAAAACCTGGAACACCAGAAGGCTCTCCGATGACACTCCGGCAGGCTACCGCCGAAGGGCGAGTTGACCTGACAGTACCTTTGGCACCTTTCCTGGACGCAATTCGTCTCATTCTCATGAATGTCAGAAAGTACACCAGAGACAGTGTCAGGGATAGTGTCAGTCCTGACGACACCAGTGGTCCCATAAAGTACAACGGTCTCAGGGAACAGATAGTGACATCAGGTAGTATAAATACGCATACAGTAGTTGGAGACAGGTATCATTTTTCTCACACACATTTATACTATACCTTTCGGTAAAACACATACTTACTCTTACGCCGGAGTCGGGTCCTGGGATAACACCCGGGGCGAGACTAACGCGTTGTTCATCTTAGCAGGTATCTAGAAGGCTTATTCCTAAGGCTGAAAGATAACTGCGACAACCCACAAAAAAATACTTCGACAGTATTCATTCTTTTTCTTTTTTTGAATATTGTTAAATTTGTGGATAATATGTTGCTACCACATTTACTCACCACTGCAATTAATATGGTGACGGAATTTAGATTTTGGAATTGATCAGGAAAGGGAATCAAAATATCTGCCAAATCAGTTGGCTACCTGCTTATCAGGAGGTTCTCAGATTACCTTTTTTCTCTTATAAGTGATAGTTAGTTGCACTTTAATATTGCTGTTACTGTATCCCAAATCAGGATCTATGAATAATGCACATAAAAGGTTTAACAACAATTAATGTTACCTCACAACAACCATATATGTACTTCTATATCGGTAGGTTATAATACTGTAGCAGTACTATTTGGAATGTCACTATCATCATATTGTATATGCGCTTCTATCACCTTTCAGAATGATAGTTAATTGCATTTTTATAGTTAAGGAGTGTTTGGAATTGACCGTGAAGGAGTGCAAATCCAACGAGCAAGAGTCAAGGAGGCCGGTGGCACCCGCAAATTATAATGCTAAGGAGGTACCTTCTTTCCATTTGAAAATTCTTATAAAGTTGAATGACTTTCTATCGTATTAGCACTGGAAATTAGGAAGGTATTTAAAAGGCTGGAAACAATGCAGCGGCGTTGGAAGGCAGTAACGATTGGAGAGCTTCTAAACATTGACTTTGTGATCATGAGACGCCTAATCTGCATTTTATCTCCACTATTTTTGGTCTTTCCAAAGTTCAGGTGCTCACACATTCCCCTAACAATGATTTTAACTTCTTAGGTTTATGGAATTTGAGTTTGTTTTGGGTCTATGATTGTATTTTTGTTTGTAGTAGCTATTTGCATTGTCGATATAAATGTCTAATAATCGATATACTTTCTCATGAATATTAGTGGTTACATGTTGGTAGTAAAAATAAAGAACCTGGCCATATCTTAAATGTTAGTAGATCGATAATAAAAAGAAGTTGAATTTGGTACTATATAAGTAGTAACAAAATTAAGATATATTCATAATCAGATATATGGATAATTAGATTAAATAGAATGCATATTATAGGTCACATGTAAGTTCAAATAAGAAATGATGACTTTATCATTGGTTGTTGTTTCAGGGCATATTCAAATGTTTTGAATTTGACACTTTTGCTTGAGTTCTTATACTACTTTACACATCTCCAACAATAGCTGGTACCATACTTTGAGGTCTGATTTAAGGAGCTTTGACAACTGTGCTTTCTTCATAGACATCGACAAGATTAATCAAAATGCATGGCATGCAATCATAGCAGATTTGTCACTAGGAGAACAAGGAACAGTAGCCGACGCGGTTGGTGAGTTCCAGCTTCCATTACCATTTACTTATGGATGGGTTAGTTTGTGTTATGTTAGAATTGGGAAGCAAGTGAAATAAATTGAGAAGTCTTTTGTAGGCCTCGATCGTCGTGTTGAAGATTCCAACTTTGGAAAAGATTTGGATCGCAAATTAAATCGACCACATCGACCCTGGTGTTAACAAGGTATCATTTTGGCTTTGACTAGCTTTTCAGTTGACTCATGATCTATGTAGTGACAAATTCAGCTGACAGTAGTGTAAATATTTGGTAAGGTTACAAATTCTGTTATAGATGCAATTTGAATTAGTTACATCTTCATTTTTACTTACTAATGAATTGTGTATTGAGACTGCTGAATTGCGTATATATATCAGTAGTTTAGTTGACTTGAATTAGTGAATAGGATAAGTTTCTATTGTTAAACTGCACATTATGAGTAATAATTTTATAGTTATACTATTGTTTAATTAGTACAAAGAACACATGGTATGATTATGTGTTGTTAAACAGTGTATCAGTAGACATAATGTTGTGAAATACTAAAAGATGGCATAAGTGATGATAATAAATAGCGTTAGCTTCGATATTACTATTAAACATGTGTGGTAAAATAGGAGTGATCATATTTAGTAAATATACGATGTCTTTATTATAATTTAAATATCCAATAGGGTCATCATTTAAACACGCTTCCATAAAAAGATTACCATTCAAACACATATCAACCGCCCCACCCTGTAATCCTTTCTCCTTACGATTACCATTCAAACACATGATGGCGCAGCACCCCTGGAAATACACTACTACACAAACTGGTTTTACCCACAAAACTTTACCCACAGAAAACAATCTGTGGGAAATTTCCCACAGATTACCGACAATTTACACACCAAACTGTAGACCAAATTTCCGAGGGAAATCGGTCGTAGATTTCCCACGAATTTCACACAATTTACACACCAATTTGTTGACCAAATTTTTGTGGGAAATCGGTCTCAAAATTCCCACGGATTAGCTACAATATTCACACTAATTGTGTTGACCGGACTTTCATGGGAAATCTGTTGCAAATTTCACACATATTAGCGACGGTCACAAGTCTATGGCAAATCTGTAGCTATATTACCCACGGATTTCACACGGTCTTATTTAAGAAAAATATGATTTAGTTAGTCTGTGTGAAATCTGTGGATAATTACCCACTCATTAGCCACAAGAAATATTGTTTTATGTTTCTTAATATTACAAGTTCTAATATTACAATTTATTTCTTAATATTGTTTATTAGTTTCAATTAGAGGTCGAAAAAAGTCGAGCGGCTCGAGAAAATATTGGATTGGATCAGTAAAAAGCTCGAATGAGCCAAGCCTAAACTCGATCGAGCCCGAGGCTGAGCTATACCTACAAAGATCGATTGGGTCACGATACTGAACGACACTCGAATATTATACGTATTAAACATATATAAATCGTTACACGTTTGTATTATAAGTGAGCTTGTTAACGAGCTCAATAACTATCTTATAAAATAAGGCTCGAATAGATCCGAGCTCAAGCTTTATAAACTTAAACGAGTCGAGCTCGACCTCTGGCAGGCTCGTGCTTGGCTCGGCTCATGAATATATGTGTAACATGTTTGTGTAGACATGTGCTTTATGAATCGTTGTTTATCTATTAACGAGTGTAGATACGTTTACTAAGTTTCAAGTTGATTTTAACCTTCATTGTACATTTTTACTTAAATATGTCAATATATAAGTATGTTCGGAGATGTATAATAATTAAGTTCCTTTTGTTAGTGAGTTAGGGTTCACTTACGTACAATGTATTTGTAGACATGTGCTAGATGAACCATCGTATACATATTAACTTCTGTATGTACGTCTCGTAAGTCAATTACAACTTGTTGGATCGATGTACTCTAACCAAACTAGCTTAAATAGCTTGTTAAGATTTAATAACCTCGGATAAATCCTAAGTTATTAACAATGAAACACTGAGCAAACTCTATTAAGTATGCGGAATTTACTTAACAAAGCTAAGAAGAATAACTTTAACTTTGAACGATTTTATTAATAACTCTAACTCTGCTTATTATGCAGACTCTTTAACAACTCTAATAATATCGAACTTCTCTAAAACTCTAATAATGTCACGTACATCTAATGCCAATCTAGGGATCCTTTTATAGGCTCAAGGATAACCCTAGTCGGTTTACAATTTGTATCCTTGTACGACAAGTAATCTAATAAAGAATATTCTAGAATTACAAAGCTTTCCATAAACGAATATAACAGTTCTTTTAGCCTTGCAGTACTTTGACTTCTTCAGCAGTACTTTGACTTCTTATTTAGCAGTACTTTGACTTTCTGTATCCCAACACAACATCCCTTGTACTTCTATACTTCAATATATGAGAATGCATATGTTTCTAAATGTGTAAGTATTCAAAAAACATAAAGTCCATTTTTTCTGTGGGAAATCCGTTGGTAACTCCCCACATATTACCTACAAATATGATAAATCTGTGGGAAAACCGGCATTAATTTCACACCGATTATCTACGAAAAATATGACTTTTTAATTTTTTTTTATTACTTACACGTTTATGTATTTTTTTTTTTTTTCTATTTTTTATTTATTATTATTATTTTTTAAATGTTCTTTTAAAATCTCTCTTAATGTCATTTTGACATAAATGTTTTCATATTTTGGCCCAAACACTATTAGGATTTTTGTTAAAGAAAGTATGCCCAAACAATAGTTAACCCTAGCCTAAATGATATATATCTTAACCCTAATTTCACTCACAAATATTGCAGCCACACCTAAAATTTTCTCTCACAGAAAAATACAAGCCACCACATTTCTTGGTTTATCTCCTTCACAACCAAATCTTTCAAATTACCATACGAAATAACCATGAATATCAATGAATCTTTTACGAAATAACCATTAAGAAAATTTCGTGGTTCCAATTTACTACCACTATAACTTTCGTCTTTATCTCTTTCATACATAAACTTCTTATGTTGTTGTTAGATCTTTAGATACATAACTTATTTTTGTAGATCTAAAGACCTTTAAATATGTGTTTGTTATATTTTAGTTTTGGTTATAATAAAATTGAATTTGGTTTCTTTTTGGTTATACGCAGGTTGGAAGCTACTCACATGGCAAAGATTGGTTGACTATAGAAGTAAACTAGAGGTTATGGAACTAGAGATTATGGACCCTGAAGTTAGGCAAAAGAAAATATTGAATGGTTTCTGCTCAAAATAAGCCCATGTAATGTATTATATATGCTCAAAATATAATGTATTGAATGGTTATAGAATGGATGGACTTGAGTATTATATTTGTATATGTATTCGTAAATCTGTATTAATGGAAAATATGCTCCTTTTTATTCTAGTATGTGTTTTGTATAAATGCATAAATGCATATTTGTCGATTAGAAATTTAATTTTCAACCATAAAATTATAATTACAAGATTAAAAAAAAAGCTAAAATTATATATAAAAAATATTCCAATTTTTTTAGCCACGAAAAATCTGTGGGAAATTTGTTGCAACGTATCCGTCACAAATCTGTAGGTAATTTCCCACGGATATGAGTGGAAAATGACTACTAAAAATTGTGGGAAATTTCGTGAGAAATCTGTGGCAGAATTTTAGTGTGAAAATCGTTGGAAATCCGTGGCAAAAAAACCACGGATATGTGTGAAAAATGGCTACTGGAAACCGTGGGAAATTTCGTAAGAAATATGTGGGAAATTAAACCCACGGATTATCCACAATGATATTCGTGGGAAATAGTCAACGTCCCGTGGGAAAATATGTGGGAAAATATTTACCCACGGGGTTTTTACACACGAAACAATTTTGTGTGAAATCCGTGGAAAAAGGCCCTTTCAGCGGGATTTCACCATTGATTTGCGTGGGAAAACATGTTTGTGTAGTAGTGATAGCTGCATCTACCAACCTCGAAGAAAGGGACTGGCTCACACTATGTGATAACGTTGGTGTCGTTATTGCTGTCTGTGACCCAGTCTGCTTTTTCTGAGGTCAATACACCAACAACTTTATCCATAGTTTAACGCAGAGCGGGTATACCGATATATATAAAATGCCCCGCCACAACGCGGCGGTTTCGAAGAAATCCTTGTTACAGTAACATCTGGTTATGTGAGACTCTAAAGTAAATGTTATACATTACAAAACAAACTATTAAAATGTAACACAATCATCATTTTTTATACATAAATAAACGGCATTAAGCTCGTTCATATGTTTTATGAACGCTCGGGTCGAAAATTAGTTATATAACCTCATGTAATCTTAAAGTTTCGTGGTTTTGAGTATAAATAGTTTTTAGAATGTAAATATGACTTGATAACTTATGAAAAATGCAATCCATCCTAAAAATTTATAAGAATCAAATATGGTTAATCTGTATATACATATAAAAAGGAATGCGTGATCATTCAACATGACATACATTGAAAACCACAAAGCATGTGTTTTTGTTAGAAAATTATTTTATTTTGCTACTTTATGTTAGTTACTTAACCACCAACTTACTAATTGATAACTAGGGGTGAGCGAAAAAACCGAAAAGATCGAATAAACCGAAAATTGAAACCGAACCGAACCGAAAGCAACCGAACCAAACTAATAACCTAACCAAATTTGTTAAAACCGAACCGAACCGAACTACTAATTCGGTTCTCGGATTAGATATGTGTTTGGCAGTCTGAACCGAAAACGAAACCGAAAACCGAATTCATATAAATATACATTTCTTTATATATATATTTATATATATATATATTCATTATTTTTTAAATATATATATATATATATATATATATATATATATATATCTCAGTAGGGATCCAGGTGAAGTAAATTAAAATAAGAAGTGGTGAAAGTGACCAAACCGCATTTGAGATGAAACGACTTGCATTAGATGCATTTCTATTTATATAGATGCAACATCTTGAGTTTCGAAAGTTAATTTGATGTATAGATGGTGCAAATTGATTTTCATGATTTCGATACGTGTAGAGGAACAAAAAACAAGAGAAATCATGAAATGCATCTAATATGCGTATATGCATCTGATTAAAAGCTAGAAAACACACTATGGTGCGTTATAATGCATCTAAGATTATAAGGATGCATCTAATTTAGGTCGGTGCATCTTGGATTTGCGGTTATAGTTCTTCTTATTCCTTCTTATTTTAAGTAATCTTTTTATTTGATCCTAACTCTCTCTCTCTCTCTCTCTCTCTCTATATATATATATATATATATATAGGGGGTCTTTCTTGTGAGAAGTTTAATTTTTATGAGAACGCGAGAAGAGATCTTAGCCCTCTATCTAATCCCTTATTTTTTTAGATCTAATGGCTAAAATCAATCAAAATATTTACACTAAAACTATAGTAATCCTTTTACTTTGAATCCTACCATATAAATAAATAAAAAACACACACACACCTCATTTTTAAGCGTGAAACCAGCAAATACTCTCTCTCAAGTAACCACCATTCTGAACTTCCCAGAATAACACGGACGGCACTTGATTTTCACCACGTTCACCCGCGCTTCACCATTCACAACGGTAATCATCATCAATCTCCAGTCACCATCATCTCCGTCGTCTCTCCATCATGACCTTCCTAATCTCTGTCGTTGACTGCGGCGTTGATGATTAAAACTTTTCGATTTAGTCGATAAAAATTATATATTTTTAACAATCGTTTGATGATGAATGGTACTTATTTTCAACTAATTATTTAATTTATTGTTTTTAGGGTTTTTATGTTTATGTACTGTAAATGTTAGAACTTGTCACATGTGAAGATGCTATATGATGCTCCAAGTAATTTATTCTTTTAGATATGTTGCCTTTTAGTCTTGATTTTAGTTGAAATTAAGCGTTTGGTTAGTGATTTGATCTTAATCTTAAGCGTTGGCTGCCGCGTCCGGTTAGGAGATATTGATGTTTAATAGACGATTATTTTAGTTTTATAAGAATATATTCCGCGTGTGAAAATTTTCAGCAAGGAATCAAGCTTTTGATATTTCTAGTGTATTTTTTATACTAAAGTTGCAAAATAGGAGATATTGATGTTTTATAGACGATTACTTAAGTTTGTAAGAGTATTTTCACATGTGAAGATTTTCAGCAAGAATTGATGCTTTGGTCTTACTCTTATTTTAGTTTTATAAGAATATATTCACGTGTGAAAATTTTCAGCAAGGAATCAAGCTTTTGATATTTCTAGTGTATTTTTTATACTAGAGTTGCAAAATAGGAGATATTGATGTTTTATAGACGATTACTTAAGTTTTGTAAGAGTATTTTCACGTGTGAAGATTTTCAGCAAGAATTGATGCTTTGGTCTTACTCTTATTTTAGTTTTATAAGAATATATTCACGTGTGAAAATTTTCAGCAAGGAATCAAGCTTTTGATATTTCTAGTGTATTTTTTATACTAGAGTTGCAAAATAGGAGATATTGATGTTTTATAGACGATTACTTAAGTTTTGTAAGAGTATTTTCACGTGTGAAGATTTTCAGCAAGAATTGATGCTTTGGTCTTACTCTTATTTTAGTTTTATAAGAATATATTCACGTGTGAAAATTTTCAGCAAGGAATCAAGCTTTTGATATTTCTAGTGTATTTTTTTATACTAGAGTTGCAAAATAGGAGATATTGATGTTTTATAGACGATTACTTAAGTTTTGTAAGAGTATTTTCACGTGTGAAGATTTTCAGCAAGAATTGATGCTTTGGTCTTACTCTTATTTTAGTTTTATAAGAATATATTCACGTGTGAAAATTTTCAGCAAGGAATCAAGCTTTTGATATTTCTAGTGTATTTTTTATACTAGAGTTGCAAAATAGGAGATATTGATGTTTTATAGACGATTACTTAAGTTTTGTAAGAGTCATGTGAAGATTTCGGCAAATTGATGCTTTGGTCTTACTCTTATTTTAGTTTTATAAGAATATATTCACGTGTGAAAATTTTCAGCAAGGAATCAAGCTTTTGATATTTCTAGTGTATTTTTTATACTAGAGTTGCAAAATAGGAGATATTGATGTTTTATAGACGATTACTTAAGTTTTGTAAGAGTATTTTCACGTGTGAAGATTTTCAGCAAGAATTGATGCTTTGGTCTTACTCTTATTTTAGTTTTATAAGAATATATTCACGTGTGTAAATTTAGTTATATTATCTATTTATCTTCACATGTGAAGATTATCAGTTAGGAATGATGTTTTGATGCAATTAGCGGATTTAAGATTGGATTACATTATCTTCGTGTGTGAAAAATATCAGTAAGTAATGGATTTTTGAGCTTATAAGTGCATATAAAGTTTAGTTATATTATCTTCGCATGTTAATATTATCCGTTAGGAATGAAGTTTTGACGTTATTAGCGGATTTAAGTTTGGATTATATTATCTTCACGTGTGAAAAATATTAGTAAGTAATTGATTTTTTGCGGTTATAAGTGCGTATAAGTTTAGTTATATTATCTTCGCATGTGAATATTATCATATAGGAATGAAGTTTTGACGTTATTAGCGGATTTAAGTTTGGATTATATTATCTTCACGTGTGAAAAATATTATTAAGTAATTGATTTTTCTTGTTTATAAGTGCGTATAAGTTTAGTTATATTATCTTCGCATGTGAATATTATCATATAGGAATGAAGTTTTGACGTTATTAGCGGATTTAAGTTTGGATTATATTATCTTCATGTGTGAAAAATATTAGTAAGTAATTGATTTTTGCGGTTATAAGTGCGTATATTTAGTTAGAAATGAAGTTTTGACATTAATAACGGTTTAAGATTGTGAAGATTATCGAGTGGAAGTTTTCAGGGTTATAAGTGGATATAATTTTAGTTATAATATATTAGCATGTGAAGATTATCGATTAGGAATAAAGTTCGAACTACTTCGATGTTATTAGCAAATTTAAGTTTGTATCACATCATCTTACGTGTGAAAATATCATTAAGTAATGAAGTTTTAAGTAATGAAGTTTTAAGGTTATAAGTGTCTTCGCATGTGGGGATCTCTAATTGTTCTGAATCACTCGATAGCATTGCTGATCATACACGAGTACATGCAATATATAAATATAGGTTCTTGGCGAGGTATATATATAGAGCCTTTAACCATATTTGGTGTTTTGTATTAGATTATCATTTTAAGGCTATTTGGTAACATGCTATTGATAATGCTAATTGATCACACACAAACTTATGTTCTATTTAAACAGGTTAATCAAGAGGTTCGTGCGAGTTGGCGTAGAGTGGGTGTTCGTCACGAGTGGGACAACAGTTTTGATGCAAATTTCGACCAAAAGGTACTCTATTAGTCTATTTCAAAAGTAATTGCAGATTCTTTGCAAGTTTGTTGTAAGTGGCTTACTTACATCATACATGACATTATGTAATTGGATTTGGTTATAGGTGTTGGTCTTGTTGTTTGTCGATCAGAGGCTTCGTATTCAGTGTTCAAATTCTCACTCGAGGAATATATTAGCATAATGTTATAGATTATAAACTTTGATAAGTAAATTCACGGAAATTACGATTTACGCCAGCGAGGTTTGTGATGCTTTATTAGTTATTCGTTTGTGTTTATGATTAATCGTGAGTTATTTGATTGAAGTTGTTTGATATTTGTATGTGTTCTTAATGAAATGATGCTTAAATATAGGGCTAGTTGATGATTATAGTGATAGTTATACAGAGTAGGTAGTTTGTTTCGTTGAGTTTTGGTTTTAAGGAACTGGTTATTTCATCATTTTGCATACAGGGATTGCAGTTTTGTTATGTTTTATTCGTAACTCACGTTTTGTTTTTGTTAAATATGTAATGTTGCTGATTGAAGTTGTTTGATAGTTTTAGGTTTATTTGATTAAAGTTAGGGCTAGTTGATAATTACTATGATAGCTATAGTTTACCGCGTAGCCTTGAGTTTCTTTCTGGCGGCTTGGTTTGTTGGATTTTGTCAATTTGTGTATGGAGATTACGGTTTGGTTAGGTGTTTAGTTTATTGAAGGTGTTTGAGATTGTTGTAGTTAGGAAAACTGTGTATGTGTTTAGGTTTGTTATAAGGTTGGTTCTTGGTAATTTGATTGTGAAGTATTTCTGTCTTTGATAAAGTGATGCTTAAATTTAGGGCTAATCTATGATTAATGATAGGAGTGATAGTAAATCGAGCATGGCTAGCTTTGCTGTTGAGTCATTTTTTGCATTTAATCATGAAATAATGCTTAGACATAGTATTAGTGAGCGATTAGTGATCGCATTGATTAGCGATCATAGCTATGTTTGTTTCTCGATTATGTGTTCAAAGACGCATAGGATATCCTTCGATTTTCGCCAATTTACATCCGAGTATTGGTGGCGGCTAACATGAGACATTTAGCCTACAGATTAACTATTTGTTTGTGAACATTTTCCCATAGTTAATTACTAATGAAGTTTAAAAGTGATTCATACTTACAATTGGTATCGGCAAATAATTGAATTGGCAACCTCGGAAGAAACTTCGTATTGTTAATCAGGGTGAAGCTAGTAATTAAAGTGATAAAGATAGGAAAATAAAGTTCTTTGCTTGCAATGCGAGGTCGCGAACCATACATGAAAATATGTGTGGTGTTGATCGAGGATGTTCTTCGTCGTTTTTCTATTCGTTGAAGGACGGATGCATATCACCAAGGATCTTGGTTCGAACTCTTTTTCTTGATAGCGTTGTTCTGTATTTATGATTAGAGTCTTCCACCATTCATAGGTTAAATGGTGCAAACCCACCGAAAATTCTATTTATTTATGATTAGAGTCTTCCACCATTCATAGAGTCTGTACATTTGAAGTTTGTGATAATGAGACAATCGAAAATTAGTTCTGTTCAAGCAACTATTAAACCGATTATTTGATCATATGTAGTTAGATGGTCATAGTTACCGATTTTTGGGTAATTCGGTGTTATTGTGCTTCTTTGCTACAAATAGGCGATGTTCTTGGTTCGGCTTTGTTGAGACCGTGAAGGTTCGATAGGCAAGTTACTGTCGATAGGTATGATGTTGTCAAAATCCTTCAGATTTGATGTTGTCAAAATCCTTCAGATTTGATGTTGTCCAACTACTTGAATTGTGTGATGCATAAAATTTTTAGGACTATGAGCCGATCACGAATGCATATCGATTACTTGAATTGGTTGACCATTGAGAACAAATTATAGATGTGTTTACTAAGAATTACATGAAATTTATTAGCTTTAATAGGATGTCTGATTATGTAGATGCTTAGGAGTTAGGACTAATCATAAACTGACAATGTACGGAAAGTCGATACTCATGTTCATCATTCTGCATGTATGAATCAAAAACATCTGTTGAGGTTCATCAAGTCCAAGTTGAGAAAAGAACCCGCCGAGGGTAATGTACGATCGTCGTTCATCTTTCTTATAATGATTTCTCGTAGCGACTTCTCTAATTTGATCCTTTTTTTCGAGGTTGTGATATTCGAGATGGAACATATCGACTTTAAGAGAAGTTTTCGAGAGTTTGGATTTAACGGGTACTAAAAGAACCTTTTATTCTGATTTAATGCTATTATATCTTACAGTTCAAATTTTACCAAGTCCGCGTGGTCTAACGTCACTAAAATTCTCGATGCGATTATGACCTTAATGTTGATCTGTTAGACGTGCGTGGTGACAAGAGCACCTTCCATCGTTTTGACAAATTCAATCAGAAAATCAATCCTAGCGATCGAGTAGGCTTAGGGAGATTTTCTTGAAGATAATCGATCCAAGGTAAGCTTCATCCGTTTCAAGTCGATGGCGTCAGAATTTAATAGAAACATGATTTAAACTTGTATAAATACTCTTTTTGTCAGGCGCATCACAGGTCATCCACGTGGGGCCTCTCAGCTTCAAAGGGTGGGCCTTGGTTTAGCAATTTCAATCTTATCCGTGGGTTGGGCTGCGATTTTCGAAGATCTGAGAAAAATTATGCGATAAAGAAAGTACGAGGGGAGTTTTGAGTCCAATGCGGCCTAAGTGCTTCTTGTTTGTTGATCGTCTTGCCTCATTGGGCTTCTTGGTGTTCATTGTTGGATTATTGGAATTTCTATACGAGGAAGCTCCGGATGCTATGAAAAGTATTGGATCGGCGCTCTTTAGCACTGGTGGTGGTTTAGGATGTTTTGTTGCTACTATCTTGAACAACATTATCAACTCTTTGACAGGAATGAAGAAAAAGACAAAATTCATGGTCGTCACGGAACATAAATCTTGCTAAATTTGATTATTTCTATTGGCTTCTACGGCTTTGAGTGTTATCAACTTCCGGTGTTTGTGTATGCCGCACGTAAGTACAAATACGAGAGCAAAGCCCAATTTTGTTGAAGCCACTTTCTCAGCACTAGTGAATATGTCTAGGTTTGAAGCAGAAACAAGAAAATACAGATTCATGACTTCCAAGTTGTATATCATGATGCTCTGAATATTATAAAAGAGATTAATATCATGCCTCGTTTTTATGTTTTGAAAAGTTATTAATTTCCCGTAAATTCCCGGCCATATCCTGAGAATGGTTTTCCTGATTTGATTAATTTATTTAATAACACGGAGTAAACATCCGCACGTTGGGGCGGGGAAATTTAGTATACATGCTTAATGTCAGGATAAAATTATAGCTATGACTGGCAACCCGTAAGCAAGTTTTTACTCCCTCTTTTAAAGGTCAAGCCTTTATAAAAGTAAATGTGGTGTAATTGTCATAGTCTTAAGCTAAGAAGCAAAAAACTAAAACTAAAGAACCACAAGTGGCATATTGCTATCACTATTCAGTTTACTCTAACAGGATTAGCTGTTGTATTTTCTTTTCTGGTTTTTGTTTTAAGTTACAAAAGGAAGACGTTAAACAAAATATAGTAGTAGATCTTAAGGTTTAAGCTAAAACTAGCTTAGTACATTATAACCCGACATAAAGAGACCTTTTAGTAAAATCAGCAAAATTAGAGTATTACCTTTATGATTTGGAGGCCTTAAGTTTTTTTTTTTGTTAACACATACATAAATACATGCATGATGCATGTATTTGAAGATGAAGTATCAATTACTAGTACAAGAAAACAAAGAAAAAAGTGCAAACTGAAAGACAAATGAATAGGCACACCCTGACAAATGTGTGATATAAAATAAGCAAATCCTGATATATGAAGAAGGCCATGTTGTCTCTTCACAGTGATCTCTTGTTTGGAGTCCCATTGCTTGTCTATTCATTATTTGTCTTCACTCAAGGGCCAGAGTTAGTTTATATATTCATTTCCATAAAATGATTCTACGGACTAGGTTCCATATATGATTAAGGGGGTATGGAACTTGTTCCTTTTGTCCTCCACCGCTCAGTCTCCATATATTAGTGGCTCCCTTCTTCCAAACATTTATTGTTCGACTCACGCTCAGCGATTAATATAACACTTAATAATAATACTCAAGCATGTCCAGCTTTGTTCAAGATTTTGGCGAAGATGACGAAGCATTCCACACTAGACTTTCAAATGGAAGTCCAGAAATGGTAGCATTCAACCTACAACCATGGCATCAAAAGAAAGCATAATCTCACGAAATCGGGCAAGCTCGAAACCCTTTCTTTTTTGTATTTTGCTTCTTATTAGCCAAGCACAAACCTGCAAGTATTGATATGATATTTTCCGTATTAATTTTTTCAATCAGACCCTGATGCTGAAGTAGTGGCCTAGTCTCCAAGGACTCTAATGGCCTCGAATCCAATCTCATAATCACTAGCCAAACATTAAACTGATAAATTGAAAAAGAACGAACATTATTTGCAAAGTTTTCTATAAACTATCACAATAAGCTTGAGATGCTAATAAGCTTGAAATTTATATTATTTTAATATAAAAATTACCAATTTAGTAATTTACTCCAAAATTTTTAATAGAAAATATATTGTTTAGATAAAATAATATTGGAGGTTTTATTTAGTTAGCCTCCATCAACCCATTTGTAAATACATGCATCAAAGATGACACCTCTAGAAAGAACCAACAAACTTTTCAGCATAAATCTTAGTAAGCTTACAGCAAACTTCATTAAAGGATCAAATAGTTTTGCAAAGATTGGTGCGAAGTGGGAACCCATGGCTTTAGCAAATGCAGGAATGAGATCTGAAACAGCATCCATAAGCAATTCATCATGCCCAGTGTCATCGTCATCAACATCACCATCAGATTCTATTTGTTGAGAGGCTGATTCTTTGTCGAGCAAGACCAAAGTTGACTCTACAATTTGAGGCATATCGGGTAGCAAAATACAAGTATTAGTTTACACTGACAATTTATTATAACATTAACACGTATTAAAGAATACAATTCTGGAATACGTAATTTTGACCCAAGCACCTATGAATGGGTCAATTCTAGCATTTTTCAAGCTCAATTATGTACTTATGATGTTTAAGACCTAAATCAATTTATTCATTTCCAAGAAATAATTTCTAATTAAAGAGAGAGATTTTTGTGATGATATTGATAGACACATTTATTGACAAAATGCGTTTGTTTTGACTTGTTACCCAACTTGCCTATTTAGCTACCTATAAACAAAACCACCAACGTCCTTACAAGGTTCAACGGCGACATATCCAAAATCTTTATTGATGTATGCCGCTACTCACCAAGCTTGAGCAACCACTTCACGATCATCATCTTCATTCATAGTCTTAATATAAATTGTCATTATAGAATCTGAAATTTTTAATCATGAAACAATAAACAAACTGAGTCAACAACTACTCAACTAGAGATTCCAAATGTGGTGCATGATAATCTTTTGAATAACAAGTCATCTACTAACCAAGAAGTTCTTTTGCCTTGGGTGCTCCGTCCGCAAAGCAGTAGCAAAAATTAGACAAACACATTCAAAAGGTTACAAAAACTTCTAGTTGTGTGTATGTGTGTGTGCGTGTTTTGTTAGTGAGAGAATAAGCAAGTTAAGATCAGCATTTGTTTAATGATCATCTTTGTTTGCACATGTCATGAGACAAAACAAGGAATCCAGATAGATTGGCATCTGCAAGACTTTGAGGTGGTTACAGGTCAAAATGAACAAGGTCGAACTCATTAGCCAAAAAAATTTTTTGTACAATGTATTTCTAGAAAAGATTATTTTAGATACAAATATTCTTTTCAAAAATGATGAATGCGCTATAAATCGACTTTTGGCGAGTTCACCAGCTAAAAATGTTTTGTCCAATGAATGTGTGTATTATGATTATGAAATAAATATTCTTGCAACAATCTAAACCTTCAAAATAAAAACAATGTAGGAGGTTGTGCACATTCAAAATAGACTTTAGGGGACTTTCAACCCGTTCGCCATATAGATACTTTCTTAATCGGCCCATTTGATATAAACCACAACCCAAATCGACCCATTAGTAAGTAAATGGGCAGAAACTTACCACCTCTAATTATATACACAAAGAATATAGCTAAATCAACTGGAAATCATTTCAAAAAGGAAAACGGATAAGAGAACACTAACATTTTGACCTTGGAAGACTGCATGAGCAGCTATCAAAATATCTGCCATCCAAAACCAAAGAACACATTAAAGCTGAAATGAACAGTGCGTTATAACAAATAATTAACAAGAATCCTTTATTACTTACTTTTTAAGCCATAGATGGCCTGAAGTCGAACATCTTCATGAAAATAGCTAGAATGTTTCACCAAAATCCTCAATGACTCTTCCAAATATCTTGAGATCATTAAAGAACTACAGCTACATGTTTTGTGTATTTTTTTAACTTATAAAAACGTAAAGCATTTATGAGCACAAAAGGATACGGAGCATATGCACTCTTTGTATGTAAAGCAAATAAACCAAGGGCTTGAGTTGCAGCAGCCTTCTCATCTAAAACACCGTTCTTACAGCGATATTTCGCACTCTTGGCTCATCATGAGCTTCATCGTCGAGATGATACCCTCCAAATCCATTTGCATTCTCATCATCATCATCGAATCATCAATATCAACAGAGACCGTCATCAAGGTTACAAGATGACAACGCCAGAGGCACAACATGTGGAAGATACTGTTTACAACAATAGTGTTATGTCATATATCAATTTAAGCGTCGGCCATGCCGCCAGGATAAACAGTAGCACGGATATTGATTATAGATACGAACCATTCCGTCTTCCAAATTTACGCTACATTCTTGAAGAATCCATGAGTATACTCACGTAGTTCACTGTACTCGAGCCCAAATCCCTGAATTGTAAGTTTACTTGGTAGTTAAAATGATTGAAAATATACCTAACATTCACAACTGGTGGCAAAACCCGATTGGCTTGAAGGGTTTGTCCGTTTAGTCTCTACTTTTTGTTCATGTGAGTCATTTTGGTCATTTTGTAAGATGGTTTTGTATCTCGTATGGGTCACTTTATAACCAAAATCATTAAGGCTATCAAAAATGAGAAATTTCAAATTCATGTAAATAGATGTCGGAATAATATATAATGTTTAAATTTGATTTAACACGATTTTGGGTACAAAATGATCCAAATGAGACACAGAGTCATTTTGCAATCACTTCATTTGTACAAAAAATTGTACAGACTAAAATGGCGAGAAATGAAAAAGAATCTTCTTAATTTATGCAATAAAACCTATTTTTATTGACAACATTCCAAATTTAAAACAAAGTAACTTGTTCAAAAAAGAAAAGACACAAGTAATTTTGCAATGACTTTGTTGTACAATTGTACAAAAAAGGTACAATGACTAAAACGGGACAAATGAATAAAAATTTTGGTAATTTATGCAATAAAACTTATTTTTATTGACGGTGTTTTGTGTCCTCACGACCTATTTCGACTAGTATAGAAGTTACATTGTTAACCCATTACCCAACCATAAGACCAATTTCTCAAATTTAACTTTCACATAGAAAAAATGAAGGAAGTACGAAATTGCAACTTCAATAAAAGGGGGTAAAATTGGTTCCATCCTTGCCCTTCCCACAACCATGGCAACTATCCCCACCATTTCTGTAGCCCTTGCTCGTGAACAAAGGTCCTCATCATTTGTAAGCACCATAAAGTTTTTCATCAATTCCAAAACCCGTTCGCATATGGCGAGAAATGCTTGCTTTGCAAGAGATGCAAGCTGAACCAATTGCAGACTACAAAAACAAAGAGATGTTATATGAAGCATTAGAGACGTAAACTATTAGACTATATTAGTATTAGATAATATTATTATTATTATTGTATGTTACCATATTCAGTTGATTGGTTTCCTTATGTAATTATTGAACATGGTGTCCACGTTATCTTAGCCTATAGATATATGACTCATTTAACTTAATTCATATACATTGTACATCTATCTATGTATTTTAAGGTATATTATCAACATACTTAAGACATCAACCTTAATTGAGAGATTAGAACTCTTATCGCAAACTTCATTTAGCTCCTTCATTACTTTTGACTTAAATCACACACAATATTAAATGGGAAGACCCAAGAAGCCTTCCTAGCCATTCTTTAAACTTTAACTGTAAAGTTCAAGATAAGGTAAGTCAACCCCAACCCATTCCAGTTTTGACCCATTTTGAGACCCACCCAATCAGCCCATTTCACCACCTCAACAAACAAAGATATAAATAAATAACAAAGAAAATCTCAGTAAGAGTAAGAAGAAAAAGTAAAAAGGCCAAACCCCATTCAAGAAGTTCACCATCTTTCACGTGCTTTTTCCTCTGTTCTATGTTTTGTGAACTTGTGAAGAAAATGATATAAGATTGAGGACCTTGTATCATTTTCTTCACAAGTGAAGATATTTTTTCTTAAACTTAAATAATCGCCTCTAAACTCAATCTTATATGATTTTCTTCACAAGTGAATATATTTTTTCTAAACTCAATCTTATATGATTTTCTTCACAAGTGAAGATATTTTTTCTAAACTCAATCTTATATGATTTTCTTCACAAGTGAAGATATTTTTTTCTTAAACTTAAAAATAAGCCTCTAAACTCAATCTTATATCATTTTCTTCACAAGTGAAGATATTTTTTCTTAAACTTAAATAATCGCCTCTAAACTCAATCTTATATGATTTTCTTCACAAGTGAATATATTTTTTCTAAACTCAATCTTATATGATTTTCTTCACAAGTGAAGATATTTTTTTCTTAAACTTAAATAATCGCCTTCTAAACTCAATCTTATATGATTTTCCTCACAAGTGAAGATATTGTTTCTAAACTTAAATAATCGCCTCTAAATCAACACGAGAGTACACATTATTCTCATAATCTATCTTTTACGCAAACTAACTCATTCCTAGATGAATTTCTTCACAAGTGAAGATATTGTTTCTAAACTTAAATAATCGCCTCTAAATCAACACTAGAGTACTACACATTATTCTCTTATATATATCCATGAAAATTTCAACCAAAAAATACACATCACTAAGTAAGGCATTTCGTCGAACACTTGGTCTACACATATATCCATGAAAATTATAGCCACAAATACACATAACTAAGTAAGGCATTTCGTCGAACACTTGGTCTACACATGCAATCCACAACATAGTTATGCATTTTGCCAAACACATAGTCTACGCATACAATCAGTTACACAAAGCAATCATATAACATCTTGACATGTGACGCAATAGATAAGATGTACAAACACATATTTTATAACTACAAAAAGTAAAAACATTCATTAGTTGAAAATTAATTACCAATATTAGAATTCAAATCCACATAACACTGTTTCAATTGATTAACAAAAGGAATCATCTTAAGAAAATTGTTGAAAAGTTGAAATTTATACCCAAATGAATCGAAATCAATCGGTTAAAAGTCAACCCGATCAACACACACAATCATCGCGGGAGATATGGAGGCAAAGAGATGATGGAGATGGCGACTAATAACCCGAGATGAAGCAGATGTGTGATTAAAACCAGGGAGATGAAGAACAGGTGTAGTAGGTTTGTGTGTTTAAGAGTGTTTGGTTGCTCCAGAGAAAAAAAGAGATATGTTTTGGTGGGTGGAAGCAAATGAGAATAATACACTTAGACCCCTCTAATTTTTGGCCAAAAATTACAAAAATGCCATTCCGCCCAAATTGATATTAAGATGAGATTTACTTGATCCTACGGTCCAGATCTCTTCTCGCGTTCTCACAAAAAATAGACTTCTCATTTGAACGCTTATCTATATATATATATATATATATATATATATATATATATATATATATATATATATATATATATATAATATATATATATATATATATATATATATATATATATATATATATATATATATATATATATATATATATATATATATATATATATATATATATATATATATATACACTATATTATAATAGAGTGATGTTATTTTACAAACCAAAGAATCCTCACATACCAAGGGACACATCTCAACCATTGATTCAAATTTAATCAATGGTTGAAATTAAAACACACTATCCACTAAAATAAATGCGGAGGTGTATAATCCTCAAATTACAACACAAACAAAAACCCGCTCTAACTCACATTTCACACATTCATTGAATCTACCTAACACACACTAAAAACACACACTACTCACACTTTTACACCGATCAAAAAATACACCGGCAAATCCTCAAAACCTATCAATCTCGCCGGAGAAGATGGAAGATACCGACAGTGACACTATCATGCTTCAAGAACTGACCAAAAAAAGCAACTACGAGCGAAAAAAAGCATAAAAAACCGGTCAAAAAACCGGTTTCAGGTATAATCTTAGACTCTAAACAACTATTTAAATATCTACAACTGTTATTTATGATTATATGATGCTTTGAACTGTTTATAGAGATTATGATGAAGATAGTAAAATTTTACACTGTATAATGCATATTTGTGAAGAAATGTGCAACTAGAAGTTAGGTTTTAACAGTTTATAGAGTTTTTGTTATGATTAGGAGTTAGGTTTTAACATTTTAGAAGCTAGGTTTGCGAGATTAGAAGTATTTATCGAAGGCGTCTTATGCGGCTAAACCAAACGCTTAGCCACATAAGACGCCTTCTACTTTGACGAATTCATAAGGCTTCAACAAAAGTATTCGCTGCAGCTAAGTAAAAGGATTAGCCGCAAAAGATGCCTTTGGCATCGCCAAAGGCATCTTATGCGGCTAAACCTTTGGCTCAGCCACAGAAGATGCCTTTGGCTTCGCAAAAGGCATCTTATGCAGCTAAACCTTTGGCTCAGCCACGAAAGGTGCCTTTGGCTTTGGCTGCAGCTAAGTAAAAGGATTCGCTGGAGCTAAGTAAAACGATTAGCCGCAGAAGATGCCTTTGGCTTCGCCTAAGGCAACTTATGCGGCTAAACCTTTGGCTCAGCCGCAAAAGATGCCTTTGGCTTCGCCAAAGGCATCTTATGCGGCTAAACCTTTTGCTTAGCTGCAGAAAAGATATGCCTGCACCTAATCCTTTGAGTAAAACTGTCAGGATATTAATTAATTGTTGATTGTTGATGATGTAGATGATAAAAAAAATGACGATGGGGATGATGATGTAGGGAATATAATATCTAAATTGCCGCTATTAAAAACAATTGGTGAAGTGAAAAGCCCTGCTAAAGGTACATATCATGTTACTAAAGAAACACGTTATGTACTGAGAATATTTAAATTACTAAATCACATATGATATAATATATATAAAAATTTGCAGAAAAAACAAAAACAGTTGCTCAAAGGTTAAATGAAATACAGAGAAATGCTAAGAAGAAAAGAACAGAGCAAGAAAAGCAAAGGAAGATTGAAGCAGATAAGAAACAAACAAAACATCAAGACGAAACAGATACTTCAGCAAAGAAAAAAATGAAACGTCTACAGAAAAGAAAAGCATCAGAAACGCAAAGTACTCCGAAAAGATTTACAAGAGGTGATGCTAGAAGAATTGAAGCGGAAAAAGATGTTGATAAAAGTGACAATGAGGATGCTGAGACGGTAGAAGAGACTGAAGAGGAGCTCGATGAAGAGAATGATCAACAATTGGTAGTAAAAGAAACCAAAAAGAGAAAGAAGGAAATAGTTGTTGAGAAGGAGGTTGAAGATAAGGAGGATAAAAAGAAGCTTCAACCGGTTAAGGTGAAAAAGGAGAAAACAAAAACAAAACATTACCCAACATGTAAAACAAGGTCATCACCAAAACCTCTCTATGAAGCGATGATCGGTTTATCAAACGAGAGAAAGAAATGCTTGAAAGAGATGGGATTTGAGAGGTTCATAAACTTCCCAATAGTTGAACTTCCAGTTGCATTGGCGTACCATGTAATCGATAAATTCCATCCACCTAGCATAGAATTGAGATTACAAAAAGGTTCAATAAAGGTAACAAGGCAAAAAAATAAATGATATGCTAGGTGTGCCGATGGGGACAACAAAGCTCGAAAATCTTGAGGAAAGATTTGATGATGACGATTTCTTGAAAGAATGGGAAGAACAGTATGCTCATCTTGGAAGAATTACACCACCTGTCGTAGCCTTCGAGATATCCAGCACAACTGAAGCAGATTTCATGTTCAAGATAAATTTCTTAACGCTGTTTGCAAGCACCATGGGGAGTTTTGAGAGTGCAGGAAAAGTACCCACAACAATCCTCAGACACGTAAAAGAAAATGACGATATCTCTGATATCGATTGGTGCAGACTACATAATGGATTGCTTGCGACCATTAAAGCTAAACGGAGAAAGTCAAGTCGGGGACCAACTACTATTATGGCCCTCTGACATTCTTATGTGTAAGTTATTTTCTATTTTATATAAACTTAAACTATGATTCACTCATATAAAAAATTATCTAACAAAATTTTAATTGTATTTTTGTGTATAAAAAAGCTGCTATACTTGGACACAACAAACTACCCGAGCTTCCAGGTTATGCATCACCGCCCAGCCCTCAAAAGTTGGAACACTCCAATAATGAGGAAAAGAATAAACATGGAAATAAAAGACAGTTTCTTGGGGATGTTAGAGCATCACGGAGAGTTTGATCTTGAAGAGGATCAAACCGGTCTGAATTTGTACAAGGTAGCAGACATATACTATGAACCGTTGCCTCCCAGAAAGCCAGTGGAAAGAGGTAATTTTATTTAATTCGTTTATAAAAATGTTGTTATAAAAAAGTATGGTATGATATATTTTACTAGTTATAAAAAAGCATGTTTAAAAGAGTTAATAGAAGAAAACAAAACCTTAAGCTTAGGCGCAAGCATAGCCTTCGGCTAAAGCCGAAGTCTATGTCTGCGCCTAAGCCTTCAGGCATAGCCTTCGGCTAAAGTCGAAGGTTATGCCAGCGCCTAAGCCTTCAGCAGGCTAACTTTCAGCTGCGCTTGCAAAAATATCATATATGATATTACATAAAATGTGAACTTGTTTTAAAAATCAAATATGATATTTTTGAAAATCATATATGATACTTTACATGTTTTTGTAAAATAAAAAATATCACATATGATTTTGCATATACATTAAAAAACTAACCTGATATACTTCCTTTACAGGAGTTTTATGAAAAGATTGATGAGAAATTTGAAATAATTTCAAAAGAAAAGATAGAGTTGGTTGAAACGATAAGAGAGGGATTGCGAGTTCGGGAGACAAGGTGATGTTGAACTTGTGCAAGAAATACAAGAGATTGTTCAACAAGATAGATTTCGATTTAGAATGAGTTCGATGGAAGATGATGATGATAGTGATAGTGACAAGAAAGTGAGGATGGGAAACAAGAAAAACAAATGAAGAAAATCTGGCAGGTGAACAGTAGGAAAAAGTGAGAACGAAAGAGAGAATGTAGTAGAAAATGAGGGTGAGAACAAAGATGAATCTCAGAAAGATGATATGGAAAACGAAACTAAGAAGGAAAAAGAAGTTGGAAAAGAAGAAGCAACTCCAACTGAAATGCAAAAACAACCCCGAGAAAAGCAAATGGAGAAAGAAACAGAACATGAGAAAGAAAGAGAAATTCCAGTAGTGAAAGTCAGTGACAAGGAAAAACAAACTGAAGTTCCAGTAGCAAAGGTGAGTGTGAAGGAAAAAAAATTGAAGTTGCAAAGGAAGTAGGAACTCCAAGTGTGCAGAAAACAGAGGGTTATAAGTTGAGAGTAGGAACTCCAGATGAATTTTGGAATGAAGAAAATTTTGATAATATCGTAAGTCAAGCAGAACAAGATTATCAAAAGCTTCATGGGACAAAAGAGATGAGTGATCTAAAAGAGATTCATGGTTCAAAAGAGAAAATGACAAGAGGAAAAATAAGAAAATCAATGACGCCACCATCTTTCAGTCTTGGTATAAGCCCGGTGCAAACAGAAGTTGTTGATGAAACAGAAAAAATAGCAAAACAACAGGAAGAAAAGACAAAAAAAAAGGGTGAGAGACACTGATGCTGAGACTGAAACTGCATCAAAACAAGAAGAAGAACATCTGGCAAAAAGAGTGAAAAACCCATCACGTATTCTGATATCACCATATATGAACAAGAAAACTGCAATAAACACACTAGCAGAACCAGATGAAGTGATGATAACAGACGCGCTATTTTCAATGGAAGGAAATCCATTGTAAGTCTACTATTTCTTATTTAAAATCATACAAAAAAAATAATAATATTGTGATAATAATATGTATATTATTCATATTTTGTGTAGTGAACTTGTCTTTCAACCAAGCGTGAAGGGAACACCTACCATAAGGGACAACATGCAAACACTGGCACCAAAATTGAAGGTGGAATCTAGTGTTATTGACAGCTTTGCTTCTCTTTTGAACTACGAAGAAATGGTGAATAATACTTGAAAAAAGATGAAGTATTACTTTCACAATGGAATGTTGGTAGGTAGATAAAAATTTAGAAACTAATTACTAATATGTTTGTTAACAATTATATGATATTGTTGATTTTTGACAACAGACAAGATAAATGGTAGATTTACCAAAGAAAGCTGAGGCTAAGCAATATAAAGCTTTCCTTGAAAGCATGAAAAGCGAGTTTGAAGACAAACCAAATGACAAATCAATGCAACATAGAAATGGTAACAACTTATTTCACTTATTATGAAAAAAGAGATTTGATAAGGATTTAAAAGGTACACTTTTGAGGGGTCATTTAAGCCCTTAATTGATCACTTTTGTATCCGTTACTACTTAATTTCGTTCCTTTTCACTTTTTAGGTCTCTTGAAGGCAAATTGCTGGAATGACATTTATTCAGACGAAAAGGAGCGAATATACGAAGAAAATGGCCAAAGTCAAGAATCGAGACACTCAAGCTGCTGGAATTGAAGGGGATGGCGTCACGGCTTAATTGCGACACCATCGCGACACATCTTGAGACGACTCAATAGCCAAATTGCTATTTTACAAGTGACGACATCATGTTTAAAAGAGTAGGGCGTCGCAACTCAGACGGCCTAGATTTGGATCCCAACGAGGAGGTTGAAGACGGCGTCGCGAGCATAAGGTGACGCCGTCACAGAGTTGACGTGGCCAAGATGAAACCCTAATGGCGGCGACCCAACGGCGTCACAATTAAAGAGTGACGTCGTCGCATATTGTAACACTATATATAGAATCCGAATTTTTCAGTTTTTAGAGAGGTAGTTTTGTGGAGTAAAAACCTAAACCGAACCAAGGTTGTCTTGGGTAGTATCTTAGGGTTCCGTACCCTATTTTACAAAAAGATACGTGTTTTACTTCATTGATTAAATCATGTCTTCAATTGTTTGTGTGTATGCTTACATGTTCTCATGTCCGGCTAATTTACTTGTGTGTTTGCTTAGATATATGAAACCTGGTATTGAATATTGATTGGTTGTCTCTTATCTTAATTTTTATTGACCTAGTATTGCGATAGGTCATCCGTTGTGTTATTAATGCTTGATTAGTCTTTGTTGAACCTTAGCTTATAGTTACTAGTGGAATTGTAGGTTAAATATCCAAAGATAACCTTAGTGTTAAGTTTATGAATCCTAGAGATTTCGTAGTCATTAACCTTAGGTAGCTTCAAAGAGTTAGGGATACACGCATACCCTACGACCTTAGAAACACAACGCGTTAAGAATAAGGACGTGACAATTCAACCATCAATAGGAGATAACTAGGGAGTAATAACATCTAAGTAAACACATTTTTAATCATCATAAGAGCACACAACAATAGACATAGACTACACTCACCTTAGTTTAAATAATTAGATAAGTAGAGTAATCGGTAGAAATACCAACCCCCCAAATCCAATACCCCGAGATTCGTAATTTCAATTTTCTAAGAAAACATAAAAAAGATAAAAAATTAATCTTCCTCAACCCCAACCTTAGCGTTGTAATTTCTCACTAGCATTCCTATTCCCCTAGAGAACGATATCAATTCCCTAGGCTTACCCTAATACTACACTACAACGATTAGGTTCACTGCATAGGGTGTTGAAAAACTTGCTCGACGAAAAGGAAGTTCCTTTGACCCCGAACGCGCGTTGTACGCGTATCAAGATTCGACTTTTATTTTAATTAAAATGAATATAATTTTCTTTCAATTTATATAGGCATTCTTCCCAGTAATCGCTCATGAACACTTCTATGTCGTTGTACTCAATCTATTCAAAGCAACTTCAGTAATCATTGACAACTCCAACTCTGGGTAGACGTATGATACCAAATGCAAGAAAGAGTGCGATCTTTTGGTAAGTAACTCAAACTAGGCATGGAAAGACCATAGTTGTATTTAATATTGGAAACTATAATATGACAGTAAAATATCATATATGATATAATTGTCTTTAATATTACGAACTAAAATATGGTAGTAAAATATCATATATGATAAAACACTAGTAAGTAAATTGAATCTTTTGTTTAAAATATCAGATATGATAAAACACTAGTAAGTAAATTGAATCTTTTGTTTGTGAAGAAAAAACTGTTTTCACAGTATCCGGAATCATACAACCATCCAAAAGCAAAACAAATAAACAAAAACAAGACATGTAACACCCCTAAATTTCGTGATACGCAGCGGAATTCAAGCTGGGTGTTACTTCATGGCTCAACAATTACAATAACAGAAAATGAACTCTAATTGTGTCATTTTAAAAGATTTATCATTCAATTTATATAAATATCAGAGTTTACAAAATGAGGTCCCAGTTGTTTCAAAGTTTGTTAAATAAGTTTTCGAATGATAATATAGCTTTCTTGAGTATTTGTGCTCTTCCGTGCCATCCTCGTACATTATGGACCTGAGATAAACATGCTAAAAAGTGTCAACACAAATGTTGGTGAGTTCATAGAGTTTATAGATAAAACAGTTGAGTTCAGTAGTTTCGAGTTTGAGTGATAATCGTAATAAATACAGATATCGATAAAATAAGTAGTGGGCTACGTTGTTATACACCCATAGTTCGTTTGTTTGCCCTAACCAGGTCAAAATTTGAGTGAATCCATAGAGTTTGTATTCAAATCAGTTGAACACAAGTTTCAAAGTTGGGTCATGTTGTTGTACTGCAACATTAGTATCATTGCAGTACCGTATTATTGCTCTAAGCCTCATGATACACAAACCTTAACAAAGACGACATCAAAGTAATGAACTAATGATGTAAGTTACTGACATCATAGAGATGATGTAAGTAACATGGCCCTCAGGTAGGAGTTTGCCAACTTCCTATGGGGTTCTCAAATAAAGTGCACTTGGCTACTTATCCAGCAACACAAGTGGGGCGTCAACTGTCAATAGATCTATTCACTATATTCGCGTTCACTCGCAAGTGATTAATGGCTCTTGATAGAGGGACTTTTGGTGGCAATAGTATATAACTTAGGCAATAACAATCAGGATCGCATACATATAGTACTTGTGTTCAGGTTTGTAGCAAACGTATAAAGTGTGATTATGAACTCATAGTAGTATGTAAAAGCTTTAGAGTACTTGTGAAAGTAAAAACGAGTAGTTAAGCATGTATCTCCCCCAAAACAGTTTAAAAGCAAGTAAAAGTAGGGGCTATGAACTCACAGTAATATGTAAAAGTTTTTAGAGTACTTATAAAAGTGAAAGCATGCAGTTGAGCATGTATCACCCCCAAAGAGTTTATAAAAAATTCAACGAGTAAAAGTGGGGCTACGAACTCACCTTGGATGGAAATCTGATTGATGTCAAAAGTAAATTCAAACAGAAATGGTAAATGGCTCCAACACGTGACCTAAATCGATATGTCAAGTTTACGTATTCTTATTCATCTATATGTGATTTTAATATTCATGTTACAAGTGTTTTGTTGGCGTTTGAATGAGACAACATGAAGTCTCTTCAAAAGTTAATGATATTTATCATATTCATTTTTATGGTTCGGTCGATCGCTTAACGATATAAACATAAGTGTTATCAAATCCCGAGTCGTTAAGTATTAAAAATGTATCTTTGAAATATATAATGTTACTCTTCATACTCTTATAGTTTTAACTATTGACGTTTTATACCTTTGAACTTTTGTAAAAATGAAAACTTTTTCCCATGTAGTTTCAAAAACGACACTTTATACCCTTAATTTTAGATTGTTGGCAAAAACAGCCCTTGTATTAATAAATTTAAAGATATTACATTTTTAGCCTAATAAAACTCTAACTTTCAAAAATCACATTTTGTGGTTTTTAAAAAAATAAAAATAAAAGGGGTGCATTTGTTTTAAGCAATATTCGACCAAAACAAAAATAAAAATAAGCGAGGCATCAAGAGGTTTTTACTACGTTCTTGTTCCGTTCAAGAGTTTGTTGTGTGGTCTTTCTAATGGTTCAGATTCGAGGTTCAAAGCTTTTGTGGTTTGGTCGCAATAATTTTTCAAAGTAAAGGGTTTGGAAGGTTTTCGTTAAAAGGGTGTTTGTTTGTGCGACAAGCCCTAAAAGAAGGCCAAATAAAAACAAATTAAGCCAATATTTTTACGACGCTTTTGATCTTCTAATTACTTTGCTGTGAGCTCTTTAAAATGACATAAGTCTCATATTTTATCGATCCTTGGTTAGAGAGAAACAAACCCGTGAACATGGTCACTTAGCCATGTCGCGGCTAAAATTAAGAGCAAAGAAAAATATATTTTTGACTCTTAAACTTTACGGCTAAATCTAGTGACCTTGAAATATGTTAATTAACTTCTTAAAGTCTTTCTCTAATATACTATAGCTCATAATACTTAAATTTTTGAAAAATGCACAAAAGGGTCTTTTGTAAAAATCTTAGCGAGACCCCCTGTTCTTGACTGAATATAAAAGATACCATGTGAGTTTTTAAGAACGTTCTTGGGGTTTTGTAAACTTTACAGTGGGCTCTTCAAGATGGTATAACCCTCAACTTTTACAAACCTTTGGTTAGTGAGAAATTAATTATTGAAGATGGGCACTTAGACTAGTTTCGACAAAATTAAAGAAAAAGGAAAACTTGTTTTTGAATTTTAAAACTTGACGGCTTGTTCTAATGACCTTGTAACATGGTCACTAGCATATTGAAAGTGTATATAGAGTAGCTTAAAGTCTAGTTTATCTAAAATGACAAAATCCCAAGAACAATATATATATATATATATATATATATATATACGTATATATATATATACGTATATATATATATATATATATATATGCGTTTGGTTTTTAGGTAGCGACACCAAAAGGAAGGCCAAATATAAACGTGGTATGTACATCTTTTGGCCAGGTCTTGGGGGCGTTCTAGAGTCTCCTAGGGGCTTATTAAAATGGTACAATAGCTCAGCTTAAATCTCAAAACTCGTGGGTTAAAACTTGGTTCAAAGTGGGGCGTTTGGTTTTTATATAATCAAAACAGCTGTTGAAATTTTTATTAAAATATGCCTTCGTTATGCGTTTTCTAGACTCGTGCTCCCGAGTTTTTGAAGAAAACGTCCTTCCGGACAACTTTCGTAATTTAAATTTTTGATGAATCGGCTCGAAGATGCTCCAAAAATATACATCAGTTCGTGAACAGATTGTTTTTGACAGATTCAGTTTTTCAGATTTGTAAATTTCTTTTGATCATAACTTTTGACTCGGGTGTCCGTTTTTGGTGATTCAAAAGGTCAAGATTTTAGTTTGATCTTTTCTATCATTTACAGGTGCTAATAAAAGTATTAAAGATGTTTATAAGGGTTGAGAAACTTACAAACTATGGTGATAGATCAAAACGAGAAAAACACCAAATAGGACTTTAAAACTTTCTGAGGCTTCCTAGCTTTTAACTTCTATTGCTATCTCCAAGTCTTGTGTAGCAGAATGTGGGAGTGTGAGAGTGTGTTTTAGGCTAACAAGTGGGGGATGGAGTGAAATGAAGGAGTGGGGGACATATTTATAGCCAAAGGGGTTAGGGACTTTGTGAGGTGTCTACTTGGGAGTTGTAAGAGTCCTTGTGGTTTGTAAGAGAAATTTCTATGTGTTTCCTTTTCAAGCCATGTGATTCGAATGGTTATAAGGAAAACACCATGTGTTCGATTTTATAGCCATAAGGTTTAAGTTTTGTTCGAGTGGTTTGAAATGAGGCTAGGTGTTGCAATTTTTGGCCAAAGCAAGAAGAAGAGGAGTTGACGTGGCTTAATTTCATCCTAGAGAGGGTTTAGTTAGGGTTTAGTTGGTTTGTTACTAGATTTAAGTAGTTTAGTTAGGTTTATTAAAAGTATAGACTTTAGTTTCATGCATTAAGTACTTGTTCCACAAGCATTAGGGACTTGTACCTTAGACTTGTAAATTATAAGAAAGTCAATTTTAAAGGCTTGTGCATTATAGGGTTGTACCTTGTGCTTAAAAATAGGTACGTTGAGGTTATAATGTAATTTATATAAGTATAAAACTTTTATTCATTAAAGACTTGTACATAAGCTTGAAAGACTTGTACATTTACATTTTATAAAATTCATGTATAAATTAATTAGGGTTTGTGATTTCGTTAACATACAATCATAGTTTTGTAAATTAGGGCTTGTAACGGGAAATATCGTAAAGTTAGGTTTTCGTGCTTTAAGAACTTGTACATTAGCTTCAAAGTGTTGTACTTTAGTGTTGATGGGTTAGTTACGTGAAATCATAGTTATAATAAATTATGGTTTCATGAAAACTCCAATAGATAGAAAACGTTTAGTTTGAATGTTTAATAATCGTTCATTTATGAAATAACGTAAAGTGGTAAATAAAAGTTGAAAACTTTTATACTTGGCGTATAAGGAATGAACTTAAGACATTCTGGTGTTGGTGTGTACATTTATTAAGAATGTGAGTTATGTCATATTAGTTAGTTGTTGTAATTAGATAAACTGATAACGTTTTAAAAAAAATAGACGTGAAAAATGGATGAGTATTCCTTAGTTAGAATATCATACAAGTGTGTGGAAAACTAGAAGGGGGGGTTGAATAGTTTTACCAATTTAAAACTTCCTTTTAAATATTTAGATCGACTTATGTCAATCTATTTGATTGTTTATGTTGGACGTTGATAGATAGATATATAAACGTGTAATGAAATATAAAGAGTAAGAAACACATCACCACGACACAAGTTATTTATAGTGGTTCGGCTACAAGGACACCTTCCTTGCCCTACTCCACTCCCCGATTCACCTACTCGAGAGTTCGTAAGCACTACACCAACTCCTTGTGGCGGAGAAGCCTTCACAACGTCGCTTAACCTTTTTCCGGTACAAAGCTAAATACCGAGTTCTTTCACACCAAGGCGAACCACACCTAACACAACGTCGCCTACCTTTTATACGGTGCTAGGCTAACCACCGAGTTCTTTCACACCTTAGGATAACTAATCCTATCACAACGTCGCCTACCCTTTATTAGGTACTAGGCTAAGCACCTAGTTCCATTACTATGGAGGAACTACTACCCTTCACGACACAACACCTAATCTCAAGGAGATCTACTCCTTGTTACAACACCATCAAGGATATCACCATCCTTGTAAATAAACAAATACTTATATGTATAACGATGCACCTCATCGATTATACGACCTAGGCATTTCTTCACAAATGCTACTTGATTTGTTTCTTTGGCTTCCTTCACTAATGCCTTTGACACAACGCTTGGCACCCTTCACTAATGCCTTCGTCTTGACATCTTTAGCATTCTTCACTAATGCTTTGACACGGATGATGAGCACCTTTCACTAATGCTTTCATCTTGACACTTTCGGCATTCTTCACTAATGCCTTCAACCCAACATCTATGGAGAAAGTAAGAACTATCAACAAGAGAACCTTAGTTGTCTTGATGATGACGAAGCATGGCAACTCATGGACTTGAGCTTGCACGTCTTCAAGAAGTGGTGATCTCTCCTTTAAGAGGAACCTAGAAGATCACACAAAAATAAAAGACAAACTATATAGATCACTTAGATCTGAGGTTAGAGGGTTAGAATACTTTGGGGAAATATGTGTGTAAAGTGATGCATAGAAAGGAAGAAATGGCTCTCTATTTATAGAGAAAATTCTCTACTGTTCCTTGGATCCCACGGATCCTTCCACTGGGATCCGGCTAGCACAAAGCTAGGGATCCGTGGAACGCTCCTCTTTACCCATGGGTATTTTTGGTTATGGGTCATGGGTCATGGGTTATGGGTTGATCCATGGTTTTCTTTCTAGATTCAATGAACTTGGTTAAGTGGTATATATAAAACCATGGATTATGGGTCAATACCATTTGCCCATTTTGGTATTTACATGTATTTACCCATTTTAGTATTTACATGTTTTTACCCATTTTAGTATACTTAGTTTAAGTATATGTTAATCCAATATGTAAACACTAGTTGTTGTCATATATATCTAAATCATAAAACACTTAAGCTTGTTTTAGTGTTTTATGTGAAAACATAAGTGTGTTAGAAAACTATTAACTCAAACTATTTACGTACTCTATTTGTTTCGTTAAAATGATTTTACGTTTGTTATCGACAAAACATTAGAAGATCGTAAAATATAAATAAACGTTTTTACGGCTTATTTGTATTAACAAAGTGGAAATTTACCGATGGTTACAGTCTTACCCCCTTAAGTGGAATCTCGTCCCGAGATTCAGTCCGTGTTAAATGTTGAAGTAATAAGGATGAAATGTGGTTTCATTTGTGAAAGATTATAAGTTAGAATTATTATTATTTTTATTTTTATTTTTTTTACATGTGAATAACATTATTCCAAAGGTCATATAAACTTAAGAAAATTTTATTTTGAATGAAGATTGTTATTAGTTTTTGAAGATTTCGTTGAAAACTGTCTTAAACAATGAAGATTTCGGATGTGAATTTGATGATTGTAGGGAAAGTTGCTGAACTTTAGCTTTTGTAGATTATGAATCAGTTTGTGATCTTAGAGTTCATCATGTCGTTTCAGATACAAATAAGCCCACTCATTTATAATCCATTACTTACATAGACAAAGGCCCCAAACAATGTAAATAAAGGAATATAAACTTATGGTTCGGCGATTTATAATTTCTTTATTTAAATATAAAGGCGTCCCAATTCATTCAAATAAAGACATTATAAATTATCCTACTTAAGAATTTCTGACTCAACACTCATACTTAATCGATGAGTTAGGTGTTCTGGGAGTATAGAAGGAGTATTTACACTCATCTTTTAGAGATGAGAGTAAGATACTAAGAAAAATTGACATAGTACTCAAAATCGTGGGTATATTGTGTAATGTCTTACGAAGGTATCATAAATTTGAAAATTGTAAGAGTAGGTACATGCTCATGGAAATGTGATTAAGCCGTAATGCCTTAGAATAGGCATATGCAGCTATGTTTATTTCTTATAGAGTGATCAAAAGTATATATCAGTATACTAAAGTTTTTGCGTAGTATAAATTACCTAGAAGTCACATAATCGTCTAGAGGATGGAAGGCAAGAGAGCGAAAAGGCTATAAAATGTTTTTGTGAAAAATTAGTTATAGTTTAGGTCTCAATTAGACCCGTTTCTCTATAACTGTGGCTATGATACCAATCTGTAACACCCCCCAATTTCGTGATACGCTGCCGAATTCAAGTTGGGTGTTACTTCATGGCACAACAATTATATCAATAGAAAACGAACCCTAATTGAGTCATTTTAAAAGATTTATCATTCGATTTATATAAATATCAGAGTTTACAAAATGAGGTCCCAGTAGTTTCGTAGTTTATAAAATAAGTTTTCGAATGATAAAATATATTATAGCCTTCTTGAGTATCCGTGCCCTTCCGTGCCATCCTCATTCATTATGGACCTGAGATAAACATGCTAAAAGTGTCAACACAAAGGTTGGTGAGTTCATAGTCCCACTCTTATATATTTTTTTCAAACTCGTGGGGAGATACATGCTACAAACTCGAACACAAGTATTTTTATGTATGCTATCCTGACTGATATTGCCTAAGTACCTACTGTTGCCACTAAAAGTCCCTCATATCATGAACCATTAATCACTTGCGAGTGAACGCGAATATAGTGAATGGATCTATTGGCAGATGACGCCCTACTTGTGTTACTGGATAAGTAGCCAAGTGCACTTTATTTGAGAACCCCATAAGAAGTTGGCAAACTCCTACCCGAGGGCCTTGTTACTTACATCATCTCTATGATGTCAGTAACTTACATCATTAGTTCATTACTATGATGTCGTACTGTTAAAGTTTGCGTATCATGAGGCTTAGAGCAATAATACGGTACTGTTAAGGTTTGCGTATCATAAGAAGGCTTAGAGCCTTCTAGAGTATCTGTGCCCTTCCGTGCCATCCTCATTCATTATGGACCTGAGATAAACATGCTAAAAGTGTCAACACAAAGGTTGGTGAGTTCATAGTCCCACTCTTACATATTTGTTTCAAACTCGTGGGGATATACATGCTACAAACTCGAACACAAGTATTTTTATGTATGCTATCCTGACCGATATTGCCTAAGTACCTACTGTTGCCACTAAAAGTCCCTCATATCATGAACCATTAATCACTTGCGAGTGAACGCGAATATAGTGAATGGATCTATTGGCAGATGACGCCCTACTTGTGTTACTGGATAAGTAGCCAAGTGCACTTTATTTGAGAACCCCATAAGAAGTTGGCAAACTCCTACCCGAGGGCCTTGTTACTTACATCATCTCTATGATGTCACGAACTTACATCATTAGTTCATTACTATGATGTCGTACTATTAAGGTTTGCGTATCATGAGGCTTACAAACAATAATACTGATGCTATGCAATGATACAAATGCTTAATACAACAACATGACCCAACCTTGAAACTTGTGTTCAACTGATTACTAAACAAACGAACTATGGGTGGATAACAACGTAACCCACTACTTATTTCATCGATATTTGTATTTATTACAATAATCGCTCAAACTCGAAACTATTGAACTCAACTGTTTTATCTATAAACTCTATGAACTCACCAACCTTTGTGTTGACACTTTTAGCATGTTTATCTCAGGTCCATAATGAATGAGGATGGCACGGAAGGGCACGGATACTCAAGAAGGCTATAATATATTTTATCATTCGAAAACTTATTTTATAAACTATGAAACTACTAGGACCTCATTTTGTAAACTCTGATATTTATATAAATCAAATAATAAATCTTTTAAAACGACTCAATTAGGGTTCGTTTTCTATTGATATAACTGTTGTGCCATGAAGTAACACCCAGCTTGAATTCCGATGCGTATCACGAAATTTGGGGGTGTTACAACAGCAGTCATGAAGCTCAATAGGGAACAAAAGAAAATGTGATTGATTGCGGAGTATTTGTAATGATGCACATGGAGATGTACAATGGCGAAACATCAAAGAACTGGGAATTGAGCTTTCCAACAGAAGAAGAAGGACAGGAACATGTAATAACCAAGTTGAGAGTGAAGTATGAAACCTGATAATTCGTTTTCGTAGTATAGATATTTTCCGAAGAAATACAAAGGAATGTATTTCCCGGGTCGTTCTCCCAACGAGGGATGAATGGAATTTACAACTCACGTCGCGTTATTCGATATTTGAATGGGAAAAAGGGAATTTTTGATAATTTCTAAACTATGAGGCAAGGAAAAGTAAATGGAAGCAATTAAAACAACTAAATCTATGATGAAGACCAGAAATTACAACTAAATACGCAAATTTAAACTAAAACGCGAATAACGTAATTATTAAAACGTAAATTAAATGTAAACTAAACTATTTTAACCCATAAAAATGAACTAATATTTTTCTACAGCTAAAAATATTATTTAAAAATAATTTAAAATTTAAAACTAATTTTTTTGGTTTTTCTTGATTTAGTTTGAAATAAAAACTATTTTTGTATTTTTAAAATAGATGCAAAATGCTAAAAATTATGAAAACTCATGAGAAAATTACAAAAATATTTTTTAAAAATCTAATTCAACTAAAAATAATTTTCAGAATTGGAATCACATTTTTTTGACTTTTTCTCTAATTATTATGAATTAAAAACTGATTAAAAGTAAATAAATGGCTAGAAAATAATATTTAATCAAAGAAAAATCTGGAAGAATAATTTTTGTGGATTTTTGAATATTATAAACCTAATAAAATTAATTTTGTATTTTTGTGACCATTTTCTGAATTATTTGAATTAAAAGCTAATTAAATGCACTAAAAACTGATATTAAATCTAGAAAAATAGTAAATGAACTCAGAAAAATGTGAAAATCTACAGAAAAGTTCTAAATAATACTGAGAGGCTATGAAAATTATGAAAAGTAATGAGTGAATGCAGGAAAAGCATTTAGGCCTGAAACTATATTGAGAAAGCTTAATGGAAATAAGCTACAGCTACAAACAAGGTACCATAAGCTAAAATAAGCTAAAGCAAGCCTATACTAATTGAAATCACCCTAATGCAGCAGTTTGAGATCAAATAGGCACAAGTTATAAGCAAATAAGCACATGATCAGTTCTATCAACTATGTGTCAAACAGCCCTAAACAAACTACATTAAGCCCTATTCTAATTGCCTTAGAAAATTCCTAAAATTAATCTAAAATAAGCTTGTTAAAAACAACCAACCAGAGTTCTAAATTCCAAAATTTCAGCTAAAATGGACTTAATATGAGGAAATTAAAAATCAAAATTAAGAGCTGATTATGACCGAAATAGAACCGATGTAGACAGAAAATGGACAATTAGTGACATTTGCAGGCAAATCTAACTAACTAATATGAACCTAAAGGGAAAATATGCGCGCGCGAGATCTAACCCATTCAACTAACTATCTTAAGAAACAAAAATCATGCCATATAAACATCTCAATCGGCTAAGGCTTAAGAACAAGTAAATCCAAACAGTCCTATACTTATCTTGATGCTAAAGCTAAAGCTACTAACTAGCTAAAATATTAACTAAACTGAGCATAAACATAAACTACTAATCCTAAACTAAACCTAAGAATCCACGAATAAGCATAAAACTATAATAAGCACTGAAATGAACTGTTTCAGCAGACCAAAGGATAGTCAAGGGGTTGTTTGCAGGCCAAAATAAGCTTCTAAAATAAGCTCTAAAGACTAAATAAAGGCAACACAGATTATATCTATACTATAAACTACTTGTATGACCAAAAATTAAGCATTAACAGCAACACATTAAGCAGATTAAAAGCTGTAAACTGAGCTATGTGGGACAGAACCTCAAATTTAAGGCGGATAAATGAGATGGTGACTTTTAACCACAAAAATAATCAATCAAACCACGCTTATTGATCATATAAATTGAAAATTGATGAACTAGAGTGCATTATCAACAATAAAAACCAATTACAACAACCTTTGAACCTGATTTAAACTATGAAAAACACCATGAACGAAGTTGAAATAAAATAGTAAACTGATGAAAACATAAATGGTTTTGGACTTGAAAATTCAACTTAGACCAGAAATACTTGAAACTGTGATCACTTTAACTTCTGAAAACCTATCTTAGACTGAATCAATATTGAAACTTTAAAACTTACTTGATTAAACTAGATTTTGACAATCAAATAAAATTTATCCAAACACCCCTAAAAACAGACTAAGTAAATTATACTCACTAAAAACTTGATGAAATCTCCCTTAAACTGACTTGACATTCTCAATTAACACTAAAACTCATCATTGTAACAACTGAAAACCAGAATTTGAACTGAAACTAATTTGACCTTTGAATTTTGACTAATATTGACTTTTTTGGCTTTTCTCAAAATCTGAATTAAAAGAAGAATTAAGACAATGAGAAGCTAAGTTAAGCTCACATAAGCTTATATGAGCTTATGTAACAGTAGATGAAATGCTTAAAACAGGAATTCAAGTAATAAAAGCTAGCAACAAAAATTGAAAAGAACAATTGCATTAATTAAATGAGAATACCAGTTTAAATTGAAATTACAACTTGACTAGCTACTTAAAAACATAAAAATCGACAGGAAATCAGATTGGCCAAAATTCCTATAAGACTTGAGAAATTGGACAAGTTGTGATATGTGAGGAAGGAGCTTTAAATAGGCTGATGCTTGAGCTTGGATTCTTCTGAGAAGCTACTAGAACTCTTTTCTCATCCCTTGATCAATCATTCTTGTCATCCCATTCATTCTTGGCCGTATGATCAAATGGGTGATGTGTAGCATCCAATGAAAATCCTCCAAACTGCCAGCTTGGCAATCCTTGAGTCATTCCCTTGTCAGACGTGTCAGAGGGTCTTCTAGAAGCTTTTTAGTATGGGTAAATTGGGGATTTAGCAGGGTAAATGTTAGGGATGGTGGTAAACAGTAACACTGGTTGTGATTTAGGCGCGCTTGGGTTTGGGGGATTTTTTATTTATTTATTTGACTTTGGTTCGTTTGACTGGTGGGTAAAAGAGGTTGACCGTGGGTAAGTTTTGTTGACCGTGGGTATGGGCTTGGGTTTTTAGGTAAATGGTTTATTGGATTTGGATAAATGTTTTATTTTGTTTAAGTGGTTTTATTTGTAACATGTGTAAAATTCAAAGTATAGGGACCAATGGTGTAGATTTGGAAATGGGAAGGGTGTAAATAGTATATCGGATAAAATGAGTAGATTATGAAACTTGAGTGAAGTGAAAGGTGTAATGTGAAAAACTCCCAAAACATATCCTGAGATCCGAAATTTGACTTTTTAAGCATCCAAAACTCATAAAGTAGCATCCCGACATCGGCTTTTGCACTCTTCTCATTCTCGTGCTCGGTTTTCTTTGGTTTTGAATTTCTTTTGTCTGTTTTGTCATATCCGTACCTGCACATGCATAAACTCAAGAAACCAACAAATATTAGACATAAACGGCTCTTTTCTAGTTATTTTGGGTCTATTTTGTTAAAGAAATGGTATGTGTTTTAGCACATACCAAAATACCCCAGACTAGACAATTGTCGTGTCCTCACTGATGTAATCAACTCACGCTTCTAAAACTAAGCATTTCAATCTTTTTCTACTAAACCTATGAAAAGTAGCAAAGATTCCTCAAAAGAGATTAAGAAACCCTTAATTCTAAAAACGCCCCGTTTACCTTTTATTTCACATATAGATATTACGATTAAGTACATTCTGATTATGAGTGATGGTTTGTTGAACTTTCATGTCGATCAATAACTCCAATATTTTTCAAACGACATTTTAGGATCAAGGAGTAGGAAACACAACTCAGCGAGGAGTGACCATATGGATAGAATACATCGTCCCTGATTTTTCACAAGTCCCCAAACTAAGCGTAAAATCGAAATCATTGTTAAATATGATTTTAGATGCTAACACTACCCATGGAAGTTACTTGTGTAATTACCTCTTGCTCCCATTTACCTATTTTCCTCTATTTATTTTATTTTTGGTGAGAAATGAATTTCTTCATATTTTTCGTTTCGATAAGTTTTATTCCGATAAAGATATGAAGCTAAGACGCTAATTAGTTTTCCATCTTCCCTCGAAAACCGTTGCACACAAGAATGAGGTCCACATCAAGGTCCTAATTTAACACGATTTAGGAAGATATCCTTTTTATGGTGTAACATATTGGATTTCACAAAGAACATCCAACCCTCTACCTTATAAGGTAGAGGGTATTTATAGGTTACAAACTAAACGACCTCCTGATGGCCTGTGGATCAGGTATACAGTGGGTAAAGACCCGTCCTTCCTCCACGGTGTTACACTAGACTAAATCTAAGCTAATCACTTACTAACAACTAACATAATAAACGATATGTCTACGAGCTAACTTAAGCTAGATTATACTTGGGGTGACCGATGCTTTACAATAGAATTTCCAATTCCTAACAATCTCCCCCTAAGGGAGGTCACCCCATGAATTACATTGTGAATCCTAGCATTCTAATAAATCTTCAGTCTTGAGCTCGTAGACTTCTCTTCATCAAAGTATTCAAACTATGTGCTTTTGTGGTGAATTCATCATTGTTCAACTGCAATGTATGTTTCGTGGAGGTTATTGAGCTGATCCACCTTGATGACCTTTGAGCATTACTAGAGATCATCGACCAGCAAATCTCGGCATCACCCATTGTTGTGTTGCCAAAGATATGATGTTGTGACATTTGGATTGACATGCTCACATTTTGGATCATGATTTCTTCTTATCAGAGTAGCGGAAGTTTTCATTGATTCATGATATTGGCTAGCAGAAGCATGGAGTGAAAATATCCGAGTCATTGATGCACTAATCATGATTTCTTTAGAACTGAATGTGTTGTGTGAGCATGCGGCTATGAATTGACCGCTTCATTCGATCGCTACAAAGCGTCGGGTGTACGCATAAACAGTTAGCAATAAAGTGCGCGAAAGTGTCTTTGATCACTTTCGTTGAATTGAGGTACATGGCCCACGGTTCCCATTGAGCATACAAGTGCGCACGTGATCGGTATAATTCGAAGAATTTCCTTGACGGGTTTCGCGGTGCTCTAGGCGTTCTCAAACCGAACGCCTCAAAGAAGACAACGGAGTGAGTGAACCAACGAAATAAGATTCACTGATTGATGAAAAGAGATTTGAAAAACAATCGTGTATCGCTCAATAGAAATTGTCTTTGCAATACAACGAAGGTTTTAATGAAAATCAATTATCAATCATAAAAACCTTTTATTTTGAAATATTTGTACACAATCGATGTGCTAAAGAAAAGAGTTTTTAAGCACAACGACCGGTTTTTCAAAGGTATCCGTCAATCCATAACCTGAACTAGGATTGATTCAAAAGATTGAATCGCCCCATTGTTTCTGTTAAGTTGTCACATGATTGATCTATTGAATAGATCTCACATGCCACCTACCAAGAGCTTGTTTGATGTTGGCTCTCGAAGGCTTTCCATCTTCATTGTGAATATGTTTGCATATCACTCAGATGTTCTGGCAATACCGCAAGAATAATGCGTAGGACTCATAAGATATAATCTATCTTTCCACATTGCGTGAAACAGAGAGTCTTCATTGAAAGTGTCCTAAAGATATTTATATGATGATCTCGTGGCTCTAGACTCAATTGTGCATATTTGGTTCCTATGCCGGAGACTAGGGAGAGGGTCTCCTTCTTCAATATCAACAATCTCTAAGAGAAAGTCGATAGATTATGTCGGTTCCCTGTGAGAATGAAACAAGTCCTTTTAAGAGGAACTTGAGTGGTTTTGAGAGTTGAAGTGCAGTGCGTCACTGGGTCCATGACGTCTTGTCTTCAATACCGATGTTACCTTGGTAACCACCAGTAGTATATGAATTGAACCCGGTTTCTGCCTTAAGGTTGAATAATTGGAGGGCTATTTGTTTTCACCGTTTTCTCATTCAATTCTTTTTCATTCTTCAACCCCTTCAGTGCTTACCGAGTCTTAATAACTAGAACCTTGTTGGGTTTATTCCAGTACCAGCTCAGTCTCAGTCCGCACTCTTCCCATATCTCACTTTTCTCCTTTTTTCATCATACCTAAGGACTTCTACACTATTTAGTGGATTGTCCCTGGGTAGATCCCTCCGGTTCTGGCAGATCATGGGAACGAATACCTAATCTAACCATCCTTATAACACCATGCATAAATTAAATTGGCCGGTCTTTTGGTATTGTTCTTTCTTCCTTGAAACCAATCGAAAAATCATTTGAAAAACAATCAAGGTACTTGTGATACGAGATCAAAACATTTTGTACCTTAATAGTTTTTGATCATTTAGAAATTCTCCCCCTCAACATGTGCATATGATTTTGAAATTGTTTAGCACATGGAGGCAAGAGATCTTTGAAATAATTTCTTGATCACAATTTTCGTAGGAAAAGCCATTTGATTTTCTTGGTAAATTCTCCCCCTCAATATGTGCGTAAAGTATTTGAAATCATTTTGACACATAGAGGAAAGAGACCTTTGAAGTACTATCATTTGAAATCATTTTGACACATAGAGGAAAGAGACCTTTGAAGTACTATCACGATTACCAAACATTTAGAAACCATTTAACACACAATCAAGGTACCTTATATAAAAGCATGGAAAACTTTGTACCTTGAACGTTTGAATTTGTTTTGAAATGCTCCCCCTTAATATATGCTTCGAGATTCGAAAATAGTTTAGCACATATTAGAGAGCAGTATGCACTTTGAGACAAAATGGTCATCTTTTATCATCTTTCATATTTATATCACATTTTCTCCCCCGATCAAAAATTACAAATCCTTTGAGATTTTGGATCTCAAGTGATTTAAATATGTTATGAGACAAAACATTTGTTGGAGAAAAATGTGTCCAATTTTATATGATCGAAGTGGGCGACACTAAAGTTCCCTTTTAGACATAAAGGAAACCACATTACATAACCTAACACTATTACATGCATTATAGTTGTTCATAGTTTGTACACCACATATTGCACATAAATAATACAAAACGAAACTACATCCAGGAAGATGTCTTCATTCAGTTCTTTGAAGTAGTTTGTAATGACCTTCACGAAGTCTACCACCAACAAAACTTTCAAGGCTGCGGAAGATCATTCGAGTCATAAGTCTTTGCCGATTGCACAATGAAATCTTCACACCTCTTTAAGTCCTCATCGGACGAATTTTGTTTTGTTCCACGGCTTCATATCAACTCGATTTCTTTCACTCACGGAGTTCAATTCTTCTTCGACCATCTTAAGAGTACCATCACTGAATTTGTAGAGCTCGCACAATCTCATCATCATGCGAGTCCGTTACTGTCATGGAAGAGGATGGCTCTGGGGGTGTCAAGCACTCTGTAGTCGTGACGAAATTCATCTCCTTTGGCATCCCATTGTGGCCTTGTTAAATTGACCCGAGTCTGGTAGCTTTCCATCCCAAGCTGAAAGTCCTCAACCCGTTTTCGGATGACTAATCCTCTGATCCAAAGATTGACAACGGCAGAGAGAGCTTTCTTTTCACGAGCAAGTAGGTGTTCAAGGTGTCCTTGAAGGTTCAAAAGATAGAGATCTTCAAAGTCACTTGGCATCAGATGTTTAAAGTCGTTTTCTTCAATAACATGATCCTTCTTGTCCGCTCTTCTAAGAACAATCTTCTTAAGGTAATCATAGCCATAGATTTGGAAGATCTCTACACTGACAACACTTATGATTTGCACCTTGGATCGAATGACTCTGCGACTCTTATCGGCACCATGTCTCTCGATGTAGAAATTCTTCTTTTGTACCACCAGGTGAAATACCATATGAAGCGGCAATGTCATACTTTTGTTCTTTGTCACCTGAATTGATCCGGAACCATCTGTTCAAGGCCTTGATCGAGTAGGTAGCGACTTTCATCTTTGAGATTGATAAGGCTGGTCTTCTTTCAGTAGTATGAGCACAAAGATAAACCAGGTCATGGTTGAAGAACTCAGACTGAATAGTCATTTTTCCAGGTTCACCACCGAGAGGAAGGGGCCTGTTCACATTGAATCGACCAATCTACTCATTGACTTGATCATTCAACATCTTATGGCATTCTTCCATCTGGTATTGGAGCTGATTGGCATCTGAGTGGAACACCTTGACAATTTCAAAAGCAGGTCCTACAAGATCCTTGGATGATAGATGAAATTCCCTTCTTTTCACAAAACCACTTCATAAAGCTACCCATATCTCCAATGATGTGCAAAAGAGAGTCTTCATCAGGGGCTTCATAGTTATTTGTGATAGTTGATGCCCAGTTGTTATCAGGAATCATCATGTTAGACTCTGGGATGGACCATGAGGGTTACGGAGTATGAGGTCTCTCTTCGGTGAACCAGCTTTGAATTGTGTCCTTTGAAGGTGCCACTCTAGAGGTGTTAGAGCGTTCTCCGATACATTATGTATCAAGCCATTCATCTTCAGACGGCTTGGGAATATGCTTGGTGGATGCATCATCTTCATCGATTGATTACTGTCATGACATGCGACACTTCATGAACCACTTGATCTTCGGGATAGAGGCGTAGGAGTGAACCTTGAATCAACCTTGGTCCAAGCTGCAGACTTCTTCTGTGTACCCTGATTTCCAGATGAACTGGGTTGATTGGGAGGTTTTGATGGTGATGATGGTGGTTGTGGTGGAGGTGTAGAGGTTGTCTTAGAAGATCCACCAGCTTCAGAAGTTCCAGCACCCCCAGTTGGAGGCGGGGGATGAGGAGGAGGTTCTTTAGGACCTTTACGCAATGTCTCCAACACCATGGTCCTCCTTTTCTTCTTAGTTTCTCTTTCTCCAATGTCCTTCAAGAACTGTTCATGATTGTTGTGCCTAATTGATTCTTCGAGAGCCTAATATAGCTTCTTGTGGACCTCATGCTTATGCTCGTTAGCCTCATACATCTTATCAGAAAGTACAGCTCTCATATATGCAATGGGTAGATCTTTGAATCGTCTAAGCAGTGGAGCTTCCATTGCCCATTCCACGGCATCCCTAACTTCGCCTTCAATGGCGTCTGCAACCCCTTCATCAAAGTTGAGGTGCTCCAACCTATAGACACGATTCTCGAGGGCATTAATGGATTTTGGAAGTTGTCTTTCAAGTGCTTCAATTCTTTTCATTTGCTTTGTCGAGCAATTGATCGATGTAAGTATTTGAGGTGGTGAAGGCGGTGGAGTTTTCATGTCGATGCTTGTAACCAGCGGTTCAAGGGATAGATCCTTATCGGTGGGTGGTGGAAGTGCGGTTGCTTGGCGAGTTTGGGGGTGGAAGTGCGGTTGCGAGAAGGTCTTGACATAGGTGGAATGGTTGAAGTGTCTTCTTGAATATCGACGATAAACATGGATTGGGCTTCCTCTTTATCATTATCTTGCTTAGAAGATTCGGTATCTAAGGGTTTGTCATTTAAGAATTGATCACGAAAGAGAGTCTCGTATCTAGGTTCTTCAATGACGAAAGAGAACCGGTAGACAGATTTGGTTCTTCCATGTGCATGGTCTCATCAGATCTTGACTCGAGGTTCTCCGTGAGTCTTTATGCAACATGTCATCAACATTTTGATCGGTGGGTATCACTTGATGCGGGAGTTTCTTGTTGCGTTTCGACACTTTCATTTCCAACCAGTTGTTCTTGGTGAAGAGGATTCACCACTTCTTTTCTTCAGCTCAAATTGAGTGGTAGTTCTTGATGGTGAAGTGGAGATGGTCGAAGCATGTGGCGGCTTGTTCGTCATCTACACCAAAGAATCCCTTTCCCTTTGTCTTGTGTGATTGGAGTTGTATGGCGTGGCTCGGGTTCGAGGTTCTCTCGGACAATACCTCCAACCGGTGCACTCACATTCGACTTTCTAGACTTTGCTTGATTCCAAGTTGCGAGCGGCATCATCTTCATCAATCAACGTTGTGTTACCCTCGAAACCTCGGTTTCCTCAACATTTCTCTTTCCCACTTCCTTCTTCTTTCTTTTCGCTTCGGGTTGTGGTGTCGGTAGGTTGTGACCTTCCACGTCTCTTTTAGGAAGAAAACGACATATGAAGATTTTGATTACGAGGTAGACTTGGCGACTTTGGTTTGTGGTGGAGTGGGAGAGACGTCAACATTACATGGATCTGAAGCCCTTTTCTTGTACAATTTAATGTGATCCGTCTTCTTAATATCGTCAGTGATAAGAGTATCAGGAATTGGCTGTCTAAAGATCTCTTTATCCATACCTTTAGCCACATACTTAAGGTTACCCAGAACAAATTCTTCTTTGGCATTATGAAGGATTGATTCACTCCTAGGATTGAAATTATGGGTCTGTTGCAAGTACTGGATAACAAGCTTCGAAAATCTGATGCTAGGAATCACAAGTTTGTTAACTTTAAGTTTGTTCTATCAGAAATAAATGTGTTCATTGACAACGAAAATTCTTCCCAGATACGTTCTGAGACATTCACATTCACCCCATTAACTATACCCCATAGGATCTGCAGGATGGGAATCCTCACTTTATCGAACCCTGATGTTTTGCCAGATAAGCACAAGTTGAGAACTGTTGTCATTGCTCTCCAGGGTTGATACATGTGACCGGTGATGATGTCAGAAGCCCTTGATATGCCAATTTGATAACCCAAGCCAATTAGAAAGACAATTAGCTCTTCCGCACTAGGTGGAGGTGCAGATTGTATGGTGGGGTTCTGAGGGGTGTGATTCCTAGGGCCTTCTGAGAATATCGAATTAATTACAAATTCCTTATCATCCGGTTTGCGGAATATTGGCCGTGATTTTGTCCCATTCAATGGAGTTCCAAAATTGTTGTATGTAAATGGTGGGAATTGTGCATTGCTTGGTAAGGGCAATCAAGAAATTTGTGTTTTGAGGATATCAATAGACACTTTGAGGATTGGATTTTGTTGCAACTTTTGCATGTCCACATATGATTACTTTTCCCAATCTCTACCCAATTATCTTCGGAAGGATCTCGTTGTCGATAAGTACTTTGGGTGGAGCAGAAGATGAAAGGTTCTGAGATGAGGTTGTGTTTGCCATTGAAAATCTAAAGAAACACACATACAACAACAATGATTGAAAGCATGTTAGTTTAGATATGGTTAGTTAAGCAACATTGGATCCAACCTCATGACATAGACACAACAAGTAGCAAAGTTGACAGAGTTCCCATAAGCAGATTGAAATAGATTGAGTGGCATTAGAAAGTTTTCAAGGTAATTGCTTTATATGACACAGTTTTCAAGAGACAAGTTGTTTTGAATCAAATTATTTAAAAGCACAGTTACTAGGAAATAATATCATGAGACAAGACACTATTATGGAGATGTTATAGCAGGTTGTTTGAACCAAGTTGTGATACCAAGTTGCCACAGGAGAAACCAAGTACACATTTGCTCAAACAATATATGTTATAGCAAGTCGCTAAGAGTATGTTGTTAAAACAAGTCGCTACAGGAAAACCTGAATCAAGCCGCTAACATGAAATTATACTAGCAAGTCGCCTTAAAATAATTTAATAAATCAAGTCGCCACTTGAAAATTTAACCAACAAGTCGCTAGACTTGTAAACACCAAGTCGCTATAAAAAATGATAGGATCAAGTCGCTAACTTGTAAAGACAAGTCGCTATCAACAGTAACTATTAGGTCACTAAGTTTACAACACAAGCACAATAGAAAGAGATAGAGAGAAAGATCGGGTGAACAAGACACAAACCAAACACTATGCGTATGAATACTAAGGACGGTTATGCGTAGCTATAGTGAAAGAGAAATGAATTGAACAACCAACCCTCAAGTGAGGGTTATTACAAGGTATTTATAGGAGAGGGAGCTAGGGCAACACTCCTAGTCTCTTCCTTTTCCTTATTGGGCTAGGCCTAGGCTTATGGGCCTTCTACATAAGCCTAAGGCTAATTACTAACATAAAGGCCATAATAAGCTAACTATTACATATGAATCACTAACACTTGATTTAGGTTTAGGAGTGATTCCAACAATCTCCCCCTAAGTTTTGGTGATGAATAAATATGAATGGTTAAGGTACAGATATAATAGTAGCTTTGACGTCTTCTGACATTCTTCTTTCTTGTGAGAAGAATTGTCTAGATTTGAACAATCTCCTCGGTGTAGAAATTGTTTTCTTTAAACAGTTCCGCTTTGACGTCATCTTAATCTTTGTTCTTTGATCATTGTTCTTTGTGATGGTAGTGATAGTATATTGTTGTTTTACGCATCAAGTGCCTCAGTGCGCCCATTTGCTCCGGTGTCTCCACGTCATTCTTCAACATGCTCACACGCTCTTTGACGTTGGATTTCGATCTGATGAAGTTCTTTAAGTCTTTAAACTTTGTAGATTCTTTGATTTGACGTAGAATCATTCTGAATTTTGTGTTGCTTTTTGAGAGAACTTTCATTAGTGATGATGTTGGCATGAGCATGTGAAGAATCTGCACGATCAGTCCGCTCCATAGCTTCCATAAGAAGAAAACATATGAAAGGTTAATAATAAGTGGATTCCGGCACTTACAAGTTTGAACTTCGAGAGTGTTAACAGCATAGTGTGAAAACACAACTCTAATTCTTATAAAGGCCGTTCCTGAACCGGAGTCCCACAAGTGAGATAACACGATGTAATGAAGTACATCTACGGTTCGAGATGAGTCGTGAGGTACACCGAAGCATCACCTCACGACTGTAGACCGTTTGAGACCACTAAGCGTAATCCACGGGAGTTACCGAGTGACCTGCTGTCGGTGTTTGATGTTGACCATGGCAGGAGTTTCCATTCAATCACCGAGGATCACAATTGTGAACCTCTCATAAATGTTCTCGACAGATTGCTAAGATCTGTGAAGGACTCGATAACGTACCACTGATGTTCTTATTGTTGAACGACAAGTGATGAAATGTCAAGTGTACCTAAGAGATCTTTTGATGAATCTCGTGGCTCTAGACTCAGTAGTGCGTTTTGGATTTCTGGCGGAGACTAGGGAGAGGGTCTCCTTCTTCAATATCAGCAATCTGTAAGAGAAAGCCGATAGATTATGTAGGATTCCCTGTGAGAATGAAACAAGCTTCTGTTGAGAGAAACTTGAGTGGCTAAGAAGGCTTAGTGCATGCGTCACTGGGTCCATGACGACTTTTAATCTTCAATACTGGCGTCATCAAGTGACAACCAGTAGCATATGAATTCAACCTGGTGTCTGCCTGTAACACCCCCAAATCTTGGTACATCGGAAGACTTAATCAAGTTTTCGGGGCGTTACTATTGGATTGGTATCGCACACAAGTATAGCAAAAGATAGTCATTTATCATTCAAAGCCAATGCCCAAAATTGGTTATTTAAACATTTAGTTCAAAAGTGTAAATATTAGGCCCAAAAAATAATTTAATAAGATAGGTCCCCAAAGTTTATCAGAGTCAGAATTGATCCTTGCACCCCGCCTTCTTGCCAAGCTTCCACCGTTCACGTATTCCAAACATCTATCAAACACCTAAGAAATCATGCTAAAAGGTCAGCTTACGCTGGTGAGTTCATAGGTTTAAGTTCAACAAAATCATAGTGGACATGTAAGAGTTGATTTGCTATGCATGACCTAGATAGGCAAATACCGTTTCACACACTGATCCTACCCGGATCTCCAATCATATAATCACTTACTCGGGCCCCTGTGACTCTAGTCCAGCACTGTCGTGGCAACCCCTATAACAGTTGCCAACCCCGGGCTAGGTCGTGATAGAAGTCTATTCTTAGTTAGGCAAGGTAGAACCTAGACTAACGCAACAACTATCGCACATCTATCTACTCAGTCAGCATATAAGAAAATCCAAATAGTTTTAGCGGTCCAAAAGCGATAGCATGATTCTCACCCCAAAATAGTTCAAAACGTAGTTAAAACGTATATGTAAAAGTGGGGCTATGAAACTCACCTTTGCCCAGCAATGCGAATAAATACTAGCGTAAGATAATAGGTAATCATGTCGACAAAGAATGCACTATTCACTATTGATACGACTGGCATCTAAAGTTAATCTCCATGGCATCCAAAAGATTGTACGAGAAATACAATAGAATAGTTGTGACGCAACCTAATGCGTATACGATATTCTTAGAATACGGCTCATACGATAAATAAATCAATAAATCAATAGAAAGTAATGTGTTGTAGTTTTCCTGGATCATTCATGTCGTTACTTCCAAAAGTACGTTACCGTTCCCAAAAGTTCATAATTAATATCTCAAAAGTTTAGTTTCAACGTTTCGTGTGGTGGTAAGAAACATAGACGCGACATACAACTCACGCCAAAAGTATCTCAAACATAACTCACACCAAAGTATAACTCTCGCTAAAGCAGAGAGGACATTGACACAGTCGAGATATACAGACCACAACTCAAGCTAGTCAAATACTAGGGAATGACGACATTTATTTATGTAACGTAAATAGGTTAAATTGGCAAGTTTCGGCAATTTACCCAACAATTCCCAAACGTACAAGTTCAATAATAAAAGACAAGTTTCCATTTATCACTCAATTAACAAAAGTATCTCAATCTTTATTCATAATCGTACAAGTTTACCTGAAATTACTTCATATAAGGTATATTAAATAGTGTACTATATAAATGACACGTTCGTTTATCCCAACGTTTCCAAATCAATACGACTTCAATAAGTTATATTATCCAAAATAATATTTCCAAACAAGTTCATCAAGGCTATCATGGGTTATAAAACACGAGTCGCCATCGTATTTAATAAGGGTTTATAATAGACTAAACCATATCCGTCCATAATATATATCTATACTATATAAAATGGAAAAATGGTCAAAGTGGAAAAAGTGAAAAAAGTTGAAAGTTGAATGTTTAAAACATGGTCAATGGAGAGAGAAATAAATAATATAATTAATACTCTTATTAAAACACCCCATTACTTAAAAGTACAATAATTTATTCACATTGTACACCCAATTAAAAGCACATCTACCAAATTAAAAACAACCAATTGAAACCGATATCGGGTTGACCCGTTGAAACCGATACCGGGTTGACCTGTTGAAACCGGGGTTGACGGGCGCTTCAAACTGCGGTGACGGTTTAATTTGACATTTTTAACCTATCGGTTTGACTCGGTTTAAATCGACCTGTTTTTTATCGGAACGGTTCAACCAGTTGAACCACCTGGGTGAAATCGGGTTTCAAATTTGACAAAATTATATGAGAAATGATGAAGTAGTTGTGGAACCCGTGATAATTTTTTTGAAATGAGAGACCAAGTAATTGTAGTTTTTGGTTTATTTTGCTTTGACACATGTAATTTGTCATTTGTATAATGTTATTTTAAAAAATGTTGCTCTTGTGCCATTTAAGGGACTAGCATATATGAATCGTCGTTTAAAAGTTAATATATATTGTATAGCCCTTTGTCCAGTATATCAATAATGTTATGTAAGTTTATTAAAATCACAAAAAATAAATAGTATTGTTATCTTTAGCGATAATTATTTGTACCTCAAACAAATAGCTTTGAACAATGCATAAATATTTATACAAATTGATAGTACAAAATAATCTTATATGGTGATATCCAATTTGCAAAGTTACAATTTTAAAAGCCACACAGATAAACGTTACACATGTAAAAAAAATAGTTATCATTTGCCTAAATTACGACAAAACAAGAAAAAGCGGTCACACATATTGGCTATACCTCTAAACTACAATATAATATTGCCAACTACATAATACCGTTGGTTTTTTTAATGCTTGAATCTATTATTACTAAAAATCTTAATAACTTAAAACAATCATATTAGAAAATATACTCACACACTTAGATTGACTCCACATAATTTTATAAAAAACTATATATTTATCTTGCTATGCAACCACACATCAATTGTAGTTATTAAAACGATTCTCTAATGCTACAAATACAGTTTGTTGAAAGAAACTTATGGGTCATCGGAACTTTGCAGAAAACTAGACATCGCTGCCGCTAGGCGCGGGTACTCGTCTAGTATAGTCATATAGTTCAATAGCAGCTTTGATGTGGAAAACGGAATATTTAACTTTATCGCAAAACAATTGTACTAAACTCATCTGAACCAAAACGTTTAATAGAATGCAACATACTAATCAATCTAAATGTTATCAAAAGTTTATGAAATATATTTCGTATTTATAAAACACAAATCATTATAAAGATTTATAATAATTAGAAACCATTTTCATTGACATTATATGTCTAATTATTTCGTCGTTAGTTAAAATGAGGTAATAGAATATTTAAACATATCGCGGAATAAGTATATTTAACTCGCGTCGAGTCCAACACATTATATTCGGTTAGTTTAAAATGTGTAATAAAGCCCAACTTGTATTCCATATGATTCGCATTTCAATTGTTATTCTATTTTATAATTCGTATTAACCGTATAAGTTATATCGTATATCATAATAATTTTTATTCCGGTATCGATTCATATAAGTAATCCGTTACTCTATCAAGTCATTTCATTTATATAATTAACAATGGTTGCATCACAAGTTTATCATTGACTCTACACCATTAACCGTTTCGTTAGTACTCGATGTGGTTATTTAATTTACGGTTTTCCCCATTTACTCTATTGTTTATACCATTAGCCAATCTACTAGTTTTAATATTCCATATTAACAATGTTTACGTCTTATAACAATTATGTTTCCGTAACCAATCATAGCGCAACCCTTGTCAAGTTAATTATGTCCAATAGATTGAACCAAGGCAAAGAAAACCCCAAGTGGCCATTCGGGTCAAACCCGACCCGACCAGTACCAATTCTAACTCCAAACAGCCCATCGACCCTTAAGCAAGGCTAAACCCATTATGACCATTTCCAAATCGACCTAAAACTCTAGATCGGCTTACATGAAATTGAGTAACAAAAATTATACTGGTAACATCAAACACATATCAAATCCACACAACCCGTGATCAAAACTAAGTCTCGACACGAAAATGAACCGGGTTCTACCCAACTCGCTGAGTTATCCAACTCGACTGAGTCAACTCAGCCCACGAGTCAACTCACACACCAAATCAGTAACTTAACCTCATTTCATTCACTTACCATCCGAATCATTCCACGAGCATATTATCCCATTCACTTGTTTCTAGTTAAACCCAACTTATGAAAAACGTCAAGCTACTTTTATTAACAAAATGAAATCCAAATCTGGGACACACGCTAACTTGACACCATTCGTATCTTAACCATATCACCACACGAAAATCAAAACAATATTTTTAACTCTTGTTTTATTTATTTGTTACCCACGAAAAGTATTTCACAAATAACTAGTATATGTATGTACATACGTTTTTATTATTCTAAAATCCACGAAAACACATCATATAAAATTGTTTAAATGAGATAACGCAAAAATAAAACAGGTCGTGGGGTTACCGTGAGAAAAGAGATGAAAACGAGGTTGTGATGGCATCTCTATACGAGTACAACTCGTATTAACCAAGCTTGGAACCTCGTACATGATTTTTCCATGAAACCCTAACTAATTCGAATCTAATATTCAAGATGCGGGGCGCGTCCTTTTGATTTGTGGCGTGTGGGTTACAAAATCGTAACCACAATTTCCCGATCTATCATTTGAGAGTGGTGGTGTAATTATTAGTGGTGGCCGGAAGTTGGCCGGATTCCGGTGACGGCGCCGGAACCCTAGTTTGGGTGGTGGCCGGATTTCCTTAGAGAGAGAGAGTGTTTAGTTGTGTGTGTTTTTAAGAGAGAGAAAGAGTTGGTGAAAATGAGAGAAAGGGTGAGGGTGGGAGTATTTATATACTCAGGAGGGATCATTGTTGTACAAGTGAAACCACCAGGGTGAAACAGAAACATATCTCAAGGACCCTTATTGTAACTTTCTTAATTCTTACATAATATTAAGCTCGGGACTCGTTTAGCCTAGTAAACGAATGATTTATGACTCGGGAGTTACGCCCACGTTCTTAGAATATTATTTCCAATAAAATCGATATAAAATTCGACTCGTATCTCAAATTAAATCAAACGGTCGCTCGGATCGACATTTCTCTAATTACGACACATCGAGGAATTTACGAGTTGTCACAGCCTCACCTCCTTAAAGGAATCGCGTCCGCGCGATTCAATTCAAGTCATCCGTTAAAGTATAGAGGGGTGAGTGCAAAAGCACGTGGGTTTACCTTCACGTTTCCTACGTGAATCTAGGGTCTTACTGCGAGTTTCTATGAACTCCGAAGACAGAGGGGAAACTTTACTAAAGTTGCTAAGTTTCATCACCTATAGTTTCGATAGGTCAACGAAGTTTAAACATCCAAGATTAGGATTTCTTAAAGGGTTAGCAATTTCCTCATCGGCGAGTCATTTCTTCCTATTACACACGAAATGTTGGGAACTCTCTACTGAGTCTCGATGGTAGCTTAAGGCTCTAAGCTACTGGTCTCAATCTAGAAAAGATTTTCCAAAAGATTGACATAACGGGGATTAAGTTTTCACATTTACTACTCGTTTCACATAATTTCATGGTGGCTCCGAAGGCTAAATTCTAGGTTACTTCGGAGAGTTCAAGAGATTTACGTTGTCTATGTCTCCAAATGGTTTATGTGTAACTTACATATCCATCTCAACTTAAAACGGTTTCCTCAATATCTTCTTAAATAGGTTAAGGGTTGGTAGGTTGGGTATTTCCATTTCTGCCCAGCCATCAGGATCGGCACTTACGACCATAAAGAATCTCTTTCGGTGCCCTGGGAGCTATTAAAGTGATAGGTACTAACGAAATGTAATGTGTCTATCCCATCCTTTTCCCAACTTGATAGGCACGCTACGTGTTCTAATAGGGTTCGAATGGTTTCTCTACTTCAGCCAATAATCTGGAGATGATACACTGCAGGCATATCCAGATCGGTTCTCTCGGCTCTAGTAAGTGATAAATGAAAAATGGGTGTGTGGCGATTGTCGTAATCCGGAAAGGATAGAAATTAACATTTCCTAAAGCACACGGTTTCCTTTACGTGTAATGTAGTCCATTTGTATAACTTAAGTTTTTCGGTCACACTTTTCCTTAAAGAGTATCGGAGTGAGTTGAAGGTTGAGGAGTATCTCTCACCTCCTTAAAAGAAGGTAGTTGGGTTCTCTAGTGTTGCTGTATTATATGAGGAGAGACGAGCATTGCCGTCCATACTTTTCCTTTTTACTAATTCGCGGAAGGTGAATAGGTTGGTAAGACTACTAACAACCACTTAGGTAAAGGCGGGAATCTACTTCCAAGGTTTCGTCTACGGTGTAGCTTATCGTTTGGTGCGAGGTCCAAAAGGTTCACAGGTGCTTCTCGAAGGATAAGAGAAGGATTTTATAATTGTCCTAGAGAACGTGGTTCAGATTTCTCCTTAGGATTTCAAGATTTCTACTGAGTACGGAATCTCTACTAGATGAGAAGTCTAGGAAGTTCAGAGTATGTCTCTATTAGAAAGTTCTGATTGCTTCCAGCAATCGGTTGATTGACTTAGCATGATATCTAGGCTAGAGGCGAAAGCGTCTCCTAAAGGAGAATATTGGTTACTAACCACAGTCAGTCGATTGACTCATTGGTGCACTTAACACTTAACGCAAAAGGTTTCAAGGTTCAACTCCAAAATCATAATCTCCAAAAGAAGTTCAACTACCAATTGATATCCAAACCATTTCCTACATACGAGTGAACGTCAACGACTCTAAGTAGGTATGCTAGAGAATTTCTCATCTATGGTGTGTAAGGTACCATATTGATAAAATATGGTAGGTATTACCATTACCGGTGGTGTGACGTACTAGACTATTGTTGACAAACAATGTCGAGGGTTCAAATGTTACTAGAGTCAATCATCGACAAAGCAATATCTAAGGATAATCCTTGGTGAACAACATCACTTAAAACAAGTCGTTAGCTCATTATCGATAGGGGTTCCTACATAGAGGATAAGGCACGACATCAACAAAGACGTAAGGTACTACCTTAACTGAAAGCTGTCAGCAAAGCAACGTCGACCACAACATTATCGGTTTGAGCAACGTCAATCTAGATGACGTCGCTAAAGGTTTCAAAAGTTTTCTCAACAATCGGTTCAAGACTAGGCTTGAGGTAATAAATTTCAATAATAGAGTTACCAATGAACGAGGCTAGATGCCAAACCCAACGGTGTTAGTACCGAAACAATGTGGAATGATAATTCCAACAAGATTACTATCGAAATATGGTGGAATAATAATTCCAATACGGTTACTATCGTAATGCGACCGAATGTCGTTTCGAAATCGAATACCGCCTAAAGGTCGAAAGATGATTTTTAACAAAGTTTTCAATGAAACGAGGCCGAATAATAATTCAAGACCAAATGATGACTCGAAGTCAAATTACGAGTTAAAAACTCGGAACGAGATCAAGATCTCAAATTCAAAGACCCAAAGACCAAAATCCAAAACCGAATCCAAAATAGTCAACACCAAATCCACAATATCCCTAAATAATTTCAAACGCTCTAGAGAGATCGACGAGGCTTATGTCGATAAGCAACTCGGATACAAACAGTGCCAATCGGGCCTCACCCGACTTATGGCGAACTACGCTCAAGTGTTACTACCAAGAATTTCACAAAAACGGAGATGTATAACGATGCCAGGAGTGTTACGATTCAAAAGGTGTTACGATGCCAGTGTGTCGTGTGTGAGTGCGGGCTTTCGCGATGTTTAACGAGTGTGAGTGTGCGAGTCCACCTTAAGTTTATCGTTCTTAAAACCAATCTCAACTAACGAAACCAATCTCAAATCCGAACAAAATTTTGTTATAACAATTCCCAGTATTTGTAAAATTCACCCTGAGATGGACATAGGTGATCAGTCCATGTCCTGCTGTCTCCGGCTGAATATAGGTGATCAGTCTATATTCAATCGAGGTTCGGTAAATTTTTATTAAGCAAGACACAACCCAATTATTATAACCAATTCTTAACATACATTCCCAACTTCAATGTTATATGCCCAAAACGTATTCATTTCCTCATCTCAAAATATCTCATTGTTCCATTTAGTTATTAGCGTTAGGTATCATCGTGTGTGTGTGTGGTATCGACTCGACAATCACCATGAATGCACTCAAATAACCTCAATGCGACTCATAATGACACAATGATACGTCTAAATGATAAACTTTATAGTTTAATAAGTTTCGGAATAAATAGTTAGATCTTATCGAATTCGTCAACCCGATAAACTCAACCATTTGTTCATGTAGCTTATTACCCACAAACCAGCCACATCCTAACAAGTTAAAAGGATAATTCGCCCATTAATAAAGTTATCCTACGTACATAGCGGGCGCCTATTAGGTTCGTCAACCTAATAAGTCCGTTATCCACGTGGATCGACGCTATTAATGTTAGGTCATCCGTAACCCATGCACAACACATAAATGACATTAAATATTCATAAATGACATTCTTAACTCATAAACCGTGTTGAACCTTTTAATTTATAACGAAATACGAATTACACAATATCCATTTATTAATCACATAGTTAGTTATTAACGTCTATCGTCCCGCTTTGTAATTAACTCGTTCATTATTCATTCGAATCTAACACATTTTATATCCGTTTAAGTCTAATAGTCCAATTTATCAATCGTTCAATATATTCATCAATGACACCCCTCGATAAACGTGACCTCGAAACATTTAATGACTCATTTATTACAAAACATTTTTATTTTTAAACGTTGGTTCCTGCTTTAAAATGTCGAATAACAAGGCGAGCCTTGTTGTCGAATGCTTAGTACAAAATCATTCACCACCCATATCTTCCAGTACTATTTACTAGTACATATATATATAAAAAAAATCGAAATAAATTTCAATATAAATGTATTCGCTTCAATATAAAGTTCAATAAAATTTTCAATGTAAATTCCAATATAACATTTCGATATAAAATTGCAATATGAAATTTCGATATAAAATTCATTCGTCTCACTTATAAATTTCAATATAAATTTCAATATGATTTCAATAAAGATTTCAATATAAATTTCGAGTCATTATTCGTTTCGAGTTCCCAAGTCCGAGTCATGACTCTCGGCTTTTACACAATCATATTGCCCAAATAAATACTAAAGACCACGTTACGGCGTTGCCGGGGTAGTCGAGACTAGAAAGTCACGATAACACCTGACGTGGCGCAAAGTTGAAATATATACCATTAAATCCAAATTAACAATTTTCACAGCTCCAGTTAATCCTCCAAACATTCACATACCAATATTGCCATCTAAACAGAAAATCAAATATACCCAACACCATTAAGCATTTCAAATTGACTATTTCAATTTCCCAAACACAACCTGATTAACGAGTATCAATTCTAACGTTCGTCAATAATTTACCAATCACCCAAATCACCACAATTAATTTGTTATTCAATTAAGGCTGTTAATTGAAATGTCATTCGATTCCAAAAATCTGATTCATACCAATCATTCAACGTTAACCAAATAATCACACGTTAGTCCAATTTATTATCTGAAAACACGTATTGGTTCCACATATCATCATCACATTAACGGACATGAATTCATTATTAATAATCAAAACCAATTACCACTTATTTGACCATCCTAAAGAATGAAACAACGGTTTACGAAAGTTTCGACTCAAATCGTGATACGAGACCAACACCAATCGACATCATCAAATCATTATAATCCATCATCTAATTATAATCGAGGGCACATGAACATGATAAGATGCAAAACACGTGAACATGACACACACACGATACCAACACACCAATTTACATGCTTTATTAGCCTTAAAGCGTTTTAGACTCGTGTTCATCAAAACTTAACGGGGCGTTACTATTGGATTGGTATCGCACACAAGTATAGCAAAAGATAGTCATTTATCATTCAAAGCCAATGCCCAAAATTGGTTATTTAAACATTTAGTTCAAAAGTGTAAATATTAGGCCCAAAACATAATTTAATAAGATAGGTCCCCAAAGTTTATCAGAGTCAGAATTGATCCTTGCACCCCGCCTTCTTGCCATGCTTCCACCGTTCACGTATTCCAAACATCTATCAAACACCTGAGAAATCATGCTAAAAGGTCAGCTTACGCTGGTGAGTTCATAGGTTTAAGTTCAACAAAATCATAGTGGACCTGTAAGAGTTGATTTGCTATGCATGACCTAGATAGGCAAATACCATTTCACACCGATCCTACCGGATCTCCAATCATATAATCACTTACTCGGACCCTGCGACTCTAGTCGGCATGTCGTGGCAACCTCTAGAACAGTTGCCAACCCCGGGATAGGTCGTGATAGAAGTCTATTCTTAGTTAGGCACGGTCGAACCTAGACTAAGGCAACAACTATCGCACATCTATCTACTCAATCAAGCATATAAGCAAATCCAAATAGTTTTAACGGTCCAAAAACAGTAGCATGATTCTCACCCCAAAATAGTTCAAAACGTAGTTAAAACGTATATATAAAAGTGGGGCTATGAAACTCACCTTTGCCACAGCAATGCACGAATAAATACTAGCAGAAGATAATAGGTAATCATGTCGCAGCAATGCACTATTCACTATTGATACGACTGGCATCTAAAGTTAATCTCCATGGCATCCAAAAGATTGTACGACAAGTACAATAGAATAGTTGTGACGCAACCTAATGCGTATACGATATTCTTAGAATACGGCTCATAAGATAAATAAATCAATAGAAAGTAATGTGTTGTAGTTTTCCTGGATCATTCATGTCGTTACTTCCAAAAGTACGTTACCGTTCCCAAAAGTTCATAATTAATATCTCAAAAGTTTAGTTTCAACGTTTCGTGTGGTGGTAAGAAACATAGACGCGACATACAACTCACGCCAAAAGTATCTCAAACATAACTCACACCAAAGTATAACTCTCGCTAAAGCAGAGAGGACATTGACACAGTCGAGATATACAGACCACAACTCAAGCTAGTCAAAGACTAGGGAATGACGACATCTATTTATGTAACGTAAATAGGTTAAATTGGCAAGTTTCGGCAATTTACCCAACAATTCTCAAACGTACAAGTTCAATAATAAAAGACAAGTTTCCATTTATCACTCAATTAACAAAAGTATCTCAATCTTTATTCATAATCGTACAAGTTTACCTGAAATTACTTCATATAAGGTATATTAAATAGTGTACTATATAAATGACACGTTCGTTTATCCCAACGTTTCCAAATCAATACGACTTCAATAAGTTATATTATCCAAAATAATATTTCCAAACAAGTTCATCAAGGCAATCATGGGTTATAAAACACGAGTCACCATCGTATTTAATAAGGGTTTATAATAGACTAAACCATATCCGTCCATAATATATATAGTCATATAGTTCAATAGCAGCTTTGATGTGGAAACGGAATATTTAACTTTATCGCAAAACAATTGTACTAAACTCATCTGAACCAAAACGTTTAATAGAATGCAACATACTAATCAATCTAAATGTTATCAAAAGTTTATGAAATATATTTCGTATTTATAAAACACAAATCATTATAAAGATTTATAATAATTAGAAACCATTTTCATTGACATTATATGTCTAATTATTTCGTCGTTAGTTAAAATGAGGTAATAGAATATTTAAACATATCGCGGAATAAGTATATTTAACTCGCGTCGAGTCCAACACATTATATTCGGTTAGTTTAAAATGTGTAATAAAGCCCAACTTGTATTCCATATGATTCGCATTTCAATTGTTATTCTATTTTATAATCCGTATTAACCGTATAAGTTATATCGTATATCATAATAATTTTTATTCCGGTATCGATTCATATAAGTAATTCGTTACTCTATCAAGTCATTTCGTTTATATAATTAACAATGGTTGCATCACAAGTTTATCATTGACTCTACACCATTAACCGTTTCGTTAGTACTAGATGTGGTTATTTAATTTACGGTTTTCCCCATTTACTCTATTGTTTATACCATTAGCCAATCTACTAGTTTTAATATTCCATATTAACAACGTTTACGTCACGAAAATGAACCGGGTTACATGAAATTGAGTAACAAAAATTATACTGGTAACATCAAACACATATCAAATCCACACAACCCGTGACCAAAACTAAGTCTCGACACGAAAATGAACCGGGTTCTACCCAACTCGCTGAGTTATCCAACTCGACTGAGTCAACTCAGCCCACGAGTTAACTCACATACCAAATCAGTAACTTAACCTGTTGGGATTTAGTAAATCCAGTACTTAAAGTGTCGGTCACCTCAAGTATGTATGCTCATTAGAAAGCTCGTAGTCATAGTAATTCAGAGTTAGTATTTAGATTACTTTGTAACACCGTGGAGGACGGACGGGTCTTTGCCCAGTATGCACGATCCACACCTAATAGAGGCGTCTAAGCTTGTACCCTATAAATACCCTTTGCCCTCCAAGGCAAAGGGTTGGAACTTTCATAATACATTTTTCTTTGTCTCTCAGAGTTCCCTCCTCCCACTTTCTCTCTCTAAACCCTAACCCTAGCGCCGCATATGTGTTGAGTAATAAACAAAGATCCTTCAAATGGTATCAAGAGCCAAGGTTTGATCATGTTCTTGGTTTGATAGTTATTGTTTGGGTTAAGGTTTAGTTTTGTTTTACGCGTAAAAAGGGTGGTCTCGTTTACGAGTTTTTGAATCCTTAAAGCTTTAAATTTTACACTTCTTAATCCAAGATTCTTATGGGTTAAGGTTTATTGAGTGTTAAACTTTTAGTTTCTTGCTAAAAGGTTCAAACTTTACAAGTTTTTCTTGGTTTTTAAGTGTGTTTGGATGCGTGTGTATGCGATTTTCTGGCGTAAGAGAAAGGTGGTTTTGATCCTCAAGCTTTGTTGTTTTGGTGTTTTTAAGGTTGTTTCATCTTCATAATCAAGTTTAGTAAAAGGTTTTGATCATAAAAACGTGTTTGGCATAATTTGTACTTTCTACGCATAACGAAACCCTAATCCTACGCGTAAGGTATTTATCACTTGATCTTCATTTAGGTGGTTACTCGGTGTTCTTCTTGCTTGGATAAGCCTGAAAAACACTTCGACTTTGGATATCTCATGCACTGTGAAGTGTAAGAGATCTTTGTGGGTAAAACCCTAATTTTACGCATAAGCATAAATCTTACGCGTAACAATTCTTACGCATAAGCTTTTTCTTACGCGTAAGCTTGTCTTACGCCCTAAGGGAAACTCGCCTAAGTTTTGGTTTACGCATAAACTTAAGCTTTTACCCTAAAAACTCTGGCGTAAGCTCTAGTCTGGCGTAAACTCTGTCTACGCGTAAGCTTGTGTCTACTCGTAAGTTTGTTGTTACGCCTAAGCTGCTGCCTACGCATAAGCCCTTCATCTACGCATAAGCTTCTACGCTTAAGTTCCTACGCGTAACTCTGCTGTCTACGTGTTGGATCGTTATTTTATTGTGTTTGATGATTCGGGTGGTCTTGGATGATCAAAATACATGTTTACCATTTTAGAGAGAGAAAGTAGAGAGAGAGGGTATTCTTGCTAGAGGTTTAAACAAAAGGAATTTTTAGATTGAATGAGAAGCACCACCCCTTCCATGGATGGAAGGGGTATTTATAGTTACAAACATAATGACCTCCTATCGGCCTGTGGATCAGGGATACAGTGGGTAAAGACCCGTCCTTCCTCCACGGTGTTGCACTAAGCTATACTACGCTACAAACTAATAAATAAACTACTAAATATTGTAACTACCGACACGTCTACGAGCTAACATATGCTAGACCTTAATTGGGGTGACCGACACTTTAACATGGAATTTTCTAATTCCTAACAATCTCCCCCTAAGGGAGGTCACCCCATGATTTACATTTTGAATCCTAGCATTCTATTCTTGACTTCGTTCTTGAGGTCGTAGACTTCAATTCTTCAAATCTGCAATCTTGTGCATTTGTAGCGATTCTTCAAAGTCCGCATTGATTTGTACTTTAAGTGGAGGCCTTTAAGTGATCCACATCTTTGATGATCTTTGAGCTTTCTTTGAGATCATCACCCGATAAATCTCGGATCACCCTTTATTGTGTTGCCAACATGTGAAGTTGTGACTTTTGGACCGACATGCTCACACATTTGAATCATGACATCTTTCCATCAGAGTAGCGGAAGCCTTCGGTTCATGATATTTGCGGCAGCGAAGCGAAGCATAGTATGAAATATCGAGCGGGTTATGAAGATATGCACAGTCATGATTTCTTCAAATTAAGTGTGGATGCTGTGAGCATGCGGCTTTGGAATGACTCCTCAATTATGATCACCGCAACCGTCCAAATGTACCGCAAACAACGAGTTAGCAATAAAACACGAAAGTGTCTTTGATCACTTTCGCTGAATTGAGTACACGCCCACGGTTCCCGTTGATCGGTACAAAGTCTTGCCTGTGATCGGTATAATTCGAAGAATCTCCTTGACAGGGTTTCGCAGTTGTTCTAGCTGTTCTCAAACCGGAGCGTCTCAAAGAAGACAACACGGAGTGAGTGAACCAGCTAATTGAGATTCACTGATTGATGAAAAATGATTTGAAAAACAATCGCGTATTGCTTGAAGAAAGAGTTTTGCAATACGACGAAGGTTTTATGAGAAAGATCAATTTTCAATCAAAATACTTTTTGTATTAGAGAATGAGTACACATTCGACGTGCTAGCGAAAAGAAGAGATTCGCACATCGAACGGTTTTTCTAAAAGTATTTTTCAATCAGAGATACTTTTTGAATTTGAAATGAATACACATTCGGCGTGCTAGAGAAAAGAAGGTTTGCACATCGAACGGTTTTCCAAAAGTATTCGTCAATTCCATTCTGGACCAAGGTTGATTCAAGATTGAATCGCCCCATTGTTTCTATCCGGTTGTCACAAGCTTGATCTTTTGCAAGATTTCACATGTCACCCACCAAGAGCTTGTTTGATGTTGGCTCTAGAAGGATTTCCATCTTCATTGTGAATAATTTTACATATCACTTTCGGATGTTACATGGCAATACCACAAGGATAATGCGTAGGACTCTTAATATATTCTTACTTTCCACATTGTGTGAAAAAGCAAGTCTTCATTAATTTAGTGTCCTAATGAGATATTGTGGATGATCTCTTGGCTCTAGACTTAATCGTGCACATTTGGTTCCTATGCCGGAGACTAGGGAGAGGGTCTCCTTCTTCAATATCAACAATCTCTAAGAGAAAGTCGATAGATTATGTCGGTTCCCCGTGAGAATGAAACAAGCCCTTTTAATAGGAACTTGAGTAGCTTGGGAAGTTTAGTGCAGTGCGTCACTGGGTCCATGACGACTTGTCTTCAATACCAGTGTTACCTTAGTAACCACTGGTAGCATATGAATTGAACCCGGTTTCTGCCCTAAGGTTGAATTGATGGAGGGCTATTTCTTTTCACCCTTTTTCACATTCAATTCTTTTCATTCTTCAACCCCTTCAATGCTTACCGAGACTTCATAACTAGAACCTTGTTGGGTTTATTCCATTACTAGCTCTGTCTCAGTCCGCACTCTTCCCGTATCTCACTTTTCTCCTTTTTCAATATACCTAAGGACTCTACACTATCTAGTGGATTGTCCCTGGGTAGATCCCTCCGACTCTGGCGGATCGTGGGAACGAATACCTAACCTAACCATCCTTATAACACCATGCATAAAGTAAATTGGTCGGTCTTTTGGTATTGTTCTTTCCTTCATGAAACCAATCGAAAAATCATTTGGAAAAACAATCAAGGTACTTGTGATACGAGATCAAAGCATTTTGTACCCCAATAGTTTTGATCATTTAGAAAACCTCCCCCTCAACATGTGCTTATGATTTAGAAATTGTTTAGCACATGGAGGCAAGAGGACTTTGAAATATTTTCTTTGATCACAATTTTCATAGAAAAAAGCCATTTGATTTTCTTGGTAAAATTCTCCCCCTCAATATGTGCATAGGATAAGAGAAATCATTTTAACACATAGAGGCAAGAGTTAATTTGAAGCACATCCACAATCACAAGCGCCATTAAGAAACCATTTTAAAACTCAATCAAGGTACTCTATGTTAAAACATAAAAGCTTTTGTACCTCGATAGTTTATTTTCCTTTAAAATGCTCCCCCTCAATATGTTCTTCAAGATTGAAGCGTTTAGCACATATGAGAGAGCAGCCTGCACAATTAAATCAAAACGATCACCTTTTATCAAAAATATCAAACCCTTTGAGATTTTGGATCCCAAGTGATTTAATACGGTTTAGAAAACATGAGAGAATATGTAGCCTTGTTTAAATACTCATCTAGTTTTTGGATAAATCCTCCTCCTCAACATGTGCATTATGTATATTGAAATCGTTTGGCACATGGAGGCAGGAGTGCCTTTGAAGGACTAAAACCAATTCCATTAAAACAGATTTGAGATTTAAATCACGATCTCTCACCCGATCAAAGATTTCAAACCATTTGAGATTAGTGATCCCAAAAGATTTAAATAATTTAGAAAATTTTGGGGAAAGACGTGGCAAGATTTAATTTTGAAAAATGACAGATAAGGACCATTTTAAGACATTAAAGATTGTTAGTGTCGGGTATGATTGTTTTAAGAGACCTTTAAGTAAAATAAAACAATTTCACAATCAAACAAGAACGAGAAAAGTTTCATTTTGATAGATCTTTGAGTTTTAAAGAAAATCATACCATAACATAACATTAAATCTTTAGATCACCACATTTTAACGTACAAAGCGGAACTTTTGTGAAGAAATATCGTTTGAAAATATTTTATTTTAAATCACTCTCCCCCTCAAACCATGACAGAAGTCAATAGTTGAGTGACATAGGTTTTGATAAAAGAAGTCCAGTGATTTTCAAAATTTAGTCCAATATATTTTCAAAACGATATTTTTCCATTTTCAAAAACAATATTTTTCAAAGTTTTAGAAAAATGGTATCATCACGATTATTCTGCACAAAGATATGTTAGGTGGTTGAGAAGCTTCTGTTGATCTTTGTAGGGCTTGGAAGAAAAACCGTCTGCGATGCGGTGAGACTTCTTCTTACGTTGCATTTGAATGCCAACCGAGGTCAAATTAAGCTCGTTTCTTCAATCAATTAGAAGAAAACCATATGCCGTCTGGTGAGACCTCTTACGTTGCATTTATGCCAACTCTCCATTGAAGTCAAATTAAGCTTCGTTTCTTCATTTGTCGACTTAAGAAATCGTTACCCTTTCCTTTCGGCATCCAATCATATTCATCTGTGGGATCCGGATCGGGAACATTCTTATAACCAATATACCTGCATACGTTAGTGGACACAAACAGATATATGGTGGTCGACAACACCCAAACAGCAATCGACTAATAAAAGTCAATTCAACATATCAATCAGTTCATATAAGGTATGGGAATAATGTGTTTATCAATCTATAATCATCTAAACCTAGCAATCATATCCTAGGCACCTAGTCCTTCAACATAGGTTAACATCATTTTCAATTAAGCACGAGGATAATTAAGAAAGTCCGTTAGATGATGTAGATTTGAAAACATTATCCCCCTCAATCAATGACTCAATTTATAAAAGATTTTAAAAGTGCTGAAGTCATTGATTGAGTTTCCAAATTTTATAAAAACTCTGAACCTGATAGATTTTAAGCAACTCATTTTCCACCATTTTGAAAACACAACAAATATTTTTTTGAAGAATTTTAGACGGAAAAACATTTGTGTAGGAACAGCTGATCTTTATGACGACATGCTTTCCTTGTTTTGTTTTAGGATAAGTGCACGAAATATTTGAAAATTTTTGGTTTAGCGCAGCACTTTCCTTTCTTGAAGAATGGGTTGCTATATGAAATAATAGCAAACCATGGTTTAAGCACGGGTTGCGATCAAGTAACGCAAGCCAGTTTAAGCAGTTACTGTCTGAAATAGCGCAAGCCATCATTTGAAGTCCGGTTCTGATCTGAAATAAGCGTAAGCCATAAATTTTGAGACATGTTTAGAAAAAGAATATTTGCACCTCCTGCTCGAACTTCATCTAAAGTCCGTGCCATTATTGAATGACATTTCTAAGACCGTAGATGTTATCGATACCAGAAGACATGTCTTGAGAAACAATATTTTTGGTATTTTTGAAATTTTTTGATTTTTATGGGTTTTTGTTGGTTTTATAATTTTCTATTTTGTTTTTCGAATAAATATTTACAAGGATAGATAAGATGATATAGTAAAAGAAGATGATGATCACGAGTACCAAGATAAGGATATCAAGCGACCCGTTGTTGAAGAAGAAATCGTCATCTCTTAAACATTCACCACTAAAGCTTCCAAGGCTCCAGAATAGAAGATAGAACATGAGCCTTCAGAAAAAAAACTTTGGCAGCTTCCCCAAACCGAAGATCCATTAGATGAGCAGATTCGAAGCTCTATTTCAAGCTTTCCTTAGCCAGGTGCACAAAAAGCACACCATTATCATAAATCCATTTGCTCCATTTAAGAACGATAATCAAGGTTCTCAAGGTTCTCGTTGGGGTTATATCATCAACAAGAATAACAGACAAGTATCATCCCACGTATAAATAATCTTCTCAAATTTCCTTTCCACTGAAGTGCGAAGCGATCCATTCCAAAAGGTGTCAAGAGACCACTTCCCCGTAGTTGAATTGATGCGGATCGGTCTCTTAGACTAGAGCTCACGAACCGAATACACATACCGAAGACAAAGAAACTTATACCATCGAAGTAGCAGATTAAGTCCAATAGCCAAAGAATAACCCCAATGTATACTTTTCTCTCCCCCTGAAGAAAGTGTATGAAGCTCAAGAACCGAAGTACCCGAATGCCCAAAGAGAGAAAACCGATAACATTGAAGAAGCAGGCCGAATCACTGATTATCTCTGCGGGTGACAATATCTGCGGATGTCAACTCCGGAATAAGTGATTATATCTCTGAATCACTGAATAAGCCCTCAAGTGAGCAGCTGGCGTCCCAATGTACAATCTCTCTCCTCTGATGAATGCGATAGCATCATCACACACTTGTGTACCTCTTTTATCATCAGAAACTAACTCTTCCATCTCTTCCCCCTCATAGTTGGAATAAAAAAAAACACGAGCGCCATGAGTCAAATCTTGAGTTTCTCTGCGGTAATGACGATAGTCTTCCCGGGATATCTTCAATCACTTAGAAGTATTAAGCTCGTCATGATTACTCGCGTATAGATGTGTGTCTCCTTCCCCTTCTTTGGTTTAGACACTTCAGAGTCAGCAAATCATTATAAGCCCGTATACTAGAAATTTGTTGAGAAGATCGCTTGAAGTCTTTGTGAGAATCAACTGTGAAGACTCTCTCTCGACTATTATTATCAACCCTTATGTAGACAATTTGAAGTGACCATGAAGAAAAACTTGCTATACCATACTTGAAACTGAAGTCAACTTCCCCACATTTGTATCTTAAGCTTGCACCTAATGTTGGAAGAACGGTGTAGAGAATTTATGCTTCAAGCAAATCTCTAAGTACTCACTACCCAAACAAAGTATGAGACATTAACACCTCTTGCGATTATCTACACCGTCATATGTGTGACCTGAGTAAAACAAAGTAACTCCTAATAGTGATAGTTAACCGGGTCTTCAACCATCCACCTCGACTGCTGGTAACTAGATAAACCAAGTCTTCAACTCAAATTCTTAAGCCGAGCAAGTTATCAAATAAGAACACGCCTTTGTGAAAGTCAACTTCAATCTCAAATAAGTGATAAATGATTAACTCCGAAGTAATCACCTTGTGTCAAATGTCCAACAATAGTCAATATCAACGTCTCGAGGAGTCACTGCTAAAAAATATGAGCAAGTCTAATTGGGAATTGAATCTGACTTATAACTTTCTCCCAATTAGTGCTCCCTCCTAAACCGACAATCTGTTTGATAAATGCCGGATAAAGAAGAAGTCTTTAGATCGTTAAATGCAACTCGTCTTTAGTCTTCTAACATGTAGCAGAAAATGTAGAACCGACCGTAGACTCGACCTTCTTCAAGATTGTCCAGTTGGGGAATAGATAGTTAACATCTTCATTTCACCAAAAACACAAGAACATCACCAAAAAGCATCCCAATTAACTTACATCTTGCAAATCCCCTTAATTAAGATCCTCCCAAACAAACAAGAACAGAAAGATGTTCATCAAGGAAATCAGCAATCGGCCGCGGTGAACACACAAAATGGTAACACCAAGCAAACAATCACATCAAACAAGAACGAAGGTTGTTCGAATCATCATGTTAATGTGCGTGAAGCATTAACGGAAGCACTTTGTCAATAAACTCATATCAGCTTGTGAAGATGTCAACCAACGGCTCTTAGAATAGAAAAACTCCATGTGAAGATGACCCGATAAGAAGAAGCTCGGTTCTTACATGAGTTTAGAGCCGTATGACCATTTATATTCTCAAATATCAATCAACAATGCAAAAAATTCACACTTCTTCTCCCCCTCAAGAATTGCATACGGAGTTTCCATTCTTGATTAAGTAAGTGAAAATCATCCGAATGTTCTATTCACACTTCTCTCCCTTAAAATCGCACATGATGTCGCCATCTTCATTATAATCGAGCAAGTGGAATGAGAAAACAATCGTGGTAGCCGGTTCACTTTATGACTGAAGCGCATGGAAAAAGTATGAAGCATGTTGATGAGAATGGTCATAATTGAGAAGATTTCTCTTCTTGAGAAGATAAAGCGCCGACCGTACACTTTTCTTTCTTTGAGGAACGAGGCTTGAACTGTTGTGTTCAAACGTCATAAGAAGATTTCTTTTCTTTTGAAGATAATGCGCGAAGCGTACACATTTCTTTTCTTTGGAGTACGAGGCTGCCGTGTGAACAGACGTCATTATCTCCCTCTTTTCAACTCTCTTAGCAAAACATGTAATCATCACCATTATCATTCAGTAGGCTTTTTGTCATGACAGCTGATGGAGATAACCCAATATGATGAATTTGACCCTGAAGTAAACTAACCCGAACTCGTGACTTAAACTTGCACATGTGTAACAAAGAGCGGTGCCGAGAAATCATGCTCCATTGAATCTCTAAGTACTCTATACTCTTCAACCAACCAACCATCAAGTAATAGACGTACATCACCTCTTGAAAATCCACAATTGAATGTGACACTGAGCACTACAACGTAACTCCTTAAAGTGATAGTTATTTTGAGGTGGTATGAGCCCAATTCCCCCAAGTGGTAGAAGAAAAGGTAAAAGACACCCAACAATAACTAGATTTCCAAGTCTTCGTTTATGATAGTAAGCTCGAACAAGGATCATGAAGAATCTTCATCCAACCATCCCGATACCTTGGATACTAAGTACACTCGCTCGTGATAATTCACTTCAACCTCAAATAAATAATATTGAATTAACGCCGTTGTCACATCCTCACAGTTAAGCTGCTCAAATCTAGCCTTCTTTGACATTTAAATGAACTCGATAATGGTTTCATCCGACCATGGTTAAAAGCACATAACCCCGTAAAACCATGTAATAACCAAATTGCCATGAAGAAAACCCAGACACACACCCAATTCATGAAGTACACCTTTTTATCCCTTCTTTGAAGCAGAAACCGTAGCATCAGCATCAAGTAAGATCCAAAATTACACTTTCTCTTCTCTAAGATGGTTCCATCATTACGGGATTTTACAACTCTATGGTTTAAACCGAGAAATAGTTTCTTTTTCGGGATTTTACAAAACCAAGAATAAACCGTAAGATAGATCCGGAAATGCACTTTACTAATACCGGGATGTTTCCATTGTCACGGGATTTTACAAGTCTATGATTTAAACCGAGAAATAGGTTCTTTCGCGGGATTTGCAAAATCAAGACAAAACCGTAAACAATGTCAGCTTGAATGTGTTACGACGACTTTGGTTTTATAGAATCTCTGTTTTAGGGGAACATGCAGCGGTTCATCAACGGTCCATTATCCAACATCATCAACATCATCAACCATCCAATCAACACCTTGGTAAACACATCATTCACGCATTCTGTCGGCAATTGTTGTGACAACATGGAGAAGTAAACCCGATATGTCAAACTTGATCATGAAGTGAAATTCCCCAGATTTGTTACTTAAACTTGTACAAATCCTCGTGAGAAAGAAACGGTGTACCCAATGTACAAAACCTCTTGACATTCTCAACTGAGTGAGACACCGAAGTGATAATTACGTTGTGGGTTAAGCGAAAAAGAATCACAAACGTAATTAACTGCCCAAGTCTTTATCACACTCTATAAATGCCCAGACAAGTCATCTTCGCGGAAGGGTAGAAAGAAAGAAGACGAAATAAGTAAACGTGCCCAGAAAACCTCACTTCAAAACCAAATAAGAAATATCGTCCAAACAACCCTGTAATCAGCTTTGTTAAACCATCAATTCAAGCCGAGACATGATATACTCCGTGAAAATGTTTTAACCAAAGTATCAAACCCCATAACAACACAAAACTCATCATCATACCCAATCTCATCATTGAATCTCATTATCACCAATAATCATCCAATCAAAAATCTATTAAGCCCAGTCCAATCCAAATCTAACATCGGCCCACTTGATTTATATTCAGTCCAGATAAATTAATTTTAAGCCCAAGTAAAATATAAACACAAGAGTCCCGTAATCAATATCCGTACAAAAATCCCGACGCCATCTTTATCTCAAAACTAAGCACAAGCCGTGATCTTAGGTATTTTTCGGTGAAAATATACCATACCAAAAATACCATTCTTCAACGACTAATATCAAAGATGTGTATCCAATGTTTTTATATCCAAAGGAAAAAAAACATTTCGATATCAATTTATGTTTTACATTATAAAAGTCCATTCAATATTAGTGTGAATCACAAAGTCCACAACCTATGTCTCACGTCCGTCTTTGTCAATGTTAGACATTAAGCCCAGCAAACAGATCCAATATCTCGTTCAATGAAGCATACCCTAAGCCCAAGTTCATTAACACCGGTTCGGCCCATTTCTAACACAGGATCCAATATACCAATTGCCCTAATTTATTGGGTATAAAGAGTAGACATAATACCACATAATCCTAAGCATCAAACCCTAAATAATCTCTCTACAATGTTTCGCCCCCACCACATTTCAGTATTATTCCAAATCAAATCTCAACCCCTAAAAATTCTCCAAAATAATCTACCCCATCTCTGCTTTGAATCACACCCAACGTATCACAGTAAACCAAATATTTCTCCAACCAACTCAAGTTCATGTCTCACAAATATTTGAATCTTAAACCTCGTAAATCATTAATCTCATCAAAGCAAGAGATTAAATCCGAAAGGAGAAGTTACTCTTTTCTAGTCATGAACTGGATAAAACAACTCCAAGCTACAGGGATGGCTTTTGGTTTTGGACTCGAATATCCTTAAGTCGCCACAGGGATGGCATGATTCCTTTGTTAATACCACAGGGATGGTAACGGAAATGGGACAGCCACGATGGTGTTAAAGGTAGGTTTTACATAGATCCTTCTTAAGATATGATATCAGTTATAGTTCAAAATCGAACCAAGAAAGGTTTTTAACAAAATAGATTTGTTAGAAGTCTTTCTTAAAGATTCGAATAGTCATGAAGGTATAATTTCAAACACAAATCAATGATGACCATTTCGTGTTACTACCCTTAGAGGTCATGTGAATCAATGAATGACACGAAACGTTTCTGAGATCAAACCAAAAATCAATTATTCGTTTCTGTTTTAGTAAGCCTTGTGTCGATTTACCATTAAAATGAAACCAAGAAAGAGAGAATAACAATATTGTTATCACTCTTTATCTTACACATTCGGACATTATCAGCATCTTTGATCAATGATGAAGTTTTTTTTTTTGATTCGTGTTAAAGACTTGACAGTCTTGATGTTTCATTTGAGAACCACGGATGAAAACAAACGACGAGATCTTTGTTATCTTGCTTTCTTGTTCGAGTCTTGATTGAATGAAATAGATGATGGAGGAAGAGTTAGGTTATTTGTTGTAGGATGTTGGTTTAGTTTCGGATTTGTTGAAATATTTTTGATGACTGATGATGTTTTGAAACTGAAGTCAATGATGTTTTAGTGTTTGGTTTTTAATGGTCAAGTCCTTTGTTATTCTTCTTCTTCATCCTTTCTGTGTAAGTCGCTAGGTTAAGAGTCAAGTCGCTACGACAATTGACTAAATAGTCAAGTTGCTAGAATAGATGAGTCAAGTTGCAACTCGCTTGACCATTCAATAATGGTAAGTCGTTAAATCGGTTTGACACAAGTCGCTACTTGTTTTTCTACTCACAACTCGCTACATATGAACATAAGTCGCTACTTCAGTTTTTGACATAAGTCGCTGTTGACTTTCAAAAAAGTCAACAAATATCCAAGTCGCTATATGATGGTCAAATCGCTACGACTTGTAAATACAAGTCGCTAGCAAGATTCAATGAATCTGGACAAGTAGTGATAAGTCGCTACCATGAAATTTGACATTTTCCGATGAGTTTTCTGACCATATTCCGACCATGTTCATGAAAACCGAAGCCGAGCTTAAAATGCATTCTTTTGACCCATTTTGACCAATGATATGACCATTTTGATGAACAAAGATGACCAAAAGACTTACAAGAGATGTACAAAAAATAAGTCACACAAATATATGATACCAAGAAGAATCGATTCACGCAGGGTGATGGCGCATAAAAATAAATTTGTGGACCTTTTGTGGAAAAGATACAAACCACTTGTGTAAACAGTTAACCACAAGATGAGAGAACAACTTTTTGAGACATAAAATGGTGAGAAAACAGTTTAAACAAGATTCAAACCACAACAAATCATCAAAACACAACAACCTTGGCTCTGGTACCAATTGTTGGATCGTTATTTTATTGTGTTTGATGATTCGGGTGGTCTTGGATGATCAAAATACATGTTTACCATTTTAGAGAGAGAAAGTAGAGAGAGGGTGTTCTTGCTAGAGGTTTAAACAAAAGGAATGTTAGATTGAATGAGAAGCACCACCCCTTCCATGGATGGAAGGGGTATTTATAGTTACAAACATAACGACCTCCTATCGGCCCGTGGATCAGGGATCTGATGGGTAAAGACCCATCCTTCCTCCACGGTGTTGCACTAAGCTATACTACGCTACAAACTAATAAATAAACTACTAAATATCGTAACTACCGACACATCTACGAGCTAACATATGCTAGACCTTAATTGGGGTGACCGACACTTTAACATGGAATTTTCTAATTCCTAACACTACGCATAAGTTTTACGGTTTATCTCTTGATTTTGTAAAATCCCGTGAAAGTATCTATTTCCCGATTAAGTCAAAGATTTGTAAAATCCCGTAGAATTTAAACATGTCTTTCGTTGCTGATGATGTGCAAGCTGCAGGATCTGATACTCGTCCTCCCATGCTTCACAAAACTGACTATGAGTCTTGGTCACAAAGAATCGGAACTGCATGCTTGCTTAGGAAAGGAGAATGGGGTTAACATCCTTAAGTCTATTGATGAAGGACCGTATCAGGTTGAGACTACTAGAACATGATTGATCTTGATGTAGATGGAACAATAGTTTATGGAATGGATAGACCTAAGATGTATGATGAACTCAGTGATAAGGAGAAAAAGAGATTCGATGCTTGATATCGAGGGCTTCAAATATTATACTTCAAGGTCTTCCAAAAGATATCTACAAGCTTATCAATCACAACACTTAAGCCAAGGCGGTTTGGGATAATGTCAAGATGCTTCTCTCGGGTTCTGAATTGACTATCGAAGACAGAGAATCACAGCTGTATAATGAATTTGAGCACTTTAAGATGAAACTTGAAGAAGGTGTTTATGAATATTCGTGAGATTCCACCTGGTGAATGATATGAGGAATATCAAGATGACTATGCCAAACATTCATTTGAACTCAAAATTAAGTAAACAATATGAATCCCGAATGGCACAAGTTTGTCACTTCTGTGAAGCTTACAAAAGGACTAAAGAACACCAACTATGAGCAATTGTATGCCTTCCTTCTTCAGAATGAGAGACATGCTATGTTTGAAAAAAGGATTCTAGAACAGTTCAAATCTCAACGGGAGAAACAAGCTCATCGAATGATGCATTCTTCACCAAAGCATCTCAAGTCACACCTTTGGAAATGATAATCACAAGCCCATTCACGATTCGGGATATAAGCAACCTAGTTCTGATGAAGTCATGGAGCACTTTATCAATCAAGTGGCTCTTATGGTCAAGCAAAACATGAATCTCACCCCTCACACTAACAACTATCTAGCTGCATCCAATCGTCAAAATCATGCCCTTTGTGAAAGCGGAAGATTGTGGTGGAAAGCGTGCAAGGAAGACATAATGCTTATCCTCCACACAATGAACAAGGTAATGTAGGTTATGGGAATCTTTGGTGTTGGTGGTGGATATGATGGTAATCGAGAATCGTGAAAGGAATATAGTTCGAGGTCAATTAAAACCAATCAAGTGCTACAAGCTGTGGTGGAGAAGGGCACATTGCTAGGAGCGTACTCAACCAAAGCAGCCCTCTTAGCACTTGATTTCTTGGAGACAAGATGTTGTTGGTTCAAGCACAAGATAATGGTGTAATGTTGAATGAAGAGGACATTTGTTCTTGGACCGATGGGAATGCTAGAACATATGATGGAGATGTGGACGAACAACCGGTGCATCTTTGCTCAGAACAATCCAACGCCTTTCAAGTTGCGGTGTGATGCATTTGACTTCGGACGTTGATGATGAACCATGTGCACAAACCATCTTCATGGCTAATATTTCTCCAATGAACTCTTAATCTCAACAAGCCAGTTCATCCAAGGAATCTATCATTAAAGAGGTACTCAAACTATATGATGTGGTTGATTAGCAAAAGATTCACCATGAAGTACAATCGAAGTCATTGAGTCGATATTGAAAATATGGGTAATAACTATGTTATCCCATATGAACAATATGTGAAACAAGATGACAGTCTTGTTGTACCTAGTGATGAATCTTTTGCAATTAACAATGAATGCATACGATGAATACTGCATTTGTCGTGATGATTCCTTGACCACGAACTTAATACCTATAAAGAACAAGCGGCATCTATGAACAACGTGCTAAATTTGAGTTGACCACTTTCGTGGCTGGGAAATGGATGACCAAATCGCGTTACACTCATTAGAAAAAGTAGGTTTAAAGAAGAAGTACTAAAACAAGAGTTAAATTCCTTACAAGAAAAGTTTTCTAAAGCGCTAAGCAAAACAAGAACTTCAAGAAAATGTGAAAGCGCTTAAGCAAGAATTCCTTTGCTAAGGAATCGAAACTTTTGAATGAGTTCTCTAATCTAAAACTTTGAAAAACAAGCTTGAAAATAAGTTGTACGTACAAGGGAATACCATTCGGACTGCTCACATGATCACTAAGCATAGAGTCTTAAGCGATAAGCATAGCGTTCCCCTTGTTGAGAAACCAAGTCGAGAGGTTATTAAAAGGCAAGAGTGCTCATAAGGTACTTTATGATGGTAATGAAATCCTTAAGCCTAGGCGAGAAACCAAGTTAGTTGAGTGCGAGGAAGATAAGAAATCAGATGAAGTTACTAGGAGATATTGAACAAGAAGCAAGAAAATCACGAGTGTAAAAAGAATAACATAACGTTCAAACCTCATGATTACACTAAGGAAAACTGGATCTCCTTAAACAAGTTTAAACCTCAGACACTTCTAACACTGAACAAGTGTTCGGAAAAGGATATGGATATGCAAAAAGCGGAAAATCTTGTTGAAACGAATTCCCCTTTTAGGAGATTGTCAAAAGCAACTGTGTATCCTCCTAATACACCAATGCACCTAGTTCCTAGATATATTGCCACTAATAGCGGGACCTTAATCAAGCCTATATGTTGTTTATCAACTGTTTGTTGATTTTGAGAAAAGCGTGTAAGAGAGAATCACACCTGAGGGGATTCTGAGGGGAAAGGGGTTTTGAGCAAATGAAAGAATGTTATTTAACGAAGTCATGCCTTTCTTTAAACAATTAAAAGGACAATTTGAGAGTCTTAAAATTGGAATAAACACTTATATTAAAGAAATGGAAAAGGAATTCGATGCAATGATAGTTGAAGTCAATGATTATGAGCGAGAACTAAAATACAATGAAATTGAAAGGAAGAATCTGCATATACTAAATGAGAACTTGATCTCTCAATGTGTTGCACAAGATGTGTTCTATGTTGCTACGAATTCTTCTAATGCATCTCAATTTCATGAATTATCTGTTGCTTTGAAAGTTTCCCATGATCGTGTCATTGAGCTTGAAAAAACGAATTTAAAATTGCATGAGAAAATTGAACAGGATGATCATGATAATCTCGTTAAACATCTTTCAAAATTAGAAGTTGAACATTTTGCTTTGCAATTAAAATAGCAACATCTCAAAGAAAATGTTAAAACCTCAAATATCAAGACATCGTCCGATGCTCCTGAGTTTGATGCATTTTTGAAATCAACAAGCGTGATGAACAAACTTCGAGCTCATTATAACACGATCAAAAGGTTGAAAGCTCAAATTTCTGGCTGAAAGGTGAAAAGAGGGATATGGCGGTTCCCATATGCCTCCACCTTTAGATTCTCAAAATTTCCAACTTCAAAACATCATTTATAACTTACAAAAGGAAAATGCTTGTTTTAAAACTGAAATTTCAAAGGTTAATGATCAAAACAAAGAGTTATGTGATTCATTTAAAGTTACACATAATAAACAAATTGAAAAGATAACTTCTTTACTTAATAATATTGAGGATCTTAAGCGTGAGGTGAAAGGAAAGTTGCCAATCCCCAATTGCAAGTACTCGTTCCTAAAGTCTGATTGTGATAAGTATGCTATTGATATGTTATATATTCCCCCGCCCATTAGGAATAATGAACTTGCACATAAAGCATATCTACCATCTCTTAAGGAAAGTTTAAAGGGTCTCAGGTGAGATTGTGGAAGATGAAAGATTAGAAAAACCTCTTGATAGTACCATTGCCTATGCTTGCATGGATGCCAAACGATCTCAGGGACTCTTAGAGTACATAATTGTCACATGTCCGAAATTTAGCAATAGGCGAGATAGAATAGTAGCACCCAGTTCTATGCTTAAGGTTAAGAATGTGACCTTTAATGTGCTCACAATACTTGAACCCAACACTTCTAGACCACCAAGGCACGGTGTAGTTTCACCAACTAATATTCCTGTTGTTCCTTCTACAGGAGTAATCGGCAATGCTAAGGTTAGCGGGTTGCCTTAGAATACAATGAGAAATAGGATCTTGCCAAAAGTGTTGAAGAAAAGCTAGTAGAAGAACACCCTAGGAAGAATAAGTTTGAGTTGAATAAAACGAATCGTGTTGATTCTAGTATTAGCTATAAGCTCTTGTAATTAATTAATTCTACGCCTTTTGCAAAACATGTAATGAATGTTTGATTTTGGTCATCATAAATGTTAGAAAATGAGGTGATTAATGTTGATAATACTCGATCAAGAATATAAAAATGCTAGACATGTTAGGAGATCCGAAGCCTAAAAGAAAAGGTTAGCAACTTTGGAAGCCTACAGGGAAGAAAATTTAGCAATATGGGTTATCAATGGAAACCTATGAGAAAAATTCAAATTGAATGAATCTTGCCTAAAAGTCATCTAGATCCATGCCTTAAGAAATGGAAGCCCTTGGTAGAATCATACCTTTAAGAAGTGAACACACCTCACACAGTCCACTGTGCACTACTAGTGTTGCAACCAATACTAATGAGGTCATATCTCCTATTACTGATGTGGGTACTTCAATAATGTGTACTAACCAAACGGAACCCAATCGTTCATGGGGTTCCAAATTATCCAGTTATATCCATTCTGCTCTGTGTTCAAATGCAGGTCATAAATCGTCCTCGGTATTTGGACTCAGTATTCAAAGCATATATTTGTGTAACGGTCATGCTCATGAACTTCGTGAGTAAATTTATTGGATCTGTTAGATTCGGAAACGACCATTTTGGAGCTATTATGGGATATGGTGATTATGGTGGGAGATAGTGTAATTTCCAGGTATATATTATGTGGAAGGACTTGGTCATAACTTGTTTTGTTGGTCAATTCTCGTGATTCCGATCTTGAAGTAGCTTTTAGAAAACATACTTGTTTAGTTAGAAACTTGATGGTGTGGAATTATTAAGAGGAACTTCGTGTAAATCTATACACCATCTCTATCGAAGATATGATGAAGTATTCTCCAATCTGCTTGTTGTCAAAGGCTTCGAAAACAAAGTCATGGTTATGGCATCGCATTCGTCTCAATCTTGAACGGCACCATTAATAACCTTGCGAGAAGGATCTTGTCGAGGCTTACCCGATTAAAATATGAGAAAGATCATCTTTGTTGTTTGTCAATTGGGAAAAGCACAAAATATGCCCACAAACCAAAACCCACACCTAATGGAAGTTCTTCATACCATATGGATGCCAGCAATGAGGAAAGGGAAGAAATATATTTTAGTCGTTGTTGATGACTACTCTAGATTTACTTGGGTAAAGTTTTTGAGGACTAAGGATGAAACTCTAATTGTCATCATCAAACTTATCAAGCAACTTCGGTTCGATCTTAACAACACGTTTAGAATTGGCCGACAATGTACACGAGTTTGTTAAGAGACTTAAGTCAATTTTATGAAAGTATTGGAATCAGTCATCAAAGAAGTGTTCCACGAACTCCTCAACAGAGCGGTGTAGTTGAAAGACAAAATCGAACTCTTGTGGAAGCCGCAAGAACAATGCTTATTTACTCAAAGGTTCTAATGTTTCTATGGGCGAAGCCATTGTAATACACAATTTCTAAAATTCACAAAAGACCAAAATACCCTTATGATCAAAAGTAAGAATAATTAAATAAACAGAATACCAAATGAGCTATGTAAATTCAGAAAACTTATAAGAAAAATCACATATGATCCAAATCCATTTTGAATGACTTTGTAAAGTTAAATTTTATAGATTATAATTTATTAAAATTTAATTTTATATTTTCTTAGAATATATTAAAATAGTTTATAAAAGAAATAAAACTAAATAAAAGCCCAATATAATTTATATTATTAAGAGACCATTTATTTTAAGTCCAATACATTATGAAGCCCACAAGAAAAATTGGAAAAATATATATATACATATATTCGGTCCACATAAATCCTTATTGCCGATTAACCATAAACCGACCCCAAAACCCTAAATAATTCGATTTCCAGTTTCCAGAGCTTGAGACCATTTTTCTTGGACAAGATTGAAGGTAAAGAAGGTGGGAAAAATAGTGTTCGAAGTCCTAAGTTGCTGTTGTAGTCGTGGTTAGTTTTTGGAACAATTAGGGTTTCAAAGTGGTGTTTTGTGCTTCTTTTGTTTTAACGATCCAAGCTCATCAAGGGTATGTTTCTAATGTTGATTCAGTCCTATAAGTCGTATATAACACATAAAAATTAGCCATGCATGATTTATATGTCGTATGAAATTATTCAAAAACTAAAACCCTAAAAAGTACACAAATAGATTTAGCTTATAATATTTTTAGAGATCATGAATCTATTTTTCCAGAAGCTATTACATGTTATAAGACCTGAATAAAATACATAATTATGAATTCGAAGCTTGTATGAATTGTTTTGAGTTTTATGGTTCGGTTAAACATGGAAAAAGGAAGGTTTTTAAAAGGAACGATTAGGGTTTTGCATAAACTAGGGTTTCTTGTAATCATTGAAGGTAATTAATGAAGTAGTAATGATGAGTTAATGATTGGTTTAACCTAGGTTTAGGGCTTGCTTTTGAATTATGCCCTAATCGGTTTTACATAAAAGTTGTGGGTTGGTTTTGTAAATATTGAAACTTAAAGGTTATTTTGTGAACAGTAAAATAAAGGTCCTAAACATATAAAAATAAGTGTGGGGGTTAAACATGTAATTTTGGATATTTAAAGGGCTATTCGAATTTTATTTAACTAAAAGGTACGTTTGTAAATTCTAAAACCTTTGGGTTAAAAGTGTAAAATCTGATAAAGTAAGGTGAGATTGTGAACTTAAAGATGTCAAGGGTGTGATTTGTAATTACGGTGATTATGGGTTCAACAAGTGTAAATTGATTTTGTAGAGAGACGCATGAGTTTAAGTTAATTTCGGTTTGTTATCATTTACGTTCTAGGTTAAATTGGGAAATCATTAAAAGAAGTAATATGTGAATTTAATGCGTATTTAGTAATATTTAAAGAATATGGGAAACCCTAGAACCTAAATAGAAAGTTGGTGAATTAATGAGGAATGCCCTAAAATGTTGAGAATTGATCATTACTAAAATAAGAATATTACAACTCTAAAAGTATTAATGCGATAGATCCGTTATAATATTAATGATTCTAATAAATATTAAATAAATCATAATCCGTGTAGATTCGTTGAAGGAGACGCGGCGTTACATCTTCGTATTCGTTCATTCGTTACTTTTCTCTCAATTGCTTTAAGGTGGATATTCTGTACTTTAAGACACTTGCGTTATCATCTGAGATATTGACCTTTTAAAGGTTCCGGTATGATGTTCTTTTCGTTCGCTTTTCTATTATACTTATTAGGATTTCCAATGCCATTGCTATGAACCCTTTTGAATGTTTGATGCATTACTTCGAACTATGTTCTAGTGAACTATACAATATCTGATGTGAACTTATGTTAGGAAGACTCTGATATATACATTTGTTGAACTTTGCTATGGTTGATTATGAACTTCAATATGAACTTCGCTTATGAATATATGACATGCCACTATGACATGAACTTATGATTTCTGAATATCTGAATATGAACCTTATGATATGAACTATCTGATAAGTTATTTGTGACCTTTATGATGAATTATGATCTGTGTCATTTATGACAATCTGTTTGACCTAAGTTTAGTTGACACCCGAGCCAAATATAACTAGTCATGGGGGTTCCATGTCCGTCGATGATGCACCTCTCGATATGACTCTAGGCGATGAGTGATGATGTTCTCACGCTTCGTTATCACGTTTATGAGCTCAAGTATATGTTATGGCCAATATCTGCGTAGGCGTATGGATGCATCCTAGATCGATTTGTTATCCGATATGATTTGTGCGGTGAATGATGTCGGTATTGCAATACTGCGTCTTCACAACTTCGGGAGCTAGCTACTCCAAATTATTTTCGAGATTATTTACGTATAAGTATGATGTATCGGATATGTTCGGGCTCGAGGTAGTTAACTAAATCAATTTGCTAATTATATGATAAGTATTTTGATTATGTTTGGTATGTTAAGTGTTCCGATTATTGTCGGGCTTATATGTTATTATACATGTTTATGTTTACGTATGTTTATGTGACTACCGTCTGCTATGCTAAGATATGATTAATATGTTTAAATATGATTAAGTATCTGCCATCGATATTATGTTAGTTTATCGTTATGTGGATCCGTTAATCTATGAGATGAATGTGTTAGTGTGATAGATAATATTCTATAAGCTTAACATGTATCGTTTGATCGGTTGGGAACTTTGCTTATACGTTAGTGTTTTATTGCCTATTTGACCTCATGTCGAACTTTCGATGTTAGGATTTGATCTGAGGACTGGTTTAGCTTATGATATCTGTTTTGATAATTGCTAATGGTTATGCTATCTTTTGTTTGGTCTATTTAATTATAGTTGTCTGCTATGTTTCTATTTGTTTGTGAGTGCCATGATTTGGATGCTATTTTCCTTCTTGCTTTAATGTTTTAAATGTGTTAAATGAAGGTTAATTAGTTTGTTGAATGCCATGTTTATTTGTTGGTAACTATTCTGCATTAGACTTTTAGACTTTGGTTTATATGTAATCTATCTGCTCTTGATATGCTAAGTGTTTGGTTGTTTAATTTGTTATGTGTTTAGTTTGGACTTCTGTATATTTGTGCTTCCGCAGAATCCTAAAAGATCCCGTCCATTATCTCATTTTATTACGTTATTTGCATATTTACTTTGTTTTAGTTTTTGTTTCGTTATATCGTTCACTGGGCTTTGTAAGCTCGCCGCACTTTACTTTTCTGCTGGCAGATTAAGCGTTCAAGATAAGCTTATGGGATAGCCGATCCGGGTTGAGAGTATAGCTGAGAGCAAGACTTTACCATATAGATCTTAGATTTATCTTGAAGATTAGTTATTTATATTATCTTTTGTAAGTTTTTGTAAAGGTTTCCGCTTTTGTACATTAGTTAATTCTCGATATGAAACCGATTGTGATATCTTTACCCTTGTCGGTTGGGGTGTTACAATTTATGGTATCGAGCTCTCTAGGTTTTAGGACCATAGAGCTTAGGCTATGACTGTGAGAAGTGGGTAGATTTAGGATTTTCCTTTGCGTACTTCTTCGCGTACCCTATCGTATTTAAGTTTTTTGATAGTTGATTGTCCTTTTAGATGGTTATTCCCGTGCTCTAGTTCGTCGATAGGAGCAATCAAGGACCTGCTAGACAACCTAAGGAGAAGACGAGGTGGGCTGTTGTTGTTGCTAAGGGTTGCACGAGGTATGGTAAGGTGAAGAGGACTAATAAGAGGATAAAAGTTCCGGCCAATATGTGGCCATGTACCATCGAGGAGAAGGCCCCTGAGGACCATTGGCGGAGAATGGTGGAAGAATATGAAACTAAGGTGGTTGACAACGAAGGTTTCACTACTACATATCATGATAGGTGCCCCAAGTTCGTTGAGGATGAAGGGGCCGAGGCGAGATTGTCGTATGCAGCCTGGATCGTGCCGGGAGGAGGAAGAGAGAAAGCAAAGGTGGCTTTGCTAGTGGCTTCCTACAGACTGAAGGAAACAAGAACGGGTGGATAAGCGAGGAAGAAGAAGGAACCGAAGTGCGAGGTAAGGAGTCGGGCTCACGGCTACTAGTAGGTTCAATCCACACAAGAATAGGAATTTCTCTTGATTAGTTGCCTTCTATGAGAAGCTTTGACATTGATTTTGGGTTAGGTCCCTTTGGTTTCGGCTCACTTGAATCTTAGGATATTGAATTTTATTTTGGGGTGTACATCTTTTGATTTTTTGAAAATTTTGTTTGATTAATGGAATAAACAAAATTTGATAATATAGTTCCTGCTCGTTTTTCTTTGATAGATTCGTTGAGTTTCCGTTAGTCCTCATCAGTTTAGATGCTATTTTCTTTATGATGTTGTTTTGTTGCCGCTTGATTATGTATTGCCATTATGATGGTATACTCATTATGGTTTTGGCCGTTGTAGTAGGATTACTTGTTATCCATTATATTCTCTATGGTGTGTTTTGCTATGATATTCGTTATGTGTTGTGTCATGACCCGAGACCAAGTATAGTGACAATAAGAACTTGTTATGTGATGCAAGTATTATGGCGCCGATCAACGTAATAATGAGATCATAATCGCTTATTGAAGGTATACCAAGTGAAAATGCCTAGTTGATGTGTGAATGGACTTTGACTTGTATCTCATTTGGTGCTTCTCATGTTCGTTTGAATTCGGTACCTAATTGTGAGATTTTCGGATATTCGCTTTCGTATAAGTTTTGTACCATTGGGATCAAGTTGTTATTACGTGTTACCTATAGATTGTTATGTCGCCTTAGATCGTATGTCTCCATACTCTGCGATTAGTAGACCGTTAGTTCCATCTATGCATATGATAGTTTCATCATTTGTGTATGTAGTGTAGTTTTTGTTTTCCTTATCTCATCTTTCTTGCTAATACTTTACTAAGTATACGATTAGCATTAAATCATATATTCCTTGAAGTTCAGAATCCACATTTGTCGCCGTACTATTCTGTCTTGTTCAATTTCGAGGACGAAATTTCTTTTTAGAGGGGAAGAAATTGTAATACACGAATTTCTAAAATTCACAAAAGACCAAAATACCCTTATGATCAAAAGTAAGAATAATTAAATAAACAGAATACCAAATGAGCTATGTAAATTCAGAAAACTTATAAGAAAAATCACATATGATCCAAATCCATTTTGAATGACTTTGTAAAGTTAAATTTTATAGATTATAATTTATTAAAATTTAATTTTGTATTTTCCTAATAACCTAAATATATTAAAATAGTTTATAAAAGAAATAAAACTAAATAAAAGCCCAATATAAATTTATATTATTAAGAGTCCATTTATTTTAGGTCCAATACACTATTAAGCCCACAAGAAAAATTGGAAAAATATATATATACATATATTCGGTCCACATAATCCCTTATTGCCGATTAACCATAAACCGACCCCAAAACCCTAAATAATTCGATTTCAAGTTTCCAGAGCTTGAGACCATTTTTTGGAAGATTGAAGGTAAAGAAGGTGGGAAAAATAGTGTTCAAAGTCCTAAGTTGCTTTGTTGTAGTGGTAAGTTTTTTGGAACAATTAGGGTTTCACAAGTGGTGTTTTTTGCTTCTTTTGTTTTAACGATCCAAGCTCATCAAGGGTATGTTTCTAATGTTGATTTCAGTCCTATAAGTCATATATAACACATAAAAATTAGCCATGCATGATTTATATGTCGTATGAAATTATTCGAAAACTAAAACCCTAAAAAGCGTACACAAATAACGATTTAGCTTATAATATTTTTAGAGATCATGAATCTATTTTTCCAGAAGCTATTACATGTTATAAGACCTGAATAAAATACATAATTATGAATTTGAAGCTTGTATGAATTGTTTTGAGTTTTATGGTTCGGTTAAACATGGAAAAGGAAGGTTTTAAAAGGAGCGATTAGGGTTTTGCATAAACTAGGGTTTCTTGTAATCATTGAAGGTAATTAATGAAGTAGTAATGATGAGTTAATGATTGGTTTAACCTAGGTTTAGGGCTTGCTTTTGAATTATGCCCTAATCGGTTTTACATAAAAGTTGTGGGTTGGTTTTGTAAATATTGAAACTTAAAGGTTATTTTGTGAACAGTAAAATAAAGGTCCTAAACATATAAAAATAAGTGTGGGGGTTAAACATGTAATTTGGATATTTAAAGGGCTATTCAATTTTATTTAACTAGATGCGTTTGTAAATTCTAAAACCTTTGGGTTAAAAAGTGTAAAATCGATAAAAAAGTAAGGTGAGATTTGAAAGATGTCAAGGGTGTGATTTGTAATTAAAGTGATTATGGGTTCAACAAGTGTAAATTGATTTTGTAGAGACACGCATGAGTTAAGTTAATTTGGTTTGTTATCATTTACGTTCTAGGTTAAATTGGGAAATCATTAAAAGAAGTAATATGTGAATTTAATGCGTATTTAGTAATATTTAAAGAATATGGGAAACCCTAGAACCTAAATAGAAAGTTGGTGAATTAATGAGGAATGCCCTAAAATGTTGAGAATTGATCTGTCACTAAAATAAGAATATTCTGACAACTCTAAAAGTATTAATGCGATAGATCCGTTATAATATTAATGATTCTAATAAATATTAAATAAATCATAATCCATGTAGATTCGTTGAAGGAGACGCGACGTTACATCTTCGTATTCGTTCATTCGTTACTTTTCTCTCAATTGCTCTAAGGTACGGATATTACGTCTTACTTTAAGACACTTGCGTTATCATCAGATATTCGACCTTTCGGTAAAGGTTCAGTATGATGTTCTTTTCGTTCGCTTTTCTATTATACTTATTAGGATTTCCAATGCCATTGCTATGAACCCTTTTCGAATGTTTGATCGTTACTTTCGAACTATGTTCTAGTGAACTATACAATATCGATGTGAACTTATGTTAGGAAGACTCACGATATATATTTGTTGAACTTTGCTATGGTTGATTATGAACTTCGAATATGAACTTACGCTTATGAATATATGACATGCCACTATGACATGAACTTATGATTTCTGAATATCTGAATATGAACCTTATGATATGAACTATCTGATAAGTTATTTGTGACCTTTATGATGAATTATGATGCGTTGTCATTTATGACAATCTGTTTGACCTAAGTTTAGTTGACAGGAGCCAAATATAACTAGTCATGGGGTTCCATGTCCGTCGGTGATGCACCTCGATATGACTCTAGAGTGATAGTGATGTTACGCGTCCTTTCTGTTATCGTTTATGAGCTCAAGTATATGTTATGGCCAATATCTGCGTCAGGTATGGATGCATCCTAGATCCGATTTGTTATCGATATGATTTTGTCCGGTGAATGATGTCGCAATACGCTGTCTGGCGTCTTGCTACCAAATTATTTTCGAGATTATTTCAGTATAAGTATGATGTATCGGTATGCGGGCTCGGGTAGTTAACTAAATCTGTATTTGCTAATTATATGATAAGTATTTTGATTATGTTTTGGTATGTTAAGTGTTCCTGATTATGTGCTGGGCTTATATGTTATTATACATGTTTATGTTTACATGTTTATGTGACTACCGTCTGCTATGCTAAGATATGATTAATATGTTTAAATATGATTCGTTATCGCCATCGATATTATGTTAGTTTATCGTTATGTGGATCCGTTAATCTATGAGATGAATGTGTTAGTGTGATAGATAATATTCTATAAGCTTAATATGTATCGTTGATCGGTTAATTTTGGGAACTTTGCTTATCGTTAGTGTTTTATTGCCTATTTGACACCGTATGTCCGAACTTTGCGATGTTAGGATTTGATCGAGGGTGGTTTAGCTTATGATATCTGTTTTGATAATTGCTAATGGTTATGCTATCTTTTGTTTGGTCTATTTAATTATAGTTTGTCTGCTATGTTTCTATTTGTTTGAGAGACTGCCATGATTTGGATGCTATTTTCCCTTCTTTGCTTTAATGTTTTAAATGTGTTAAATGAAGGTTAATTAGTTTGTTGAATGCCATGTTTATTTGTTGGTAACTATTCTGTTAGTCATTAGACTTTTCGTTTGGTTTATATGTAATCTATCTTCTTTATATGCTAAGTGTTTGGTTGTTTAATTTGTTATGTGTTTAGTTTGGACTTACAGTATATTTGTGCTTCCTGAGAATCCTAAAAGATCCTTCGTCATTATCTCATTTTATTACGTTATTTGCATATTTACTTTGTTTTAGTTTTGTTTTCGTTATATATCACTTCCTTTGGGCTTTGTAAGCTACTTTTTCTGCGGTGTATTAAGCGTTCAAGATAAGCTTATGGGATAGCCGATGCGGGTTGAGAGTATAGGCGAGAGCAAGACTTTACCATATAGATCTTAGATTTATCTTGAAGATTAGTTATTTATATTATCTTTTGTAAGTTTTTGTAAAGGTTTCCGCTTTTGTACATTAGTTAAAGTTCTGATATGAAACCGTATTGTGATATCTTTACCCTTGTCGGGTTGGGGTGTTACACATTGCCACTGCTTGCTACACCCAAAATCGTTCCCTCATTCACACCTCTCATGACAAAACTCCATATGAACTTGTCCATAAACAAAAACCCGATTTATCCTATCTTCGTGTGTTTGGTGCTTTGTGCTATCCAACAAATGAACCAAGATTTAGGTAAATTAAGAGCTAAGAGCTACATTGGAGTTTTTGTAGATTATGCACCAAACAAGAAGGGTACCGAATCTACAACAAAAGAACTCGAGATATCATGGAAACTATTCACGTTACGCTCATGAGTCGTCAGCAAATGGCTCAGGACAATCCGGTTCTGACCAACTTCAAATGAGTCCAATTAGTTCATCCCTTGCCAATTTCCTCTCCAAAGAACTCCATATGTACCTCCAATGAAGATGATTTGAAGAAATTGTTTGATCCAATGTTTGATGAACATTATGAGCCAAGTGCCAGCGATCTATCAACTCCAACAACAGAGCTACTATCTCGTGAAATCAACTCTTCGGTTTCCAATATCATTAAGTCAAGAAGCTGCTGGCGATCACTGTCTCATCAACAAATCATCAATCATCGAATGTACATCATGGAATTGTCTCTAGCACCAATGATGAAGTAAATCCCTTTGCTACTCAGAAGATGCTCCATTTGAAAACATCTTTGCCCTGAACCAACACAGAACCATCTTCAGGGGATCTAAACTCTGCTACTTGGTCCCTCAACAACCAACCACATGAACATCTTAGAAAATGGACACATGACCATCCATTGGATAACATCATTGGGAATCCTTCTCGTCCAGTATCAACTCGAAAACAATTGGTTCGATGCCTTATGGTGCTTCTTCAACTCAAGACTCTCTAAGATCCAAAAGATGTTAAAAGCGCAATGTCCGGGCGGTGGTTTAATGCAATGCAAGAAGAAATTCATGAGTTTGATCATCTAGATGTATGGGAATTAGTACCGCTCACGATTGTGCAGATGATCATTGCTCTCAAGTGGATCTTCAAAGTGAAGCTTGATGAGCACGGTGATGTTCTGAAAAATAAGGCACGATTAATGGCAAAAGGCTATCATCGTGGAAGAAGGTATTGACTTTGAGGAATCTTTTGCTCTGTTGCGTGTCGAAGCCATCGAATCTTCTTGGCTATCGCCGCTAGCAAAAACATGGTAGTTTATCGATGGATGTGAAGCGCCTTTCTTAATGGAGATCTTAAAGAAGTGGTATTCATGACCAAAGGTTTTGTGAATCCAGAGCATCCTACTCATGTCTATCGCTTGAAAAAGGCCCGGTACTTTAAACAAGCTCGAGGGCATGGTATGATACGCTATCAAAATTTCTTCTATCCAGGATTGACAAAGGAGCGATTGATACAACATTGTTCACCGAAAGTCGTGCAAACATTTAATTCACGCGTTCAAATTTATGTTGATGATATTATTTTGCCTCGGACCAAATGAAAGTGACCGTTTTTCTATGGAGATGGGCTCCAAATTTCAAATGTCAATGATGGGACAAATGTCATTTTTCTTGGGATTACAAATTTCACAAAGTCTCGGAGGCATTTTTATAAATCAATCAAAATATGCTAATGAAATCTTAAAGAAATTTGGATTTACCTCCAGTGACCCTATTGACACTCCTATGGTGGAGCTTGTACCAAGTGATGAGGATCACTCGGGGATCATAGTAAGTAGGGCCGTGGGGTTACCGTGAAGAAAGAGATGAAAAGGAGGTTGTGATGGCATCTCTATACGAGTACTACAATTCGATAACCAAGCTTGGAACCTCGTACATGATTTTCCATGAAACCCTAACTAATTGAATCTAATATTCAAGATGTGGCGTCCTTTTGATTTGTGGCGTGTGGGTTACAAAACCCACATTTCCGATCTATCATTTGAGTGGTGGTGTGATTAATAGTGGTGGCGGAAGTTGGCGGATTCGGTGGCGGAACCCTAGTTTGGGTGGTGGATTTCCTTAGAAGCGAGAGTGTTTAGTTGTGTGTGTTTTAAGAGAGAGAGTTGGTGAAAATGAGAGAAAGGGTGAGGGTGGGAGTATTTATATACTCAGGAGGGATCATTGTTGTACAAGTGAAACCACCGAGGGTGAAAGCAGAAACATATCTCAAGGACCCTTATTGTAACTTTCTTAATTCTTACATAATATTAAGCTCGGGACTCGTTTAGCCTAGTAAACGAATGATATATGACTCGGGAGTTACATGCGTTCTTAGAATATTATTTCCAATAAAATCGATATAAAATTCGACTCGTATCTCAAATTAAATCAAACGATCGCTCGGATCGACGTTTCTCTAATTACGACACATCGAGGAATTTACGAGTTGTCACACTGCCCTAAGTTGAATAATTTGGAGGGCTATTTCTTTTCACCCTTTTTTTTTTACATTTCTTTTTAATTCTTCAACTCCTTCTTTCTCCGATTCTCATTTTCTCCTTTTTACAATCATACCTAAGGACTTCTAATTCTAACTATTGGAAGTGTCCTATGGTAGATCCCTCCGGCTCTGGCGAATCATAGGACGGTTATTCCTAACCTTAATCACCTTATAACTCCGTTGCCATAAAACCATTTTCATGAAAATCTCTCGAAGTGTTTGTGAAATGAAAACATTTTGTACGTGAGATTTATATCTTTTAGCGAAATACTCCCCTCCACACGCATTAAGTGTTAAGACATCGCATTGAGAAAGAAGAAGCGCGCACTTTTGAATTGATCGACTCAAGATAGACAATCCCCGCGAGACACGGTTACGTTGAATAGTTAAAGAGTTACATTGTCACTTTTAGGTGACAACTAGCTCTAATAACTATCTTGAAGGTGTGGACAAACCTCGAAAGGTTGTCAAACCCATCAAAGATCATGTCTACCAAGAGTTTCTTGAATGGTACATTCTACTCGGACAAGTCCTTCTGAGAGCACGTTTACATCACTAGCGAACTAGCTTGAATTACCGTCCGGACAAGTCTTTTCGAGTTACTAACAGTTAAGATCTCTTCAATTCGTTTGTTAAGTCTATATCCCAAAGATTCATTTGCATTTACACAACATATTTCTTATCACATAGTTTTCTCTATAAATGTTATTTTTGAAGAAATGTTGAGAATAAATATGTCCATTTTGAGTTTTGTGGGAAGATAACACAAAGAACATTTTGTGAACAATGTTTTTAAGTCAAATACTCCCCCTCAACAAGTGATATAAACGGTTGAGGTTTTGAAAATCATAAAGGGAATTACTTGTTCTTTTGAGCAAAAACCTTTGAAAAGTGAAAGATTTGATAGGTTTTACTCAAAAGTAAGAAGCTTTCGCTTCTTTTATAAGGATTGTCGCCGAGGTACCGGGTCCTATTTACAATAGCGGGTTGTACTTGTTATGTATGCACAAAACCATTGTCATATATATCATACATCCAAATTATATATGAAAAGATAGTTCAAGGGTACCAGAATTCCATCAATCTTGCCGGGGAATGCGAGCAGGCGTTGATAGCCAGCGAGAGCAATCGGGTCGACCACCTACAAAGCTCTCCGGTGTTCTAGCATCTCTTCGATACAACCTTTCATCAATCTCGTAATGATCCTTTTCACATCCCGATCGTCCTTAGAATTCCATCGCTTTTGTGACCCAATTCTTTCATGTATGTCCTTCAACCTATAATCCAATCCGCCCTAACCTTCTGTTGATCCCCAACTTGTGAAGATCTCTCTGCATCATAAGCTATTGCGTTGTAGTTCACTAAGGTGCTTCTCAGAATGGTTGGTTGATGAGAGTGTATTGTGGGGTTGATGTCGGGAAGATCTAGGCGGGTGGAGTGAAGTTGACACGGGCCCGATATGATTCAACGTAAGGAGATCTTCTACGTTCTTTGATTACTATTCTTGATGAAGATAAGCAAGATTTGATGAATTCACGTTGCACATTCGAGAATTGTCTCATGCGACCATTGCTTTGGCAAGGTACATGTCTTCATCGTTTATGACAAATTCTCAAAGTGCCTTGAGCATAATCCCTTTCGTCTTGCCTTTGACCACAATATTCTTGAGGAAAGTGTAGTCCCATTTAGACGAAAGATCAACATGTTTGATGGCAATGATATCATACTTGCACTTCATGTTGAGATTTCTACGAACTGGCGACCAGAGTAGATTCTTGGCGTTCGGCCAATGGTGAATCCATACATTGCATCACGGTCTCTCCCACTTTGTTGGAGAACAAGTGGTTAGATCTTTCCTCGATGGCTATGCAGTTAGAGTATATTGCTACTGGACGGAAGTGTCGTGGATGTAGCGTATTTCCTTGAACCATCGCCACCGTGAAGAAGAAATTCAAGTCTTTGTTGAAGAAATATCTGAATGGAATCCTAGGTCACCGTTAGCCAATTGTTGGTAGAGGTGTAGACCAGTCGGTGTAATATGGAGGGTTGTCCCGTTTGGTGAAGTCGATGTTTATGCGGGTTGAGCGAATCCATGTTGTTAGACATGGCTCGTGCTATATTATCAAGGTGATACTCAACTTCAATAGCACTTTCCGAGTTGTCTTTGAGAAGTTGAAATGCTTCATTCTTGATTCGCTTCAACTCGGATTTCGTCATCTTTTCACACGGAATTTTTCTTGCAAGAACTTAGCATGCTCCATAATACGACCTGCATATTGACCTTCGGTGGGTAGGGTGTAGAATCAACAAGCCGAGAACCGGAATTCGTGTTATCCTCGTCCGCCATGATAAGATCGGTCATAGGCCTTCTTCTTCTTTCTTTGGCCTAGGAGGATTGATTCGGTTTTTGGTCATGGGAGAGATGGGTTGTTGTTGGGGCTCAGGATTTCCTCATCGCCACCACCCGTATACTCAAAGTGATCACCGGTTTTACGAAGCGGGGTGGTGTCTAAATCGAGGTTTTAGGTTGAAGGAGGAGATTGTGTCTTGGTGGTGAGGTCCTTGAGGTGGAGGTGGCATTGAGGAAGATTCACCGGACCTTTGAACGTTTAGTGCGGAATCCTTGTCTGATCATCGTCATCTCTTGGTCGTTGGTTGACTAGCGATTCTTTGCATGAAGACTTGAGTTGATAGTCTAAAAGAGTCTCAAAAAACTTAGCTTCATTCGAAGTGAAGGTTCCAAATTTTTGACATTTGCATCACTAAATTAGTAATCAATTCACTTAGAATCAGTTCTTTGGCCATTGTATGTTTGACCAATGTAACGATGTTTGGAGTAAGTAGTTTGGAATATAACTCCCTTGTCACTTTAGGAATGGTGTCGAGGAGGAATTTGTGAGTGTCTTCTCTTGCCATCTTCTCCAATTCCTTTGGAAATCTCCGATAAAATTGCGGATGAGTTTCCTTTCAACTTGCATCTTTTCATTCTCGTCATGAAGATCTTGATCGTCTGCGTGAGAAAATTAACTTCTTGTAAAGCACGTCTTTCTTTGCTTTGTTTGGCGGCTTTAACGATCTCTTAGCTTGAGAGATCCAAGATGCCGTGGCTTCTTCACCGATTTGGATGATGATTTGGTTGATATTTTTGATGGTGGTGGTGAAGAATGAGAAGATGAATCTGATGACGAAGAGACATGAGGTGGCTCGGGGTCCCGAGGAGGCTCGAGGTTTTCTCCTTGGGGCGTGTTGGACTGTAGAAACTTATCATATCCATATCTTCATCATTTTCGGACTTTTCTTTCTAGCGATTCTTTCCTTACCCGACTTTGTCTTCCTCTTTTTCCTCGGACTTTTCTTCCACCGCTTTGTTGTTTGCTCCCAAGTGGCACCGATCCCTTATCGGGTTGATTAACCGCGCCGGGACTTGGTGTAGGTTGAACTACCACTTGACCCCGGGGCACCCATTTGATCCTTAGCAAATTCTTTGCGGCGTGTTGGAATGAATTTGAACTTTTCCCCGTAATCAATGTCCGGTGTCGGTGGCTCTTCATGAACTTTCTTCTTCACGCCAATTACGGAGTCTTCCATTTTCCGTGTTCGGCTATAGGACCGGGAGGACTCGACTAGATTAACGCTCGGTTCTGCAGTTTAAGAAGACCTCTCGCTGCTTATGTATCTTGAGCTTTCATCCACTAGTCGCCTTTTACGGTTCAAAGCTTGGGAATAGGAATAGGCCGCCTTCGAGAAGGAACTCTCTTTGCTTGAGGATTCCTCTTCGGGAACTTCGTTGACTTCTCCGATTGCTTGCGTGTGCTTGCACTCCGTCACGGTTTTCTTGGTAGGTGTGCGAAGATTTTTCATCTAGAAAACCAACTTTGTTCTCTTGCGCTTCGGATACCTTTGTAAGAGTTGAGCTTTTTGAGTTCATCCGAGAGGTGGTGCAACACAAAGACCTTGTTTCTTGGTAGTTGACTCCTTAAATTTGACCGCTAGAGTGGGTTCAGTCAACATGTCGAGAGATTATCGGGATCATTGATTCTCTTATATCGGGTTATATCCAAGTGCTCTTTGGATCAACAGTTTTGTATATCCGATATAAGGAATCTTTGAGCCAAGCTTTTTGAGGAATGTCATCATGTCATCCCATATCAGATTTTCAATTTCGATGTGTTTCATATTGATCGAGCCCAAAAGATTTGCGTTCCACGAGCTTGGATGCTCATAGCCTTGTCACTGTGAAACTGATGATTTTTGTGATGATGATATAAAGGGTTCTCCAAGGTGTTCTTTAGATCCACGTGTGAATGCTTATTGATTACTCCTGAAGCTTCGTGTACTCCATATCAATCAAAAATTGCGTAACCGTCTTCAAGGAGGTCGTGAGAATTCGGTTTGTATGATGTGAGGAGGAGACTCTTAAATCTGCGAGATTGATGGTGATTTGCTTTGAGCGCCACCGATCATTGACCTTTGACCATTTGCATTGTGTTCCGTATGATGAATGTAGATCTCCTGCATAATTGGTGAGCATGTTACGATAAGGATGGTTCTTTAGAATATCCAACTGAGGCAAGAAGATTCGGTGGCAAAAGTTGAGATTGTTCTTTCCAATCTTCATTGGATAGCCATATGAGGAAGATATCGAATGGTGAGAACATTTGAATGCGCCCACATTCATTTGAGCGTCCATGTCGTGATGGAAATACATTTAGCCAACAAAACCAACATATCGAAAGACATAATGTTAGTCAATAGAAGGTTTTATTGTCTACTTATTGAATGAGATATGTCAATGATTGTTACTAGTCCAAAGTCACTTGTTTGTTCAATAGTCCAATGACGTCGAGAAAGGTTTCGTGAGTTAGTTAACTTTAAGTTTTAAAGTTTATGTTATCACTTATTTTCACAACATATTAAACGTTTAAGCTTATTAGTGACATTTATTGGTTCATTGACGTTATAATTTATTTATTTACAAGTTTGCACGCGTAACAATTCATAACGAAGGTTTGATCAAGGCTTAGGCATAGAAATTGCGACTTATGCGTAAACAAGAGAGTATGCGTGACGTGAAGCTTACGCGTAGGATCTTTACGGCGTAAGAAATATTACACGTGGGAAAAGGGGACCTTAAGCGTGGGGCTTACGGCGTGCGCATATAAAACCTTACGGCGTAAGGCTTACTCGTGAAGTAGACCTTATGCGTAGAGGTGCGTTTACTCATATCGGGATACGCAGCGTAGTCCCTTATGTAGAACCTTACGGCGTAAATGCGGCGTAAGATTTCTCTTACGCATAACATGCTACCGTGAGTGATATCGTAGATGTCTAACAACCTTGATTCTGATTTTCACAGTAGCAAACACGAAAAGAATTCATCATTGCATCAATATTAACACAACATTCATTGTATAGCAGATCATGGCATGAATACTTATCAAACAGTTTATGTCAGATTACTTATCGTAGGCCTAAACCCTAAAGTTCAAAGATTAGCTGTATGAAATCTAGCCATAGGATTAGCACCAAAGTTTTTACGGTAGTTCTAAGTAGTCATGTGAGTGATATGACCAAGTTTTAACATCAAGTGCAATGAATCAAAAGTACCCAAATAGCAAGAACATTAAACCCAATTTCTAATTAACGATTAATTAGTGTTTCGGGTTGTTATAGAGCACGGATAACATCAATTCACTATAATAACCACATCACGCAACTATCTTTTTGACCAAAAACATTCACATTTGAAAATACCCAAACCAGCTCATGAACCCTAATTTTGAAAAATTCATGTTTCAGGTGGATTTTGAGGATAAACATAGTATCATTGATGTTATTGAAACGTATTGACACACTTATTTTAACCACAAACACACACCAATGATTGTGTGTTCATACGCAGAACACATAATCACTCATATCTTACGTTTTAGCCGTTGGATTTGTAAAAATTCAAAACCATTGTTTGTAAACACGTTAAGATTATGAAACAACTTACAAATTGATTATCCAAAACACGGATTTGTTGAACGATTTTTAGTGCAGGATATGGTTGGTGAAATATTAAATGTGATGAGTAAATGAATTAGGTGGGTAGTTTTATTAAAATAACTTTAAGATTTTGATAGTTTTAGTCCCTCCACCTTTTCCATTTTATCCAAAGCCTTGCTTCCATTTGGTTACCAAACGAAATATTTTAAGAACGAAACTTGTGACACTCCCCTCGACTTAAGAAATAATGAAAGGTTATCAATAATTAAGGAGTGGAGCAAATGTGACCACCAATTTAAAGAAACAACCGGGATTAGGTAACATGCAAGTACGGTGTTATTTTGAAAGCATATTTTATTTTTCTCCCCTCAACACTTGATGAAAAAATGCGAATTTTGAAAGATTAGAGTGTTGACGGAAGAAATGTACTTGCCATGTATAAAGAAATATAGATAGAAGAATATATTTTTGTTGTTTTAAGCGATTTTATATTTTGTATTTTGTTTTTGAAATTATTTACAAAAGAGGTTTTGGTGTTTGACTGGTTTTAAGAATGTTTTAAGAGTTCGTCCAGTTCCTCTTGAAGTCGAAACACATACCAATCCGGTGGACCAACTCATTAAACCTAGCGGGAGGCAAGGCTTTGGTGAGAAGATCGCCAATTGGTATTACGTACCAAGTATAATTCAACTGTGCAGTTTCCACGTGGTCCTTGATGAAGTGATATCAAAGATCGATGTGCTTTGACTTTTAGTGTTGAACGGAAGTTGCACAAGATGCGCAATAGCTCCGATTGTCACAACATCGGGATTACGTAAATCACAACCATAGTCTTTGAGTTGTGTTCTCATCCAAATGACTTGAGCACAACATGGCTACATATTCTCGCCGGTTGATGACGCGATGTACAATCACTGCTTCTTCGATTGCCATGACACCATTTATCACCAAGAAATTAGAGCTCTGAAGTACTTTTACGTGAATCTAAGCATCATGCGCGGTCGGCGTCAAAAGCTATTAGTTGAAAGCGAGTAATCGCCGATTCCCAATTAATGGTTCCCTTGATGTATGGAGGATTCTTTTAGCCAGAGGTGGGTTTCGAGTTGGTCTCGGCGGATAACGGGAGGCGAGAGATAAGCGAAAGACAATGTCGTCTGTATTTATTAGATACATGAGAAGACAATAATACCGGTATTTTGTAGGGTCCACCAATTTCCCATGTAAATCAGCGTCTAACTTCTTGGAATGAGCCATTGGTGTAGTAGGTGTCATAGTTTTGCATTCCAAATTTGTGTAACAATTCAAGGGCATATTTGGGTGACTCAATACTACCAGGGTGATTGATGAACTTGTAATCCTAGAAAGAACGTAAGTTCACCCATCATGGACATTTCAAAAAATTTCTTCATTAGTTTTGCAAAAGCGATTGAGTACTTTTTATGTGTAGACCCAAAATGATGTCATCCACGTAAATTTGAACAATTAAGATATGTTCCCTGTGATATTGTATGAAAAGTGGAGACCGAACCTTTGGTGAAATTATTGGCAATGAGGAAAGATGATAGCTTATCGTATCATGCTCGAGGAGCTTGTTTGAGACCATATAGAGCTTTGTTCGGTTGTAGGACATGGTTCAGGAACTTGGGATCGCGAAACCTTACGTTTGGCGACATAACCGTTTTTCGGTTGTCCATTTAGAAGCGAGTTTGACATCCATCCGAAAGAACGTTATGTTCATATGGCTGCGACGCCGAGAAATATCGAAACGACAGCCTCAAGCAGCAAGGAGCAAATGATTCTTCAAAGTCAATACCCTCTTCCCTGTCCTATATACAGCCACGGTGACTTGTTTTACGTGACATTCCCTTCACATCCAATTTGTTCTTCCAAATCCATTTAGACCAATGACGAGACCCACGATGGTCTTTCAACAGTTCCCATACTTTAAGGCGTTTGAATTGGTTGAGTTCTTCTTGCATGGATTCAATCCAGTTGTCTTTTGTCATTGCATCTTTAATGTTTTAGGTTCGTGATTGAGGCGGTGAGTGCATAAATGCAATGTTCACCATCTCGTGTGAAGACGTTGTCTAGCGGCCCGTTGATCGGGTTGCCAATAATATTTTCGAGAGGATGGTCTTTTGTCCATCGATGTGTAGAAGGGTTGATGTTGAGTATACATTGTGCAGTTTTGAGGATTCAAATGGCTTGTTGAAGATTAGCGCGACATCCGGTGTAGCGCCTCATTAGCAAACGGGTTAAAGAACGATTTGGATCAAAATCTGCAGTGGGGGGTACTTCATTAAGAACATCATCACCGTTCATCATTGTTGGAAGTTGTTTGTTCATTTATGTATTTGGAGTCAACTGGTGGTGCTTCTTCAACAAGTAGTTGTTGTAGCCGGTGTATCGTATAAGAGTAGTATCGTTGAGCAAATGAAACAAATGGATACACTCGAGCACGCTCATCAATATCGATCAACAGCGGAGCAAAGAGTCTTTCCATTTGTTGACGAGTAAGTTGGGGCTTTGTTCACCGATGATGGGGTTTGGGAAGTTTAGCGGTTTGCTGCAACCGGTTCCAAGTCGTTATACTCGAAGCCATTTCCGAAGTTCATCAAAATGAGCATGAATCGTTTCCATAACCTCCTTTGTTTGACGATTCCAGATTCGAAAACCTTTAGAATTATCACAATATCCTATAAAGACTCCAATGTCGCTTTAGCTTTGAGTTTCCAAAGTCATCACGCATCATTATTTGATAGCAAAGAGATCCAAATACATGAAAGTGTTTGAGATTCGGTTTTCTGTTGAGGACAAGCTCGAAAGTTTTGTTGTGACGCTTTTGTAATCATAGAACGGTTTTGAGTATAACATGCAACAGATACGACTTACGCCCACAAGTAATCGGTAGTTTAGCATTGATTAACATTGTTCTTGCGGCTTCCACTAACGCTCTCGCTGCCTCTTCAACAACTCCGCTTTGTTGCGTGTTATGCGTGCAATAGATGTCTGATCTTTGAATTCCCACTTTCTCATAAAATTCACGAAGAGTTTTGTTAACAAATTCGGTCTTTGTCTGTTCTTATTTGTCCGACCTCGGAGTTGAACCTCAGATTTTTGTGAGAAAGGTGATGATCATCACGTGGAGCTTGGTCTTTGCTTCGAAGAAAATAGACCCAAGTCCGTGCGTGAATAGTCATCAACAATTACTAAGATGTAGCATTTGCCATTAACGCTTGCACGCCAAGATCGGGCCACAAAAATCCATGTGAAGAAGATGAAGCACATCTTTAAGAGCAATGTTCCACCTTTGAAGGAAAATGAGCACGAGTGCTTTTCCCTTGTTCACAAGTAGAGTAAAGGTGATCTTTAGAATGCACCGAATCATGGGAGACCTTCAACTAGTTTGTGTCGAGCAAGATTGGTTATAGTTTGAAAGTTTAAATGTGATAGACGACGGTGCCATTGTCACACCCCCAAATTACCTGTTTTGCAGCGGAATGGAATTCCTGGGGATTGACTGTCATAGCATCACAATCACAATTATATTGAACGACCTAAAGTGTCGTTTTGAAAATACATCGTTTGATTTAATAAAACAATCAGAGTTTACAAAGATAGGTCCCAAATGAAAATCAACTTGTGCGGAAATAAGTTGTTACAATTCAAACGATGTTTTAAAGCATGTAAAACCCAAGTGAGACGCGTCGTCACCACGACTCCATGAGGTGTCCCAATGCATGCCATGAAGTGTATGCCTTAGATACCTGAGATAAAACATGCTAAAGTGTCAACACAAAGGTTGAGTGAGTTCATAGAGTTTGTTTTGAAATGTAAAGCCTTTCGAAATCGTTTATGCAGCAAAGGCATTGTAAATCGTTGAAATGTAAAGACTATCAAACTCGATTATGTAGCAAAGGCATTGTAAATCCACTCAGTTCCAAGTCCCGCCTATACAAAACTTGCAAGAACCACGTGTGTTCACAATTGCCCACGCCGAATATGTATAGTTTATGTTCCAAACATATGATGTCAAATGAATTCACAAAATAGTGCATGACTCAATGTATTGAAATCGTTTATGCAGCAAAGGCATTGTAAATCCACCGCCGGTTCAAGTCCATCCATACAAAACTTGCAACCTGTGGTGTTCACAACCCACCTTTTGCCGGAATGTATATAGTTTATGTTTATACCAAGACCATTAGCTCAACGAATATACCAAGACCGTTAGACCAATGAATATACCAAGACCGTTAGACCAATGAATATGCCAAGTCCGTTAGACCAAAGAATATGCCAAGTCCGTTAGACCAAAGAATATACCAAGTCCGTTAGCCCATGATTGTACCCAGTACATGAATATAATATGGAATTTCTAAGTGTGGCAAATCAGCATTTCACGCATGACTAAGCATTCGGTTCGGCTAAACATATGATTTGCAAATAGTCATGAATGTAATAAAAATAGTCGAGCATGTATCTCCCCCAAAACAGTTATGAAAGCATTAAAATAAGAAAAGTGGGGCTATGGAACTCACTTGGTAAACTGGAATAATGGCAAAAGTGAGTACACCGAGGTATAATGTAATGCGCTAACCGACCTATTATCAATGATATGATATGTCATGAATTGCAATGTAATGTTATGCATGCATTCCGTATGTTATTTATACCATTTACGAATTTTGAAAATGTTACACATCGTCAAAAATACTCTTTGACGCCTTGACCAATCAAAAATCACTTTACATGTTTTTACGCCAAAATGTCATCCTACAATGGTTTTATAATGATTTTTGGTGAAATTACCACTTTTCGTCTGCGAAAACAATGTCGTCGGAAATTTTATGAAATTAACAAAAATGGCTTTGGAAAACTAGTCGTAAAATGGTGTACGTCGATCGTTAGAGAACGAACTCGACGGTTTTGGAAAGTTTGTATCGATATCTAAAAGTTTCAGTTCACGAGTTTTCGTCCAAAAGGTCTCGAACATAAAGATAATAAGGGTTAAAGATGGTGGTTTTGGCTAATTGAGTGCAGAAAATTAGTTACGGCAAGTTTATGAAAAAGTGTATATCTTTGTCGCTTCAAACCGCTTTTACGCTTTATACGTCCTTAGCTTCGTATCAAAGTAAACTAATATATTTTTGACAAGTCGAAATAATTTGTGAAGCTTAAGGCTCATTTTTTGACTCTCGGACCAAATAAAACATGTGCTGAAATTTCTGAAAATAATATTTTCCGTCGTCAAACTTGTAAAATCCATAACTTTTTCGTTATAAGTCCGTTTTTATCCGTTCAAGCCGCCACGGATTCGCTTTTAAAGTATATTTTCTAAAAATCAAGGCCAAAGTTTCGTACCAACAGCAGGTTTTTCCAGAAATTCGAATTTAGGACAGAACCAAAATATATAGTTATCGAAAATAGTTTTTCTCGGACAAAACCTATTCTAATCCCTTCAAATCAACTCCAAACTAATCTAATCCTACCATACACCTTCTTAGGGTGTCATGGGTTCCTAGACATCATCAAGACCAAAGAATACCATGGGAGTAATTATAGGATGACCATATGTATATATAACTCTAAAATCATGAAATAAATGGTATAAATCACATAACTTGCATAATATCTCCAAAAATGAAAAGAAACATATGAAAATGAAAAGGAAACTTGAAAATGAATAAAACATGCTTACAAGTGATAGTGAAGAGGTGTAGGTAACAAGGATTAAACTTAAATATCCTTGGTTTTTATTTCAAAACCATAAAAAGGATATGAACTAGATTGAGATAACACTTGATCTTGAAAATTTTGATCCCTTGTGCTCTTGATGTGTGGCCGGTTTGAAGAACCCAAAGAAACAAAGGAGAGAATTTTGATAACACTTGAAGAAATATGTGAAGTGAATGAATGAGAAATAAGTGAGTTAAGTAGACTTTTATGCAAGATTGAAAACATAAAATTAATGAGCCATGCCACATTTATAACACACCCTCCCTGATCGGTTTTGGGAGGTTGTCTCCCAATTATATATTTTTTTTTTAAAATCTTGTATAAACTTGTATATAATGTGTAAAGTTTATATAATTTGTAAGAAATGTAAGTAAAGTGTTGAAAATTATAACTTTTTGGTACAAGTAAGTTTTTAATAAGTCAAAATAGAATGTAATGAGATAATAAAAATTATAAAAATACATTCCTTGTAAAAATTGAGTGATATAAAAATTATCGTAAAATTTTAAGAAACGCAACGTAATATTTAAACTTTAACGATTTAAGTACCAAATAAATTTGAAACACTAGGAAAACTAAAAATATAGGTTTTATGAACTAAATGTAAGTTTAAAAATACCTCGGGATCATTTTTGAAAGTAACGGGTTAAATATTCAAATTAATAACTCACGCGATAAAGATTATTAAATATAAAAATTACGCGTTGAAGGTGAAATGAAATGTCGTGAGTGTACTAATGAGATGCCCATGATGCCAATGAAATGTAGACTAATCATAGTCCATATGAAATGTACGTGATGTCATGATCATGAATTCGCCGCTAAACCTTCAAGGTTACGCGCATTTGAAACAAGTAAACCAAGTTTACTATAAATGTTGAAATAATGAGACATGAACGTAGAAATGACACGAAAGTACGGGTTGTCACATTCGCCCATCTAAAAAGGAATTCAGTCCCTGAATTCAATCGTTGTTAGGTCTATCGGGTTTAGGGTTTGATGAGGCAAGCCTTCCCATTCCCGAGCAAAACCCTCAAAAGACTTTTTGGTAACCGATTTTACTTAATCCCACAACTCATCAAACAAGAACTGTCATACGATTAGGCTAAATCGGTTTAGGTAACAACTTGTCTCTAGCTCGATCTTTGCAACTCATCAAACAAGAACTGTCACGCGGATCAAACTAGAAACAAGTGGTTTGAAGAAAATCTTTTGAAAATTTGGCTCGATTATGGAATTGCTTGCACATATAAGCCTACTACTCCCTTCATTGCATGATTCTTCCTGAATTAGACATAGGTGATTAGGCTATGTATAATTTAGAGTAACTATGCATGCTTGGACTAATCGACTCATATGTTGTTTGGTGTTGAGTCAACCGATGTTAAAATTGTGATGAACATCGAGGAGAGAAGACATGGAGAAGTGTCGTTAGAATGATAGTTAAAGTAAAAAGAATTGAAATCCTCGTAAATGATAACAAATCGGAAAGAAAATAAAGTACGATAGATGAGAATATGTTACAACGAGTGGTTAGCAAAAGTAGTACATCTTTAAGTTATAAAGTTTCGGATACGATGATTAGACATAAACTTGGTACGACATAGTACATAAGGAGAAATAAGACTGTTAGTTTCCGAACTTCTTCAGTCTTCCGCGTCGTTGATACCTTGACGAGCTCCTCCTCTTCCTTCTAACATATATATATTCCCATGAGCACCTTCGCCTTGTTGACCTTGGTTTTGAGGACATTGATTTCGATAGTGTCCTTGCTCCCCAAGATCTGTAACATGTAACCATGGCCTTGCTCTACAATTCCTCGGCAAGGTGTCCCAGTTGTTGACACTTGTAGCACTTAGCAGGACAAAGACCCGTGTGATGATACGTACATCGATTACATATAGTGGTAAGTTCCAGATAACCTCTGCCTTCTATTGGTGCAGCAACATATACCGCTGCTTTTGCCCTCTTTTCTTTGTTGATGATGGTTAGTGTTACGGTTTTGGTTGTTGTTGTTATAATCTCCTTGGTCGTCTTCCCATTTTCTTTTGTTGTTGTTGTTTTGGTTGGTGTTGGTGTACTTGCCTCTCTTCACTACCTGGGCCATGAGCTTTTGAGTCAATCGAATAGCCTCCTCAATCGTTTGCGGGTCAGAAGAAGTCACATCTCCTTGAATAACCTCGAAGTCCCCGATAAAAGCCTCTAGTAACTTCTCGTTATCCGAAACCATAGATGGGCATAACACGGCCAATTCTTGAAATCTTCGAATGTAAGTGTCAATGTCATACCCAATAGTTACCAACTCATAAAATTCTGTCTCCAACTTTTTTCACTTCACGAGGACAAAACTTCTTAGTTACCAAACCCTTGAATTGCTCCCAAGTAAGCTTGAAAGCATTCTCTATTCCCATCGGTTGAGCATATGAGTTCCACCACGACAATGCTCCATCGAGTAGTGTACTTGTAGCAAACTTGACCTTACTATCATCCGGCAATTACATAACAAAAACACGGACTCCAATTTCTCGAACCATCTAACCATGGCGGTGGCTCCTTCAGCCTTTAAACTTGGTGGGATCTCCACTCTTGAAATCCTTATACGAACTTTTAACCCCGACCCTCTTACATTTACTGCAGCAGCAGCAGAAGTTTTGCTTCAAAGCAGCCCGTGGCCTCGCAACAGCAGCAGCCACCGTTTCCCTTTCAATCCTTAAAGCATCAGCAATGCTATCATTCACCAACTTTTGAATTGCTGCTTGGGTCATTTCCGGTGTGGCTTTCTTTGGCGCCATATCTTCTTCAAAACAAGAGGAAGTGTGAGACGTAGCAAAATCCGATGTTAATAATAAACATTCCAAAGAAATGTGATAAGAGATGATAAGTTTGAGGTTATGTTTCAAAATGATCGACGGGTTCCGAATAGATGGGTTATGAGGTGTTGTAAGTGCTTCAATGTATGATGGTTTAGAGACTTAGTGTGTGAATAAAGTGTAACTCGACATGTTAGTGGTGAAACAAAGGAGTAAGAGTGACTTTGCCCTACTTAAGGGTTTATCTCGGCATTCGTCGTTATCGATGATGAATCAGCTGATATAAAACTGTGATAGGGAATGACAAGGAATTCTCCACGTTAGAGTATGGGGAAGGATAATGGGATGGGTATTTAAGGGCATCCATGTGACAATCGATGTGAAATGAAAGTGAATAACTCGAAAAATGTACGTATAAATCGCATGCAAAGTGAACATGCACTTATGATGAAATGATGAGATGCTATGATAATGTAGTTATAGTCTAGGGTCAATGATGCAACCTAGTTCTCTATAACCGAAGCTCTTATGCCAATCTGTCACACCCCAAATTACTGCTTTGCGGAATGGAATTCCTGGGGATTGAGTGTCATAGCATCACAATCACAGTTATATTGAACGACCTAAAGTGTCGTTTGGAAAATACATCGCTTGATTTAATAAAACAATCAGAGTTTACAAAGATAGGTCCCAAATGAAAATCAACTTGTGCGGAAATAAGTTGTTACAATTCAAACGATGTTTTAAAGTACGTAAAACCCAAGTGAGACGCGTCGTCACCACGACTCCATGAGGTGTCCCAATGCATGCCATGAAGTGTATGCCTTAGATACCTGAGATAAAACATGCTAAAAGTGTCAACACAAAGGTTGAGTGAGTTCATAGAGTTTGTTTTGAAATGTAAAGCCTTTCGAAATCGTTTATGCAGCAAAGGCATTGTAAATCGTTGAAATGTAAAGACTATCAAACTCGATTATGTAGCAAAGGCATTGTAAATCCACTCAGTCCCAAGTCCCGCCCATACAAAACTTGCAACCTGTGTGTTCACAACCCACTGCCAGAATATGTATAGTTTATGTTCCAAACATATGATGTCAAATGAATTCACAAAAATAGTGCATGACTCAATGTATTGAAATCGTTTATGCAGCAAAGGCATTGTAAATCCACTCAGTTCCAAGTCCCCCCCATACAAAACTTGCAACCTGTGTGTTCACAACCCACTGCCAGAATGTATATAGTTTATGTTTATACCAAGACCATTAGCTCAACGAATATACCAAGACCGTTAGACCAATGAATATACCAAGACCGTTAGACCAATGAATATGCCAAGTCCGTTAGACCAAAGAATATGCCAAGTCCGTTAGACCAAAGAATATACCAAGTCCGTTAGCCCATGATTGTACCCAGTACATGAATATAATATGGAAATTCTAAGTGTGGCAAAACTTTACTCACGCATGACTAAGCATTCAGTTCGGCTAAACATATGATTTGCAAATAGTCATGAATGTAATAAAAATAGTCGAGCATGTATCTTCCCCAAAACAGTTATGAAAGCATTAAAACAAGAAAAGTGGGGCTATGGAACTCACTTGGTAAACTGGAATAATGGCAAAAGTGAGTACACCGAGGTTTAATGTAATGCGTTAACGGGACCTATTATCAATGATATGATATGTCATGAATTGCAATGTAATGTTATGCATGCATTCCGTATGTTATTTATACCATTTACGAGTTTTGAAAATGTTACACATCGTCGAAAAATACTCTTTTGACGTCTTGACCAATCAAAAATCACTTTACATGTTTTTACGTCAAAATGTCATCCTACAATGGTTTTATAATGATTTTTAGAGAAATTACCACTTTTCGTCGCAAAACAATGTCGTCGGAATTTTTATGAAATTAACAAAAATGGCTTTGGAAAACTAGTCGTAAAATGGTGTACGTCGATCGTTAGAGAACGAACTCGACGGTTTTGGAAAGTTTGTATCGATATCTAAAAGTTTCAGTTCAAGAGTTTTCGTCCAAAAGGTCTCGAACATAAAGATAATAAGGGTTAAAGATGGTGGTTTTGGCTAATTGAGTGCAGAAAATTAGTTACGGCAAGTTTATGAAAAAGTGCATATCTTTGTCGTTTCAAATCCGTTTTTTACGTTTTATACGTCCTTAGCTTCGTATCAAAGTAAACTAATATATTTTTGACAAGTCGAAATAATTTGAGAAGCTTAAGGCTCATTTTTGACTCGGACCAAATAAAAACATGTCGCTGAAATTTCTGAAAATAATATTTTCCGTCGTCAAACTTGTAAAATCCATAACTTTTTCGTTATAAGTCCGTTTTTATCCGTTCAAGCGGCCACGGATTCGTTTTAAAGTATATTTTCTAAAAATCAAGGCCGAAGTTTCGTACCAACAGCAGGTTTTTCCAGAAATTCGAATTTAGGACAGAACCAAAATATATAGTTATCGAAAATAGTTTTTCTCGGACAAAACCTATTCTAATCCCTTCAAATCAACTCCAAACTAATCTAATCCTACCATACACCTTCTTAGGGTGTCATGGGTTCCTAGACATCATCAAGACCAAAGAATACCATGGGAGTAATTATAGGATGACCATAAGTATATATAACTTCTAAAATCATGAAATAAATGGTATAAATCACATAACTTGCATAATATCTCCAAAAATGAAAAGAAACATATGAAAATGAAAAGGAAACTTGAAAATGAATAAAACATGCTTACAAGTGATAGTGAAGAGGTGTAGGTAACAAGGATTAAACTTAAATATCCTTGGTTTTTATTTCAAAACCATAAAAAGGATATGAACTAGATTGAGATAACACTTGATCTTGAAAATTTTGATCCCTTGTGCTCTTGATGTGTGGCCGGTTTGAAGAACCCAAAGAAACAAAGGAGAGAATTTTGATAACACTTGAAGAAATATGTGAAGTGAATGAATGAGAAATAAGTGAGTTAAGTAGACTTTTATGCAAGATTGAAGACATAAAATTAATGAGCCATGCCACATTTATAACACACCCTCCCCTATGGCCGGTTTTGGGGAGGGTTGTCTCCCAATTATATATTTTTTTTTTAAAATCTTGTATAAACTTGTATATAATGTGTAAAGTTTATATAATTTGTAAGAAATGTAAGTAAAGTGTTGAAAATTATAACTTTTTGGTACAAGTAAGTTTTTAATAAGTCAAAATAGAATGTAATGAGATAATAAAAATTATAAAAATACATTCCTTGTAAAATTTGAGTGATATAAAATTATCGTAAAATTTTAAGAAACACAACGTAATATTTAAACTTTAACGATTTAAGTACCAAATAAATTTGAAACACTATGAAAACTAAAAATATAGTTTTTATGAACTAAATGTAAGTTTAAAAATACCTCGGGATCATTTTTGAAAGTAACGAGTTAAATATTCAAATTAATAACTCACGCGATAAAGATTATTAAATATAAAAATTACGCGTTGAAGGTGAAATGAAATGTCGTGAGTGTACTAATGAGATGCCCATGATGCCAATGAAATGTAGACTAATCATAGTCCATATGAAATGTACGTGATGTCATGATCATGAATTCGCCGCTAAACCTTCAAGGTTACGCGAATTTGAAACAAGTAAACCAAGTTTACTATAAATGTTGAAATAATGAGACATGAACTGTGTCGAGAAATGACCTGAAAGTACGGGTTGTCACAGCCATAGCCAGGATTTTGTTGATGTTGCCTTTGAAAGTAAGCAGATGGGAGATGAAGCAACCATGTCTTGCATAGAGATAGTGTACAGACTTGAATTACGCGAGCCAGACATAAGGCCGTTTCCTTGTAGATTACGAATGAAACAAGATTTCTCCCTGAAAGCAACCTCCAAATCTCCATCACAGAACTGACCTACTGAAAACAGATTGTGACCGAGGCCTTCCACATAATAAACCCTGCTAATTTTGATGTTCCCATTGATATAGTCTCCGTAGCCCATGATAGATGCGAAGTGATCATTCCCGAATCTGACAGTGCCAATGAACTTTGCAATAAAGTTTGATAACAGTTTAAGATTGCCTGTCATGTGTCGGGAACATCCGCTATCAACAATCCAGAGAATGATCTATATCACCTGCATTACACATAGACGACACAGATGGAATAGAAGTAGATGTGGAACCCGAAATGTTAGAGGGTTCCGGAGCAGTTATACTAGACAAACACACATCAATAACTTTAGGCATCCATTTAAAACCTAGTGTGTTATATATCCATTTCTGCCATCTCCAACTAGTATTTGCTTTAGTCTTAGTGAATGCACTAGGTGGTACTACATTCCTAGGAGGTGAAACTGGAGCTACAGGGACATCAATGCGGTTCTTAGAATCTAAAGAGGGCGGTCTACCAAGCACAGACTTAGAAAGATTAGTGGGCCTAGAGGTATTCCGATTCTTAGGATTCCGTAAACGAGACAAGATAGCCTTAGTAACACATTTATCATGACAATCAGAACGCATACTTTTACGACAAATAACACAAGATGCATCAGACTGAATATCGAAAGTACTTAAAGGTTTAGCATTCGTTACATCACTATTTCTATTACATTTGCCAGACGCAATATTTATAGTGGAAGCAACATGAGTCTTATTCATAGTCCTAGGGTGTTCTTCTACTTCAGCATTCTTTATTGTTCTTTTCTTAGGTCGCAACTTCCTATTCTTCCTTGTATTGCTCCTAGGCTGTGAAGTGCGGACGTTTGGAAAAGACGCAACTATTCCTGCTTCAGTAGAAGGAAGCACGTTAGCAACTTGTGATTTGGCAGTAGGGATTCTAGGTTCACGATTACTAAGTGTTTCTGGTGCTATTCTCTTAATCACGGTAGGCGGAAGTTGTTCATACTTTCCTAACATTTCTCTTAACTTAAAGATAGTGTGCACCAAATCTTGATTTTCAGAACAAAGATTTCCAAAGAAAATTCATGACTTCTTTAGTGTATGCAAGATAATGATCAAGTTCGTTGGATGCTTCATTACGAGTCTGTTTGAGTAAATCAAATATGACACCATATTCCTTTTTAACTTTTGCAAGTTCTTGTTCATATTTTGAGATTTGACACTTGAAAGACACGTTTTGATCATCCAGTTGCTCAATTTTTGGATTAGAAGATTTTGCACGCGAATCTGGGCGATTTTGTTTTGATAAGCAAGTTGTTGATCGTGAATATCTTTTGACACCAATTAAGACGACGTTTTGCATTAGAAAGCTCGTTTGACAATCGTTCATTTTCAACCTTTAAAGACTCATTCTGAAGCACATTATCGGATTATCAACAATTACCACGAATCAACAAAGATCAGCAGAGATATAATCAGATGCATATGACAAAGAATTCAATAACACAGCATTATGGACATCAGCACAGATAACATCTTCCAAGAGTCGATCAACATCTTTTCTCAACATTTTCATTTTACGTTTTGTATTAGAAATATATGTTTCTGTTTTCTCGAAAACGACCTTCATCAATCCAAGTTCCTTATGAAAGTCCCGTTCCCAAGACAATGCACAATTTTTCAAATTTTTAAAATTTGGTAAAAGATTTTTCTGAAAAATGTCTCTTTGTTCTCTCGCCAGAGGCGATTGAAAATGTTGAACTTTGATTTCAGAATGATATTCTATCTCATGTTGTAAAGTTTTGAGGTCACCTATGAAAAGGTCAAAATATCTAAGAATTTTGCGATTTTCAGGTTTTGAGTTTACTTCACGATGGAAGGTAAAGGACCATAAGTTTGTGCATAATGGTTTGGGATTAACATTAAAGACTCAGACATTTTATGATAATCCTTGGTGTGTTAGAAGAATCCATTGGTGTGACGAAAGTGACCGCTTTTGAATAGTTAAAAGGTTTGTTGTAAACAACAGTTTCTGATTTTGATCGACTCTCGTCTCTCGCATCTAATTCCTCTTGACGATGATATTCAACAACACTCAAAATAGAATTATCAATTTTATATTCTCTTGACCGAAACTTCATGATTTGGTTTGAATGCTTTGGTTGAAAGCTTAGGTTTGTAATCAGCAAGATTCGGTTCATATCCATTTGGATTGGGTTTTAAAGTAAACTTTTCAATAGCTGTGACCGACTCACCATGTTTGTAAACAACAGTTTTAAACTCTTTAAGTTTGTTTTGCAAGCCGATAATTTCTTCAAGATGATCATCTATTCGTTTCGTTGAATGTTTTTTGTATGCGGAGAACTGTTTGTGACAAGTTAATAACTCAGCCTTAGCTTTTTGATTTTCCAAGGTGAGAGCGTTAATTTGCTTTATATGTTCATGTTTCAGCTTGTTCTATTTCGACAACAAAGCATTCTTGCGGCTAGATCAATGCATCTGTCTCTCTAAATATTTTTCATTTTGATGAGATTTAGCAAAGGCTGCTTCAAAACCTTTTCACGTTTTTCTTGAGTTTTGAAAAAGTTGAGTTGCTTTTGTAAACATTCAAAATCCTTGGTTAACAGTGCATTTTTACTTTTCAAGTCCTGATTTATTGCACGACATTCTTCCACTATGGATTGATGGTTTTTAAGCAACAGATCAACATCTAGACGAGGCAAAAGTTCGGTGTGTTCAACGTGAGTCACAACATGATCATTATTTAGATCCTCAAGTATAACCACGGAGTCAATTTGATTATCAAGGGAAACCATAAGGTCATCTTGATCGTCAAATATAACTACGGGGTCTAGTTGAAAATTGTCGAATGAGATGTGGGCGACTCATTTTGAACATTCTGAGCCTTGCCGAATTCGGATGTTGGCGGAGATATTAGATCGAGATAAATATGGTTTGTTCGGTACACGAGACAAGCCATCAGTGTCATACCGGGCTGTGTCACTCATGTGTAACTCATGCATATTGGCCATCAACATAACATTGCATTGGCCGCAAGTCCTCCATATCATCATCTCAGTGCATCCGCCATAAAACTCTGTTCTTTGTGCGTGAGAGTTCCACCAGCTTCATCCTTAAGAGCCAAAAGTAGAGCCTCCTTGTGATAAGCACTGCCCCTAGTCCTCGGCTTTGGGCATGCATTAGCCAGTGTCCCTTCTCATTGCAGTTGTAGCATCGAAGACCATTCAACCCATTCTCGAGCATTTCCTGTTCCACCACTTGAGCTCTGTTGTTATTCCTACCCACCACATTAAACCCTTGACCACCGCCCATCTGACGACCATAACCACGATTCTGAACTTCAACTCATGCATTGTTCACAACAGCCTGATTCCTTGTGTTAGATGAGGAACGAATACGATTGTTAGATTTGTTGGTATAACAGCCAAAAGCATTAGCAATCATAACAAATCCTTGTTGCAATGCTTCGAACGGATCGGATTCCTCATTAGCTTGACTATAAAGTGCCTGATCAGTGTTATTGTTGTAAGGAACCAATTGAGTTTGTTGAGTTTACTGTGATTGATCATGTGGTGTGATTGTGGCAGTTGGTTGAGTTCTTTGGTTGAGGAGGATAACTGTTTTGAGCATACAAGGCAAGTTGTTGATTTTCCGGATGTGAAGGTGAAGCAATTTGAGCACGGAGAATCCTTTCCTTATCAACTTCCTTTTCATGAGGCTTCAAGTAATCGTACAACAATCCGTATGTATAATGATGCATGTTCTTCGCTTGACGGAGAAAAATGACATACTTCTCCCATTCAGGACCAAGACTACTCAGGAACATAGTATTAACTGCAATTCTTGGCATGATGATGTTGTGTTTATCCAAATCATTTATGATGTTGAGAATCGATGATGATAAGACTCTAGTGTCTCTCAAGGTTCAATCATGAAGTGTTCATAAGCCAAGTAAATTTTGGACTCCATATCCTCCTCGATTGTGTGCGATCCTTCCATAAGAAGATGAATATGTTCCCACATCGCCTTTGCAGTCTTTTGAGCATCAACACTTTGAAGAATTGGGTTTGGTAATCCTAATAGGATATATTGCATTGCAAGCTCATCAGCTTCATAGTGTAGAAGTTCTTCGCATTCAGTCTGCAACAGTAGCAATGTTTGATTGTTCATCTCTTGGTGGATTAGCATTTGGATCTCCGGGTACAATGACAGTAGGCATCTGAAATGGACCTTCCAAGATAACCTTCTTTAAGAACTTTCCATGTGGCTTCTTCAGATCACAAAACCTAAAGAACCTAATCACCCATTGATCGTAGTTTCCTGGAGTGAGCATTGGAGGTCTATCAAGTGATCCAGCCTCATGAATTGATTGTTGGCTACTTAAAGCTTCACACATCTTTGCAAACCAAGTAGGTTCCTTCATAGTGTTCCTTGATGGATGTTGATTGAAATCGTTTGTGTAGGGTTGAACTTGAAGACTTGGTGGTGGTTGAACCATTTGAGGTTGTGGAATTGCTGCAAGTTGTGGAGTATGTTGTTGATTAAATTGTTGTTGATAAATTGCTTGTTGTTGATTCCATTGTTGATGTTGTGGACTTAATTGTTGTTGACGTTGAGTATAAGTGTAAGGGAAATAGTTAGAGTAAGGTGGTTGTGACATGTTGAAAAACTTGTGTTATAAAATGGATCTTTGTAGTCGAATGAACCTTTGTTGATGAAGTATCCTTAGGCGTAGAAATCACAATAAACCAAGTAGCACTTATGCGTAAAAACACCAAAGTTACGCGTAATAGCAAGAGTTACGCGTAGGTTTAGCTTACGCGTAAGTAAGGTGAAAACACTAAAGTTATCGTAAAACAAGAAGTTAGCGTAGAAAACTTAGGCGTAGGATGACCTTATACGTAAGACAAAGCTTAGGCGTAAGATAAATCTTATGCGTAGAAGTTTCTACGCGTAAGCTTATGCTTATGCGTAATTTTAGGGTTTTTTGCCCAAGTGATCTTTTACACTATCACAGTGCAAAAGATATCCCAAGTCGACGTATTTTCAGGCTTATCCAAGCAAGAAAACACGGAGTAAACCACGAAACTGAAGATCAAACCAAGAAGCAAGTTACGCGTACAATTAGGGTTTTGATACGCGTAGTTCTACTCGTAAAATGAATTTTGCCCAAAGATGTTTCTAAACCAGATTTTTGTGATGAAATAGCTTCAATATCACCAAAATAACACAAAAGTGTGAAACTTGATTATCCAAAGCGTCTAAAAGCGATTCTGCGAGAAGCGAAACCCTTGTACAAAAAACTAGCTTAAAATCGATGACTCACGCGTAAAGTTTGAAACTTTTTGCCAAAAACAGTTATTTTAACACCTTAAAACGTTGAAAGTACAAGAATCTTGGATTAAAAAGTGTAAAAAATCAGTTTTTAAGCGAGCCAAAGTTCGAACCGTTGTTTTACGCGTAGGACCAAAACCCACTTCAAAAACAATAACGATTCACCCAACTAGTAGGCGATTGATACCACTGTTAGGTCACTAAGTTTACAACACAAGCACAATAGAAAGAGATAGAGAGAAAGATCGGATGAACAAGACACAAACCAAACACTATGCGTATGAATACTAAGGACGGTTATGCGTAGCTATAGTGAAAGAGAAATGAATTGAACAACCAACCCTCAAGTGAGGGTTATTACAAGGTATTTATAGGAGAGGGAGCTAGGGCAACACTCCTAGTCCCTTCCTTTTCCTTATTGGGCTAGGCCTAGGCTTATGGGCCTTCTACATAAGCCTAAGGCTAATTACTAACATAAAGGCCATAATAAGCTAACTATTACATATGAATCACTAACACTTGATTTAGGTTTAGGAGTGATTCCAACAGTAACACAGCTAAGTCACTACAACTCAGTTCACTAAGTCGCTAACTTGAATGTATTCAGTAGTAGCAACTCACCACGATGAACTTATACACCAACTCGCTACCAAGAACATTATCATTGCAGGTAAGTCGCTAAATAAGTATAAGCAAATTAACTCGCTACCAAGAATATTGGTAAGTCGCCACCTAGAACATACAAGCCAACTCGCTACGAAGAACACATCTAAGTCGCTATCAAGAATATTTCAATCCTAACGACTAACACCCCACTCAATTTATCAAATGCAACCATAAAAATCCTGCACTATCACTATGATGCAACACATAACATCCAACGATTACAATAACACATGCAACGTAACCCATAACCAAACATAGTAACGATTCACTTAAAAGGCCTCATTACAATACATAATTATAAAGACAACATCACTCCAAGATAACCAAAACTACACAAGATCCACTCATACAAGTAACTTAAGTATCAGCAGTTGAATCCTTTAACAAACCTAGGTGGGTGGAATAAGATTGAGGATCAAACAGTCCGAGTAGAATCTGTTAAAGGAACGAAGTAAGGATATGTGTATATATTACAAGTAATGAAAGGAGAAGGATAGATGAAACATGTACCACAATCAAATTGCAAGAGATAATCGCCACGAAAGAGAAAAAGAAACACGAAGGTCTTTTTGATTATTTTGATAATGAAAAAGAAACGGTAAGTCGCTAGGTATAGGGAAGAGATTAAACAAAAATACCAAGTTGTCACATACAGTCCTTGTAGTTTTGTGAATGTTTTTAGTAACTCGCTAGTATTGATAAGTCGCTAAGACATTGCATAGCAAGTTGCTAACCTCAAATAAACATGCCAAGTTGCTAAATTTGTTAAAGGTAAGTTGCTATTAATTAATTCAGAAATAAGTCGCTATCTTATCATATTATGTATTATAGACACTCTCAGTCCATGAACTTATCAGATTGCAAACAAACACAGATAGCATAATGAGATAACATAATAAGATAAGCAGACTAACACAATGGACACCATGAAACAAATAAGCAATCAACACAGAGGTCACCACGAAGGAAATACAAGACAAAGACATGCATCTGAGCACACGACATAACCAAACATGTGCAGATATAAACGAGGTAACTTGAAAAATTCTCCCCCTCAATCAACGTCACCACAGAACATTGATTGAATTTAGCCCACCCATTTATAAAACAAGAATATATCATTTGTTCGAACTTCATCTATGATCCCGTGTCATTATTGAATGACATTTCTAAGACCGTAGATGTTATCGATGACAAGAGATATATCTTTTATTAGATAGTGGGAAATGATATGAAAAAAAATGATTTGAAAAGATATGAATTTTTTTTATTATTTTTTTTTAAAGATTTGTATATAGATATATAAGACCGAGTCCTGATTCAAGACGAATAGGATTCAAAGCACAAGGTACGTCAGTTCTGGCAACAATCATTCCAGAGTGAGCAATATTCATTTCAGATGGAAACCAAGTCATGAAGTTCCTGATTGAGTTGAGCATTGTACCTGAAAAAGACTGAGAACACATTGCACTAGAAGCACATGTAGTATTGCAAATAGATGAGTTAGTGACATGAGTAGTCTCACTATTGGATGTTGCACAGTTTGATCTAGGCATGTCATTAATAGAGATCCCTTTAGGTTCACTATTCTTGAAGAGTTTTCCTATGGGCACCCACTTAAGGCAAGATCTAGGTATGTAAGTCAGTTTGGATCCTGTATACTTAAATAGTCTGCCAGTGGGAATCCATTTGAAACAGCTGCTAGTAGATTTGGATTTAGGAACTTTCTTCTTTTGAATATTGGTCCTTTTGTAATTATTGGGTTTCTTAGGGGATTGATCTGCCATTTGATGCTTCTTATGAGAAGTAGATGAACTCCTAGTATTCCTGATCTTAGAACATTGAACATTAACCTTGGGTTTGTTATTCATCATATCGGAACGAAGTAGTGAAGTGACTGGTTTTGACAAAACATTAGTCACATCAACTTGGGAGGCAAGCCTAGATTTCGATGGTTTAACTCTTTCAGTTCTAAAAGCATTCGGCTGCCTAACTACGGTATGTTTTGAGTTGTTCTGAACAGTTGACTTTCCCAAGGTCAATGGTTTTGCAAACTTAGTGTTCACCCTATTTCCAATAGATTTCCTAAGCTCATTTTTTAAGGCAACAATATTGAAGCTCTTATCCTGAATTTGGGCTTTGAGGGCATCAATGTCAGCCAAAAAGGAATTTGTTTGATCTATCAACTTGGAATCGTTCTCTAATAAGTTCTTTCTTAAGGACTCATTTTCTCTTAATAAGTTGGATACACATAAAGCCAATTCATCATTCCTAGATTTAAGCTCACTACTCACCTCATGGTTAGGATTGCTCATCCTAAGATTGCATTTCTTATGCAGATCTGAAAGTTGACATTTCAGATTGCATATGGTTGAATCTTTGTCCTGAATCTGGGTTTTTAAGTGATTAATTTCAAAAAATTCTCGAAATTCTGAGAATTCCGGATTAATGCAAAATTTTGTAGCACGAAAACTTTCTTCCTTTTGTTGTATTGCAATTTCCAGGGAAATACAATGTTGTTCAAGAATTGAATATTTGTTTGAAAGTTCATCATAAATCCCTTTTTCTACCATGTCATTTGTTTTAAAGATTTCAGATTCAGACTCAACCAAGACACATTTATTGATGTCATATTCAAAGATAGGGTCAGTTAAGGGTACCTCAATGCATGACACATGTTCACTTGTTGGAATGGCATCTGTATTCACCTCATGCGGACTTACTGGCATGCAAGCAATTTCAAGCTTTTCGGACTCTGAGCCTTTGTGTTCAGTACAACCAATTACATCATTCATTTTTGTTTATGAAATTCCGCAGTCAGCATCAGCATCATCCGTTCTTTCAACTGATCCATTACTCAAAATATCACAACTTTCCTTTACTTTTCCATGACACTCATTCAACTCATTCAAATAATTATTCCTTTGAGCAGCATCCTTAATGTACACTTCCATACTATTCATAAGTTGGATATATTTGTTGATGAACTCATGAATTTCCATTCCAATGTGTTTCTTGAATGAAATTCCAGTCACGTGTTGATCAAAGTCAGCAGAATATTCCCCTTTGACAAATGGCTGAAATTGGTTGTAGATAACTTGAAGTGCAGAATTAGAATCATCAATTAGTACCTTCTCATTGGTAATTTGAAGCTTCAATTGTTCTAAGTTTAGCAACACAGCCTTTTTCAACGTAGGTAAGTCTTGGAGGAAGAGAGCACCGCATGTTCGACCCATAAGAGTGGATAACAGTTGTGTGAGGTGCTGATGAACTAATTGAAATGGCTTAATGTTGCATTCCGAATGCTTTGCATCATGGGTCATTGATAGGTGTGATTCGTTGAAGTTTGAGTCGGAAGGTGAAGAGTTTTGATCATAATCAGTAGAATCAATCAAGGTAGGACATTCAGAAATGCAACCAGTTTCATTGTTCTGTGAGGTATCATAAAGTTCAAGCACTTTGGAGATAAAAGGATCAGTGATGTAAGACATTGTGGGTGGACGAGTATCTGCTGCATGAACGTCCTCAGCTACAGTAGAGATGATTGTAGGCAAGTTGGTAGACATGTTGACAGATAACACGGGATTTTATAACTCTATGATTAAACCGGGAAATAGATTCTTTCACGGGATTTTACTAAATCAAGAGAAAAACCGTATTACACACAAAAGTTAACCAAGTCGCTAAGAATGCTTTAACCAAGTCGCTAAGCACCAAGTCGCTAAGTAAATAGAAGACAAGTCGCTAAGTTCCAAATCGCTACAAATTTTGACAGCAAGTCGCTATGCACCAAGTCGCTAAGATCTCAAGTCGCTAAATAGCAACTCGCTAACCCCAAGTCGCTAAGAAACGTAAAGAACAAGTCGCTATCAAAATTGAAAGCAAGTCGCTACCCGTAGTGGAGAATCCACTAAGTGTACTGTTTGTCGACTTGTCTCAAAAGGCAAGTCGCTATGACCAAGTCGCTAACAAAACTCACTACAACTCGCTACCTTTTACTGAAGCAAGTCGCTACCAAGAAATTCACTCCGAGAGCCAAGTCGCTACCAAGAAAAAATGTAAAAACACACTTTTCAATCCAAAACAAGCTCAACCACAGTGATTCAAGCTTACCAAATCAAAACCCAAGCACATACAATGATCCTAAACACAAAAGTACACCCAAAATTCAAACTTTAACACAAGAAATGAACCAAATGAAGCAAAAACCACTAAACTTTTTCAAACTCAAAAACCATCTAAAAACCACTAGAAATCCAAGGATATGTAAGAGATGATCTAACCATGGCTCTTGATACCATTTGTAACATATTGGATTTCACAAAGAACATCCAACCCTCTACCTTGTAAGGTAGAGGGTATTTATAGGTTACAAACTAAACGACTTCCTGACGGCCTGTGGATCATGTATACAGTGGGTAAAGACCCGTCCTTCCTCCACGGTGTTACACTAGACTAAATCTAAGCTAATCACTTACTAACAAGTAACATAATAAACGATATGTCTACGAGCTAACTTAAGCTAGATTATACTTGGGGTGACCGATGCTTTACAATAGAATTTCCAATTCCTAACATATGGCAACCGAAACAACTCATCTACGAGTCCAGAGACAGAAGCTTTATTTAGATATTTCCCAGATTCAAAGTTTGGCTTAACACAATTTCAGCACATTTGCATTTTTGCAATTTAGGCCCTTGGTCTTTTCAACCGCTAACTCAATGGGATTACCGTTTTATCAGAAGTCTAATTATGACTTTGGAATTTTCCTCCACCTTTTTGAAGTCCATGACAACGGGGGTACCGTCAGACATAGAAAACTTTTATGGCTTTGGATTTTCACTTTAATACATTTGGGCTTTATTTCATGTTAATTTTTGTGCCAAATTCCGAATCCTACGGCTTTTATACCGCAACACTGACAGTACCTCGATCTATACCCAACTCTCATGGGCAAGGATTATCTAAAGAAGATAAAGAACTAACTATCGTCAAAAACTTAACATCTTTAATTATTTATTCACAAATATGGGGTAATACATTTGGGCTTTATTTCATGTTAATTTTTGTGCCAAATTCCGAATCCTACGGCTTTTATACCGCAACACTGACAGTACCTCGATCTATACCCAACTCTCATGGGCAAAGATTCTCTAAAGAAGATAAAGAACTAACTATCGTCAAAAACTTAACATCTTTAATTATTTATTCACAAATATGGGGTGAGACAATTTTGTGGAGCAAAAACCCACAAGTACCTTCGATGGGCTCTAAAGAGAACCAACTACTCCACGCTTAGCATCTAAACTCATAAGTAACTCTATCATTCCTCGATCTCCGCAAATTTAAAATCTCAAATAATGAGATCCACGGATGCTTAGCCGATAATTAAATTATCTATGGTTAAGGGAACAAGCTAGGGCTCAACACGCCCGGTCAAGTCAGAATTCTATTCCTATTCTCACCAGCGAAAAGTCAACAAGTTGTCAAAACATATATTAACTTAGCAAATGCTTCGTCAAATAATCTCAAGTCTCGCATTTTTAAAGTCACTCATTAGAAACTAGCAAATTCTTTTCAATGCTTCGCATATTTAAAATCACTTAGGGAAGCTTGCAAATTCTTGGCCTTGTGAGCTAGAATCGCATTTTATAGCCTCTTGTCTAAGCAATTAGCAAAGAATTTTATAAGAAAACGCATATTTAAAGTAACTTCTAAGAAACTCGCAAAGACTTTTCAATCATAAAACTAGCAAAAGCTTACAAAAAAATTTAAATTTTCACCTTTTTGCACAATTTTTTCATTTTCTAAGGAAAAACGGGGTTGCGAGAGTACACGGTAGAGAATAAGCAAGTGTGGTCAAATCAAATTGAAGATTACCCATCCCAGACTAAAACGAAACATTGTCCTCAATGTTTAAAGGTAAGGTATCAACAAAATCTAAAAGCCGTTTATTAAGTATGCTTAAAGATAAACGTTAGTCGATAAGATTTTGGATATCGGATTTCCATCAGCATCGATCATGAAACTCGAGTAGAGAAAAGACAAACTTCGAGCACGATAGTCTTCACATCGATGAAATCCTAGATAAAAACATCACAAACAACCAAACACAAGAAATTGAAGAGGCTAACCCCTTCACGTCACTTATTAGAAGAAAATATAAATAAGATAGAGATAAGCATGGGGTGCCTCCCACGAAGCGCTACTGTTTTTGATCACCGAGTCGCTAGCCTGACTCGTCCCCGAATTCATTTGTCCTTGGGGAAGAAAATGGTAAAAATATCATGGTCGAAAACAGTGTCCTCATTCCTGAAAGAATGAGAATGGGTGGGTTGGGTGGAGAAGAAAGTGTCGGGCATCAGCACATAAGGGATAACTCCCCCCAAACTCTCGTAAGGTATATCATGAAATAACGATCCATCATCCGGCGGTTTAGTGGGCGGACGAAGGGATGATGGATCAGAATGAGAATACTCCAAAGAAGACGGGAGCTCATGGTAAGGGATAAGATGTGTAGGCTCAACAATGAAGTCATCCGTCAGAGGATCCTTATCTCGAATGATGTTTTTAACAAAAAAACTCATCAATGAATATCCCGGGTTTAAAGATTTTGTCTTCACATGCGGGCTCATCGGGATAAGTGATGGTGGACTAATCAGAGATAAGGGAGTCAATCAATCCATCCCATAACAATATATCCCCCTCGGGGTCATTCACGACTTCCTCAATAACCGGTGGAAAAGGATCGATGTGAGCGAGTTCATCGACGAACTCCTCGAGAAGTAAATCAAGAGACGAATCCTAGCTCGGGCTCCATTTCAAAATCAATCTCCATAATATCCTCAGTGTCGTATTCATCACTTTCTTCATCTTGCATAACATCACATGACGGGAGAAAAAGGTCGAAACACAGAGATGAGACAAGTGGTGTGCTCTGAGAGCTAGCAATATCCATCACTTCCGTTGTGGTCTCTGAATCAGACTCAAAATCTTTGTCAAAAAGAGGATTAACTTCGCAAAAGGTATAGTCGTTCTTGAATTCGAAAAGAGGATTTGAGAAAATCCCGGAAGTAACCTCAGAAATATCAAGAGAATCACACAAAAGCGAATCACAATCACTGTCAAATATATCCTCGGACTCACTTGGGATTGGGTCAAGGCTCTCAACACTAGATGATTTCGTTTCCGTAATGGTGCTAAGAGGCTCGTCCCCCATTATGAGAGAGTCCTCGGAATCAACAATATCGATAGAAATATGATCATCGACCTCTTCCAAAACGACGTCACTTCTCTCAACCGGCGTGAATGAAGGGGAAGGGTCGGAAATGAAAGGCTCAGAAATGGGAGTGGGATTGCCACTCGGAGGCATATATTCCTCATCAGAATCGTCATCATAGTCGTAAATGAGAGGTTTCCAATATTGGGAACTTACTTTAGCGGCTTGTTCTTCAGCGAGTAATTCACCATAAGTTTTCTGATGAGGATCTTTTCCGATACCATGTTTATTCATAAATTCTTCGAGTATATTAATACATCTTTGGAGAGTTTCTTGAGAAATTTGCGGAGGTTGTGGTTGAATTTCTTGATATTGTGGAGGTAGGTTATAAGGATAGTCATAATTATTATAAGGAACTTGCTCGTAAACAAGCGGGTTCTGCATTTGACAATCGGAGTTAACGTGCGGACCTCCACAATACTCCACAACAGTATGATTGTTGTGACGGGTTTGGTGAAGTATATGGATAAGGGTCATAACCAAAGGTTTGATTGTTAAATTGGGCTTGACATTGAAAACCTTGGTGAGGACCTCCACAGTACTCACAAGAGTATGTCTTCGTCTCATGGTACGGGGGTTGGTTAAGGAAATCGGTTGTCTCATTGTAAGGATTTTGGTTGTAAAAAAACTCGGTTCCCGAATTTCCATTGCTACAACCGGGACAATTCCCACCATATTCGGGTCCTCCGCACCATATGCAAATGAGTTGATAAGATGAAGACATCGAAGAATTATACGGATCAGAGGGTAAAAGGAAAGAATTATCGGTTTAGAGGATAAAGAAGAATAGTTTTGGGTTTTTATAAATAACAAACATTAAAACAAATTTTGAAAAAGAAAATCTTTTTGGGTTTTTATATTTAAGATATTTACAAAAACAACGATAACTTCACTCGGGGAAGGATCTTCAAATACACGTGAATCGAGACGGAATCGGAAACTCACTACATGGCCTCCCTGGCAGCGGCGCCATTTTGATAATTCGTTTTCATAGTATAGATATTTTCCGACGAAATACAAAGGAATGTATTTCCCGGGTCGTTCTCCCAGCGAGGGATGAATGGAATTTACAACTCACGTCGCGTTATTCGGGATTTGAATGGGAAAAAGAGAATTTTTGATAATTTCTAAACTACGGGGCAAGGAAAAGTATATGGAAGCAATTAAAACAACTAAATCTATGATGAAGACCAGAAATTACAACTAAATACGCAAATTTAAACTAAAACGCGAATAACGTAATTATTAAAACGTAAATTAAATGCAAACTAAACTATTTTAACCCATAAAAATGAACTACTATTTTTCTACAGCTAAAAATGTTATTTAAAAACTATTTGAAATTTAAAAGTAATTATTTTGGTTTTTCTTGATTTAATTTGAATTAAAAACTATTTTTGTATTTTTAAAATAGATGTAAAATGCTAAAAATTATGAAAACTTATGAGAAAATTACAAAACTATTTTTCAAAAATCTAATTCAACTAAAAATAATTTTCAGAACTGGAATCACATTTTTCTGACATTTTCTCTAATTATTATGAATTAAAAACTGATTAAAAGTAAATAAATGGCTAGAAAATACTATTTAATCTAAGAAAAATCTGGAAGAATAATTTTTGTGACTTTTTGAATATTATAAACCTAATAAAATTAATTTTGTATTTTTGTGACCATTTTCTGAATTATTTGAATTAAAAGCTAATTAAATGCACTAAAAACTGATATTAAATCTAGAAAAATAGTAAATGAACTCAGAAAAATGTGAAAATCTACAAAAAAAAAGTTCTAAATAATACTGAGAGGCTATGAAAATTATGAAAAGCAATGAGTGAATGCAGGAAAAGCATTTGGGCATGAAACTGTATTGAGAAAGCTTAATGGAAATAAGCTACAGCTACAAACAAGGTACCATAAGCTACAATAAGCTAAAACAAGCCTACACTAATTGAAATCACCCTAATGCAGCAGTTTGAGATCAAATAGGCACAAGTTATAAGCAAATAAGCACATGATCAGTTCTATCAACTATGTGCCAAACAGCCCTGAACAAACTACATTAAGCCCTATTCTAATTGACTTAGAAAATTCCTAAAATTAATCTAAAATAAGCTTGTTAAAAAAAACCAACCAGAGTTCTAAATTCCAAAATTTCAGCTAAAATGGACTTAATATGAGGAAATTAAAAATCAAAATTAAGAGTTGATTATGACTTAAATAGAACTGATGTAGACAGAAAAATGGACAATTAGTGACATTTGCAGGCAAATCTAACTAACTAATATGAACCTAAAGGGAAAATATGCGCAAAGTAGATCTAACCCATTCAACTAACTATCTTAAGAAACAAAAATCATGCCATATAAACATCTCAATCAGCAGCTAAGGCTTAAGAACAAGTAAATCCAAACAGTCCTATACTTATCTTGATGCTAAAGCTAAAGCTACTAACTTGCTAAAATATTAACTAAACTGAGCATAAACATAAACTACTAATCCTAAACTAAACCTAAGAATCAACAAATAAGCAAAAAACTATAATAAGCACTGAAATGGACTGTTTCAGCAGACCAAAGGACAGTCAAGGGGCTGTTTGCAGGCCAAAATAAGCTTCTAAAATAAGCTCTCAAGACAAAATAAAGGCAACACATATTATATCTATACTATAAACTACTTGTATGACCAAAAATTAAGCATTAACAGCAACACATTAAGCAGATTAAAAGCTGTAAACTGAGTTATGTGGGACAGAACCTCAAATTTAAGGCAGACAAATGGACAGATGGTGACTTTTAACCACAAAAATAATCAATCAAACCACAGTTATTGATCATATAAATTGAAAATTGATGAACTAGAGTGCATTATCAACAATAAAAACCAATTACAACAACCTTTGAACCTAATTTAAACTATGAAAAACACTGATGAACATGTTGAAATAAAATAGTAAACTGATGAAAACATAAATGGTTTTGGACTTGAAAATTCAACTTAGACCAGAAATACTTGAAACTGTGATCACTTTAACTTCTGCAAACCTATCTTAGACTGAATCAATATTGAAACTTTAAAACTTACTTGATTAAACTAGATTTTGACAATCAAATAAATTTTATCCAAACACCTCTAAAAACAGACTAAATGAATTATACTTACTAAAACTTGATGAAATCTCCCTTAAACTGACTTGACATTCTCAATTAACATTAAAACTCATCATTGTAACAACTGAAAACCAGAATTTGAACTGAAGCTAATTTGACCGTTGAATTTTGACTAATATTGACTTTTTTTACTGTTCTCAAAAACTGAATTAAAAGAAGAATTAAGACAGGGAGAAGCTAAGTTAAGCTCACATAAGCTTATATGAGCTTATGTAATAGTAGATGAAATGCTTAAAACAGGAATTCAAGTAATAAAAACTAGTAACAAAAATTGAAAAGAACAATTGCATTAATTAAATGAGAATACCAGTTTAAATTGAAATTACAGCTTGACTACCTACTTAAAAATATAAAAATCGACAGGAAATCAGATTGGCCAAAATTCCTCTAAGACTTGAGAAAGTGGACAAGTTGTGATATGTGAGGAAGGAGCTTTAAATAGGCTGATGCTTGAGCTTGGGTTCTTCTGAGAAGCTACTAGAACTCTTTTCTCATCCCTTGATCAATCATTCTTGTCATCCCATTCATTCTTGGCCGTATGATCAAATGGGTGATGTGTAGCATCCAATGAAAATCCTCCAAACTGCCAGCTTGGCAATCCTTGAGTCATTCCCTTGTCAGAAGTGTCAGAGGATCTTCTAGGAGCTTTTAGTACGGGTAACTTGGGGATTTAGCAGGGTAAATGTTAGGGATGGTGGTAAACAGTAACACTGGTTGTGATTTAGGCGCGCTTGGGTTTGGGGGATTTTTTTTATTTATTTGACTTTGGTTCGTTTGACTGATGGGTAAAAGAGGTTGACCGTGGGTAATTTTTGTTGACCGTGGGTATGGATGGGCTTGGGTTTTTAGGTAAATGGTTTATTGGATTTGGATAAATGTTTTATTTTGTTTAAGTGGTTTTATTTGTAACATGTGTAAAATTCAAAGTATAGGGACCAATGGTGTAGATTTGGAAATGGGAAGGGTGTAAACGGTATATCGGATAAAATGAGGAGTAGATTGTGAAACTTGAGTGAAGTGAAAGGTGTAATGTGAAAAACTCCCAAAACATATCTCGAGATCCGAAATTTGACTTTTTAAGCATCCAAAACTCATAAAGTAGCATCCCGGCATCGGCTTTTGCACTCTTCTCATTCTCGTGCTCGGTTTTCTTCGGTTTTGGCTTTCTTTTGTCTGTTTTGTCATATCCGTACCTGCACATGCATAAACTCAAGAAACCAACAAATATTAGACATAAACGACTATTTTCTAGTTATTTGGGTCTATTTTGGTAAAGAAATGGTATGTGTTTTAGCACATACCAAAACCAAAATGTTAACACATGAAATTAACAATCGCAGAGAATGAATCAGCGAGGAGGCACATGCGTTTGCAAGGGAACACACAGACAAAGCAATGAAACAAAGATACATATTGGAGCAGATAGAGAAGAAGAAGAAGAAAGAACAAGATGCAACCCATGTTGCCAGTGCAATTTGAAGGTAAAAGTTACTAGTACACAGTTTATTGATGGTAGGAGTTGACGAATAGATAGGAAGAAAAAAGTCGCTCTTTTAGGGTAAAGGTGGAGTGACACTGGTGATGCAGTTAGAAACTAACTTCTGCTTAGTTAGATTTGGGATGTCGTATGCCATTTAGAATGGTTTAAACATGTTCGTGAACATTTTAGAACAATATGTTATGTCGTATGGTACAATGTCAGTATGTTATGTCGTATGCTACAATATCGTAACTAGTATTACATTTTTATCTGAAACGGTTATCTAATGAATATGGCGGCACATCTGCGGATGTGATTTTGGATTATATGTGTTGTTGTATAAGTTTTGCTACACAAAACTGATATATTTGATTAAATGATGTTGCTAACCGACTCCGCATTTTATAACACATTGGATAAAAAGAGTAAAACTATAAAAAAAATCAAAAATATGATAGTTGGATATGTACAAAATACAATTTGAAAACATATGATGTGAGATCTGATTAACAAATGTGCTAATGGTAGTATCACATATGATTTATTGAAAACAAAATATAACAGTTAAAAATCAAATGTGATTTTGTATGTATATCAAATATGATATATAACAGGAAAAATAAACAAGATAAATCAAATGTGATAATTCTCATAAAAGTAACCACAAAAGAAAATATGAATCACTTAACACAAAAAAAAATCAAAATCCATTTCATAAAACATATCTGTAAACAATCAAATAAGGTTCAAAGTACTTCAATCAGAATTCTTAAAAAAGAAACAAACTAAAAAATAAATCTGTAAAAAGATTTATGATGTAACTTGAGATTGAACCAAATCATCTTCTACTCTATACTTATTTGGACAGGTCCTCTTGTTGTGGCCATCTTTAGCTCCGCATATTGAACATGAATTCCTATTAATTGAACTCTCATCAATAGCTTGCTCTTTTCCTCCTTTTATACGCGTCTTTTCCCGTCCTTTGGGCTTACAGCCAGACGGATTCTTAACAGCAACTACAGGAGGCTTTGGCACTCCGACAAGCTCTTCAAGATTATCAAGCTTGTCCTTTGATGGAGGATTCGGGCAATCAGCTTCGACATCTATCTTTAACAACTTCAACTTCTCAATAAACGCAGCTAACCTTATCTCATCTTTACTCAACATATGCACACAGTGATCAACAATAGAAGTAGCCTCGTTTGCATAATTCTCAACAATCTCATTCTTCTCACCATACATGTTCCTTTTGTTCCTCAAACCAGCAGGTATTAAGTTCTTTGTCCAACGCCTCAAGATGTATTGATTTGGAATCATTTCAACATTCGCATTCTTAAAGACACAAAAAATGTGTCTACACAATATTCCAACTCTAACAAATAGCTGACAGGAACATACAACTGATCCATCTTCTATGTTTCACAAAACCTCCATGCAAAAAAAACAATACGTAGTCAAAAATCATATATGATATATCATATGTGATACATCATTTGATATATCATATATGATATATCACATATGATATATCATACGATATATCACATATGATCTATCAAAATTATAAAAGTATAAAAATTAACACTAAAAAAAAGCTTAAAAGACCATAAAAAAATTGGTTAAGAAACTAACAAACCTTATACAGTCCATCTTCTCTGTGAAACAAGTTAATCGGCTCTTCTTCTTCTTCATTTTTATCATTATTATCACCTTTTTTCTTAAATTTCTCTTTTTTCTTAGCTTTCTTCTTCTCCATTAATTCATCAACAAACTTTTTCTCTTTAATAACAGACACCTCAGATCCTTCAACCAAACTTTTGGTATCTATTTGGCAAAACCATGTCCCTGCAAATATTTCGGCTTGAACCAATCTGAAAAGGGGACGAGTATAAACCTTTGACGCATGACGTTCAATCTTAAGATAGGTTCTAAGTGTAGGAACAGAATCAATCGACTTATGATCTAACCTCTTTTGTATATGCCTCTGCTTTTCCATTGCTGTCTCAAAACAATTCATAAAATTCATGAGAGTCGAACCGGAATTAGTAAAATGAGAGAAAAAAGAATTCTCACTCTCAGACCTAGAAGTTGTCCTCATCAAACCACACAAAGGGTAGTCTACAAAAAAAGCAGGAATCCAACATGAACGTATGCGAAACATCTTTGTTAACCACTTATGATTATGCAAATTAAACTCATCTAATAACTTTCCCCATTGATAATCAAACTCATCAGGACCAATATACATATTCCACACAATCTGATTGAATTTCCTTTTAAAGTCAGTGTGATCATAAATTTTTGAGCATATCTGCAAACAAATATCACATATGATTTAACAAATGATTTACCAAATGAAAAAAGTATGAAATATCACATATGATAAATCATTAGAAACTACAAGAAAGGAAATAAAATACAAGAAAGCACATAAAGTATCACATATGATATAACAAAAGAAAATACAAGAAAGCACATAAAATACCTTTCCAGGAAGCTTTTGTGTAATATGCCACATACACAATCTGTGTTTCGATCCAGCAAATTCTTGTTCAATCGCCTTTCTCATAGCCCCGTCCTGATCAGTGACAACGATACTAGGAGCTTTACCAAAAGCTTTTATAAATGCTTTGAGCAACCAAATATAAGAGTTTGCAGTTTCATTCTTCAGCAAGCCTGCAGGAACCGTAACACACTTCCTATGATTATCAATTGCTGTAAAATGAACAAACATCATTTTGTACCTGAAAAAAACAAAAATAATTAGAAAAGAAACAAATACGAAGACAAAATACAAGTAATACAATAAAATATGATATATATTACTCAAACACTTATTTATTTGTCCTGTACGTAGCATCAAAAGAGAAAACGTCACAAAACTCTTTGTAATTATACTTGGAAACTTCATCAGCCCCGAAAATTGCAGAAAACTCAGCATTCTCAACTAACTAATCAAACGAAAATTCTGGAACATGCTTCTTTCTATTTTCCATCTTAGCTATAAACATATGCGCATCACTATCACCTATATAACAATTCACACTCCTAAAAAAGTTCTTAAAGTCAACAGTTGTACCATGAACAAGCAAATACGATCCCTTCAGACCAGTCAACAAGTGATGAGCTCTCGTTGCACCTATATTCACGCTAGCAGCTTTAACAATAAACAACTTCTCAGCATATGTTAACTGCCTTTCGGTCTTTGACAAATGCTTATATTCTTTACGTTCAAGCTCATGGTTATGTATACTATAAAAACAGTCAACTTATACTTTGTAGAACCAGGAATCAACTCAAACATAACACGTGCTTTGCAACCTGTGATATGCAGGTTCGAACTTCTCTTCTGCTTGTCGCTATTCTCTAAATCTAGTGTGTCTACATGAATTCCCTTAGGACAGCCTTCCCTATTACACACTAGATACTTTTGCTTAACAATACCGCTCCTCAACCCTTTCTGACATGATTTCCTAACCACAAACCCAGCTTTTGAAGCATATTTCATATACGCACTAATGCACTCATCAACTGAATTATAAACATTGCCCTTAGCTAGTAAAACGTCCACAGGAACTTTAGGAATATAATAAACCGTTCCACCAGGAGTATCAAAATTAGAGTGAGTAGAAAATGATTCAGGAGTTTTCAAAGCATTCCGTTCTGAAAAAACAAAAAGCACAAATAATAACAGTGATCAAGTAAAAATGAAATAACAAACACATGTTCTTATGATCACATATGATATAACACATGTGTTGTATGTAACAGATAAATATCACATGTGATATATCATATGTGATATCACATATGATATCAAATCTGATGCATAATATTATCAAAATAAAAAGTGCTTAATTCAATCAAAACATAACTAATAGTTTATTCAAAAGCTTAAACTACTTAATTCAATAAAAGCGTAAACTAATAGCTTATTCAAAGCTTAAAACGCTTAATTCATCAAAAACTAATTAACAACTTAATTTCAATCTAAACGTAACTAATAGCTTATTCAGAGCTTAAAATGATTAACAGCTTATCCATCTTATTCATCACGTAACACTAAACTAACAGCTTAGTTCAATCTAAACCTAACTAATAGCTTATTCATAGCTTGAAACTAACTTAAAACTGCTTAATTCAATCTAAACCTAAATTTAAAACTGCCTAATTCAATATAAACCTAACTAAATAGCTTATTCATAGCTTAAAACTGTTATTCAAACAGAAAACACAATGAATAACAAAATTTAAACACATCTTACTCTTAATAGCTGCAGATTCATCACTGTATAAGCTACAATCTCCTCCGTATACTTAGCAGAAACATCATCACTAACAACAATATCTTCAGTTGTAGATTCAGTTGTAGAAACAACGACGTTTTCAGAAGAAGAAGAAAGCTCAATAGCACCAATCTCTTGAGAAGAAGAAGAACGATCAGAAGAAACTGAAGAATTTGGAATCGAATCCATAAAAAAATCGTTTAATTGAAAAAGAATTAGGGTTACGTGATGAAGAAGATGAATAAACGAGAGAAAAGAAGGAAACACACACTTTGTGTGTGTGAAATTAAAATAGCGTTTAATTGAAACAAATGTAAAAAATGCTTTTTATATTGACTAAAATACCCTTGTAGTGTAAAAATTAAGTTTAATATAAGTCATTAAATCAAAATGAATGAAATGTGGGGATTGATCTCTTAGTATGTAGATAAACTTTTGTCCCTAAATGATCTTTTTATTTTAATATAAAAAACACTTTTTATGCTTGAAACATATTTTTTTGCCAAATATCTATATAATTATTAATTTTTTTAAAAATAAATTGTGAAATTCGAGTTATTCGGGTCAACCCAAGAACCGAACCGAACTAGAATTCAACCGAACCGAACCAAAAACCGAATTCAAATTTAGTTCGGTCTTCGTGTTGACCAAAAAAAAAATTAACCGAACTAACCGAGCGACCCGATAACCGAACCAATCAAGTATCAACACCCGTGTTTGATAACTATTGGATAAATCCTTGTTATAAGTAATAAAAGCTCTTTTTGTCCCTTTTCTGTTTACATGCCATTCAATTTGAGGGATTAACCAGAAGTACAAAAGAACCATTGTACACCGGAAGTTATTGCAGTTGAAGACGGTTAAACGTGCCTCAAAAGACTATCCGTAACGTGTTTCAAATCTCGACACTGTCGCTGTTGCCGGAATGTGCCTCTAAAGACCGTCGGTAACTTTTCTCTAAGGAAGATCAGGCGACGCTCTTTACCATCTAAAATGACTTTACCTAGTGGTAGATCAAGTACCTAAATTGTAGCAACACTTGACTTTTAAAGAGTTACAATTGTGTATGCTTAATTTACATTGTTTATATGACCAAATCAAAGATTTATAATCCACTTTACCTTTCAAGTTGAGCCATAAAGTTATGCATAGATTTTCAGAAGTCATGCCTATACATTGAAATGCTGCAATATGCTAGAAATTGCAAACACTATATCAAACCAACATTTTGTACTATATCACTTTCATTAAAATTTTCAATATTAATGATCCGAAGAACAATATTAAATATCAGGACATGCCCTAATGTTGTATCAGGTACAACATGTTGGTATAAAAAGAATATCAATCATAGTCCTACTTACAAACAATTATATCTCTTCCGTTACGTCAATTATACACATTTAAAAGAATGTAATCGGACATTCCGACCATAACATTGATCATCCTCGCTATACAGTTGGTGCACGAACCGTTGTGGGGGAGCGAAGAACTTGTTGCAGCATTCGTGCAGCAAGACGCTGAGTAATGCCACCAAATACACGACCTCCAAGGTTTCTTGCCTCAGGCTCTTGAAGTACCTGGCCATATAATATTCTTTTTATGAGATTTGATACATCATGTAAACTAGACATATATCAAATTCAAAAAATGCCTGTTTTGACCCGAACCCAATTGACCGATTGCCCGACGTCCAATTGCCAACTCTAATATCTAGTATACAGGCTCTTTTACACATAAAACAACCAAGATAGATTATCTTGTAACAGGAGTTCTATTCTCACCTGTACAATTGGCTGTAGGATAGTAGGATCAATATTATTTGAAGACCGTAAAAGCCCCCATATCCTTAAAACTTGTTGTCTAAGCTCCATCATGCTCTCCATCTCAGCATCCGTCAGGGGCGTGCCAATTCCATTCCCATTAGGAATAAATGTCTTCAAAGGGGCAGGAATAGAATTGTATGTATCAATCATGGTGCCAATAGTGATTGCTTCAGTTACCCGAATAGCTTCTTTGATAACTAATGTCCTCAACTCCTCACCTTCGGGATCCAATAATAGTTTCAAAACAGGTTGTAGAGCTTCATTTGCTGAGAAATCTCTATCCTGTTTCCCTTGCACAAGCAGGTTTTCAAGTCTATTCCACCTGTTGAAATGCAAGAAATTAGACAATATAAATCTAGAGATGTAAATTTTGACCCATTATGATTGCTTCAAGTTGGGCTGTGTTTTATCTCAAACGGGTTGAAAGTCACATAAAGTCTATTTTCAATGTAAATAACCTCTTAAATTGTTTTTATTCAATGAGTTCTATTGTATTGTAATGATATTGTTTCTTTAATCATATAGATCAACTATTTCTTAATAAAATTGGACAAAAAGTGTCGCCAATTCAGAACATAATAGGTAAATATGCAAATTTTGACCCATTTACTTGTAAACACTGTCAATTTGAGTTTTTCTTATCTCACATGTAAAATATAAAACTTGGGTCAAAATGGAAAGTCTAAGTGTAGTTTCAATGCATAAACAGACGTAACTTCCTAGATTGTTGTTATACAAGTTTTTTGATATTGTAAATTCTTAATCATAGATTTCTTAGCGTGGGTTTTTGAATATTTTGTTCTGTAATCATAATTACTGGTAGTTAATCATCAAAAAAAATTCGACAAAAAAGTGTTTAGTGGGTCAACACTCAACCTAGCCCGGCCGGCCAGTTTCAACAAATACTAAATATAACCCGTTTCAACCAATCCTATTTGAAATGCTACTAAACCCGCGACCCTCCCATCTTGTTGCCTCAATATAAAGTCAACAACAGACCACATTTATAACGAAAAATTACAAAAGAACACATACCTGAACTTTCCGTCCTTGAATAGTAACTCAATAAGCGCATCTCTCAGATATGGATTCGGGTCTGTGAGCAGTCTTTTGGAAAAATACGGCTATGAAGCAGCTAGCACCTTAAAATTAGGATCAGCGTAAAGGGCCAAACCTTCTAGAACAGTAAGTGATCTCAATATTAGTACATAGTAAGCTGGGACATTGAATGGATATTCATAAAGAACAACACCAAGCCCATCCACAATTGTTTTAAAATTGAGCTCACTCACTATAGAATTTAACGCATCATCAAAAAAGTTCCTAAGTGCAGGTACAATCGGGGACACATCCACATCAGGTGATAAAAAATCTAAAGCATAATAATCACGAGCCATGGCTTCATAATCTCGATTAACCATGTGAACCACATGACCAATAATTGCAAACCTTGCTTTTTCTGGTGTTTCACTCATCATACCAAAATCAAGAAAAGCAAGCTTTCCATCAGGCGTAGCTAACAGGTTGCCAGGGTGAGGGTCTGCATGGAAGTAACCATACTCGAGTAATTGCCTAAGACTGCACTGAATCCCCGTGTTGACCAGATCCAAGACTTTTAACCCTTGACCTTCAATTATTGCCTGCTCGTTGAGTTTGACCCCTTCCACCCAATCCATTGTTAAGACCTTTCCACTGGTGTAATCCCAGAAGATGTCGGGAACAAGTACGTCTTCTCTGTCAGCATATAGTTTTTTGAATCTTCTAGCATTCTGCCCCTCCTGCACACACCTGTCAAAATTAACATTCAAACCCACAGGAACCTCTAACGGGTTACCATACACGTACTCTTTCCTATTCTGTCCACATGACAGACAATATTCAGTTATTAGTGTTCAGATAAAAAAAAAATCTGTGTTTTAAACCTGATTATCTGATTACTGAGGCGACCGACATGTATTTTTACTAATTAGTTTAATGCTCAGAGAAGTCATATTCTGTTATTGACTATTTAAGGGTCAAATAACCAGTTTCAAATGATTCAGTAATTACAACAAAGCTGGTATTCAAAAAGTAAATAAAAACAGCCAATATCCAATTCTTTTAACCTGGTTTGAGAGACATTTACTTCCATCTCATTAGATGCATCTCTTATTTTACAAATAACATCATTTACAACTATTTATGTATTAATTTCTATGAAATCAGGAAATCGCCAAAAGCTAATTATTATGGCTTCAAACAACAAAAGAACATCCAAACACAATCTTTCGATCCCTGTTTTATTACAGCTGATGATTTGATTCTGATTATTTAAATCACATAATCACTTTTGAAATGCACATCCAAACACCCGCTAGAGCACCTGAGTGTAACTCTTAGAAAATGGAATTTGAGAGAACATGTTATTGGTGAAACTGGAAAGGAGAACTAACCTGTACATAGTTCAACTCTTGATAAACTCTTCTCGCGAATTCGTCGATTAAAGCAACAACATCACTAGTAATTACATCTACATATTTATTTATAGCGATACCTAGACCCCTTATAAGGTAAAAGTCTAGACCAATTGCTTCCTCAATACCAGGTCTCTGCACCTTCACAGCAACATGTTGCCCAGAATACTTGAGCTTGGCTTTATAAACTTGACCCAAACTGGCTGCCGCAATTGGAGATGTTGATATTGATGAGTAAATAGAATCAAGTGGAAGCCCCAGCTCTTTTTCAATGCAGGCAAATGCTTCTGCATCTGGAAATGTTGGCAAAGCATCCTGCTCGGTCACATAAATAGTGTCAACCATAAAAGGATAAGCACATAAACAAAATCAAACGAAAAGATTACCAAAACTCTAAGAGAAAAGAAATACATCTATGAGTTTTAGAAAGGAAAAAAAAATAATAATAAAAAAAATAATAATAATAAAATAAAATAAAAAAAAGAGTTTAAATGACTTATTTTGATATACTTATTCATGAGAGTAATCTTTTGAAGTAAAGATGCTGATCCATAAAGCTACCATAACTGCATGAGTTTTAGTGGAGTTGGAGCATGTATCAGTTCTCAATGCAAAACTTAAGGGTTATGAATTTGAATTTGGAACTGATCATCTAATATAATAAATGTTAACATTTGATAAACACACTCTGCACCTGAGAATATTATAATTTGATAACCAATTTTGCATTATTAGTTTCACAGCAGCTACAACAAAACTTATTTTTTTAGATTTAAGCGAAACTACCTATCCATCTTTCCTCTAACCTAATTTGATTATAGACTTTTACTACTAGTTGACAAAACATCTTTCTTTTTCACGAAAAAATTTCTTTTAGTGCCATCTTACCTATTTACTCAATATATAGTCAGAACTTTCCAAACCCTCAAACATCCAAGTATCTAATTATTATAACTCAAACAGCAGAAGAACCGCCAAATACTATATTTACAAACGCCGTATTATTCATTTGATTTTCTGGTTTTGAACTATTCAGTATCTCATAGTCAAACTCAAAACACATTACCAAATCACTGACCATTTATGAGTAGTTAAAAACCATTCAACCCCTTATAAAACAAAGTGCCAAAGTCAACAAACGAATACAATCACATTTTGACAATGATACATAAGCGTTGCCAACCCTATATATAGGTTAAGAATCTTCAACCCTGTATAATTATTAGATTTTTTCACCCTACTACCTACAAGACCCACATGAAACATACAATCATTGATGGGTTAGCAAAGAACACTAACTAATGTATCAATACCAATATTGCCAAGTACCTACCATCATAAAACACGTGTAAAAATGTTCAAAACAAAACAAACATTCTTTTACCTGCAATTCGGAAAGCTCCTCAAGGAATTCAGGCGGACAAAGATCCGGTCTGGTAGACAGCCCTTGACCAATCTTAACAAAAGTAGGACCTAACCTAGTAAACGTCTCCCTTAACTCAACCGCTCGCGCTCTTCGATTCTTTTCCAACTGACCCCGCAACTGATCTATATATAACTTCGCCCCAAATGAACCCAATCCCACAAGAATCTGCAAAGTTCTCCTTAACACCTAAACATAACCACATTGATTAAAAGGCAAAACTGATAACATTCTTATAAGTGATACATTTGTTAAATTTAATCAGTTTTTATAAACAAAAATCATCAATCGCAGCCTCAAAGCAAGTAACTTTTTAATAGATTAGCACAATAGTTTCATAATTAAGAATGAAAAGATAAAATTTAACCTTTAAGTAAGTAACTTAATAATAAAGGGAAAATCGCACAAAAAAGTACAAGATGTCAGGTCAATCATATACTAAGGTATTCGACTTTTACTTTACTTAATTTTAGGTATAGAAGTTCAAAAGAGGTTACATACAAGCAGTCGTAATTTTAGCCGAAATAAGTTTTAAATGGCCGACTAGAATGATACATGACATTTATTAACCATTTCAGCACTGGTAACATCTTGAAAAAAATCTTGTTTGCCTTAAATGGAGAAAGAAACAAGTTGAGTAGCGTAAAAGTAAATTGTCCTAATGTATAGTATGCGACTAGTTAGGAATGAAAACATTGAAAATTTAAGGTTGAAGCAAGCAAGCAAGTTTATTAGAAGAAAATAAAGAATGAAAGGAAACCTTAAAGGGACGATTAGCGTATTTAAACTTAAGCAATTCCGGACTGTAGACAGAGGCGTTGACAGCACGCGCCAATGCTTTAGACTCAGCTTGAATATCATCAGCTCTGTTTCTGACTATAGCCGATGACACGTCACCATTCACAATATTATTAGTTTTAACTGAAGATGAAACCCTAGGTCTGGTATCTTCAACTAAGGCGGCAAATATAGGTTTAGGTCTGAATCTGGTACCGTGTTTGGTGGTGGTGGTGCGACGGCGGTGGAAGACGGTGGTGGAAGCTGGGTTTAGGGTTACGGTGGACATTTGGTGGTTGGTTTGGCGGAAAATGTTGTTAAACAAACTGGCTTCGTTGAAATGAGTGTGTGTTTATGTGAAAATTGTTAGGCTAAAAATAGAAGAAGGGTGTAGGACGTGTTTGATTACTAGTCAGTACTAGAAGTGCCCATGCCCCGCCAAATCTTTATTGGAGGAGTACTAGTTTCTTGCTAAACCATCTATCTCACATCTCATGGACCGGTTAAATGGATCACTTATTTATTCATATTCATTGTCTATTATCTTTGTCTATATTTACTAAAAATGGGGTAACACAGTTTTGAATAATAAAATTAAGAAAGACCAAGTTTGCAAATTGTCTATTATCTTTGTCTATATTTACTAAAAATGGGGTAACACAGTTTTGAATAATAAAATTAAGAAAGACCAAGTTTGCAAAGTAGTTAAATCTTAAGGATTAGTTTGTAGCTATTTTTTAAGATTTAACTGCGTTTGCAAACTTGGTCCTTCAAAAATTAACGATGTAATAAAATTGAACTTTTAAGGACATATATATATATATATATATATGAAAAATATAACGGGACCACAACACTCACTCAACAACGTGTGGGATCACCCGCTCGTTTACATGCTAAGACACGGGCATGATTATCGGTTTGGTTATCGGGTTTTTTGGTTTATTCAGTTCTGTTAGTTCGGTTAAAAATGTTTTTTTTGGTAAAATAAAAAATTGAATCGAATTCAAGTTGGATTAAACCTAACCGAAATATTTAATTCGATTTTTATTTTGCCAAAACCATATTCAAGTTGAAAACCAAAATATATATTTCGGTTCAATTCATTTTTTATAAATTCGGTTTAATTTTATTCGGTTCAGTTTTGGTTTTCGATTCCTATAGGTATTACCCGATTTGTGAACACCCCTAGCAAGATATCCTACTCATCTCCTCATAAGAGATTTTAGGGTGTGTTTGTTGCTAGGGTTTAGCAGTTGAGGAATAGAATTAGAAAAAATAAAAATTGTTTGTTTTGGGTCTATAATTGTTGAAATATGGTTGTCAGGATCCCGATCCTGATCTCAGGATCCCGATCCTGATCTTAGGATCTTACAATTTTACGATACTGTAAAGCAAAAACGATTCGGATCCTACATAGGATCTTTGCAAGCTTAAGATCTTACAGGATCCCGATCTTGACCATACGATCTTACTATTTAATCCGATCCGATCTTACTCTTCTCGGATTACAAACTAAAAAACTACAAAATTATGGGTTGTTTGTTTGTAGAATTCAAAAAACAACATGTTAATCTTTTTAAACATTTTACAATCATAATTTATGACAATATTTATATGAAACATTCATAGTATTTTGTGGTTATAATGTATTAGAATTTGTAGATTTGTATAAAATTACATAAATTATTAAGAAATAACATTAGAGTAGGATCTTAAGATCTCGATCCGATCTTACGATCACGATCTTGCAAAGACAAAAGCGATCTTGGGTAAGATCCCGATCTTGACAACCTTGGTTGAAATAGTAGCTCGTACCCTTAGATAAAGGGTTTCATGAATCTAAGTAAGTTGTCTGGTTTTTATTTTTTTTATTATTATTTTTTCTTTACTTTACTAGAGTTAGGATCAAATGAGAAAAATAATTAAAATAAGAAGAAAGAGAAAAAATTGCAACCACACATTTTTCAGATGATTATACAAAAAATAGATGCACCACTTTTAAAATTATCCTTCTTATTTTAAATATATGGCTAGAAATCCTTCTTATTCTTCTCATTTTATTTTATATTTTCTCAGTGGATCCTTACCACTTTACCGTTGTAGTATATTGTTCTTTTATGTTTAACTATTATTTTATTCCATTCATGCACCTGACAAGCCATAAATAAATATCGAAAAATTCTAAAGCTTTGAGCAAAGCAAACAACAATTTTAAGCAGTAATTGCAATTCACGAAAAGGTTTTTCTAACTTGTGCCCTAGGGGCACAAGTTAACAACACCATAAGTATATAAGGACTCACGAAAAGTATATATATATTCACATAAAAATATAAACAGATGTATTTTTATGTGGGTTCTTGTATACTTTTGATGTATTTAACTTGTGCCCTTAAAGCACAAGTTAGAAAAACCCTTCATAAAACACCTATATATTAACCCAACACCTATAGTGAATCCTCACTTCAAACCAAACAGGGTCTTATTATGAGTTATAAAAAACTTCCATTCTTCAAAATTATCTCTACAACAAAAAATATCATGTTTACCCATATATTTGACTAATAGAGTGGTCATCTATCATTTCTTTCTCTTGTCATATATCAATTCTTTCTCTTATATGCTTCGAACATTTCTCAAGTATAACGGTTACATGAGTTCTCCAATGCTCAAACTACTAGATTATGCATTGCAGTGTTGGTGAAAAATTGAAGCATTGTCATATATCAATCATGTTTTTTTTTTTCATTCTTCAAAGATATTGCTTTTGATATACAAATAAACAAGAAAAACGTTTTCTCATTGTTAATCGAGGCAGATGGGCATGTGACATACAATAGGTCATGTCTTACCTAAATTCTAACTAAAGTTTTTTCTACACATGCAATAATAACATTCTATTATAGTATCTGTAATGAAATGACTAAAAAGGAATTGCAAAAACCAACTTAATTGGTGTAATGGGTAAAAGAAAATACATGGTAGATAAGACATTCATAAATTGTTGCTGAATTTCAAAACTTCCAATAATCTGTTACTAGCTATGATAGTTTTCCAACTTTTATTATAAATTTTTAATAACAGGGAATTCTCATGTGAACTGAAAAGACATAAAAATGAATGTATTTTGTTTTTAATGCTCGAAAGGTGTTTCGTCACAAACATGTCTAAATGATTAGGACTTGTAAAAGAGGGTGCCTCACGCATATTCTTGGTTGCCAAGAGATTGAAGTCTGAAAATTCGCTACGTGTTTTAACTTTTAAGAACCTTCGTATAGAGTTTTTAATTTGCATCATAGACAACGTCGTTTGAGGCTATCGAGAATGGGAAACCATGATTTATAACTTGTATATTGTTCAAAGTAAAAATAACGAAATGCTATTTATGGATGATTTAAGATCAAATGAAAAAAAAATAAGAATGATGAGAAAAAACTATAATCACACATTTCAGATGCACCTACAAAAGTAGATGCATCTATCCTTAAAAATTTTCCTCTTACTTGAAATATGTGGCTATAAATCTTTCTTATTTTTCTCATTATAAGTTTTCTTATCACCGGATCTCTTCCCATTTATGGATTTCATATTATTGTATATAACCGTCGATGCTTCATTTGTCTCATCGAGATCAAAATCCAATTTTTTGTTAAAAAAAAAATACAAGTTATACGTAAGACCTTTACAAAAAAAAATTACAATCAAATAACTCACTAAATTAGTATGATCAGATCCATTAAGCATCTCATGATCTCATAAAAAAAAAAATGTTGAAGCAATCTTCTATTTTCTTTTTTAAACAGGTCAACGATATGAAAACTTAAAAATACATGACTAAAATCGTGTCTAATCCATCTATTAAATTACATGTTTTAGCCAAATACTATCTTCAAATATTCACTATTTTGTCTTGTCTTGTATTCAATCTTTTAATGAGACATACTTTTAAGCAATGTTGCAAAAATCGCGAATCGGTAGTCGGGCGGTCGACCTCCCTGTAGCTTGTAATCGGTCTAGGCGGGATTAATCGGTGATTAATCGGATTGGCATTTTCGACAAGTTTTTATTATTTTCGGCTAATTTTAGGTATGTTCGACAAGTTTTAGGTATTTTCAACAAGTTTATGTATTTTCGGCAATATTTTTCTTGAAAAACATCTTGTAATAGATATAAACAATGACCATAAGTTATTCAAACAATTTTATGGGTAGTTTTAAGTATTTTCGGCAAGATATGAAGGTTTTCGACAAGCTTGACCACCATTAACCGTCATTGACCACCATTGACCATGGTTGACCGATTTGTTTGACCGATTTACATAAATCGAAAAGGTTGGTGGCCTTGCAGCACCTAATCGGCGATTAATTGGCCTTGTAGGCCTTGTTTTGCAACACTGCTTTTAAGTATATTTATAATGAATAAAAGTCTTTTTTTTTTCTTCATAAAATCTTACCATATATATGGCAATTTAATACGACTATTATTTTAATAATAACTCCTAGGTGAGTTATTTTAGAGAGTATAAAAATCATGAAAACTGAGAGATTAATTCTAGTAACTTATTTTTATCTAAACTAAAACACTCATAGCTATTTATTTTTAATTAAAATAAAACACTAAATCCCACCCTTTCTACCCCTTCTTTTTTTATGAAAGAATTGCATATATATCTTTTCAAAATTTTATAATTACGTATATATCCAACAAAAACTAATAATTACGTATATATCATTTCAAAGACTTAAATATAACGTACATATCCAAACTATTATTTGATACATATTTAAAACCAAATAATACATAATAAATATATTTTAAATGTAAATGTCAATTATACCCTCGTTGTAATATGACCTATCATTTAAACACATAAATTGCTCTTCTTTCTCGATGAGCATCTTCTTAAAAATCTTTAAACCCTAATATTGATTGAGGTAAATCATAATCATTTACAATTGCATCTTGATCGTAGTTGATTGTATTAACTTTCCAAAAATAATGTTCATGTTTTTAGTTGATCGATTGGTTGCTATTGTTTGATTTGATTATTTACAAGCAAATCTTATGCAAGTTGAAATCACCGATTAACTAATTTCCCACGAGCATCTTTTATTTGTGGATTATTTTTATTGAAAACAATGAAAAATCTTCTCCGGTGGACAAGAAATTGTTTTTGTTATAACAACTAAAACTTCTTTTCTTATAACAACCAAAACTTCTTTCAATATTTGATTCTAGTGGTAACAATTGTTTGCAATTCGAGGAGACCGTGAAAGATCACAAAATCTCACAAAGGTTCTGTCGTGGGGATGGGAACTAATGAAGCTCATGAACACAATTAGCATTTTAATATAAAAGTAAGGGTATAATGAACATTTTACACTTAATATATAATTATCATGTATTTTAAGGATTTAAATATGTATATAAATAATAGTTTGGACATATATGACATATTCAAATCGTTCGAAAGATATATACTTATGAATAACCAATTAAGATGAATCAATCCTTCCAAACCCAAAACTAAACTAATATGATAATCCTAAACACAAAAGTACAACCAAGATGCAAACTTTACCACTAAATAAGATCAAAAGAGTTAAAAAGTCTCTAAACTCATTCAAACCCTAAACTTATGAATAACCAATCAAGAATCCAAGAACACAAAGTAAATGATCAAACAACGGCTCTTGATACCAATTGTAACATACTGGTTATCACAAACACACAAACACAAATACTATGGTTCGAATGAAAAGATGAGTTTAGAGAGAGAAAGTTGAGAGAATGAGAACTTCTAGTGAGAGAAAGTAATGTTGTATTATGAAGCTCTAACTTTCTACCTTGAGAGATAGAAGGTATTTATAGTTTTTACAATATACGCCACCTACGGGCTGTGGATCAGGTATACAGTGGGTAAAGACCCGTCCGTCCTCCACGGTGTTACCTAACTAACTACTTATAATAACTAGACGACTAAGACTACGAGCTTTCTAATGCTTACAAATACTTGAGGTGGCCGAGTCTTTCACTTACAGATTTACTAAATCCTAACAAAAGTGGATGGTGGCAAGTTCTTGACGAAGGTTTGTTCCCTCGACAAAGGATGGGTGGATTGTTCTACCCTCATGAAAGTAACGTTTCTCTAGACCTTTGAAAACCTCGATTTGTTCTTTGCTAAGACCCTTAGTTTTGTGGTGTTGTGGAATGTAGCCAGGGGTGTTTTTGTGATCATAGTACTTTGCGGGAGGCATGTTTGTTCCTAGGAGCAAAAGTTTCATGTTTTAGTAAAAGCGAAGACTAAATTGACGATTTGTTCTAGTGTGTGTCTATACGCAAACAATGTGGAGTTATGGTTATCTTGACTCTTTTTTATGCATAAAATAATTTTTATTAGTAGTGTTTGGCAAAATACGAGAGATAACCCAAACGCTCCTGATTCAATGTGGCTTCGTTTGAATATACCCGGGAATGCATATTAGTTATGCATTACCTTTAGTATTCAAGAGACATTATGCAAGTAATGAAAATAACGTTTTTATTTGAATGAACACGATCCAATCATTGAGAAGAAAAGAAACTTGGTTCTCAAGGACCCGATGAATTCTTTAAGCAGGAGGTATAAAAGACTATGACAGTTTCCCACTAAGCTTGGTATTCAATCTGCTCTTCCTGAAGCTCAAAGCACACAACCCAGATCATCCCAAAGGAAGAGGAAGAGGATGGAGCTGGAACCTGAAATCAAAGTCCCTGGCTTTGATTGCAACAGAGTACTCCCTGAAGGCGCAAAGTTTGTGAACAACATGGTCATTGATCAGCCTGAGAGAGGACTCTTCTTCAATGATGCCTATGGAGACCCTGCCTTTCAGAGATGGAGTGACATTGACAGTATAACACCTTGAAACCGGGCCTAAGCCTTTTATTACAAGAATGCAATTTGACTAAGTTGACTATGACTTTCATAAGATTTAAGGACTTACAGGATTGGTTAGTCAACCCGATAGTCAAATTAATAGTCAAAGTTTATGTAAATGTTTATACAAAATATGATGTGTCATAATTATAAGAAAGTTGGACTTAAAGGACTAATGTTGTCAAGTTGTAAGTATGTTATAAAGTTAGTGTGGCCAAAATGAGAAGAATAGCACTTAAGGGACCTAATGTTCCAATTAGGCAAACTTTCAACTAACAAATATATGGATAATTCTTATAGCATCAAAAGGGTTCCAGGATTTTCTATGTGTGTGTATTATGTCGCTTAAACAAGAGAGGAGGGAAAACCCATAAAGTCTTAATGATCAATGGAAGAAAGATTAGTGTTTAGATTCAAGTAATGAATCCCTTTCCATGTCCATATGCAAGTAAGTAATCCATATTTATGTTTAATTGAAGAATTAAGAGTTAGGGTTTATGTACCCAATTTGGGGGAATTGGGTAAATGGTGTTTTGAAGCTAATTAAAGATTATAGAAATTATGAGATGATTATATTGGGTGTACGCTAATAATTTAATAGGGTTAATTATCATATAATCATTGGATGGTTATGTGATAATCAGAGGTGTTTAAAAAGGATCCATGGTTGTAGTAATCATAGTTTAGTAACTTGATTATGTGTTTATGATAATAGTGATTTGGCCTAGATTGCAAGGGTGGAGATGATGATATGCTTGGTTTCATTAGCTTGGGATCAAGGTAAATAAACCAGTCATTATATGTTGTTATATGATTCTCCACATTATATATTATGTGATTTTGTTATGCTAAAGAATGGGGTAATTGAATATATGTTTATGTAAAGTGGGGTTGAGACTAGTTTGGCTTAACTAGTCATGAAGGATAGGCAAGGTGGACTAGGCTAAGGTATGTTAATGTTGACCCATAGGAAATTTTTTACTTAAGTGTATCAAGGTACGTGTTACTGTTTAATGATTTGCAATGGTTAATGAGTTATGATGTATAATGTATGAATATCTATGATAACATGTTATGAACGCTTTACTTACTAAGCCTTGTACTTACGGTTTAAGATGTTATGTTTTATAGGGTTAAACGTGAAGCGAAGGTAAAGCTTGGAAATAAGGCTTAAGGATTCTAATGAGGAAGTTAAGAAGGTTGGTAAGAAAGTAGGAGCTTAGGTAGATACCGAGCTCAAGTCAATGTTGTACCCCCCGGAAGTCTAAAATGGTTTGTAAATGTGTCGTCAAGTTTCAAAGTATATGTCATGGTCTTTGAAGTAATTGGGTCGTCAAACGGTATGTTATAACATGGTCTTAGTGTTTATGGTCATGTTTAAAGAGGTGTTTGGAATAATGTGTAATTATACCCATTTTGGGTTGTAAATGGGTTAATGATCATGAACATGATTTAATATGTTAAGTTAATACTTTTTGAAAGGTTTGAAGTAATTCGGAAGTGGTAAAGGTTGTATGTATTGAAAATGGGTCAAAACGGGTATTTTACATAAAACCCGTCGTTTTGTAAAGTACCATTCCAAAGGTCAATTGGTTAATATTTATGCATGAAAATGATATTTATGAGGTCTTAATAAATTCTGGAAATTTTGGTGTCTTTCCGAGTAATAGATGTCATTTTCCGAAAAATGGGTCAAAAGTACACAAAAGGGATATGCAGAAAAAGGGGTGTTTGGGACAAGGTATATTTTAACCCATTTTAGGTCGAACGGGTCAAGATTGTTTGGAAAAACAATGTATATAGTTAAGTGTTTATAAAGTGGTTAAAATAGTTGGAGAACTTGTTTGGAGAACTAGTTGGAGAACTAGTCGAAGTCAGTTTTCGAAAAATCATATCTTTTTAACTGTAAGTCGTCACGGGTCGTGTCACCCGTCATTTCGAAGGTAATTGAGTCTAGTTTCATGTAAAAATACTTTCAATGGTCAGTTTGTTACATAATTACATCAGTTCAACGATTAGCATCAGCAGGTCAGTTTTAAGTCAAATCGTTTCCGCGTAAAAGTTTAAATTTCAATGATTTTAAGTCGTGTCGTTCATGTGGTGTAATAGACAGGGCTGGCATTGATTCAATGGTGAGTTACTTGATGATGGCATCTCAAATTCAGACCCTTGAGAATGTTAGGTTCTGCATTAACCTAAGGAAGAAGATAAATGACCACCATGATCAAGACAAGCTCCTGTCAAAGAAGCCTAAGCTTGAAGCACTTGTTTACTAGATGGACTGACTTCAATATGCAATAGTATCTATCTTTTATTTCTTGTACTAGCTGATAGGGACTTGTAATGATCATTAATAAACGATGTATTTTGTTAGATTATTGTTCTTCATTAAGCTTACATAGTACATTCAGCTTACATAGTACATTCAGTGTAAGAAGAAGCCTCTTGCTCACTTCTACTATATATCCAAATAGGGGGATACTGTTGGGTTCAATCAGTACCCAAACCCCTTAATTCTAGGATTTGAATAGAAAATACCCTAAGTGTTTATGTCCTTAATCACTAACAAGTCACTAAGTGCATAGTCACTCAGTGAGTCATCTTCAAGATACTTAGAGCGAGTCTAAGAAGAAAGACTTTCCACTCAGTGAGGCAGAACTCAAAGGGTGAAGACCGAGTCAAGAAGAAGATGATGGGTTCAGTGAGTGATGACAATAACTCACTGAATCTCAGAACTCCTCAACAACTACAACCACTGAAGACAAAAGACTGATGATTAAGAAGACTGAAGAATGGGCGGGATAAAGCGAGAAAAGTTTGAATTCATAAGGAGGAGTCCTTATCAACCATAAGTCAAACTTTTCCTGAAAGGCTAACAACCAAGATCAGTGTCATCACTGATGATTAGAAAGCAGTATTGTCTTTAACCCAATATAGTTTCTTGTCAACAGAGACAAAAAAAACATAATCATTTTGTCCTGTATAGCTTACATCAGTATTGTCTTTTAGAAAATAGTTAAAACTCACACTTGTATAAATAGACATAAGGATGGAGTGAAAGTTAAGCTTGTTCATTAAATGTGTTAACATTCACAAGCAACTTTCACTCCTCCAAATACAACTAGTCTCTGAAAATCTGAAATAGTTCAGTGGTTCCGTGTAGTTGTGCTTAGACTTAGCCTAAGCTTATGAGGAATTTACACCACATTTGTCATTCAATCTGTTGGAATCACTCCTAACTTGTATTTCAAGTATTAGTAATTAGTTTGTAATAGGTTTCTTAAACTAGGCTTTTATGTTTGTATTTGTGGCAAGGCTTATGTAGAAAGCCCATGAGCCTTGGCCCAAGCCCAATAAGTAAGGAAGGGACTAGACATGTTGCCTTAGTTCCCTTCCCTTTATAAACACTTGTAAACCTTCCTTGTAAGGTTGGTTGTTCACTTTCACTTAATACCATACGCATAACCTTTCACATATTCATATGTGTATATTGTGTAGTGTTCATCCAATCTATCTGCATCTTATTCCTTACATATTGATGCTTGTGTTATATTATGGTGACCTATCAGTGGTATCAATCGCCATCTAGTTGGTTGAAACACTTTTGTTTTTGAAGTCATTTTTTTTCATACGCGTGGGTTTTGAACGTGCATAACTTTCCTAAGCATAAAGCTTTGATTTTTACACTTGTAAACTCAAAATTCTTGTAGTTTAAGGTTTATTGGGTGTTAAAGTTTAAGTTTTTTGCATCAAGTTTCAAACTTTACGTGTGTAGAATAGTTTTAGCTTGGTTTTTGATTCATGTAGTATAGTCTACGCGTAAGGGTGATATTTGTTTTGAATCGTCAAGTTTCAAACTTTCTTGTTATTTTGGTGATATTAAAGCTATTTCATCATTAAAATCAGGTTACAAAACACTTTTAAGCATAAAAATCAGTTTTGGTAAAAGTTGGTACTTTCTACTCGTAACAAAACCCTAGTTCTACTCGCATACTCAAAGTCTACGCCTAAGCAGCATTCTACGCATAAGGGATTCTTCACTTGATCTTCAAAGCTGTTGGTTTACTCAATGTTTTCTTGCTTGGATAAGCCTGAAAACACTTCGACTTTGGATATCTTTTACACTTGGATAAGTGTAAAGGATATTTTGGGTAAAACCCTAGTTTTACGCCTAAGCTTAACACTTACGTGTAGAAACTTCTCTGCCTAAGCATTTCCTACGCTTAAGCTTGTCTTACGCCTAAGGAAATATTACACATAAGGTTTCTACTACTAATTCTTTAGTTTACTCCTAAGCTAAGTTTTTCTCAAGTCTACGCGTAAGCTATCACTATGCGTAAGCTCTTGTCTACGCGTAATTTGGGTGTTACGCGTAAGGTTCTTTCTACGCATAAGTTGGTTTCTATGCTTAAGGTTACTTCATCAACAAACTCTAAGTTTCATTCGACTACAAAGATCCATCATCAACACAAGTTTCAAGATGTCTCAACCACCATACTCTAGCTACTTTTCTCATGAGTATCCTCCTCAACAACAACAACTAACTCAACAACAACAATTTTATCAACAATATCCTCCACCATCTCCACAACAATTGCAACAATTTCAACAACCGTCTCAAATGTACTTTCCTCAAGGAGCAAACCCTCTTCCATCACAGATGGTTCAAACAAACCCTCGTCAACAAGTCCAACATTCTAACTACTTCCAATATCAATATCTGGCTAAGTATGCTATGAATGTTACAACGCAAAAGGAACCTTCTTGGTTTGCAAAGATGTGTGAAGCTTTAAGTAGCCAACAATCCATTCATGAAGCTAGATCCCTTGATAGACCTCCAATGCTCACTCCCGGAAACTACGATCAATGGGTGATAAGGTTCTTTAGGTTTTGTGATCTCAAGAAGCCACATGGTATGTTTTTGAAGAAGGTAATCCTTGAAGGTCCTTTTCAGATGCCTACTATCACTGTACCCGGAGATCCGAATGCTAATCCACCAAGAGATGATGTTACCAATGTTGTCGGTCTTGATCAACTTACTACTGACCAACTTCTTCACTAAGAAGCCGATGAACTTGCAATGCAATATATCCTTTTGGGATTACCCAATCCGATACTTCGTAGTGTTGATGCTCAGAAGACTGCTAAAGCAATGTGGGAGCACATTCATCTTTTAATGGAAGACATAGAACTCAATCAAGAGGACATGGAATTCATAATCTACTTAGCATATGAACACTTCATGATTGAACCAGGGGAGACATTAGAGTCATATCATCATCGGTTTTCAGACATCATCAATGACTTAGATAAACATAATATCATTATGCCAAGGATTGCAATCAACACATAGTTTTTGAGTTGTCTTGGTCCTGATTGGGAGAAGTATGTTATATTCATCCGTCAAGCGAAGAATCTTCATCAAGCTACATACGGATTGTTGTATGACTATTTGAAGCACCACCAAAAGGAAGTAGACAAAGAAAGAATCATCCGTGGAGTCCCTGTGATAAGGTTTTAAAATGTACCTTTTTTAGGGGTCATTTAAGCCCTTATTTGATCACTTTTGTATCCGTTATTACTTAATATCGTTCCTTTTCACTTTTTAGGTCTCTTGAAGGCAAATTGTTGGAATGACACTTATTCGGACGAAAAGGCGCGAATATACGAAGAAAATGGCCAAAGTCAAGAATCGAGACACTCAGGCTGCTGGAACTAAAGGGGACGGCGTCAGGTTCTATTGGCGACGGCGTCAAGTGTTATCTGCGACACCATCGGACAAGTTTTGTGATGACTCAGTAGCCAAATTGCTTATTTTCAAGTGACGGCATCAGGTGTTAAAAGAGTAGGGCGTCGCAGCTCAGACGGCCTAGATTTGAACCAGACGACGTCAAAGACTGAAGGAGACGGCGTCACAGGCATAGGGTGACGCCGTCGCAATGCTAACGTGGCCAAGACGAAACCCTAATAATGGCAACCCGACGGTATCACAAATTAAAAGGTGACGCCGTCGCATTTGTAATCTTATATACAGAATCCGAATTTTTCAGTTTTGAGTGTGTAGTCTTTTGGAGTAAAAACCTAAACCGAACCAAGGCTGTCTTGTACAGTATTTTAGAGTTCCATACCCTATCTTACATCAAGATAAGTGTTTTACTTCATTAATTCAATTATGTCTTCAATTTATTGTGTGTATGCTTGCATGTTCCCCATGTCCGGCTAATTTACTTGTGTGTTTGCTTAGGTAATATGAAACTTGGTTATTGAATATTGATTGGTTGTCTCTTATCTTAATTGTGATTGACCTAGTATTGCGATAGGTCATTCGTTGTGTTGTTAATACTTGATTAACCTTTGTTGAACCTTAGTTTATAATCACCTAGAGTAATTGTAGGCTATACATCTAAAGAATACCTTAGAGTTAAAGTTTATAAATCCTAGAGATTTTGTAGTCATTAACCTTTGGTAGCTTCAAAGAGTTAGGGATAAACGCATATCCTACGACCTTAGAGACACAACGCGATTAAGAATAAGGACGTGGCAATTCAACCATCAATAGGAGATAACTAGGGAGTAATAAAGCCTAAGCAAATACATTTTTAATCATCATACGAGCACATAACAATAGAAATAGACTACCCTTACCTTAGTTAATTAGATAATTAGATAGTAGAAGTAATCGGTAGAAATACTAACCCCCAAATCCAAACCCCGAGATTCGTACCTTTCCATTTCCTAAAAAATATAAAAAAGATAAAAAAATAATCTTCCTCAACCCCAACCTTAGTGTAATAACTTCTCACTAGCATTCATATTCCCCTAGAGAACGATATCAATTCCCGTGGCTTACCCTAATACTACACTACAATGATTAGGTTCACTGCCTAGGGTGTTGAAAAACTTGCTCGACGGAAAGGAAGTTCCTTTGACCCCGAACGCGCTGTATAAGCGTATCAAGTTTTTGGCGCCGCTGCCAGGGAATAGAATAGCTAGTTAGGAGTCCACATCGTTTAGGTTCCCTTGCTTGATTCCTATCAAATAAGCTTTTTTTTCATTTTTAGCTTCCTTGTAGTCTATCCCCCCTTCTTTGTGTTTGTGTTCGTAAAACCCTTTTCATTTGTCGCTATGGCAAGTGAAGTTGCATTTGAATCATTAACAAATGTGGAACAATTGAATTTCGCAGATTGGATTGCTTTTTATTATTCTAATGAATTTGTGAGTGATCTTAGAGATATCCAAAAGGAGACGGGTGTAAGGTTGGATGGATTTGATAAATTTTGTGCTTGTGTGGCTTTTATTCAACGATCATTGTTAGAATCAACTCCTTTTAGTGAAACCCTCTGGAAAATTTTTGAGAAAAGCCTCCTAAGCATAAACCATCAGTTGTCATAACTTGAGGAAATGGATAAGGAGGATTTATCCAACCTTAGGCATCATGATCAAAAAAACCTAGTTTTTAAGAACATGGAACCTAAACCCCGAACAAGATTGTGAGATGGTTATAGTTTAACTACATAGTTGCATGCGTGGGATCGATTTCACCAAAACATATGACACGCATGAGGAATCCTTTAGGCAAATAGAACATAGTGATCAAATTTTTTGAGAATGATTCTTATGAATCGGACCAAGAATTTGAAATGGCTAAAGAAGGATTTGAGATACTTAGGAGTGTATTTGGGTTAGATCATACTAAAACACATGATGAACATTTAGGAGATCTAGATATAATGGAGAATGAGGTGGAAACTCCAAGCCCACAAGCCCTACCATCACTTGAGGAACACACATCGCCTATAACTTACCGGGAAGAAGTAGAAGAGACTACAGGAACCTCGATTGATATAGAACCTTTGGACCAAACGCCACTAGAGATTGTAGGTTTAGATGCTTGTTGTCATGACCTCTCTCTTAGTCCTAGAGAAGTTCCTAATTTTGATGAACCGGAGCCTCAACCAAAAACCTTACCCAATTTTCCGTCTTTAGATGTGAATCTTGGAATTGAATTAGGCTCCAATCCACCCATCAAAATAAATAGTCCTGGTAGTTTCTTGATAAAGGTGGTAGACTCTAGGCCATGTAGAGTGGAAGCTAATATAGGAGTAACCCATGACCTTACATACTTATATAATCCATTCATGGTTGATAACAAGAAACATTATGGGTTTAAACTAGATTTATTAGGTCAAGATGGATCCTTAACTAAGAATCTTTTGAAGTTGATAGAAGATGATCCATTTTTAGGAGAGAGATTTGATTCACCCGCTACACCCATAAAATTAGGTAAGGTTATAATGAATGGACCACACCCCTTTGAGCATATAAATCACCCATCACCTTCACCTCAGGTGGCAAATTTCCACCCTAAGGGTGTGTATTGCTACTATCACCCGCACTTAAACTTAAGTGTAGGGAAAACATCCCCTTTATCCGTTAAATAAGGGTAGAGTCAGACTCGTGACTCGAACAAAAACAAGCGCTTCTTGGGAGGCAACCCATGTGTATTTGTTTTTCATTTTTATTTGTGTGTCGTATATCTTTTATTTATTGTTTATTCTCATGTTTAAATTTGTAAAAATGCTTTATTTTGTCTTTAACCTCGTCTTAATTACATATAAAGGTATTTTACATAAGGGATAAGTGTAGGGAGGATTACACACTTTTTCAAAAGCGTAAACATGAGAATTACAATTAATTAAAAGATATACATGTGTGTTTGTTCGAGTCAAATGCTTGTATCGAGTCATAATGGATGTTTTGAAGGAAAATTTTTTCAGATTCTAAAGATGTAAATTTTCCAGAAAATCGCAGACCAGTTTCTGTCAGTCAGGATAACCTGACGGCGTCAGGAAGGAGCAGAAACAACTGATTACTTTTTCTCATTTTCTGAGCTACTTACAAATTTTTGGAATTTTCCAGGTCATAATTTTCCAGAAAATATGTAAACATCCATTCCACAAGCATTATATCCTAGTTTAGTAGAGTCTTATATATATTTTTACCGCCGATTTTACGCGAAGGTTTCGTTTGTTTTCTTCAAGTGTGCAGGTTTAATTTACCAAGAAGAAGATACATAAGATGAGAAGGAGCTTTTAACGCAAACGTTCTTCTTGAAGAAAGATGTAACCACCACTTCGCACGGATCCTACCGAGCTAATCAGGGGAGTATTAGTTTCTTTCATCTTTTATTACCTTCCATTATCATAACTTTGATACTTTCGGGGAACATTGGGGACAATGTTCAGTTTAAGTGTAGGGAGGGAAAATAAAACTGGAACTTTGAAACTATGCTTATCCTTGATTATTTGCTTTGTTCAATTTCATTTGTGTAATAAACTATGAGAAATATCGGTTAGGGTAATTTTGGCACCAAATTTAAAAATTTTCATGACATATAGGAGTGGGCCATTAGTCTTAATAAAGCGTCTCATGGATAGGAAATTATATGACTAGCACAAAAACCCTTTACCACTTAAATTCCACCTAAAATGTGAGGATCGCCCTTAGATTTGTAGGAATTAAAGCATTCATCTTTAATGCTTAGAGTGTGAACCGGTAGTATAATAGATTCTAGAACTTGTTTTGTGATGCATCCCGAGATCGCTAGTAAGACTACACTTGTGTAGTTAGGAATAACTAAATGATAAGAGGCATTAGGATAACCTTTGTTTGATACCTGTAATAAAATTACTTCTTCCACATCGGTTGAGTAATTCCCCCACACCTTTGCGTTGTACTCATCTTTAGTACACGATACCCCTAGTTAACCCCTCAGAGCCTATCCTTTTCGCGGTTCTCGTGATATTTCGGTTCTCCGGAATATCAATGAAGAGCATTGTTTACAATCCACCCCCAAATGTACACCCAAATATCCTTAGCCTACCTTGTATGCATTCACTTTTAGTGCATTATTGGTATCACACTAAACCCTTAGTTCAATTATCTTGTTGCTTGCATAAGTTGCTAAGTCGAGTCATATCCTTTGTACACAATTTTGGGACAATTGGGACTCATGGGAAAAGTTAAATTTTATGGAATGACGGGAAGGGAACTTTAAATTCAAATTCCCTTTATTTGCATAATAATGTACTCCAAGTGTGTTGATCTTTTCAATTCGGGTCAAATTAGTGTTAGAGAAATAAAAACTCAAGTGTAGGGATGTGCCTATAAATCCCTATCATTTTGATATTATCGTAGAGGATGGTAGAGTAAAAGTGTATGAAAAAAAATCGAAAAAAAAAGAAAAAAAAAAGAAAAAGAAAAAAAATAGAGTGTTGAAAAAAATGAAAAAAAAAATATACGGGCCACCATCCTACATCTATCTTTAAATTTATGTTTGTTTATTTCAGTTATCTAGAGTTTAGAGTGTCGAGTCTTGGCTTAGCAACGCCATTCTTCGCATGCTTGTAACATAAAGATTTTTGACTTGCCACCACTAAATCACCTATCCCACCAAACCCTTTGTTTCCCTACCGCAAGCCTTACATTAGAACCCTTTAAAAGACCTCTTGGATAGTCTTTCCTTGGTGCTTACACCAAAGCGATGGAGGTTTGATCTAGTCTCAAGCCTATGGTAATCTATGTACTAGGACCGGTTAATGAGTGTTTATCTTTCATTTCCAACTTGTTATATTTCATATACACCAGAGAGATGTGTGTACCCAAACACCCCATGTGAGGTGCTAGTATGTAATTTTCGTGCTTGTTATGACTTTTGCGGGGCTTATATGTGTTGTGGATCGTTCTAAACTAGAGCTTCATGACCTCTAACTTATAAATTAATTGGCTAAAAGCACATTTGCTTGAGGACAAGCAAATACCAAGTGTAGGGATATTTGATAAGGTTTTAAAATATACCTTTTTGAGGGGTCGTTTAAGCCCTTATTTGATCACTTTTGTATCCGTTATTACTTAATATCGTTCCTTTTCACTTTTTAGGTCTCTTGAAGGCAAATTGCTGGAATGACACTTATTCGGACAAAAAGGCGCGAATATACGAAGAAAATGGCCAAAGTCAAGAATCGAGACACTCAGGCTGCTGGAACTAAAGGGGAAGGTGTCAGGTTCTACTGGCGACGGCGTCAGGTGTTATCTGCGACGCCGTCGGACAAGTTTTGTGACGACTCAATAGCCAAATTGCTTATTTTCAAGTGACGGCATCATGTGTTAAAAGAGTAGGGTGTCGCAGCTCAGACGGCCTATATTTAATCTAGACGACGTCAGAGACTGAAGGAGACGGCGTCACAGGCATAAGGTGACGCCGTCGCAATGCTAACATGGCCAAGACGAAACCCTAATAATGGCAACCCGACGGCATCACAAATTAAAAGGTGACGCCGTCGCATTTGTAATCTTATATACAAAATCCGAATTTTTCAGTTTTGAGTGTGTAGTCTTTTGGAGTAAAAACCTAAACCGAACCAAGGCTGTCTTGTACAGTATTTTAGGGTTCCATACCCTATCTTACATCAAGATAAGTTTTTTACTTCATTAATTCAATTATTTCTTCAATTGATTGTGTGTATGCTTGCATGTTCCTCATGTCCGGCTAATTTACTTGTGTGTTTGCTTAGGTAATATAAAACTTGGTTATTGAATATTGATTGGTTGTCTCTTATCTTAATTGTGATTGACCTAGTATTGCGATAGGTCATTCGTTGTGTTGTTAATGCTTGATTAATCTTTGTTGAACCTTAGTTTATAATCACCTAGAGTAATTGTAGGCTATACATCCAAAGAATACCTTAGAGTTAAAGTTTATAAATCCTAGAGATTTTGTAGTCATTAACCTTTGGTAGCTTCAAAGAGTTAGGGATAAACGCATACCCTACGACCTTAGAGACACAACGCGATTAAGAATAAGGACGTGATAATTCAACCATCAATAGGAGATAACTAGGGAGTAATAAAGCCTAAGCAAATACATTTTTAATCATCATACGAGCACACAACAATAGACATAGACTACCCTCACCTTAGTTAATTAGATAATTAGATAGTAGAAGTAATCGGTAGAAATACCAACCCCCAAATCCAAACCCCGAGATTCGTACCTTTCAATTTCCTAAAAAATAAAAAAATATATAAAAAAATAATCTTCCTCAACCCCAACCTTAGCGTAGTAACTTCTCACTAGCATTCCTATTCCCCTAGAGAACGATATCAATTCCTGTGGCTTACCCTAATACTACACTACAACGATTAGGTTCACTGCCTAGGGTGTTGAAAAACTTGCTCGACGAAAAGGAAGTTCCTTTGACCCCGAACGCGGTGTGTAAGCGTATCACCCTGCTTCGCCTTCACTCCCGGATAATCAAACTCTTGCATTGTATACTCAAGCATGTTATCCTTAATTTCCAACCTTGCCAACTATCTTCATAAACCCTCCACAACCAACTGCTCATATTACACCATATGATCCATCGCAACAACAATCACAAGAAACTCAATTGGTTCCATACAACAACAAAAATGATCAAGCACTCTATAGTGAATCAAATGAGGATGTAGAAGCCTTCGATGCATTGAATCAAGGATTTGTAATAATTGCAAGAGCCTTCGGACTATTTGCTAACAAATCCAATTTCGCACCTCATCAAATACAAGAAATCAAGCTGTTGTTAACAATGGAAGGGTTGAGGTTCAGAATCGTGGAAATGGTCGTCAGATGAATAGTGGTCAAAGGTTTAATGTTAATGGAAGGAATAACATGGGTGCTCCACAACAACGGGTTCAAGTGGTTGATCAGGGAAATGCTCAGACTAGGATAAATGGTCTCCGATGCTATAACTGCAATGAAAAAATTCATCTTGCTAATGCATGTCCAAAGCCGAGAACAAGAGGCAGCGCTTATAACAAAGAGGCTTTACTCTTGGCTCTCAAGGATGAAGCTGGTGGAACACTTACCAACAAGGAACAGAGCTTCATGACTAATGCAGATTCTGATGATGACATGGAGGACTTGCAAGCTAATGCAGCTGTGATGTTAATGGCAAACATGCAAGAGCTCCACATGAGTGACACAGGCCCATTGTATGACACTGATGGCTTGTCTCAGGTACCGGATCAAAATATACTCATTAATGATCTGATATCTCCGCCAACATCTGCATCCGACGAGGCTCAGAGTGTTCAACATGAATCTTCTACATCTCATTCCGACGATAATCAAATGGATCCCGTAGTTATATTTGACGATCAAGATGACCTTATGGTTAATACTGATAATCAAGTTGACTCCATGGTTATATTTGAGGATCTAAATAATGATCGTGTTGAGACTCAAGTTGAACAAGATGAACCTTTGTCTAATCCAGATATTGAGCTCATGACTAACTTAATTCAGACCACCCAATCTCAATTGAAAAAGTGCAATGACATCAATAAGAAACTGCAAGATAAAATTGCACTGTTGAATAAGGATAATGAATGCTATAAGTTCCAACTCAACATTTTTGAAACTAAAGAGAAACGTGAAAAAGGTTTTGAAGTTGCTTTTGCAAAATAATACCAAAATGAAAAATCTTTGGAAAAACAGATATGTGATCTAGTTACCTCCAAGAATGCATTGCTTTCTCAAATAGAACAATTAAAATACGATCATAAACAAAAATTTAACGCTCTAACTTCGGAAATTCAAAAAGCCAAGTCTGAGTTGTTAACTTGTCAAAAACAGTTTTGTGAGTACAAAAAGCATTCGAGGAAACAAATAGATGACTATCTTGAGGAAATTGTCGACTTACAACACAAAATCAAAGAGTTTTGAAATGTTGTTTATAAACATGGTGAGTCAATCACAACAATTCAAAAGTTTTCTTTTAAACCAAATCCAGATGGATATGGACCAATTCTTGCTGATTACCAACCAAGTTTTTCACACAGAGCATTCAAACCAAATCCTCAAGTTTACAGTGCAGAACATAGAATTGATGACTCAATTATGAGTGTTGTTGAATATAATCGTATTGAGGAATTAGATGCAGAAGATGAGAGTCGGATAAAAATGGAAAATGTTGTTTATAACAAACCATTTAACTATTCCAAAGCCATAACTTTCATCACACAACAGGATACTTCTAGCACACCTTGGGTTATCACACCTACTCCTGAGTCCTCCTCTCATGATGGTCCCTACTCCAATATTGCACAAATTAATGGTCCTTTACCTTCTTTTAGTGAAATAAAGCCATTAGCTTAACGATGTCAAGTTCTAAAATATTTTGACACTTTTATGTCTGACATCAAACTTTTGGAACATGCAATTAAAGTTAATTCTGAAATAAAAGCTGAACATTTTCAATCGCCATTTGCGCTACAACAAAGGGACATTTTTCAGAAAGGGCTTTTACCACATGTCTAAAATCTAAAAATGTGTGCAATTTATTGGGAACGGGAACTTCAGAAAGAGATTGGACTTATGAAAACAGTTTTCGAGAAAACTGAAACATCGATTTCAAATACTAAACGTAAAAAGAAAATGTTGAGAAATCATGTTGACTGACTCTTGGAAGATGTTATCTGTACTGATACCATAAATGTTGTGTTATTACACTCTGTTGCATATGCATTTGATTATATCGCTGTTGATTCTGTTGATAACGTTGAGAATACCGATAATGTGTCACAAATCGAATCTTTCAAAATTGAAAATGAGCGATTGTTAAATGAGCTTTCGAATGCAAAACGTCGTCTTCAATGGTGTCAAAAAGATTGTCAAAATCGAGAACTTGCTTTGCAAAACAAAATCGAGACCTTGCTTTGCAAAACAAAATCAATCAGTTGCGTTCAAAATCTTTTGATCCAAAAATAAAACAACTGGATGATGAAAACGTGTCTTTAAAATGTTAAATTTCAAAATATGAACAAGAAATTGCCAACGTCAAAACAGAATATGGTGTCATATTTGATTTGCTCAAAAAGACTCGTGCTAAAGCGTCAAAAGATGTTGATGATCATCTTGCATATACCAAAGAAGTTTTACGAAATAATGGAAACACTCACTCTGAAAATCAAGATTTGTTACACACTATCCATGACTTAAAAGCGGAGTTGGTAAAACTTAAGCAAGATAATATTAGTAACACAAGTATACTTGCCCCAGGAATGTTTAAAATTGACTCTAGAACGCCTAATGACAATCCACAAGATACTAATGTGCTTCCTTCCACTAAAACAGGAATAGTTGCCTCTTTTCCCAACGTTAGCTCTTCACAGCTTAAGAGCAAAACCAGGAAGAATAGAAAGTTGCAACGTAAGAGAAGAACAATAAAGACTTCTGAAGTAGAAGAACACCTTAGGACTTTGAATAAAACTCAAGTTGCACCCACTTTAGACGTTACGTTAGACAAATGTAATAGCAAAAGTGATGTAACGGATGCTGAACCTTTAAGTACTTTGAATGTTATGTTTGAAGCATCTTGTGTTGGTTGTCGTAAAAGCATGTTTTCTGGTTGTCATGATAAATGTGTTGCTAATGCTATCTTATCTCGTAAGCGGAACAATAGAAAACGGAATACCTCTAGGGCCAATAATGCTTCTAAGTATGTGCTAGGTAAACCGCCCACTAGTGTTTCTGCTACGATCATTGATGTACCCATAGAACCCACTTCACCTCCTAGGAAGAAATTATCACCCAGTATATTTACTAAGACCAAAGCAAAGACTAGTTGGACTTGGCAGAGATGGTTACAAAACATACCAGGATTTAAATGGATTCCTAAAATCATTAACATGTATGTTTCAACTGTAACTGTAACGGAACCATCTAACTCTTCGGGTTCCACCTCTACTTCTATTCCACCTGTGTCGTCTGTGTGTAATGCAGGTGATATAGATCATCCTCTGGATTGTTGATAGCGGATGTTCCCGGCACATGACATGCAATCTCAAACTGTTATCAAACTTTGTCTCAAAGTTCATTGGCACTGTCAGGTTCAGGAATGATCACTTCGAAGCTATCATGGGCTACGGAGATTACATCAATGGGAACATCAAAATTAGCAGAGTTTATTATGTGGAAGGTCTCGGTCACAATCTCTTTTCAGTCGGTCAATTTTGTGATGGAGATTTGGAAGTCGCTTTTAGGGAGAAAAATTGTTTCATTCGTGATCTACAAGGAAACGATCTTATGTCTGGAAACCGAACATCAAGCCTTTACACAATATCAATGCAAGACATGATTGCTTCATCTCCCATCTGTCTACTTTCTAAGGCAACATCTACAAAATCTTGGTTGTGGCATCGTCGACTTTCACACTTAAACTTTCAAACCATAACCAATCTTGCACGTTACAAACTTGTTGAAGGTCTCCCAAGATTTCGGTATTCTAAAGATCATCTATGCTCAGCTTGTGAACAAGGGAAAAGCACTCGTTCTCACTTTCCTTCAAAGGTGGAACACAGCTCCCAGCATGTGCTTCATCTTCTTCACATGGACTTGTGTGGCCTGATGCGTGTGTAAACGATTAATGGTAAACGCTACATTCTTGTAATTGTCGATGACTACTCAAGATGGACTTGGGTTTATTTTCTTCGAAGTAAAGATCAAGCTCCATAGATGATCATCACCTTTCTCACGAAAATTCAAGTTCAGCTCCAGAACACAGCCAGACAAATCAGAACAGACAAAGGAACTGAATTTGTAAATCAAACTCTTCGTGAATATTATGAGAAAGTAAGAATTGAGCATCAAACATCAATTGTACGAACACCAGAACAAAACGGAGTTGTTGAAAGACGAAACCGTACGTTAGTGGAAGTTGCAAGAACGATGTTGATAAATACAAAACTTCCAGATTACTTGTAGGCTGAAGCCATGTCAACTGCATGCTACACTCAGAACCGTTCTATGATAACCAAACGTCACAACAAAACACCTTATGAGCTTATACATAACCGCAAACCGAATCTCAAACACTTTCATGTATTTGGCTCTCTCTGTTACCCGAATAATGATCGTGATGATTTTAGAAAGCTCAAGGCTAAAGCTGACATAGGAGTCTTCGTTGGATACTGTGAAAATTATAAAGGATACCGGATCTGGAATCGTCGTACAATGGATTATGGAAACGATTCATGCAAATTTCGATGAGCTTACAGAAATGGCTTCTGAGCAAAACAGCTTGGAACCCGGACATAACCGTCTAAACTTCCCCCAAACCCCATCATCAGCAGAACCAAGCTTACAGCTTACTCGTCGTCAAATGGAACAGCTATTTGCTCCTCTGTTTAGTGATGATATTGATCAACGTGCTCTAGATGTATCAATTGTTTCCGCTGCTCAACCTGATACAAATCCAATCCCTGATACACCTGCAACAAGTACTACTATTGAAGAAGCACCTCCAATTGATTCTACAACAACGGCCGAACAAACCACATCCAATAACGCTGAACCAGCTGATGATCTTCTAAATCAAGATGTACCTACACCCGCAGATTATGATCCAAATGCGTTCTTCAATCCTTTTGCTAATGAAACTACAACTTCTGATCTTGCTGAATCATCGACAAGCCATTTGAATCCACCTAATCTGCATAATATATCAACATCAACCCTCCACACATCGTTGGACTAAATACCATCCTCTTGTGAACATTATTGGAAACCCGAATCAACCAGTCGTAACTAGACAACGCCTTCAGACTGACTGTGAACATTGCATTTATGCACTTACCGTTTGCCAATCTGAACCCAAAAACATTAAAGAAGCAATGACTTATGACAACTGGATTGAATCCATGCAAGAAGAACTTAATCAGTTTAAACATCTTGAAGTATGGGAATTGGTTGCAAAACCAACAGGGGTCTATGTTATTGGTATAAAATGGATTTGGAAAAACAAGTTGGATGCTAAAGGTACGGTTATCAGAAATAACTCACGTCTGGTGGCTAAGGGTTATAGACAAGAAGAGGGGATTGACTTCGAGAAATCATTCGTACCGGTTGCTAGACTTGAGGCAGAAGGATTTTTCGGCATTCGCGCTCACATGAACATCACGGTCTATCAGATGGATGTCAAAACTGCTTTTCTGAATGGTAAACTGAAGGAAACAGTGTATGTTAGTCAGCCAGAAGGATTTGTTGATCCAGAGTTCCCTAATCACGTCTACAAACTGAACAAGGCTCTCTACGGTCTCAAACAAGCCCCTCAGGCGTGGTACGATGAGTTGTCATCCTTTCTCCTATCTCACAATTTTGTCAAAGGATCGGTCAACCCAACACTGTTTATACAATATCATCGAGAACACATTTTAATCGTTCAAATTTAGGTGGATGACATCATTTTGGGTCAACACATAAAAAGTACTCAAACGCTTTTTCAAAACTTATGAAAACAAATTTTGAAATGTCCATGATGGGTGAACTTACGTTCTTCTTAGGACTACAAGTTCATCAATCATCCCGTGGTATTTTCCTAAGTTAGTCCAAATATGCTCTTGAAATTTTAAACAAACATGGAATGCAAAGTTATGATACCTATGCCACATCAATGGCACATACCAAAAAACTGGAAGCTGATTTGCATGGGAAATTGGTTGATCCTACCAAATACCGAAGTATTATTGGGTCTCTCATGTATCTAACAGCCAGTAGACCTAACATTGTATTTTCTATATATCTTTGCTCCCGTTATCAGTCGCGACTAATTGAGACACGCCTCTCTGAGGCTAAAAAAATCCTCCGATACATCAAGGGAATCATTAATTTGGGGATCTGGTATCCGAAGGATTATGATTTTGAACTAATAGCTTTTTCAGACGCTGATCACGCAGGTTACTTAGATTCTCGGAAAAGTACTTCAGGTGGTTTGCAATTCCTTGGTGATAAATTGGTGTCATGGAAATCGAAGAAGCAAGACTGCACATCGCTGTCCTCAACTGAAGCAGAATATGTAGCCATGTCAGCGTGTTGTGCTCAAGTCATTTGGATGAGAACACAACTCAAAGACTATGGTTACGTATTTGACAGAATTCTGGTGTACTGTGACAACCGAAGTGCTATTTCGATATCGTGCAACACCGTTCAACATTCGAAGTCCAAGAACATCGATCTTCGATATCATTTCATCAAAGAGCATGTGGAAAAGGGTACCGTTGAATTATATTTGTGGGTACTGAACACCAACTGGCGGATCTTCTCACCAAAGCCTTAGCTCCTGCTAGGTTTACTGATTTGATCCACCGGATTGGCATGAGGTGTTTGACTCCAGAGGAACTGGACGAACTTTTAACACATTCTTAAAACCAGTCAAAAACCAAAACCTCTTTTGTAAATAAATTTATCAAAAACAAAAATAGAAAAATATAAAATCTGATAAAAAATAAAAATGTTCTTCTATCTAAACTCTCTCAAACACTGCAAGTACAAATCTTCCGTCAACACTTTGTTATATCAAAACTTTCATCATTTTCCCGAACAAGTGTTGAGGGGGATAATGTAAATATTTTTCAGTTTCATAAAATCTTGTACTTGCATGTTACCCTTACTTGGTTGTTACTTTGAAAATAGTGGTTACGTTTCTTGTTTCACACTCTCCTCGGACTCAAATTTGTAAAATTTCTCTATTTCTACAGTCAAGGGGGAGTGTCGTTGTGTTTCTTTCCAAACATTCGCGTTTTGCTTAACCAAAATGGAAGTTATGGGTCATGGTTGAAAATGATTAAGGTGGAGGGGCTATTATTGTCAAAAGTGTAAAATAATTCTTAACAAAACTCCCCACCTAATTATCTTTTCACATTTATTACTAACATTTAAAACTTTCAACCACCATATCCACGACTAACAATCAAAGTTCTAACCCGTGCTTCATACTTGTAATCTGTAAGTGAAAATCGTTTCTAATTGTGATTCCTAACATTGGTTTTAAGTTTCATGCGAATCCAACGGTTTGATCTTTCAAAACTCATGATTTTATGTTCATATGCATACGCGTACAAACATGTTATTGAAAAATGATGTTTTTGCGAAATGGGTTGTGTTAAAAGGTTTCTATATCAATTCTAAACCTATTTCAAGCATCAAATCCAACCCAGAAACTGTTTTCAATCATTTTTCAAAGTTAGGGTTTATGGGTGGATTTGGGTACTTTCATGTGTGAGTGTTTGAGGTTAATTAGATTCTTGGGATATGATTGTTACATGTTTAATTAACCAAATGCACCTTTGATTCATGCCCAGTAACATCAAATTTAAAAAATTAAGCTTTAGGGTTTAAGTATACGTATAAATTAGGTATTTTTGATTCATGGAACATTTGATGTTAAAACTTGTTGATAACATCTTATCTTGCTTCTAAGACCTCCTAGAAAACATTTGGTGGATTTTCCATGGCTAAATCGTTTACACGTAGGTTTTGAGTGCTTAGGGTTTAAGTTTATGCATTACATTATCCTACGCGTAACTGGACTTAACTTGTGATACCATGTGATTTGGAAAGAGATTGAAATAACATGTTAATATGAGTGTTTTGATTGACCTATTTCAGGCTTCTACGTGTACCAATTCAGAATCAATGTTAAAATGGATTCTACGCTTATGGAATACCTTATGCTTAGATGTTACGCATAAGAGAAATCTTACGCGTAAATCTTACGCATAAGGGTCTACAATGGGACTACGCGTATCCTGTGAAGGATATGCGTAAACTTGGAATTCTACGCCTAAGGCTTACTCTAACGAGTAAACCTTACGCGTAAGACCCTAGACTAAGCTTACGCGTAAGCCTTATTCTAAGAGTCTATTCCTACGCTTAAGCTCTCTTACGCCTATGAGTGACTCCTACGCATAAGCTTAATCCTACGCGTATGCTTACCCTGTTTACGCATAAGCTTGCAAACCTACGCTTAAGCCAAATTGTAACTAAATTTTTGAAATTTTACGCATACAAACTTGTAATAAGCCACTCATAATGTCACAAAACCAAAATGTCACTAATAAGCTACAAAAGTTAAAACGTTGTGTGATTAAGTAAACTTTGAACTTTAACATTCAAAATTAACATACTCACGTAACTTATCACGTCAACTTTGGACTATTGGACAATTTGTGACTTTGGACTCGTAACATTCATTAACATAACAAATTCAATAATTGGACAATAAAATCAACTTTTGACTAACGTAATGTCTTTCGATATGTTGGTTCTTTTGTCTCAATACCTTTCAGATAACGAAATGGAAGTCATAATGGAAAATGTCAATGCACCAAATGAGCTCACAATGAACGATATCTTCCCAACTGATTACGGCAAGACGATAGGAAAGAACAACCTCAAGGTCGATTTTGAGAACTTCACGTGCTCAGAGTCTTCATGCACGATTGATGTGGACATACTCAAAACTCATCCTTACAACAACATGCTCACCAACTCAGCAACTGTACCAGAAATCTACATTTACCAATTTTGGCATACAATGAAAAACATTAATGGTCAAGATGTTGTCACGGTAACTCTTAATGATAAGGAAGTCACCGTCACGGTAGCAGATCTGCGAACAATTCTTCTTCTGCCTACTATCCAACCTGCCGACTATGTAGCAATTTCAAGTGAAGAGGCTACATTGCAATTCATGGTCGATCTTGGCTATGATGAAGCTGCTGAAATAATTACCAAGCACTCCACGGTCGATTTAAAGAACGTTCCTCAACCATGGAGGACTTTGTACATCATGATCACCAAGTCTGTTTCTGGAAGAGACAGCGGTCATGAGCATCCTAAACTCATGCACCTTCAAATCTTCTGGGGCATGGTCAACAAGATGCACATCGACTACGCAAGTCTGATATGGAAAGACATGATGTCCCATCTCAAGAAGCCCGGGACAAAAGTTCCTTTTATCAGATACACCAAGCTGTTGATCCAAAATATTCTCGGGAAACATCGGGACATTCCCTTGAGACTTAATGACCCCAACAATCACTTTGTGTTGTATGAGCCCACATTAAACACTGTCAGATTTAAGGACTCATCAACAAAGAAGCAAGGTGCAGTGTTATTGGACTGCCTTCTCACTGACGACATCAAAAGTCTTCCATCGTTTCGTCGATACCAAGAAGCTGTGAGCAAAGGAAAAGTCAGGTTTATGAATGAAAAGACTTCAGTCGTTCCAGTCAAGAGGACCAGAAGATCAGGCAGCACTGGAAGTATTGAAAGCACTGGGAGCGCCCTCAAATATCCTAAGAGGCATCCAAGCCTCAAAAGAAAAGTCCCATCTAAGGGTGCTAGTCCTAATCCTAAACTGGCACTTAAACTAGAGGACGAAGACTTTGAGGATACTGAGTCTGAAGAGGTGGTTCGTTATTCCGAAACTGCAACAGACAATACAACCTCACTAAGGTCAGATGACAAACCACCCAGTCCCAAATCAGACAAGGGAAAGAATCCAGTTGTTGAGGAAGAAGAAGAAAGGTCTGATGATGAACCAAAGGATGAAGAGAGAGCTTACCACAAGACTCTCAAGCAGCTGAGATTGCAGCATGCTGCTACTGAATTCAACATTCAACAAACTAGAGGCCCTGGAGATTCCAGTGGTGGTGCACTAACCACACCAGTTCTAACCACACCAGTTCTTGATGCGGTTAATCAACCTGATAAGGGAACTCGTACCACTACTAAGGAATCAACAGAGCAACAGCAACAAGAGTCTGAAATCAAGTTCGACTTTGAAGAAGAAGAGGAACAAGATAAGAATGAGAAGATAACATATGAAGACGTGGAGGAAGCGGCTAGGGAAAAGGCTGAAGAAGAAGCTCGGGCTAAAGCATAGGAAGAGGCAAGAGCTCAAGAGGAAGCTGACAATTATCTTCAAGATAATCCAGAACATAACCGAGAACAAACTTTTGAGCCACCTAAAGACCCAGAGCCATCTCATGACTCATCTTCAACTGATTCATCATCTTACTCATCACCACCACCATCCAAAGATGCTACCACCAGATCTTCATATAGATCGATCAAGAAACCCTCTGACACTTGGGCATCACGTGCCAAAACCAAGATTGTTAAGGCTGTCACGCAAGCAAGGAAATGAAATGTGGTTAACAAGAAGTTAAATCAGCTAGCTGACAGGGTTAACTTACTCGGTGATTTAATGAACGAGTTCTCGAAGGAAAGAGACCAGATCCAGCAATTCCTTAACCGAGATATTCAGGGTGAAATGGACAAGATAATTAGGGACTACACTCATAAGTTCCTTCTCGACACCGTCCCTGGAGTCACAAAAGAAATGTTCGCAAGACAACTCTACCCATATCTGATGTCATTGGTCAAGCAAACACTTTCAACTACACCAGCAATGATGCAAATCCGACCAGTTCCACCTCCTGTTGTCACTGGCGATTTGATTTCAAAACTGATTATGCAGATGTCATCCCGATATGGAACTTTCACTTCTGTTGAATCAAAACTTTTTGAGGCATTGCTTGCATATCAACTAAAGCAAACTTGCAAGGAAGGAGCTGGTCAAGATAAACGACCAAGAGACGATGATGATGCGGACAAGGATTTAGATCCTAAACGTCTGAAGAAAATAGGTGAATCCTCATCTATGCCTCTACCACCCCCAAGGACCACCACCACCACAAGCTCTTCTCAACGACCTCCTGCTTCTGATCAACCTCAGGACTCTGAGTCTCCACCACCATCGGAGAAAACTTGTGATCATTTTCAATACACTGGTGGTGACGACGAAGAGATTCCTGACCCCCAACAACCGCCCTCATCAACAACATCAACCAAGAAACAACCAACATCATCCTCCAAGCCAAAGAAGAAAAGGTCTACCTCTGTTGTATCATGGTTGGATGAAGATGACACTGATGAATACGAATGGTTTTCCAAGCTTTTTGATGCCACCCTTTGATTACCGGAAGGCCAAGAACCGGTAGATGGTCGAACTACGGAGCACGTTAAGATAATTCAAGATAAGTTCAAAGTGAAGAAGATGACAAAAGGGGAGTTACGCCGAATCAAGAACGATGCGTTTCAACTCCTTAAGGACAACTCCGATAGTGCTATTGAATTCGAATATCATCTAGACAACATCGCACGAGCTATGTCCAACAACATTGATTGGCTCAACCCTGAATCAAACATTGACTTCACAAGACCAGATAAGACTCCATACTACACAGACTGGACCAAGCCACTACCAACCATTGGTCGACCAGATCAACAAAGGATTCCCTACCAATACTTCTTCAAAAACGACCTGGAATTTCTTCAACACGGTAGCGATGTAAGCAAGAAATTTGCTACGTCACTCACCTTTAACATCCCAACAGCAGTCTTCTCCAACAATGTTGCCATCGAGGAAGAAGCCACAAGAATATTTGTTGAAAATGTGGTGAATTATGATCTCGATGCATAGTATGCCATTCATCATTGGCCTGCAAGAAGAAGGCTATACTACAGAAGCTTCCAGGTTCAGAAATCAAACAAAGAGGTGTTCAGTGACAAACGGATCGTTGCTATCATGAATGTCAGTCTGGCTACGAAGTGGGATTACTCATTCCTGGAAGAGATCAAAGTCAAACGCCAAGACGAGCAAGAATATGATTTTACTGAAGCGGATTTTCCGAGATTGTCACTCAATGACATTAAAGACATGTATCCGGCTAAGGTACAAGGTCGGATGAGACATTTCTCCACTAACATCCAGCTCCAGTACATCAAGTCACTGTTGATATTCATCAGAAGCAAAGTGATCCGGGAACGTGTTGAAGATCTTCAACTTGTCGTGGAATCATACCAGAAACAAGTCAATCTCACTAAACCGTTGCTACACTTTCCTGATATCAACCAACTCTCTCAGTACACCATTGTGAAGAAACCAAAGTTTGGAGTAGTTTACCGCAGTGAACTTCACCATAACTGTTTAATGGCATGCAATGAGCTTCACAAGTTTTGTGATCATACTCTGAAGAAGGTTCGTGATGGGTTAGCGTATCGGTTGAAGGAGATTCATGAAGGCATTGGGTCGAAGAAGCGGTGGAATTCTAGAGAAAAGAGGGATGTTAAGAAGATCATCACAAGGATAGATGAAAGGTTGTTTCATCGTGATCAGATGCGGAATTTGGAGAGCTTTGTGGGTGGATGACAGAGTTTCCCTCTTACGGGTTATCAACGTCAAGAGAGAACTCCCGGTGTTATTGAAGGATTTCCTGGTACTCCTTAAATTATTTCTTTGATTGATATATGGATGTTATGATTTATAATTGACTATGGCTTGTACACACATAACAGTGTACAACTAGTTCTTGTAATGAAAGGACCCGGTGGTACGCATCAGTGCCACAATCCTTATAAAAGGAGCGAAAGTTTCTTACTTTTGAGTAAACTTATCAAAACTTTCATTTTTTTTAAAGTTTTGCTCAAAAGAACAAGTACTTCCCCTTATGTTTTCAAAACCTCAAAAGTTAATATTACTTGTTGAGAGGGAGTATTTGCTAACAAATCCTTGCTCACAAAACGTTCTTCGTGGAAATCTTCCCACAAAACTCGAAATGGACATATTCGATATCAAAATTTAATCAAAAATAACATTTATATGCCATTTTTGAGGGGGAGAAAAATTGTGTGATACAAATATGTAGTAAATATGATAGAATCTTCGTGTGCTAAGACTTAACCCATGAATTAATGAGATCTGAACTGTCATACATCGAAAAGATTTGTCTTCCAAGACTTATCCGAGTCGATTGTACCTTTTCGAGAAACTCCTGATAGACATGAACTTCGACGGGTTTGACAACCTTTCGAGGTTTGTCCACACCTTCAAGGTAGTTATTAGAGCTAGTTGTCACCTAAAAGCTGACAATGCAACTCTTTAACTATACAACGTAACCGTGTCTCGCGGGGAATTGTCTATCTTGAGTCGATCAATTCAAAAGTGCGAGCTCTACCCTCACTGTGCAGATTTCTGTCAAAACACTTGAGCACATGTGGAGGGAGAGTATTTATGAAAATAAAAAACTCTCGAAGTGTTACAAAATGTTTTCACTCATAAACAATTTGAGATATTTTCGAGAAAATGGTTTATGGCAACATAGGATAGTCATGGAGTTATAAGGTGACTAAGTTTAGGAATAAACGTCCTATGATCCGCCAGAGCTGGAGGGATCTACCCTAGGACACCACCAATAGTTAGAATTTAGAAGTCCTTAGGTATGATTACAAAAAGGAGAAAATGATAATCGGAGAAAGAAGGAGTTGAAGAATTAAAAAGAAAATGGTGAAAATAAATAGCCCTCCAAATTATTCAACTTAGGGCAGACACCGGGTTCAATACATATGCTACTGGTTGTCACTAGATGACACTGGTATTGAAGAGTAAAGTCGTCATGGACCCAGTGACGCATGCACTAAACCTTCTTTGCTTCTCAAGTTTCTCTCAACAGAAGCTTGTTTCATTCTCATAGGGAACCCTACGTAAACTATCGGCTTTCTCTTAAAGATTGCTGGTATTGAAGAAGGAGACCCTCTCCCTAGTCTCCGCTCAGAAAAACCAAAGCGCACTATTGAGTCTAGAGCCACGAGATACATCAAAAGATCTCTTAGGAACACTTGACATTTCATCACTTGTCGTTCAACATTAAGGACGCAAGTGATAACATTATCGAGTCCTTCGATCTTAGCAATATGTCGAGAAAATTTATAAGAGGTTCACAATTGTGATCCTCAGTGATTGAATGAAAACTCCTGCCAGGGTCAACATCTAACAGCCCTGACAGCAGGTCGCTTCGGTAACTCCTCGTGAGTTACGCTTAGTGTAGTCTCAAACGGTCTACATTCGTGAGGTGATGTTTCGGTGTACCTCAGCGACTCACCTGAACTGTAGGTGTACTTCGGTACATCGTGTAATCCTACTTGAGGGACTCCATTTCAGGAACAGCCTTTGCGAGAATTAGAGATGTGTTTTCACACTATGCTGTTAACACGCTCGAAGTTCAAACTTGTAAGTGCTGGAAATCCCGCTAAGGAGATTCCTTTCAAGAATCGAGTCCTGAAGATGTGGGTCATTACTTGAACTCGTTCAATGTAATGCCAACTGTCCCTTATGGGATTTGGATGGCTGATTCGCCCGACCAAGGTGAATGGAATCAAGACATTCATTAGAAGAACAATCGTAGTGGTCAATTCTCTAAGAAACGACCACAGTGATCGATTGGTGTTTATCACTAACCCATTCTTATGTTTTCTTCTTATAGATGCTCCTGGGAGATGATCGTGCTGATTCTCCATATGCTCATACCAACAACAACATAATTTATAGTTCTCTCGAAAGGCAACACAAAAGTCAGAATGATTCTTCCTTAAAACCAAAGAATCTACAAAGTCTATAGACTTAGAGAACTACATCAAAACTGAAATCCAACGTCAAAGAGCGTGTGAGCGTGTTGGAGAAGGACGTGGAGACACCTGAGCAATGAAGTGGACCTGATGCAGACAACAACTACATAACATCACCATATCCACACCAGAACAAAGAACAAAGATAACAAAGACGTCAAAGCTCAAAACTTCAAAAGAAACAAGATCCTCACACTGGTGAAATTGTTAGAATCAAGGCACTTCCTTTCACAAGAAAGAGGAATGTCAAAAGACGTCAAGGCAACTATTACATCAACACCAACAAATTTTTCAAGATTGCTGGAGTCTTTAATTACTAACACTTAGGGGGAGATTGTTGGAATCACTCATAACTTGTATTTCAATTATTAGTAATTAGTTTGTAATAGGTTGCTTAAACTAGGCTTTTATGTTTGTATTTATGGCAAGGCTTATGTAGAAAGCCCATGAGCCTTGGCCCAAGCCCAATAAGTAAGGAAGGGACTAGACATGTTGCCCTAGTTTCCTTCCCTATATAAACACTTGTAAACCTTCCTAGGAAGGTTGGTAATTCACTTTCACTTAATCTCATACGCATAACCTTTCACATATTCATACGTGTATATTGTGTAGTGTTCATCCAATCTATCTTCATCTTATTTCTTACATATTGATGCTTGTGTTATATTATGGTGACCTAACACAATCCCACGTGTTATTCCGCAAACACTTGGGTAATATATTCTTTGATTCGTTTTAATAAGAATATAAACGTTGAAAAATCTCTTGTGCATTTACTTTACTTTAACTTGTTAAACTGATTTTTCAAATTACTTTACTTAAGTCATGGATCACGATTAGCTTTATTTGTAATTTTGCTACTTATGATACGGGAACAACACTTTTCTATATAAATGCGACGAATACATGTTTTGGACAATCATGGCCTAGTGGGGTGATGCGTTCCCATTACCTCAATTTAAACAAAAAATTTGTGGGCAAATGGCACGGTAATGTTGTCATTTGCACATTTTATATGTATTGAAAACAAAAAAATTTCATATATGTGTCTTAAAGTTTGTTCTTTTGACATTTTTTGTGTACTCATAAATTTTTTTGTGACTATTTAGCCCTTTAGGATGAATTACATAAATGGTCCCTGGATTGACAAATATTGCATCAACCGTCCCAGACATTTTAAAGTTCCAGAAATCGTCCGTTTTTATACGTTTTCATCAGTTTTTTACTTTTTCGTTCATTTTTATACATCTACGTCCGTTTTACTCTTTCGTTCGTTTTTATTACGTTTCGTACATTTTTATACGTTTCCATCATTTTCTTCTATTTTTAAAGGTTTTCGTCTGCTTTTTTATGTTTTTATATGTATTTATAAGTTTCACCTGTTTTATACGTTTTCTTCCGTTTTCATACGGTTTTATCCGTTTTTCCACTTTTAGCCGTTTCTATACGTTTTCGTCCATTTTTATACGTTTTCATCCGTTTTTAACGTTTTCGTCCGTTTTATACGTTTTCTCCATTTTTATACGTTTTCGTATGTTTTTATACGTTTCCGTCCATTTTATACGTTTTCATCTGTTTTATATGTTTTCGTCCGTTTTTCTTACGTTTTTATATGCTTTTGTCCGTTTTTGTACGTTTTTGTCCGTTTTTCCGTTTTATGCTGTCCATTTTTATACGTTTTCATCCGCTTTTATATGTTTTTGTCCGTTTTTATACGTTTTCATCTGTTTTTATACGTTTTCACCCATTTTCGTCCGTTTTCATACGTTTTTATCCTTTTTTATAACGTTTTCATACGTTTTTATACATTTTTATCCGCTTTTTATCCGTTTCTATATGTTTCGTCCGTATTTATACGTTTTCATCCATTTTATACGTTTTCATCAATTTTTCCAACGTTTTCATCCGTTTTTCTTACGTTTTCATCCATTCTTCTAACGTTTTCACACGTCTTTAAGAAAAGGGGCGAAAACAGACAAAAACGTATAAAAACAGAAGAAAACATAAACACGAAAACATAAACAACGGATGAAAACGTATAAAAACGAAAACGTATAGAAGTTGATAAAAATGTAATAAAAACATAATGAAACCATATAAAAATGGATGAAAACGTAAAAAACGGATGAAAACGGACGAAAACGTATAAAAATGCATGAAAACGTAAAAAACGAATGAACACATATAAAAACGGACGAATACGTATAGGAATGGACAAAAGCGGATAAAAATGTATAAAAACGTAAAAAAAAGGGACGAAAACATAAGAAAAACGGACGAAAACGTATAAAAATGGACGAAAGCGTATAGAAGCGGATAAAAATGGATAAAAGCATATAAAAACGAAAGAAAAAGAGAATGAAAATTGACGAAAACGTATACAATGGACGAAAATGTAAAAAGAGATGAAAACGTAAAATGGAAGAAAACGTATAGAAACGGACAAAAGTGAAAAAAACGGATAAACACGTATGAAAATGTAAGAAAAACGAAAGAAAATGTATAAAAAACAAACGAAAACGTAAAAACCCGATGAAAACGTATAAAAACGAACGATTAGTGGAACTTTAAAGTTTCTGGGACGGTTGATGCAATATTTGCCAATCTAGAAACTATTTATGTAATTCACCCTAAATGGCTAAATAGTCACAAAATTTCATGAGTATACAAAATGTTAAGAAAATAAACTTTAAGGTACATATATACAATTTTTTTTGTTCAATACATGTAAAAAGTGTAAATGACAATTTTTCCTATTTTTTTTTCAAACTATTGAACATTTAAACGTTGACAAAAAAAAAGTCTTACACTGTGTTCTCGAGTTAGAGTTAAGAAAGAAAATAAAAAAGAAATATAAGAAGTTGTGTTTTTGAGTTTCGCTTAAAGAGAAAAAGAAAAAGAAAAAGAAATAAAAAATAGTGTAATTTAAATGATTTTTTAGAGTGAAAATGTTTAGTCACTTTTGAAAGAATATTTTATGATTTTATCAAAAAATTCTATTTTCTTTAGTATAAAAGGAAAGTAAATAATTATTTTGAAACATTAAAAAAAAGAAAGTGTTGACTAGTATTTTAAGACGAGAGAGTAATTCATATTACTTTAATTTAATTTGGATAATTTTTAGAATCCAAAACCCTTCATATTACTTTAATTTTCTTTACTAACTAAACTCAAAGAACACAGTGTAGGTTGGTGATAGTAGAAATTTGGGCGATCTGAAATATAGATTTGATGAATCAACAAAATTGAATTTCCGTAATCAATCAATCAGCGGCGATGGATGATGATGATTCATTATTCGATGGTATGGTCCTCTTCAATCCTATTTCTTCTCAATCACCATCTGAAATACCATTACCAGTAGACAATAACAAAAATCATACTTATCAACCTGATGCTAATATTAATAATGATACAATTGAACTACCTACTCATCAATCCACTACAACAAATGAGCCCTTAGATGAAAACTTATTCTCCGATCTAACCCTAGTTATCCACCACAACGACGACGTTTCATCCGATCCACCTCTTTCACCTACATCCTCCACGTCCTCACGCAGCACTACTATCGATTCCATTGCCACGTCATCACCTTCACAAACTGTAAACCGATCGGTTTCGTCTACTAGGAAGAAGAAGAAAGGTGGATTGAGGATAGGTTATGGCAGGACAGTTACATCGCATGATTCCGAGGAATCGCAGGCTGCGTCACCCGGTCCTGTGGTTGTTACTGAAGAAAAGCGCCAAAATCAGATTGTTTCTGTGAATAGGATTAGTAGCGAAGATGAACCAGTTACGGATGCTAGAATTAGTACTGAATCAGCTGTAACAGAAAAACACCAAAATGAGACCGTTTCGGATGATAGGATTAGTACTCAGTCGACTTTAGTAGAAAAACGCGAAAATGATATTGTAACGGATCCTACCGTTAGTTTGGAGTTGAATGTAGCGGTAGTGGAAGAACATATTAAGGTAGATGAGGTTTTTTCAAATTCGGAAGTTGAAAGCAAGGAGAATCTGAATGATTCGATAGAGTTGAGATACAAACAGATTAAGAAACGGATAGACGAGAAGCTAAAGTTGGCTCAGGAAGAAGTGGCTTCTATGTCGGTTAAGCGTAAGGAGTTTATAAAGAAGAGAAGGAAAGCGGTTGAGGAGTTGGGCGTTGTGACTGACAAGTATAAGGAAATGGAGAAGGAGTTGGAGGAGGCGGTTGAGACTGAGGATTTTGAGACGGCGGAACGGGTTAGTGATGGCCTTGCGTCGGCTGAGAGGGACAGGGAGAGATTATTGGTTGTGGTGAGGGAAGTTGAAGCGGAATTTGATGCGGTTGAGCTTAAGATGCAGGAGGCGTTGGAGATGCAAATTGTTGCGGAAGAGGAATGTGCGGGTTTGCTAGAGAGATTTGCGGTGGTGAGTTTTCTATCTTTTTTAAGACGTATTTGTTTCTTTTCATGCTGAATTTTATTTACTTGATACAGTTGTGCACTTTTACATTGGGAATTTTGTTACTTGATACATAAATGACTCTTTAAGTGGTTGCATTCTGTTTGTAATCGCGGTAGGAAAGTAATTCTAAGCCTAGACAACATGGACATTTAAATCTTACGTGCTTCTATGATACTATCTCTTGAACACTTCTTAAGCTTGAGATACCCGTTATCCACAACTAGGCAAGCAAAACAAAGAGAATTATCCGAATATGACTACAAAAGTATTTATAATAGTAGCGCCATTATTGATTTGGGAATCAGTTAGTTCGATCTCGTGAAGTTCCTACTACCCTTCTTAAGAGAGATTTAAATGCAAATTTCTGAAAAATAAGAAGATTGCTTCATTTTAAATCATCATGGTGTCTTTGTGAAAAGCTTTCTTACCCAACCAAAGCTGCAAAAGAAACATGGATGGGATTCACATTGTAAAAGTAACATGTGATGTGGATCAAAGCATTGATGCAGGCTGCCGTTATGCGAGAATGTATTTTTAGGATCACTTTTAGCATGTACTGATATAGGATAGTTTCTAGTATTTATCTTTGCTATATGTTTTTTTCTTTCTGTTTTACGCCAAATATTGCTAGTTTAAATATATACCTTTTTGGTGTAATTAGATGCGGAGATGTCATCGTTGCTATTGATAGTTAGATAATTGAAGAAGAATGTACTTGTAGGTGATATTTGGTCATCTGATTTGATATGATGCTCAAGAGATCCTAGTTTCTTTGGGGTGAATTAGAAACCTAGTTTGTTACTATTTTTTTAATCCTTTATCTTCACCCTATTATCTCATGCATCAGTTTTATATAAGAGGTGGAAAACCTTGGTCATAGATGTCACAAGAAAAACAATCCAAATATGCTGCCATTGATACGTAGCTTTCCTGTATCGCGACCCTAATATGTTGACATTTTAACTTCCTGATTAAAAACTGAATCTACAGCCATAATTAAACCAAACCCTGAATACAAGTCACCATCATGAGAGATGCATCATCTCATGGTAATAAGAAAGAATTGAACTCATCAGGTTAGTTGTAGAATGTAACATCAGGTTAAATGGTGAGACCACCTTATTTATCTATTATTTTCACCTTTGTTATCATCCTTATTCTAGTAATCTGTACTAACGTTTTTTTTTTTTTTTTTTTCTCAGGATGCTGATCATGATGCAGAAGCTGTCATCTTAAATGCTGAAACTAAGACATCAGAAGAAATGGAAAAGTGGTTTTCCATATCTGAAGCCTTAGAGGTGAAGAAAATGGAAGCGGAAATTGAATCACATGTTTTAGCAGGAGCATGCCAAGTGTTAGATGATTCCATCGAAGATGTAGTCAAGGATGACAAGGAAGAAAGTGAACTGCTTCACAAGAAAAAAAGTGTGTTGGCAGAGGAACTGCAGGAACTACTTGCTTTGGTGAAACAAAAAGAAGCAGAAATAGCCGAAAATGATTCAAAGATTGAAAAGGTTGAAAAAAGGATGGCTGATGCAGTCTCTACCTTCCAGGAGGCACAATCAAATATTCATTCCAAGTCTGATACTCTTCAATCCAGCCTCTCCGAACTGGAATCGGAGAATGATTCTTTAACAAATAAAAAGAAGGAAATTGACTATTTTCTTCTTCACGAAGAAGCCAGAGGTTCAAAAATCAGGGAACTTGGCCGAATTTCTGCAGATGAAGCAGGCATGTACAAAGAAGTCATGCAGATGCGTAAAAGTCTTATAGAATTCATCTCAAAATCTCGGGAAGATAAAACAAGGCTAGCTAAGACTGAGCAGAAGTTGTTTGATGATGTCCAAATGCTCAAACAAGATATTTCTGCTGTTAGAGCTTCTCTTCAGGTTAGTCCACACACCCAGGCAATGTTTTCAGTTTAAATCTCAAACCACTCCAATCAAGCGTTACAATTTGTACAACCCTAAGGCTTGAAAATGTATGCAACATTGGAACAGTGTCATACGGGTTATTAAATGCATGCAACATTTGGAAATTGGAACAATGTAATACATTTTATAAAATGTGTAATGTTGAGGTGGCAAGATGGACATGTTGGTGAGGGTCTTTTAAGGGGTCAGAAACAGGTTTCGGTTTAAATAGGTCATCTTTAGTATGGATTAGGTTGACCCAACACTTTTTTGTCATTCTGCTAAACAAATTGTAATAATTAAATGTGATTTCTAGATTACAGAAACATTTAGTAAAAGATAAAAAAATCTAAATCTTCATAAAACGGATTTAAGGGGTTGTATGCACTAAAAATAGAGTTTGACCGACTGTTAACATGCTTAATGCACTTCGACCCATTTCTTTTGGTTTAAAAAATAGAGTAAACTGCGAAAAATGTCCCTAAACTTTGCGAAAATTGCGAAAGTTGTCCTTGAGAAAAAAAATTGCAAATATTGTCCCTAAACTTTCAATTTTTTGCAAGTATTGTCCTTTCCGTGTTACTATAGCTGCAAAAAAATGTTTTTTTGGCTAAAATTGGCTGTGTGAAATGACTATTTTACCCTCGCCTACTACACGGACATTTTTTGCAATAACATTTTTTGCATCATTTTCTTTTTCACTTCCCATCACCACCACCCTCCACCTTCACCACCACCCTTAACCCTTGGGTTATGGTACAGAAAAGTTACTAAAGTTTCCCAAAAATTTGTCCTAAGTTACTATAGTTTCATTTTGTTCATCCAGGTTACTGAACTTTGAACTTTGTTCACTCAGGTTACTGAACTTATAAAACTATACATTCAGGTTACTAAACTTTGACAATCTGTTCACTCAGGTTACTGAACTTATCAAAAAATATACGTTCAGGTTACTCGGACTAACACTGAATTTATCGAAGTGTATGCTCCTGAAAGTTTAGTAACCTAAGTGAACAAAATGAAACTACAGTAACTTAGGACAAATTTTTGGAAAACTTTAGTAACTTTTCTGTATCATAACCCCTTAACCCTTCATCTTCATCTTCTCCGGCGACCAAACCCAGATTCCGATGATCATACCCAGATTCCGGTAGTAGGCGAGGAAAAACAAGCTGGCATAAATTCACGACCATAAAAGAGAGACAGTACAAAAAGACAGATTCCGGTAGAGACTTAAACGTGAAGATGGCATAAATTTCATGTGAAACAAATACACATGACATAAATTAAATTCACGACCATAAAAGAGAGACAATACAAAAAGACAAGGTTAAGTTATTGAGGAGTGAATGAATAATATTTGCGTTAATTTGTCGTGACACTTTAGCTTTGACGCAAAACTTTTGACAATTAGTCCCTCACAATATTAAATTCTTTCCTTGCCCACAACTTGTCGTCTATTAAAGTTTTAGTTCTAGAAGATACTATTGATAGTCTTCTGCTGATTGAATAATCACTTTATGATTAGTATTTTTTTTTATCATTTATGTGATTGTATTGTTAATTATACCAATAAGTTGGCTGATCAATAAAACTGTCTATCGAAAGGGCAAAAAGGAACGTGTCACTAACCAAATTTTTATGAGCTAAACGCTACTAGTATCACAATTTTAGAGGTCACAGACCAATTAATCGGTCTGTGTAAATGTAGGCTGTTCTCTATGTCAGTGCACAAGACCAAAGGAATCTTTGTCTATTTATTTTATTTATTTAATGTTATTATAAAGTTGGCTCAACATGGTTCAATATAATACACGCAGACCATTGACCATTCTAATAGTATATACATAAGTGAATGTCAAGATAGCAACAACAAAATTAAACATACCTTTCCAATGGGAAGTGAAAAAGACCGGAATATGGGTTTGATCACCGGAATTTGGGTTTGGTCATCGGAGAAGATGAAGATGAAGGGTAAAGGGTGGTGGTGAAGGTGGAGGGTGGTGGTGATGGGAAGTGAAAAAGAAAATGAATAGTAAACTGCAAAAAATGTCCCTGTAGTAGGCGAGGGTAAAATAGTCATTTCACACGGCCAATTTTAGCCAAAAAAACATTTTTTGCAGCTACAGTAACGCGGAAAGGACATTACTTGCAAAAAATTGAAAGTTTAGGGACAATATTTGCAATTCTTTTTTCAAGGACAACTTTCGCAATTTTCGCAAAGTTTAGGGACATTTTTCGCAGTTTACTCTAAAAAATATATTCCCCCTCTCAGATTTAAGACAACCCAAATTGAGCCATTATTATATAAATGGGTCAGATTTATGATTTATCACATATAGTACTGAGTGATTGTAGATCTCACACAAGATGAATATACTGCCACAAATTGTAGTTGCTTAATTAACAAAATCATTGTTTTGTCGCAATACGTTACCTATAAACTATTTTGGTGATCTTCCAGGATCTATCTTCAACGAAATCAGGAACCCAGCAAGAAATTGAATCTTCAAAACAGAGGCTTCTCTTCATAGAAAAAAGAGTCCCAGAAATAGAATCTGAAAAGAGAGTCGCGGCTACCGCAAGAAATTTTAAGGAAGCAGCACGAATAGCCAATGAGGCAAAGGCACTGTATGTTGAAAAGGAAACTCTGCAAACTAAAATTGATGAAGCCATGGCTGAACTCAAGAAGATAGAAGACGATATTAACCAAAACGTGGATAAATTACAAGAAAAAGAAGAAAATATGTCAGCTATGGAGAAAGAATTGGAAACAGTTAGATACCAACGATTAATTCTTATTGCTGGTGCTGCAACAGCTGAAAGATCAGCTGCTTTACAGTTGGGTGATCATGAAGAAGCTGATATTTTACTGAAAGAAGCTCAGGCTGCAGATTCTGAAGCCAGAAAAATTCAACCAACTTCTAATGAGGAAGAGTTAGATAGTCTCCGGAAATCGTTCGTCTCTATGGAACTTATTTCCACTTTGGATAAGAAGCAGCTGGCTGAACTGGCAGCATCTACTCAGATTACTGCACCATGATATCACCCAATAGTGGTGTATTCACGGTTTTCAATCAGGGTATTAAATGTTATACAAAGTTTACAAAAGATGTTTTAGGGTATACATGTGCATCCTAAACTACTCCTAGATCCGCCCGTGGTAATCAATACCAAAGCACATACTGTTTTTTGTCGATTTTGGCTAGAAGAGAATTTCACATAGGTGGTAAATTAGTTGAATGGCAAATTTGACCACAAGAAAATCTTCGATGTTAAAATGTTCGGGCTCTGCTCCAAGGATATCTATAATGGTGGGCTTTACATATTCTTTCCATTTTATTGTCATCTGCCCACGTTTTTGTTGGGATTTTGATTGATTTTACTGAACCTGTTTGTTTGTGTTTTTTACAGAATGTTGTATAAACAATTGAACTTGATGTCATTTTCTATCATTTTGTACTTTCAATGTTGTGGAGGGAATTCACCTCCTTGAGATCTTTCATATGATTTACGACTGTCAACTGTTTGAAGCCGTTGTCAAGTCAGGTAATATAATACCTGGCAATTGGACATGGTTTACTCTTTTCCAAGAAAGTTGGTCAACTTGCAGGGAGGACTATAGTAGGATTACAAACAGCTCTAGCTTTTATCAAGTAACTTGAGTTCCGTTAAGCCGCCTTCTATTGAGTTGGAGCAACGAAGCATATACATAGGGGAATGAGATTTCGAGCTGATTGCTAAAGGCAGTTTTTAATGTGCAATTTTATGTGGTTTGGTGACTTTTTGTTTTTGTCGAGCAAAGTGGTTTGGTGACTCGGTGTGTCGTATTTTTATGTGGTTGAGATTGCATGTGCAAGCAAATTCTAGGACTCGTCGAATTTGTAATAGTGGTGCCTTTGGTACAGAGTTTAAGATTTCGCCCAAAGATATTGAAAATTGTTTCATTGCAAAGTGCATCTAGACCTTTTGTTAAGCTTGTTACAAAATTGCATCTCCAAAATGTATTAAATTTAAAGGCTCCACCACCAAAAGTGAGAAACCTTGCATCTAGACCTTTTGTTAAGCTTGTTATTGCATCTCCAAAATGTATTAAACGAGGTGGTGTACCCGCACGTTGCTGCTGTTTTCTTGCTTATATATTTTATGATGTATGTCAGATTCGATGTTTGGTGTGACATTCGTATAATGATAGTTGGGTCGGGATATGGTTTATGTAAATGTAAGTGCAGTTTAAGTTTTTTAACGTCTTTTAAAGGATTATGTTTTGCATATGTTAATTCCAGGCCATATATGAATGTAAACATGTAGAGATCTCCATAGCTGAAACTACACTCCAAGAAGATACTATTGCTCCATCATACCTTACCTAACAATAACGACACAACCTATAGCATCAACGTTGGAAAATATTTACATTAATGTGCAGAAATTTCAAAAGAAGCTTGTTCAGTCCACTCGAAAAGCCTCATGGTGGAGGTTGTGAAGATGAAAGACCGGAGCCTCTTGGATGCTTGCATTCTTACTCGGGTGCCAGATTCTCAAGAGCAGCTCCCTTTGGTCTTAACTGCAAATGGAAATGAAAAATCGTAAATTCCACTGATGAAAATTATATCAGTATGAGATCTGCAATTCTTCAAGATCTAAAACAAATGCTACAGTAAGCATACAGCTTAACTTACATCAGTATGAGATCTGCAATTCTTTTGCGGCCTGCCAATTATTAGAATGTTGAGCTCAACATCTTTTGCGAAATAAGACTTGCTCCAAATCCAAATTTGAAGAAGGCGGATCTGAAAAAGTACCAAACGTCCTAAAAGAAATGAACGATAATTCAATGCATAAAAAAGAATGCTATATGCATGCACAAAATACCTTGTGAAGATGATTGGCCACTGGTTTTATGGGCTACATTAGTGCCTTTGCATCGAGGTCATTAGACCATATAAAACTTAAACATTGTATTTGTACCTTATCTAGTGGTCTCACAATTAGAGTGTTTGGTTACAATTCCGCTGGCCAAGACACACTTATCAGTCTTGGGGTCCTACTACTATCAACAATGGAATTTTATCTACCACCCATCAAATGCTAAGTAGAACTTTTTTAAACACCACAAAGAATTCTATTATATTTGGTAACATTAGTATGTACAACAGCATACCAAATAATATCACTGCTGATGCATCCAAGGTAACATAATAGCAAAAAAATTTCTACAAACTAAATACCACAGCAAATTTAAAAACAAGGCTCGCGCCATACGTCTGCACTAAGCTTTCTGCAACTATTATTATGATGTATATGTGTGTGGTTACAGCATTATGTTCTTAAACTATGGTGTGGTTAGAGCAGTTACATTGGTCAATAATGTTGTAATTCACTTGATGTGTATTGTCAATGGAATGAGGCCTAAACAGTGGTGTTTCATTAAAGCTACTTATTTGACAAATTTTACGTTTGTATTCAACTTAGTCTTTAAAAGTTACGCAATCCCAAAAACCTCTTAAATTAGCAAGACATATAATCAAAGATTAATAGTATTCGAAAATCCACCAACTTATTGTAGAACCTTAAGGAATAGTTACAAACGAATCTTTTAAAAAAATTGATTGAATGGGAAAAAATGTACCTGATCTAAAAAATGGACCAAGTTTGTAATAAGTGTCACAGCTTTGCCTCCAACTTCACCTTGTTCTCTGTAAGCTTTGGCTTATGGTCTGCAAGCACTTCAGTTTGATATAGACATATTCCCGGCCCAATGGAAACTGCTTGGCTGCTGTATGATTGTTGTTGCTGCTGAAAAAAAAAAAAAAAAAAACTGAGGATAACTAACCAACATATTTATTTCAGCAACAATAATGCTAGTCTATTATGTAGAAGACAATAATTAGATAAATAACAATGCAGTAACTGTTTGCCCAGATAGTTGAAACACATTATTGAATTAACATTACACTAATAGCGGATATCACAACCAATGTCCAAAACCATATAGGCCACCACACTTTTCACAAATCTACTACCCTATTCAAATCCATTTCTTTTTGGATTTAAAATAACGAGATAAATAAAATTGCACTAATTGTTTACAAACACACATCCAAATACTCCTTTAGGATTTAATATCGTAGAAGCAGCATATGTTTAAGGAGCAATATGCACGAACATATAGCAGAATACATTAAGCAAAGTAAGTTTTAATCCATCCCAAATATGTAAAAAGGAAATATAATAAAATGGAAGTACCTTGGCATAAAGAAATGGGGCAGCAACAAAATTACTTGGGAACCCTAAATCGGTAACGGACGCGAATACGCAAGTCAAAACCATTTAACTCTCTTCCGCAGCGCATGTTACCCATTCAACTCGTTCAGGACACCTTGTAAACAATTAAAGATGTTTATGATATCATAACTGCAAGGCCAGATTATAGAAATTAACACACGTGTAATAAAAAGGAAACACGGTGAACCTTTTTTGGCTCCCATTCTGGGAAGTAGTACAAACTGTCTGTGCTAGCAGCTGCAAGTGTCAACTTATTAATCATAATGTGAACAAACACAAAGAATTTGCACATTTATACGTTGAGTACCCTTGTCCTATAGTGATTTAAATCTCCTTCCCTTGTGATCTAGCAATTTCCAATCGATTTTCTTCTACGCCATTTCTATCTGCTCTTCAACATCGATCTCCCCGATCTCTGTTAACACAAACAAATACATTATGGTATTCATTACAAACAAACTATCCCTCCAACATTTTTAATTATATAAAGATATTATGCACAATAATGAAAGGTCAAACTACTGAATTTCATAACAAAAATCAAAAATCGCAAATCTTATACCTAAGAATGGCATTGGAAAGAATGGTATTGGAACCCATAAAACCTCCTCCCCTCACATTCCACGGCTGCAACCACACACTGCTCACTTGTCACCACATCTTCAAACTCATTCGGCATCTTAAGAGCCTCATCACCATGAGTCATTCAAACAACACTGAAAACCCGTGTATCATGTGTTCTACCAATCTGGTTACACAAATACATCACACCCATGAACCAAGAACACATTTATGCAAATCTTAACCTATCTTCGGTAAAGTGATACACATATGAGATGAAAAAGATATAAAGGTGGTGGCTTTTTAAGCAACTTATTACCTTTCAGCCAAAGCATATATCTTTTGAATTCCATGTTTTCGTTAAATATGCACCCCATAAATAATAGAACACAAAGTTGCATCCGACAACCATCCCTTCACTAAGAAGCAGAACCATCTTCGTAACCCAAATTTCAGTTACCTGCAAAATTGCACCACAGAAAGTTAAAAAAAAAAAAAAAAAAAAAAAAATGAAGATTGTAAATTATTGTATAAAAATTAGTTACTACCTACATCAAAATTACAAATTGGTGGTTCTTCAATCTTCAATTTGTTCTACTTAATCAAAACCCATATAAAAAACACAAACAGAAAAGTCAGAACTGTGTAGTCCTCGCCAGTCAAAACACTATCACTCACTAACACCTCAATATCGCATCATATCTTTTTTCTCTCATTCACTGGTCACTCATACTTACATAAGCATCACTCACCATTTACTAACATGCAAAACACTACACTCACTTGCATTTTGGTCCAACCAACACGTTGGCTGAACGACGAAAAAACTTGCCTTGTTGGCAACCTCATTTTATAATTAATTATCTTTATAAGCAAAGTTTAAGGAGATACCATGGAATCTTAAATAGCCCACACATTCACAATCAATAGAGATTCAAATATCCAGAATAGGAAACATGGAAAGACACCCTCAAAGATAATTAGATATTGAAGTCAATTTAAAAAAAGGTATCAAAAGACTATTTATATAAATATTATATAGATATTCTTAGTTGAAGGATAAATAATACACACACGTTAATGTAATGAAAAAAATGCCATTTGACCCTCCTGTTTCTTATTTTCGATCTTTATTTAACCTTTGTGACATATTCTTACCAATAAAAGAAAGGGTGAACACAAACAAATACATTATGGTATTCATTACAAACAAACTATCCCTCCAACATTTTTAATTATATAAAGATATTATGCACAATAATGAAAGGTCAAACTACTGAATTTCATAACAAAAATCAAAAATCGCAAATCTTATACCTAAGAATGGCATTGGAAAGAATGGTATTGGAACCCATAAAACCTCCTCCCCTCACATTCCACGGCTGCAACCACACACTGCTCACTTGTCACCACATCTTCAAACTCATTCGGCATCTTAAGAGCCTCATCACCATGAGTCATTCAAACAACACTGAAAACCCGTGTATCATGTGTTCTACCAATCTGGTTACACAAATACATCACACCCATGAACCAAGAACACATTTATGCAAATCTTAACCTATCTTCGGTAAAGTGATACACATATGAGATGAAAAAGATATAAAGGTGGTGGCTTTTTAAGCAACTTATTACCTTTCAGCCAAAGCATATATCTTTTGAATTCCATGTTTTCGTTAAATATGCACCCCATAAATAATAGAACACAAAGTTGCATCCGACAACCATCCCTTCACTAAGAAGCAGAACCATCTTCGTAACCCAAATTTCAGTTACCTGCAAAATTGCACCACAGAAAGTTAAAAAAAAAAAAAAATGAAGATTGTAAATTATTGTATAAAAATTAGTTACTACCTACATCAAAATTACAAATTGGTGGTTCTTCAATCTTCAATTTGTTCTACTTAATCAAAACCCATATAAAAAACACAAACAGAAAAGTCAGAACTGTGTAGTCCTCGCCAGTCAAAACACTATCACTCACTAACACCTCAATATCGCATCATATCTTTTTTCTCTCATTCACTGGTCACTCATACTTACATAAGCATCACTCACCATTTACTAACATGCAAAACACTACACTCACTTGCATTTTGGTCCAACCAACACGTTGGCTGAACGACGAAAAAACTTGCTTTGTTGGCAACCTCATTTTATAATTAATTATCTTTATAAGCAAAGTTTAAGGAGATACCATGGAATCTTAAATAGCCCTATTGTTACACATTCACAATCAATAGAGATTCAAATATCCAGAATAGGAAACATGGAAAGACACCCTCAAAGATAATTAGATATTGAAGTCAATTTAAAAAAAGGTATCAAAAGACTATTTATATAAATATTATATAGATATTCTTAGTTGAAGGATAAATAATACACACACGTTAATGTAATGAAAAAAATGCCATTTGACCCTCCTGTTTCTTATTTTCGATCTTTATTTAACCTTTGTGACATATTCTTACCAATAAAAGAAAGGGTGAAGGCTGAGAATACGTAACAAACTTTCTCAAATATACCGATGTACGTAACATACTTATTTTATTACTTTTGTACGTAATATACTTACAAATTTGGCTCATTGTACGTAATGTGACCGGTAACTTGTTCAGGTCAAAAGTTTAAAAAATGACATAAATGGTCCCTGTGGCTTGCGTTGACTTTCACAGGTCATCCATTGACTTTATTTTCGTCCGTTTTCTTACGTTTTGTCCGTTTTTGTCCGTTTTTCTTACGTTTTGTCCGTTTTATCGGTTTTCATCGTTTTTTCCGATACGTTTTGTCCGTTTTCCTTATGTTTTTATCAGTTTTATCCGTTTTTCTTATGTTTTGTACTCTTTAAACATATTGAAAATTTTTCCAAAAAAATGGAAAAAATTTCCAAAAAATTGGAATTTTTCCCAAATTTGAAAAAAAAAATTCCAAAAAAATTTTTAAAAAATTGGAAATTTTTAAATTTTTTTTAAAATATTGAAAAATATTTTTCAAATTTTTATAAAAAATCTTCAAAAATATTTTTTAAAAACATATTTTTAAATCTTAAAAATTGGAAATTTTCAAATTTTTAAAATATATTTGAAAATAAATTTTTTATTCAATTTTTATTCAAATTTTTTGAAATTTGAAATTTTTTATTTTTTTCGGAAATATTTTTTTTCAAAATATTGTTTAAATAGTACAAAAACGTAAGAAAAACGGACAAAACGTAAAAAAAACAGACAAAAACTGATAAAAACATAAGGAAAACGGACAAAACGTAAGAACAACAGACAAAAACGGATGAAAAAAAAATGATAAAAACATAAGGAAAACGGACAACACGTAAGAACAACGGATAAAAACGGATGAAAACTGGCAAAAAAGAAAGAAAACAGACAAAACGTAAGAAAAACGGACAAAACGTAAGAAAAACAGACAAAAACTGATAAAAACATAAGGAAAATGGACAAAACGTAAGAACAACGGACAAAAACGGATGAAAACAGGCAAAAACTGATAAAAACATAAGGAAAACGGACAAAACGTAAGAACAACGGACTAAAACGGATGAAAACGGCAAAACGAAAATAGACAAAACGTAAGAAAACGGACAAAAACGGATGAAAACTGGCAAAAACGAAAGAAAACAGACAAAACGTAAGAAAAACGGACAAAACGTAAGAAAAACAGACAAAAACTGATAAAAACATAAGGAAAACGGACAAAACGTAAGAACAACGGACAAAAACGGATGAAAACTGGCAAAAAATTATAAAAACATAAGGAAAACGGACAAAACGTCAGAACAACGGATAAAACAGACAAAACGTAAGAATAACGGACAAAAAATTAAGAAAAATGTAAGAAAAACGGATGAAAACCGATAAAAACGGACAAAACGTAAGAAAAACGGACAAAAACGGACAAAACGTAAGAAAAACGGACGAAAATAAAGTCAATGGATGACCTGTGAAAGTCAACGCAAGCCACAGGGACCATTTATGTCATTTTTCAAACTTTTGACCTCGTAACTTGTTAGTTACCGGTCACATTACGTACAATGAGCCAAATTTGTAAGTATATTACGTACAAAAGTAATAAAATAAGTATGTTACGTACATCGGTATATTTGAGAAAGTTTGTTACGTATTCTCAGCCTTCACCCTAAAAGAAAGGTTCTTTGGTCTCAGAGTGCAGCCACTTTAAGTAGTAAAAGCGAAGATTATGACCATACCGATGTCTTGGATCAATCTGCATAATTAACAAATGCACGATTAACAAAATCGTTTAAAAAACAAATGAACGTTATGTGTAAATAGAACTGTCAATTGTAACTTACCGCCTCAAGCCAATGCTGCAAAGCAAGCTTCTGCGCTTTTCTATTCTTTGAAAATCCTTTCCCAACCTGCAAAGATCAGAACAAACTACAGTATATAAGTAATCTTTTATATAATAAAACAAAACCCCTATTGGGAATTTTGCATTTCAAAAAAATCAATTCATTCCTTATTAAGTAATAATTAAATTATTTTCATTTTTTTAAAATAAAGTTTTGAATTATAAAAGCTTTAAATATTTCCAAATTTGGCAACAAAATATTATAAATTCGGTTTTATACATTACATCTATAAAAAAAACTAAAACTACACATGGGCTTAAGATTTAATAATTAATTGTTTGAGACCAAAGTGTAAATAAAGAAAAGTAAACCGGGTGCATCATCCGTTTTTCATAGAAACATACGTCAAAACAATCAACAAGAAACATAACAATTCATTAAATCTAAAAACCTTAATTCAATTTAGCAGGAGCGATCTCCATTCTTAACGATCGGTTGGATTTTGTCCGTTCGTTATATCAGCTAAGGAATGTTCTTTCGATCAAAGCAATTGAAGTATCCGTAATTATGTTTAATAATAGCAAACGTTCGATCCAAGGTATAGTTTTTTTTTTCTTCCATTCATTCTCCAAATTTGTAAAGATTAAGGATGTGTGTTGTTTAGATTTACCTTTTTTTTTTTTTTTTTTTTTTTTTTTTTTTTTTTTTTTTTTAAATTAAGCCGTAAAAAATGCAATAAGTGGATAAATAGTTTGAACACAAAATTAGGAGCGCCCCGTATGAATCATATTTTGAAACATTAAGGTTTCTTTTCATGTCGTTAAAGATATGTTTTTTCTTCACGGATTTTGAATTTTTAACATTATGTTTCTAGGTTTGCCAAGATGGCAGAGTGCTGATGTCCAGAAGCAAAAGGTTTGAACCTATAGAATCATAATACTTGATCATATTTAAATAGTCGAATAGCAATCATCAACTTTAAACAACATTCAAATACGCCCTTATGATGTGAGTTGTCTAGCTGAAAGTTTATGGTTTGTTTGGACAAGATTTGTAATACAAGTTCGCCAAGCTGTATCACTATTGTCATAGATTAAATAAACTTTATCTTCACACGATAGTGTTTCTTCACAGTAGCTACGAGTACTAAGCTCCACAATATGCTATTGCTTGGTGTTTGTCTTTATTGAGGTAATTGGAGTGTAAATTGGTTGTATTTTGTTATTATAATATCAAGCATGTAAGTTTGTTCACAATCTCTATTTGTTGCAGAAAAAGCGTGGAGGTTATTATGATGCAGGCTGTTGCAAAAGACTAAATGAGGTTCATCTAAGAAGTCTTGATTGTATCCTTAATCATTGTCGTATTTGTTTTCTTCACCTATGACCTTTGAAGTTGGCGGCCATGTTTCCGTGATCTGTCCTTGCAAGTGGTGATTATACTAAGGTAACGCTTTATATCCACATGTCTTACAAATTATTGAATTATGAAAATTGCAAACTATTATTGAATTATGGAAATTGCAAACTATCCATTTGACTATAGCAACAATTGATAGTCTGTGTTATATTAAAGGGATGTTTGTTTAAGCTTATTTTTAAGGCTTACGAGCTTATGTGGTTTCAGCCTATGTTCCATAAGAATATTTTTTCAAGCTTATTGTGAAATTTTTGGCTTATATAAATTTTTTTTGTGGTTTCGGCTAAAATCACATGAGCTCATATGGTCAAAAATAAGCTTAGACAAGCACCTTATAAAAAGCATAACCAGTTTTAATAAATGAACCACCTGATCTTTTAAGTTATATTTGTCTTATGGGCTTCTAACCCCACTTAGTTGTATAACCAAGAATGGTATGCTCAAAAAATGATTTGTTTGATAAATATGTGAAGCATAAGTTGTATGTTAAAATGTGATCCAAACACCCCTTTAGATTAGTTTGCTTATAATTCACTTTTTTACATCTTATTATAGTAGCATGTATGTATATGTACTTTTTGATGATTTTGTTTATATCTGCAGAAGTTGTCATAACTTTTGCTATTGAAATAGTAAAATTTTGAGCTCTGTATTTGAAGTCTTTAGTGGTTGGCTACTACAATTATAAATTTCAAACATGGTTTGCTTTTAACTAAAAATTGTGATGGTAATGTTATTGTTCTTATGATTCTTTCTTTTGTGTTTTGTAGGGGCTAGGAGCTGGTGAATGAGTAACAACCTGTGAGGCTGTGATATTCCCTGAAGTCATCTCGGAGCCAAAAGTATCACCCACACTGCAAAAAATATTTTGCAAGTTGTTAGCTGATATATCTCATGTGGAATCTTTTTCATTCAACCTTTATTTCATTCAGGTACATACTTAGTGTTTTTAAGTATGTTTCTTCATCTACGTCATGGCGTCATCTATATGACAATATACGATTAGCAATGCAAAATTAATTGTTGATGTAATATACAGCCTCATAAATTGTGTTATTGAATTATTGATTGTTGTTTTATGATAAAAGTGTTTTAAATTGGATGAGAAGTGTTTTGGTTCAATGGTTGACCCATGTCTATTTCCCCAACTTTAGGTTTCTGCTAGGGAGTTAATTTATTACATCTTATTGTACATGGTTTCCCTTGACTAGCCTTTGACAATGGGGTAATAAGTAACTATAACTTCCTTGATTTAAAATTTATCACATAAGGTTCTCAAACTACATATCAGTGTATGAACCTATTGTGACACACGGTAAATTTTCACCAAAATTTAACTGCTAATTAGTAATTTATTTTTACTAAGCCAAACTTATTAAGCATACACAAGCTTTGCCCGAGCATTTGAGTAGATAACTCGCATACAATAAATTTCACCACTCTTGCATTCATATCATTTTATGAATATTGCATTTTTGTCACATGATTTAACTGTAAGACGGGAGGTTATCTCGTTACCCAGGTTGCCCGATAATCGCACGCGCATTCGACACTATGATAAGGACTCGCTAAAACAATTAACAAATGTCAACAACTTGGAATATTGCAAGGATAAAATATTTTAGGCAGATAACAAAAAGACACTACGTTATAAAAACTATCAAACAATGAGACCTTGGTCACGATATAATTTCACGGGACACAAAAATAATGAACACCCTACCATTAAATCAATAACTCTCATGAACTCAAATAATATTAATACATAACCTAAATATAAACACTTATACTTTGACAAATGAATGTTATACATTTCCTAATACATATCTATTTAAAAGAAGAAAAGAAGACAAAAGTTAAACTTTAACAAAAATGTCTCTTTGGCCTCTTCTCCCTTCCACGTCTAAAGCAAACATGAACCAGAAAAACAAGTTAACCAAATATTCTCTTCAACCTACTCCTACACCTCTCACTAGTCCGAATCTCCCAAAGAGGGAAGCCAAGCATGCCTTTCCATCATCTCCCCATCTCTCATACTAAATTCATGAAAGATTTGGTCTCAAATCCAACCCTGGTGCGCCGACTATGGGATAAACGAATCCAAGAGGAATCAAAATGAGATCATTCACAAGAAGCATATCTCTACTCCAATCTACCTTGAGCCAATTCACAAGATTCGTCCATTCTTGGAAGCTAGCCATTTTCGACTTCAATCCAAACACCAAGAAGAGAGAGAGTTCAAGCCTTACCCAAAGTACCTTTATATCTCTAGTGGAGATGCAAGAACCCCAAATTGAGTTTCAATTTCATTTTCTCTCAAAAGCTAGGGTTTGCCAAAGTTAGGGTTTTCCAAAATTGATTTGGGGGTTTTGCAATTGGAGGTATCTTGGAGCTAATTCGAGTTTTGTTTGGTCCGAATCCAAGAAACGACCTTTCATCCATCACCTATCATTTTCGGATTTAAGGTTATCATCTCTTTTGTTGTTATGTTTTTATGTTGTTTTATGATATTAAGAGTGGAAGAGTTTACCAATGAAATTATCATGTGTTTTAGTCATGTCAATTTGGGTTTAAGTTTTGGATGCCACGTTGAATTCATGTATATAACTAGTTGAGATTTGAATGTTACTTTGTTTTACTAATCTTGTTTTGCAACCGAAAAACTTAAGTTGTTATAGGCTCAAGGGTCCGTATAGTCTTCTGTCGAGATTATGAGTCGAGAAAATGAAGGATAAGTCTTGTAACAACTTAGTAATTTAACTATGCAACTAAGTAATCTCGACGGGATAATACTCACTTTTTATAAACAACTATGTCACTCCGGAATTTAAGTAAGTCATTGGTAATAAGTGGGTTTGGTTTTGCTATCGAGGTAGGAACCGGGTCGAGTAGTACTCAACCATGGTATAGCCTTACCATTTCTTTGCTCTATCGCAGATAGTTAGTCTCGACTCCATCATCATCATACTCGACTTAGGAGTCTTTGTCTTGACCTCACCTTGTAAAATCCATGTCATGTATAATCGAGTTTGTCAAATACTATAGTGATAATTTGGATGTCTTGTTTGAAAACTATTTCTGTCAAATAGCCGAAACCAAAGAGCTTGAAAATTTTTCAATTGTAAGTCTACTAGTAAACATGGCCTTAAAAACTGGAAATTCGATCTTGAAAGTGGCACTTGACTTAGTAAGTCAAGCACCTTGTAACAAGTTTAACTTATGACACTCAGTCACATACTTGTCGTTATCTTTGTTGTAGAGTTGTTCGGCTCGAAAAGGAAACTCATTTCGAGACCCATGACACCATCAGCCGAGCATACCACTAGAAACTTTAGTCTCACAAAAAGTTTGATATCTTGGTTTAATTAGGTGTGCATCTTGTTGAGAAACTAGCTTTATGTCTTTTCTTTGTTGGCCGAATACTCATTCGTGAATGTTACAATCAAGACGGGTAGCCAAGATGTGTTCGAGCACATTAGTCGTGGCCGGTTGTAACTCGAGATGATGGCGATTGGACTCAAAATTCTCTACTTCTCAAATGTATCTTGACTACATTTTTCTCTCTTTCTGCGTTAACCATTCTTAAGTGTCAAAAGCAAGAACACTTCTTGACTAGTAGCAAAGGCTACTAACAAAAACTGATGGGCCACAACCCATTTGTATCTCAAAGGTTACTTGAACTCTTTTGGGCCAAGCCCATTCGTGTACCCAAACCGGGCCACACCACCTACGATTTTGAATATTGGTTTAAGTAATTGAAACGCGACAAGTAATAACGGATAAATCACAAAGCTAAACTCATTTGTTGCACATTTGGAGAGTTCGACTTTAGTTATGTGCACATATATCGACGAGTAAAACAAGAGTAAAGGCGTACAAACAATGAACCAAGTGTCTAAAAATTGTGAGTCATATAATAAGACTCACGAAATGGATTTAACGACAATGTGTAAAGAAATGTATGTCAAGTGAACGTCTCATCGAAAACTATATATATGGAACTAGTTTGTTAAATAAATAAGATACCACTATATTATTTCCTAGTCCATTTAAAATTGATGACTTTAAATTTCACTAGAGCTTTTTCCCAAATACAAATAGAAAACAAATTATAATTTTGACAACACCATTTTGTGTCAACCTAAATAGGTGTATATACATCTATATACTTACTAATGGAACATTTTAATTAATTGTCTTAAATCAAACTTGGATTTTAAAACCATACTAATGTCAAAATGAAAAGAGTATATATACATTCATATACTTACTAGTAAATCTCTTAAATTACTTTTACAAACTAAAGGTTGATTTTAAAACCATTAAATAAGAATAATATTAAATGCACCATTTTAAGTATGTAATACTTAAAACAATGAACTAAAACCTTACCCTCCTTATCTAGGTCGCGTGTCGGTGCCACTCCACAACCATCACTAATCCCACATTTGGATTTGCACTTTGCTAAGGTGAGTTTCATAGCCCCACTTTTACTTGATAAATTGTTTTATACATTTTGGGGTGAGAAATATGCAAAACATTTTATGGACCAAAACTATTACATGATCACTATTACGTGGTTTAGCCTAAGCCCTTATGTCCCTAGAGAATGCCCTTTTTCATGAATCGTCAATTCCCCATTGGGAAACGCGAATGTTATAAATAGATCTATTGAGGGTGACTCCTCCGTTCGGTTGGCCATGCTTAGGCCAAGGCGAAACGTATACCATGTCGGAATCAAGTGTTGAGGGACAAAACACTTGCTATGGGCCCCCATATTGTATGACATCTTTTAGCATACTAAACGTCGTAGTATCGGTTGCATGAACTTAGAGCTAACGTAATAGACTTTCATCCATATAACATTATATTCGTTGTAATGATTATATGACTTTGCTTATGGTCCAAGTTTACTATTTTAACTTAAACCTATAAACTCACCACTTTTAGTGACCTTTTAGCATATTTTCTCAGGTGTTTAAGTTATGTTCATGAAGGCAAGGCAAGAAGCGGATGTATGGTCGTAGTAGTATTAAAGAAGTGTTTTTACACAAAAATGATGTTTTTACTTTGGGACCACTATAACTAATGGGGATGTACCCATTTATTTAAATTATGTTGTAAGACAGCGTTTTAAAACTATTCTATAAAATCAAACGGAGTATGTATTCCGTTCTTTATTACTTGTGTTGTGATTCACCCATTCTGTAACGCTCCCGAATAACACGTATGCTTCCGCTAAACAAATTTGGGGGTGTTACAGATTGGTGTCAGAGCCAGGTTATAGAGAACTAGGTACATATAAACCCTAAACTATAACCACTTTTCACCAAAAACATCATACTACGACCGCCGATTGCCGCTTGCTATACTTGCCATTTTATTTAAAGTTCATTTAATAGGATTACATGTTTTATTTCCTATTTACTTATGCACTATTTCATATCCATCATGAGCATATTTTTCCACATACTTACACATATGCACCGCCTTGTCACAGACTATGCCTTCCCCAGCCTTTCCTCGCGATGTTCAGGAGGACATCCTACTAGCTCACTCACCGACCATCCGCCAGCTTGCACACTTAGCCATCGATCCATACGTACAGGCCACACTAGCAGTCCAGCCAACTATTGCACCTACTCCACCTATACCTACCCTTACCACCACTCCATCACTCGTTGACGCAGGCAAAAACCCCGTATCATTGTGAGAATACCGGATATCGAGCGGTATTCATATGTGCCTGCACTAGCTTCTCGGATGACCCGTGCTGCCTACATGGGTCCTTCTACTACTTCGAGTCACCGACACCATCACCCATGAGTCACCACCTCATCGAGACTCGGAGATCTACTGATTCTTACTCGAGGAAGATCCGAAGAAGATCCGGAAGAGGATCCTGAGGAAGAACTACCAGAGCCTATACCGACTGAGAGTGTCCCTGGTTATGTCAGCATAGCAGCAGATGTGAGTACACAGTGGTCGGAGATTGTCCAGAGTATACTGAGTTTGGACAGAGCTCCAGGATGGCTCAGAGATTGAGCGATGACATGGATATTGATGCGCCATTTGGGTTAGGGCAGAGAGCCGCATTTCTCCACAAATGAGGAGAGTAGTGAGGTTGATTGGAGAGATATTGATTGCTTGATCAGTTCAGTACCACTTGTCACTAGTCCGAGCTATAGTCCGTCATCACCTTCATTTGTACCATATGCAGCAGACATGGAGCGCCTTGAGCGCACCACTAGACAGCTTGAGACCATTGAGGAAGCTGCACGTTGAGGCAATGATCGAGCCAGCACTGCCGATCTCCGGATGGTGATCCGACCCTCATTGAGAGGATATTTATCCAGTTGGACTCTCAGGAGACTCTGCTAGGAGTCCATTCTGATCAGCTAGAGAGGATCGATCCGACACTCTTGCAAGCTTGCGAGCGTGTTGAGGGCTTAGACCGAGTTACTGATGTGTTGTTTGAGAGCATGGGACTCGAGAGACACGAGAGGATGCAACTGGGTTTTAGAGTTGAGACTCGTGTTGAGGACGCCGAGAGTTGGACCAGAGTACGAGCCTTGGGTAGAGGTCGACTCGATATACGGACGACTAGAGGAGCTAGAGAGCACCCAGTGGATTGCTAGAGATACTGTCAGAGAGGGATGGCAGAGGACTACTGGTTTAGAGTCTATGTTAGCATCGCAGATGAGACGTATCGTGAGTTTGGAGGATACACACAGAGCGATTGCTACCATGAGCGACTCCGCATCGTGGACATCCTTAGATTCCATTGCATGATGTATTACACTAAACTGAGCTATAACAGTTAGTGTTAGTCATTATCATCGTATTTCAGTTGTATGTTTCCATTGTATTTCCTTTGTATTCCGTTGTATTTCGGTTGTACTCCAGTTAGTATCTCATCATGTACCGTAGGAACCTTGTAACCGAAATTCTATCTATGACAAACTTATTTTCCTACCCAATTGTCTTTACGTTTATAGATTGCACGATAACCACCCTATTACGTGGCACTTACCTTGTTTAAAAGGTTCTATATCTCATCACCTTTCTTACTGCAGAAATGCCGCCAAAACGAAGATCTAAACGTACCAACCCTGGTGGAGCCTCCAATGCTCCAATCCCAGCGAGAGTCACTCGCAACCAAGCTGCAAACGCTGCTATTCCAAACAGAGTCACACCTGATCAGACTGCTGAAGCCACTACTCCTGCTAGGGCTACTCCAATCCAACCTATCATGAATCAAGCCATGATCGACCAACTAGTCAATGAGCGGGTAAACGCCGCTTTAGCTGCAAAGAAACCACTCGTCTACTAATCCTGGAACTTCAAGACCACCCACTCACAACCGCACTTGTACTTATCAAGACTTTCGTAAAACCATGACTGGAAGCTTTAGTGGAACCGAAGGAGCTGTCGGTCTGACTAGATGGATCGAAAAGCTCGAGACGTGTTCAATCTGCAATTGTGAAGAAGATTCTAAGGTTAAGTATGCATCATTCACTTTCACGGATGTTGCTTTGACCTGGTGGAACAATTTTCTGAAATCCGCTAGTATCGATGTTGCCTATGTCATGCCATGGGAAAACTTCAAGGAAATGGTACTTCGAAAGTACTGTCCTCGTAATGAGATCAAGAAACTCGAACATGAGTTTTGGAACCTCAAAGTTCAAGGCACCAATATGGTCGCTATAATCAGCGATTTCAAGAACTAGCCTTATTGTGTCCTGAAATGGTTCCCACCGAGACCCGATTGTTGGAGAGATACATCGGAGGATTGCCTCAACCTATCAAGGGCAATGTAACCACTTCTAAGGTTGTTGATCTTCATGAAACCATCGAAGTAGCCAACAAACTCATGGATCAAGTGATTGAGGATTCCATGGACAAAGTGGTTGACAGTATGAGGAAATGGGATGACCATTCTCAAGGTTACAACAACTATGAACACCGTGGTAACAACAATAGGAACAACCGCAACAACCAAAACAAAAGGCAAAATGTTGCTAGAGCTTATGCAGTGAATGTCGGAGAAAGAAAACCGTACTCGGGGACTGCACCATTGTGCAATCGATGCACACTGCATCACAAGGGGCAGTGTATCGTTAAGTGCCGTAATTGTCAGAAAATCGGACACTTAACCAGAACTGCAGTCCAAATCATTGGCGACAGTTCAAACAGCTCCAGCTCAAGACCCAAAAGCTAATATAACTTGCTTTGGTTGTGGTGAAAAAGGGCATTATAAGAATGAATGCCGAAAGACCAGAAACCAAGGTCGTGAAGGGAATCAACGAAACCGAGGGAATCCAGGAAGCCATGGGAATGGCAGGATTCAGGGGAATGTTGGACAAACGAGTAATCGTGGAAATGGAGAAGGAGCTCGTGGGAGAGTCTATGCAGTAACCAAAGTGGAAGCTCAGGAAGACCCGAATGTCGGACGGGTACGTTCCTTATAAATAACCGTTATGCATCCATATTGTTTGATACGGGAGCCGATAGGAGTTTTGTTTCTAATACATTTAGTCCACTACTCGATATTGCCCCAACCGCATTAGGAAATGCATACAACGTGGAACTAGCTAACGGTAACATAGAAAAGGTAGACACCATCATAAGAGGTTGCACCCTTAACCTGTTAAACCACCCATTCAATATCGATTTAATACCAGTAGCATTGGGTAGTTTCGATGTTATTGTCGGAATGGATTGGTTAGCAAAATATCATGCTGCCATCATTTGCGACGAGAAACTCGTTCGAATACCCTATGGAGATGAGGTCCTAACAATAGAAGGAGACGAAGTAAGAAACGCTTCAAGATCGCATGTCATTTCCTGTACCAAAGTGTTAAGGTGTATCGAGGAAGGATGTCATATCTTCCTAGCACAAGTCACCGGAAAGGACGAAAAAGAAGGGGAAGAAAAACGTCTAGAGGACGCGGGTAGTAAGAGAATTCCCTGAAGTCTTTCCCAAAGACTTGCCAGGACTTCCGCCGATCCGACAGGTTGAATTTCAGATCGATTTAATGCCCGGTGCCGCACCTGGCAAGAGCACCTTATCGATTAGCCCCAACGGAACTTCGGAGTTATCAAACCAGTTGTCGAACTTGCGGAAAAAGGGTTCATCGACCAAGCTCATCACCCTGGGGAGCACCAGCCCCTGTTCGTCAAAAGAAAGACGGAACCTTCAGGATGTGCATCGACTATCGTGAGTTGAATAAACTAACCATTAAGAACCGTTACCCACTCCCGAGAATCGATGACTTATTCGATCAACTTCAAGGTTCGAGTGTTTATTCAAAAATCGACTTAAGGTCCGGATACCATCAACTAAGAGTTCGGGAAGAAGATATTCCCAAAAACGCCTTCAGAACTCGTTATGGACATTACGAGTTCCAAGTCATGCCTTTTGGGTTAACCAACGCACCAGCTGTGTTCATGGACCTCATGAACCAAGTGTGTAAACCCTACTTGGATAAATTTGTGATCGTATTCATTGACGACATCCTAATTTATTCCAAGAGTGCGAAAGAACACGAAGAGCATCTTAGATTGATCTTAGAATTGTTGAAGAAGGAAGAACTATATGCGAAATTCTCGAAGTGTGAGTTTTGGATACCTACTGTGCAATTCTTAGGTCATGTAATCGACAGTCAAGGCATACATGTAGACCCCGCCAAGATCGATTCAATAAAGGATTGGGCGACACCCACAACTCCTACTGAGATACGCCAATTCTTAGGACTTGCTGGGTACTACAGAAGATTTATTGACGGATTCTCAAAGATTGCCAAATCTTTAACCAAGCTAACCTTAAAAACGCCAAGTTTGACTGGGGAGAAAAAGAAGAAGAAGCTTTTCAACTCCTTAAAGAAGAGTTGTGTAGTGCACTGTTCGGCCTTACCGAAGGTAGTGAAGACTTTGTTGTTTATTGCGACGCTTCACATAAGGGGCTCGGAGCAGTATTAATGCAAAGAGATAAGGTGATAGCATACTCGCCAATTAAAGACTCACGAGAAGAACTACACGACACACGATTTGGAGTTAGGAGCAGTTGTGTTCGCACTCAGAATTTGGAGACACTACCTGTATGGCACAAAGTGTGTCGTATACACCGATCACAAAAGTCTACAACACATTTTGGATCAGAAAGAACTGAACATGAGACAACGCCGATGGTTGGAATTACTCAATGATTATGACTGTGAGATTCGTTACCATCCGGGTAAAGCGAATGTAGTAGCTGATGCTCTCAGTAGGAAAGAGAGACCAAAACCTCTTAGAGTCAGATCCTTGGGTATGAAAATTAGTTCACCTCTTCCAAACAAGATTCTTGAGGCTCAATCGGAAGCACTCAAAGAGGAAAATCGTCCGAATGAGAACCTTTACGGAATGCCAGAGAGTGAAAAGGGATTCGTGAAAAGGTCGGATGGAACCTTGTGTTTCAAAGAGCGAAGTTGGATACCACTCTACGGAGGAATTCGCGACATTATTATGCATGAATCCCACAAGTCTAAATACTCCATCCACCCGGGATCCGACAAAATGTACCTTGATTTGAAGAAATTGTACTGGTGGCCTAACATGAAAGCCGACATTGCAACATATGTCAGCCGGTGTCTGACTTGTTCAAAGGTTAAAGCGAACATCGAGACCCTCAGCCTACTAGTACAGCCCGAAATCCCCGAGTGGAAATGGGAACGTATAACGATGGATTTTATCACTAAGTTACCTAAAACCTCTAAAGGCTACGACACTATTTGGGTAATAGTTGATCGTCTCACCAAGTCAGCACATTTTCTACCGATGAAAGAAAGTGACGGAATGGAAAAACTTGCACAATTATACCTGAAAGAAATCATCGCAGGCCATGGTGTACCAATTTCCATCATTTCGCAGAGATAGTCGTTTCACCTCAAACTTCTGGAAATCACTTCAAGACGCTTTAGGATCTAACCTCGACATGAGCACCGCTTACCATCCTCAGACGGATGGACAGAGCGAGAGAACAATCCAAACACTAGAGGATATGCTAAGAGCATGTGTGATAGACTTTGGAAATGGATGGGATAAGCACTTGCCATTAGCCGAAGTTTTCTTACAACAAGCTATCACACAAGTATCAAGGCCGCACCATATGAAGCACTCTATGGTCGGAGGTGTAGATCACCTGTGTCTGGGCGAAGTTGGAGAAAGTCAACTTACTGGTCCTGAGTTAATCCAAGAAACTACCGAGAAAATTGTACAAATCAAAAGCCGACTACAAGCAGCTCGTGACCGCCAAAAGAGCTACGCGGATAAAAGGAGGAAGCCACTTGAGTTTCAAGTGGGAGATAAAGTTATGCTCAAAGTTGCGCAATGGAAGGGCGTAATCCGCTTCGAAAACGTGGAAAGTTAAATCCTCGTTATATTGGAGCTTTCAAAATTCTCGCAAGAATCGGACCGGTAGCGCATCACTCGAATTACCACAAGAAACTCAGTGCACAACGTATTTCACGTGTGCAACCTAAAGAAATGTCTTTCCGACGAAACTCTTGCTATTCCTTTGGAAGAAATCCAAGTCGACGAAAGATTGAATTTTGTCGAGGAACCCATTGAAATCATGGATAAGGAAATCAAACGGCTTAAGCAAAGCCGCATCCCGATTGTCAAAGTCCGTTGGAACTCTCAACGAGGTCCGAATACACGCGGGAATGCGAAGACCAATTCAAGCGCAAGTACCCACACCTTTTCTCTACTTCACCAAGTAATCCTAACTGAAAACCGAGGACGGTTTTCTCTTCCAAGACGAGGAGGATGTGACACACGGTAAATTTTCACCAAAATTTAATCGCTAATTAGTAATTTATTTTTACTAAGCCAAACTTATTAAGCATACACAAGCTTTGCCCGAGCATTTGAGTAGATAACTCGCATACAATAAATTTCACCACTCTTGCATTCATATCATTTTATGAATATTGCATTTTTGTCACGTGATTTAACTGTAAGACGGAGGTTATTCGTTACCCCAGGTTCGATTAATCGCACGCTGCACCGACACTATGATAAGGACTCGCTAAAACAATTAACAAATGTCAACAACTTGGAATATTGCAAGGATAAAATATTTTAGGCACATAACAAAAAGACACTACGTTATAAAAACTATCAAACAATGAGACCTTGGTCACGATATAATTTCACGGGACACAAAAATAATGAACACCCTACCATTAAATCAATAACTCTCATGAACTCAAATAATATTAATACATAACCTAAATATAAACACTTATACTTTGACAAATGAATGTTATACATTTCCTAATACATATCTATTTAAAAGAAGAAAAGAAGACAAAAGTTAAACTTTAACAAAAATGTCTCTTTGGCCTCTTCTCCCTTCCACGTCTAAAGCAAACATGAAACCAGAAAAACAAGTTAACCAAATATTCTCTTCAACCTACTCCTACACCTCTCACTAGTCCGAATCTCCCAAAGAGGGAAGCCAAGCATGCCTTTCCATCATCTCCCCATCTCTCATACTAAATTCATGAAAGATTTGGTCTCAAATCCAACCCTGGTGCGCCGACTATGGGATAAACAAATCCAAGAGGAATCAAAATGAGATCATTCACAAGAAGCATATCTCTACTCCAATCTACCTTGAGCCAATTCACAAGATTCGTCCATTCTTGGAAGCTAGCCATTTTCGACTTCAATCCAAACACCAAGAAGAGAGAGAGTTCAAGCCTTACCCAAAGTACCTCTATATCTCTAGTGGAGATGCAAGAACCCCAAATTGAGTTTCAATTTCATTTTCTCTCAAAAGCTAGGGTTTGCCAAAGTTAGGGTTTTCCAAAATTGATTTGGGGGTTTTGCAATTGGAGGTATCTTGGAGCTAATTCGAGTTTTGTTTGGTCCGAATCCAAGAAACGACCTTTCATCCATCACCTATCATTTTTGGATTTAAGGTTATCATCTCTTTTGTTGTTATGTTTTTATGTTGTTTTATGATATTAAGAGTGGAAGAGTTTACCAATGAAATTATCATGTGTTTTAGTCATGTCAATTTGGGTTTAAGTTTTGGATGCCACGTTGAATTCATGTATATAACTAGTTGAGATTTGAATGTTACTTTGTTTTACTAATCTTGTTTTGTAACCGAAAAACTTAAGTTGTTATAGGCTCAAGGGTCCGTATAGTCTTCTGTCGAGATTATGAGTCGAGAAAATGAAGGATAAGTCTTGTAACAACTTAGTAATTTAACTATGCAACTAAGTAATCTCGACGGGATAATACTCACTTTTTATAAACAACTATGTCACTCCGGAATTTAAGTAAGTCATTGGTAATAAGTGGGTTTGGTTTTGCTATCGAGGTAGGAACCGGGTCGAGTAGTACTCAACCATGGTATAGCCTTACCATTTCTTTGCTCTATCGCGTATAGTTAGTCTCGACTCCATCATCATCATACTCGACTTAGGAGTCTTTGTCTTGACCTCACCTTGTAAAATCCATGTCATGTATAATCGAGTTTGTCAAATACTATAGTGATAATTTGGATGTCTTGTTTGAAAACTATTTCTGTCAAATAGCCGAAACCAAAGAGCTTGAAAATTTTTCAATTGTAAGTCTACTAGTAAACATGGCCTTAAAAACTGGAAATTCGATCTTGAAAGTGGCACTTGACTTAGTAAGTCAAGCACCTTGTAACAAGTTTAACTTATGACACTCAGTCACATACTTGTCGTTATCTTTGTTGTAGAGTTGTTCGGCTCGAAAAGGAAACTCATTTCGAGACCCATGACACCATCAGCCGAGCATACCACTAGAAACTTTAGTCTCACAAAAAGTTTGATATCTTGGTTTAATTAGGTGTGCATCTTGTTGAGAAACTAGCTTTATGTCTTTTCTTTGTTGGCCGAATACTCATTCGTGAATGTTACAATCAAGACGGGTAGCCAAGATGTGTTCGAGCACATTAGTCGTGGCCCGGTTGTAACTCCGAGATGATGGCGATTGGACTCAAAATTCTCTACTTCTCAAATGTATCTTGACTACATTTTTCTCTCTTCCTGCGTTAACCATTCTTAAGTGTCAAAAGCAAGAACACTTCTTGACTAGTAGCAAAGGCTACTAACAAAAACTGATGGGCCACAGCCCATTTGTATCTCAAAGGTTACTTGAACTCTTTTGGGCCAAGCCCATTCGTGTACCAAACCATGGGCCACAGCCCACCTACAGTTTTGAATATTGGTTTAAGTAATTGAAACGCGACAAGTAATACCGGGATAAATCACAAAGCTAAACTCATTTGTTGCACATTTGGAGAGTTCGACTTTAGTTATGTACACATATATCGACGAGTAAAACAAGAGTAAAGGCGTATAAACAATGAACCAAGTGTCTAAAAATTGTGAGTCATATAATAAGACCTGCGAAATGGATTTAACGACAATGTGTAAAGAAATGTATGTCAAGTGAACGTCTCATCGAAAACTATATATATGGAACTAGTTTGTTAAATAAATAAGATACAACTATATTATTTCCTAGTCCATTTAAAATTGATGACTTTAAATTTCACTAGAGCTTTTTCCCAAATACAAATAGAAAACAAATTATAATTTTGACAACACCATTTTGTGTCAACCTAAATAGGTGTATATACATCTATATACTTACTAATGGAACATTTTAATTAATTGTCTTAAATCAAACTTGGATTTTAAAACCATACTAATGTCAAAATGAAAAGAGTATATATACATTCATATACTTACTAGTAAATCTCTTAAATTACTTTTACAAACTAAAGGTTGATTTTAAAACCATTAAATAAGAATAATATTAAATGCACCATTTTAAGTATTTAATACTTAAAACAATGAACTAAAACCTTACCCTCCTTATCTAGGTCGCGTGTCGGTGCCACTCCACAACCATCACTAATCCCACATTTGGATTTGCACTTTGCTAAGGTGAGTTTCATAGCCCTACTTTTACTTGATAAATTGTTTTATACATTTTAGGGTGAGAAATATGCAAAACATTTTATGGACCAAAACTATTACATGATCACTATTACGTGGTTTAGCCTAAACCCTTATGTCCCTAGAGAATGCCCTTTTTCATGAATCGTCAATTCCCCATTGGGAAACGCGAATGTTATAAATAGATCTATTGAGGGTGACTCCTCCGTTCGGTTGGCCATGCTTAGGCCAAGGCGAAACGTATACCATGTCGGAATCAAGTGTTGAGGGACAAAACACTTGCTATGGGCCCCCATATTGTATGACATCTTTTAGCATACAGAAACTGTCGTAGTATCGGTTGCATGAACTTAGAGCTAACGTAATAGACTTTCATCCATATAACATTATATTCGTTGTAATGATTATATGACTTTGCTTATGGTCCAAGTTTACTATTTTAACTTAAACCTATAAACTCACCAGCTTTTAGCTGACCTTTTTAGCATATTTTCTCAGGTGTTTAAGTTATGTTCATGAAGGCAAGGCAAGAAGCGGATGTATGGTCGTAGTAGTATTAAAGAAGTGTTTTTACACAAAAATGATGTTTTTACTTTGGGACCACTATAACTAATGGGGATGTACCCATTTATTTAAATTATGTTGTAAGACAGCGTTTTAAAACTATTCTATAAAATCAAACGGAGTATGTATTCCGTTCTTTATTACTTGTGTTGTGATTCACCCATTCTGTAACGCTCCCGAATAACACGTATTCTTCCGCTAAACAAATTTGGGGGTGTTACACCTATGAACCAGATAAACGATATTATACAAGCAACTACAAACATCTTTCAACTTATTGCAATTTATAAGTATTTTGGATGCTCCTAACATTTGGCATTGTATACAACATACAACATACATTCTTCAATTACTTTATTGTATGTAATCAATTGATGATGGTGCCTCGATGAAAGTCTTTTCTGGAATTCCCATTTAATGCATGTATAAATTTAGTATGTTAACTGCTAAGTTTGAAAGACGATTTTCTTGAGTTTTGACACATGTGTTCCATTTCATGTTGCAGGTAGTAAATAGGAGACATTTTTTGTTTCCCAAGCATGGTTAGACTCCGACTATGAGAGTGATTTTATGAGTAAATGGAGGTAAGATTTTTGTAATATTTAACTGTATACAGTAAATGATTAATGGTCCTTAAGTATCTATGTACAGCTGATATGATAACATATTCAAGTGGATTGTCGTTATAAGCCTTTTTTTTCCCTCTAATTAACCACAAGAAGTCAGAGTATATATGTTTCAAGCTATGCATACCTTGAAACTTATATTGTAAGTTTTCTAAAAAAATTAGTATTAAAATTTCAGTACCAGTAAAAAGTAACACAAAAGTGACCTGAATTCTCCTATAATAAATTATAAAAGTATTTTCTTTTTATACTAACCATGGTTTATGTTCTCCAGGGGATGGTATTTCGAGGAGGAAGGGACATTGAACATGACAATGGATAATCCAAAGAATTGAAGTTGAAGGGATTACAAACAACAACAACAACAACAACAACAACAACAACAACAACAACAACAACAAACCCAATCCCGCCAAGTCAGGGTATGGGAAGTTGAAGGGATTAATGAATGTAAAATTAATGAATGAAGAAGTGTAAACGTCTAGACTGGCTAACTCAATCCGACCCATTATAAAATAGTGTCAAAACTACCTCTTTTGAAACAAACCAATTATGACCCATATAGGATCAATAGTTTGTGAAATAAGAAAAAGTTGTTAAATGCAGGGATGGAGAATGGAACACCGGTAGTCACTGTGATGTATGTAATGCGCCAAAAATAAACTGTGATACCAGAAACTTAGAATGTGAGCCCTTGAACTATCAGATCATTTTGAATCTGGTAAAAGAAATGCAGATTGCAAACAGAAAAGCCCATTTCTTGGATATTATGTATCTAACAGAATAAGGAAGGATGGTCACCCCTGAAGATATCGTGAGCCAGGTACTCCATAACCGGCTCCACAAGATTGTAGTGATTGGTGCCTACCTTGTGTGTCCCCGACACTTGGAACGAACTTCTTTATGCTCAACTTTTGTCAAACAGATTCAAAACCAAGTGATGAAAATGAAAGAGTGTTACTGAGTCCACTATATAACTTACCTAAAGATAATGCAAGTGTTTTACCGAGTTCTTTAGTATTGCCTATGAAATTGCTTGCCTGGGTACAGGTTAATGACACGAGTAATTCTGCTCTTGGGTCAAAATTTTGTACCCCGTGTATGCACCAAACTACGACAACGTTAACACTGCAAATATTTACACTTTACAGGTACAGCATTGAGGATAAATTTGGACTATGGCCATGCATGGTGGACCCCACCAAACTCATAGTCATCCTAGAAGTTCCATGAGCCATAGAAGATTAACAAACCTTATTGACATCTAAAGAAACTGCAATAGTAAAGGCGTTGTCGGCTCCTATAAAGCCTTGCCCTAATGTTTTTGTACGTGGGAAGTTGAACACAAATCCGACCATTCTGATGGCTATGATTTCAGTTTCTTTGATATAAAGGTATTGATCATTTAATCCATCCATTGTGTTTCTGTTATTTTTATATGAAATTTGAATATGGTATATTATTTGGAAATGTATACACTTATGTATTTTAAGTCTTAGGCATCATCTCGAATAAACACACAGTAGCCAACTAATGAGTCCACTAGAATGTGATTAGTGTTGATAAGTTATCATCACTGATTTTATTTACCTAAGATGGGTCATAGTTATAGTAAATAAAGTTCAAAAAGACGTTATGAATAGTATTTGACAACAAAAGTAAAGAATGAAGATAGGAATTTTTTTATCGAATGCACATAGTATTTTTGTCAAGACAATATGTTCGTCAAGGCTTAGTATGTGGTTATATAGAAATAAGCTTCAATTGTTAGCGTAAGTTTGGCCTTTTATCAATATGCTGTGAAATAACTATTGGGAATTAATTGTTTGACTTTGTTGGGTTACATATTATGCACATTATGGATCGTTTATGTGATTAATTACATCGGTGTAGGGGAATTGTGTAAGGTCCAAGCAACTGTTTTGCGCGAGAATGAGGAGGACGTGACCGTGGAAGAGACATTACAATCCAAGACTTACAATGTTGAAAGAGAATGGAAGACCTAATAGTGAGAGCTCCATAATGATCAACCTTTAAGTTGTATTGAGAAATTGGTCATAAAGCTTGAACTACTTTCTTACCGTATATTTTCTCTTTTTTCTAAAGTATTCTTTATACGCCCTTTAATTGTGTGAGCAACAAAGCATTAATTAGGCTAACTGAACACGATGCAAAAATATACTTGAGAATGAATACTTTTGTTAAAATTATAGAAGAATTCGTAAGCTCAAGCGATTGTTTCAAGTTTATTTTGTATGAATCGATTATCGAACAACAAAATAAGCACAAATAAAGCTTTTGTTTAGTAATTATAAATCAAGAATTGAAAATTTCTTATACTTTTAAAAATAACATTCAATTAACTTTGAAGACGTAGTTGGGCAAACATTGTTTAACAAAAAGGTAAAACATGTTACCGTGGACTAAAATTATAGATCCCAACAATTTCTTAGTAATTATAGATCCCAACAAGTCTAATCAAATATGAAGACTAAAATACAAGGTTCAAAATGAATATTTATAACGTATACTTATTTGTTTTACCAAGTATGTTGTTTATTTATACCAATGGTTTGAAGATAAGATGTGTTTTATGGTGAGATGATAATAATAATTTACAAGACTGCGATCACAACAACCAAACGTATTGTCATGATTGAATAATACTTAATAAGTTTTTTAGAAAAAACCTCGTGCGTGCACGGGTATTATAACTAGTCTTGTTTGATATATATAATTTCTTACTTTATTCGAATTGTAATGGTTTTGAATGTACCTTAGCAGCGCGTGTTTTTGCTCTGGCCCAACGTGATATGGCAGATTCATGTTTGTCATTATCAAAAAATGATATAGAGCTCTGTTGGAGTTCTTCAGACTCCAAAACTCTCCACCTAAACAATCGCAAAAAAAAAATCTACATTAGCTAAAAAAAATCTACATTAGCTAAGCCGAATATGAAAATAAAAGTATTAAACAAATCAAATTGCTTATATAACTCTAAAAAGTACTAACCAGCTTTGTTCAATTAGAACTGCACAATCAATCAGCTTTCTTCATGTTCGAAAGCTTTTATACACTTTTTGCAACTTTACGGCCCCGTGCGGTCATTGTTGGTCAACAGGTTATTAGTACAACAACTAAATTGGTTAAAAATTTATGAACCAACTTACCTCGAACGTAAAAGAGCGTGTCTACACGCGCACTATCTAGGACCATCTAAAAACCCCTATGCAATTCTAATATGCTATAGTTATATAGCTTTATACATTGAAAATCACAATAAGACTTGAAAGAAATTATGTCATTAGACATTACCTTGTCATACAACCTCGGAAGATCACAGGTTGCAGAATATATGGATATGCATGTCAACTATTTCGGCCAAACATATTAGTTTTTAGCCTCATAAATGTTGGTATTTCACATCCTCACCCGTTTATTTTTAACTATATGTTACAAATTTTATGTACAATTAAAATTTTTTGAGGGTTTTCTTTTTGCATCATTGAATTTATGGGTTGCAAATTAGTATGTGTTGACTACCTAAGTCAAAGTAACCTCTTTTTGGTCCATGTTTCTTATTAAGTAAAAGTTGTCTATATAGCTTAAGTCATTTCAAAACTTACAGGATAACACGCGTTCATATTGGATTGAGCTTTTCAACAACCATTACGACTAACAGATTTCACAGCTGGAGATGGGCTCCACGGTTTTGTGTAACGAACTTTGGGCTTGTCAAGTCTGTTGAACTCTGTAGCAGAGGCTGCAAGTGAAGAACAAACCAACATAAAGTTGACAACATTATTTTTTTCAGATGAATAGTTTCAAGGAATTGATTTGATTATTATAGGCTACACATTTTAGGGGTATTTTAGGAGGTTCATGAGCTTATAAACTTACGAAACTCGTTAGCATCAGACTCGCTTTTCTGAAATCTCAAATTCATACTCGTCATCTTCTTCAAGACCAGTTGGTGGTTTAAGAACACTCAAAGCATTCCGTTGCAGCTTCACTTCAATTCCATTTTTCAAAATTCCTGTAATTGATATCTTAAGTGCATTAGGAGTAAAGTTAACATTCACTAATTATAAACTACCTTAATTGTAACTAAACTAAGTAACTTGAAGTACTTATATTTTTGCTAAGTAGATATAGTAAACTATATCTACTTTCAGCTATAATAGTCAATTAAGTGTCATTTCTGTTTATCTAAGACCACATGGTCACATGGATGACAACAAAATGATAGCAAAAAACTGATAGCTCAATGACCTATATAGCAAAAACATATAAAGTTGGTTGCCCTAATTAGCAATAAGTAATTATTAGCTATACCATATATTCAAACCTTTTGCCATAACTTATTAACTTCTAACACATCCAGTAAACTCTCAAATCATTTAAAGAATTGTAATGTAATCACCTAATAGGCATCCTGCATAGATAATTCTCAATAGAGCAACAAATAGTGACCTTTCCATCACAAATATAAGACCAATAATTAAGTTGCAACTTCCAATCAATGACTACATGGCCCCTATAGTCACCTAATATGTCGTCTCGAACAATTTTCGACAAACCAATCAAACTAAAGTTATGATATCTAACTATCTAAGCATTAATATAAGTGGGGTTCAAACCTACAAATCATACTTTCCCAACAGATCTATAATATCTTAAAAAACCCATAAATAAAAGAAACACAATGTAGATCTGAAAAACATGATCAAGTTACATACTTTATCACACCATATAGTACATAACAAACATTAACTAACAACATAAACAGATCTGAACACCTACACAACATCTTAACCTTAAATAAAAACACAACCAAAAAAACATTTTTCGCAACATTTACTTTAAAAAAATTCAGAGAGCCACTAATGAAGCTGAGTAAGTGATTTATCTTACCATGAATCATCATGCCATTGGTTTCCCTCCAAAAAGCAAACTACTTTTGCCATAGAAATTTCTATTTCTTTATCCCTGTGCCCTGGGTGTAAACCTTTGAAGGCTAAAAGGGCTTTGATAATCGATGATGTGCACTCAACATGCCTAATTATATCACCAAAAATAATTAAATAAAATGTTATTGTCTTTTTTTATGAAAAGAGATAAAGATTCATAAGGGACTCACTCTTTCTTACATCAGAAGCACATGATCCAGATGCTTATTCTGCCCTTGAAGATTTCACTTAATTTTTTTATTTGTGTTGGTGTGCGTACGTTTTTGGGTTTTGATGATCATTTAGTGTGTGTTTTTTTGTTAACAGATTTTAGTCTGTGGCTTTGAAGAGATGTAGGAGAAGACATATGCGATAGAAATTTCTAGAGAGAAAGCGAAAGAGATAGAGAGGTGTGTGTGTGTGTGTGTTTTTTGTGAGGATGAAGGGTCTAGAATAACTCAGGAAAAAACGTAACGGAAGAACAGTGATTTTTACACTGTAGCAATTGTGATAGTGTAGTTGTGGTAGCTAATTGGAACATGCCATCAAATTTTCACCACCAATAACAATGTGCCAAATCTATAAAATCACACTAGAAGGGTAGCCGGACAATGCGGCGGTGGGTACCCGATAACTATTTTTGTGGCGAGCAAATATTTTTTATTTTAAACTTCTTTATTATAAAGTAGTAGATAAATGTTTTTCAAAAGTAGATAGTCTAAATTATTAATAGTGTAAATGGTAAACATTTTTATTTTTCAAATTTTAGCATTAAATTGGTGGTTTAACTATAGTGAGCTTTTCTTATAAACAATTCCTATTAAAATGTATCATTATTGGAGGGCGGTTACATACGGTTTTAATGAGACTTAAATTTTCAGATTTTACATTCATTTTCTACTTTTCCTTTTATAGTAATGTTTTTGGTCTTAAAATTTTAAGACTTCCTTTAATAGAAAGTCTCAAATGCTTTATAATGTGGTATAGATTATTTGTGAGGGCACTATTCATAAGAAGACCCAATGAATGTAATTTTGTATAATATAAAAGGCTCCACCACCAAAAGTGAGAAACTTTCTTAGGTTTTATATTCAAGTTCTTTATATAGATTTTAAAGTGAAATACACCGGTTTTAAACTTGTCAAAAAATATTATCGGGGGTCGTACCTTTGCTTTTTCGTCATTCGGAGTTTTTTTTCAAGTTGTTTATATCATCCAAGTTTCTTGACCCGTTATTCTCAGGTCAACATCGTTCCTTTCTGTTTGCTTTTGTTTTTAGTTGGAAGGCATTATCGTCATTTTGTATTTTTGATAATTAATCTGTATTATTTCTACATGTCCCGTCCCTCTTCCCGCCCAATATACATCTATAAAGCTTAGACTGCCTCTTTTTTCATCCCCAAACTTTCTTTACAAGAGTTATCACAAACCCTAATTGCATGTCACAAAACCAGTTCCATAATATTGAGAATTCCAAAACATGGATTTTACTTTATCGATCCAGTTTTTTCAGTTGATGATACCGTTCTGTACAACTCTGCAAAGATAAAATACGGTACGTTTTTTGTTATAATCGTTGGAATATCTAAAAGGTTTATACTTTTTACAGTTTAAGTTTGATAATGTGCAACATTTGTTTCTTTTATTTGTTTCAGGTGGTAGATCTAAAATGTTTAGCATGAGTGTTCATCACAATGGTGTTTTTAAATACTTGCCTTGTATAATATACGATGGAGGTATGAAAACCATAGTTGATTTGGTTGATGTTGATACTGTGTCAGTTAAAGAGTTGGATTTTTTTATGTATGAATTGGGTTACGAGCTAGGAAAAAAAATTACTATTACTTTGTTAAGCCTGGTAGTAATTTAGATGATGCTTTGTATAGCTTAAGTGAGACCATGAATTTAAAAATATTGAAAGATCTTGTTGATGACCATAAGATGATAGAAGTTTATGTTGAAAATGGTAAGACAATATTGGATCTTAGTGAAATGACACCAAAGTCAATTAGGACAGTTATTGATGACGTGGATGCAACAAAGAAGAAGGTAGCTCTTGCTATTGTTCCATATTGCTCAAAACAATTACTCTTACTCTCTTAGAGAACATTGTTGATAAGCTTGTGCTAGACGATTTAGGTCAAGTTACACAACCATTTTTGGAAGTCAATACACTAGGACAATCTAGTCAGTTGCCAGAAATTAAACCCTTGTTTTCATTTGTAGAGGTTTGTCAAACTGAAGATGTTTCAGGTGATGGTAATGAGCAAATAGATAAACATGTTGATCATATCCAAATAGATAGTCGTGTAGAGGTATGTGAAACTGAACAAGAGCTAGGTCATCAAGACGAGGAAAGAGATAATCCTATTGAGCATATGCAAAAAGGTAAACCTATAAAGGTTTGTAAAATAGAAGAAGAGTTAGATGATGACAATGTGAATGAGACAGATACTTATGAGAGTGATGACGATATAATTAAGAACATTCATGATGGAAACATAGTGGTTGATGAGGAGAATACTTTTAAGGAGTCTGACGTTGATGTTACTCTGTTCAAATTGAGTGAGACTACAAAGTTACCCAATATAGGTAGCTCTAGCCAGATACGAGATGACGTTTTGTGCAAAATGAGTTAGATGTCGTAGATGATAATGAGTTTGCAAGTGGTTCTGAGAATGAGGATGAGTTTGTAATTAAGAAGAAAAAGTTGAGGGCATATAAGAAACAAAAGTTATGTGAGGCAGAACAAGTAGCCGACGAAATATTCTTTTTTTGTGGTAAACTTTTATTACTGCAAAAGAAGTCAAAGAGAAGATTAGCCTGCATTAAATACAAACTATGAGGAAATTGCAATTCGTTAAGAATGACAAAGAAAGAATTAGGGCTAGGTGTGTCGGAACAATACCAGTTTTTTGTGCAAGTAAAGGTGTTGGGTTGGGTACAGCCCCAAAGAAAAAAAAACGGTTCAGTAACTAGAGCCCTCAGAAGGAATGTATCTTTTCGAGTACGCAATGACAAAACAAAAGATTGCCCATGGTTTTTGTATGTAGAAAAAGATAAAGCTAAAGATTTATTGGTTGTTAGAACTTTCAGGGATGAACACAAATGTTTGCAATCAAGGGAGATCAAAGCTTGTGACTACAAGCTTCTCTCAAAGAAAATACTTGACCAAGTTTAAGTCAATCCAGATATTCCAATTAGGGTTGTTCAAGATCAACTCTCTAAACAATTTGAAGTTCAAGTGTCTATGCAAAAGGCATTAAGGGCACAAAATAAGGCATAAATTGAGATTAGGGGGTAATCATAAGCTATAATGCACCATATTGAGAGACTATGTTGTAGAGTTGCAGAAAAGAAACCCTAATACAACAGTTAGGATAAGTGTACAAACTGCAACATATCCAACTAGTCCAACCAGAGTTTTCAAAAGAATGTATGTATGCTTAGGTGCTTTGAAGGAAGGATATAAAGCTTGTCAAAGAGAGTTGTTGGGTTAGATGGTGCTTTTGTGAGGGGTCCTTTTCCTGTGTCAACTTCTTATAGCTTTTGACATTGATAGCAACAATGGAATTTACCCATTAGCTATGTTGTTGCAGCCAAATTCAAACTAAACTTTTATCAGTAACAGACAAAAGGTGATGTCAATTTATAGTTTATTATATTCACTTATATTAATGATGAATGATACTTTTATTATGTTAGGTTACTAGTTTTACAACACAAGCATCAAGAGAAGAAATAGAGAAGGAGAGATCGGTTGAACCCTTATCCAAACACACGAAATACTAAGAGAAAGGTTAAAGCAAAGAGTGAAATAGAAAAGAGAACAACCAACCCTCAAGTGAGGGTTATTACATAGTATTTATAGGAGGGAAGCTAGGGCAACACTCCTAGTCCCTTCCTTTCTCCTATGGGCTTGGGCCTTAGCTCATGGGCCTTCTACATAAGCTTAAGGCTAATAACAAACATAAAGGCCATAATAAGCTAACTATTACATATGAGTAACTGACACTTGAATAAGGTTTAGGAGTGATTCCAACAATCTCCCCTCAAGTGTTATTACATATGAGTAACAAACACTCAAGTGTTGGTGATGAAAAACGGTGAAGGCGTTGATGTAATAGTAGCTTTGACGCCTTCTGACATTCTTCTTTCTTGTGAGAAGAATTGCCTTGATTCGAACCATCTCCCCAGTGTAGCGAGATAGTTTTCTTTGAACGGTTATGCTTTGACGTCATCTTTAACTTTGTTCTTTGATCATTGTTCTTTGTGATGAAAGATATAGTATGTTGTTATCATCAGTCCGCCTCAGTTCGCTTCGCGCTACAGTGTCTCCACGTCATTCTTCAACATGCTCACACGCTCTTTGACGTTGGAATTCAGTATTGATGAAGTTCTTTAAGTCTTTAACCTTGTAGATTCTTTGATTTGACGAAGAATCATTCTGACTGTTGTGTTGCTTTTGGATAGAACTTCCATTAGTGATGATGTTGGCGTGAACATGAGAAGAATCTGCACGATCATTCCGAGCTTCCATAAGAAGAAAACATAAAAACGGTTAGTAATAAGCGGATTCCGGATCTTACAAGTTTGAACTTCGAGAGTGTTAACATAATAGTGTGAAAACACAACTCTAATTCTTACAAAGGCCGTCCTCAATCGAGTCCCACAAGTGAGATAACACGATGTAAAAAGTACACCTACGATTCGAGATGAGTCAGCCGAGGTACACCAAGCATCACCTCAATCGTAGACCGTTTGAGACCACTAAGCGCAATCCACGGGAGTTGCCGGGCGACCTGCCAAGGCTCGCTTTGATGTTGACCCGGCAGAGTTTCCATTCAATCACCGAGGATCAAAATGTGAACCTCTCATAAATGTTCTCGACAGATTGCTAAGATCTGTGAAGGACTCGATAATGTACCACTGAAATTCTTATTGTTGAATATCAAGTGATGAAATGTCAAGTGTACCTAAGAGATCTTTTGATGAATCTCATGGCTCTAGACTCAATAGTGCGTTTTGGTTTTCCTGAGCGAAGACTAGGGAGAGGGTCTCCTTCTTCAATACCAGCAATCTCTAAGATAAAGCCGATAGTTTACGTAGGGTTCCCTATGAGAATGAAACAAGCGCCTGAGAGAAACTTGAGTGGTTAAGAAGGTTTAGTGCATGCGTCACTGGGTCCATGACGACTTTTAATCTTCAATACCAGCGTCACTAAGTGACAACTAGTAGCATATGAATTGAACCCGGTGTCTGCCCTAAGTTGAATAATCTGGAGGGCTATTTCTTTTCACCGTTTTCTTTGCATTTCTTTTTAATTCTTCAACTCCTTCTTTCTCCGATTCTCATTTTCTCCTTTTTTATAATCATACCTAAGGAATTCTAAATACTAACTATTTGTGGTGTCCTTGGGTAGATCCATCCGGCTCTGGCGGATCATAGGACGGTTATTCCTAACCTTAGTCACCTTATAACTTCATGACTAACCTATGTTGCCATAAAAACCACTGTTGTGAGAAATCTCTCAAAGTGTTTGTGAATGAAAAACATTTTAGTACCACTGTTGAGATAAGATTTTGCATAAATACTCTCCCTCCACATGTGCTTAAGAGTTTTAACGGTTAAAATGCACAGTGAGGAAAGAGCGCGCACATTTTGAATTGATCAACTCAAGATAGACATTCCCCCGCGAGACACGGTTACGTAGCATAGTTAAAGAGTTGCATTGTCAGCTTTTAGGTGACAATTAGCTCTAATAACTACCTTGAAGGTGTAGACAATCCTCGAAAGGTTGTCAAACCCGTCCGAGTTCATGTCTACCAAGAGTTTCTCGAATGGTACATTCTACTCGGACAAGTCCTTTGCGAGACACGCTTACATCACTAGCGAACTAGCTTGAAATTATTACCCGTCCCGGACAAGTCTTTTCGAAGTTACTAGCAGCTTAAGATCTCGTCAATTCATGGGTTAAGTCTATAGCACAAAGATTCATTTGCATTGACGCAACATATTTTTTATCACTTAATTTTCTCCCCCTCAAAAATGGCATATATGATGTTATTTTTGAAAAGTTGAGAATAAATATGACCATTTCGAGTGTTTCGGGAAGAATGACCACGTGGAATGCTTTTGAACAAAGTTTTAATTCAAGTACTCCCCCTCAATAAGTGATATAAACGGTTGAGGTTTTGAAAGTCATAAGGGAAAGTACTTGCTCTTTTGAGCAAAACCTTGAAAAATGAAAGGTTTGATAGGTTTTACTCAAAAGTAAGAAGCTTTTGCTCCTTTTATAAGGATTGTGGCACTGAAGCGTACCACAGGGTCCTTTATTTACAAGTACGGGTTGTACACTGTAATGTGTGTACAAGCCATTGACAGATAATCAAACAAGCAAAATCACAATCAAGAGAATACCCAATGATTACGACGATCACTACTTTCGAGGACGCTGGAAAGTCAAAATCGGAAAGTTTGGTCATCCTCCCACATAGCTCCAACCGCTTGCGTCGATCCCGATGAATCAAACATTCATCAATCCTAGTGATTAATCAACGAACATCCTTGCGATCCTTTGAATTCCATCTCTTCATCGAATTATACCCAACTCAATGTCCTTCAATCGATATGACAATCCATATCGAACCATCTCCATGGTGGCGTCTTAGAACTTAGTGAATTTCATCGAAAGCCATGAAGCAAGTATGATGATTTTCACTTTGGTAGACAAACCCAAACTTGTGTTTATGAACGATTTTGTACCGAGGTTCTTGATTGATTCCGATGAAGTGTAGAATTTAGGTAAGATTCGACACCGAGGTGAAGAACTTCAATACGCTCTTTGATTTGAAGCGTATGAAAACAAGGAGTGCAATAATGTACTTGATCTAAATTTCGGTTGAGGTTCCGTTAAGGCTCAGGTATGTCGTGATCCTCACCACTAGTGTATGTAAAGTGATCAACGGTTTTCTCCATTGGTGGTGTGGTTTCTAAATCCCTTGGTTGATCAGATGGTGGTGGCTGTGTAGCTTGTTGTGTAGTGGTGATAACCTCGCTTAACCATTTATCGAATCATTGGATGGAGTTGCCTTCTTAACAGATTTTGTTGTTGACATAGGTGTTTCTTATGTTGATGGAGGTGATGATTGAGATGATGATTTGGGTTTGGTGGTAGTGTCAAGAGGTGTTCATGTAAGACTGTTGAGGTTTGTGTATAGGATTGTCAACTATGTAGTTGTCTGATTCCTTCTTTAACTTTTCCTCCTCAGCTCTAGCAACTTCTTTTGCCTCTTTTCGAATCATTTCCTCTTCAGCCACCAAATTATCATCGTGAATCTTTCATCCTTATCATGATCGTAATCTCCTTCGTCATATATTTCCACATCTTCACCATGCTTTTCTTCTTGCGGTTGTATAAGTTGTTGTTGTAGTTGCTTCATTTCAAGTAGAGATAGTGACAGATCTTCGGGTTGATTAACCGGATCGGATGGGGTAAGAAATGTTTACAATGTATCTTCTATAAGTGGAGGACTAGAACCGGGTTGATTAACCAGAAAGGTTGAAGCATGGAATTCCATCCATTTCTGCTTTAATGTCTTACGAAATTGTATGACCTCATCTATTGAATCATACTCATCATCGGGATGACTTTGTGAACATGAATTTGAATGGATGTAGCAGAAGGATGTCCACAGCAAATCTGCAAGATGATTATGAGCATATGAAGTAGTTGAAGATGACACGGAGATAGTTCTTGCCAATTGTTTTGTCGTATCCAGCTTGGAATGTGTTTGCCATCGAGAGCTCAGCTGGGGCATTGATGTTTGCTTGATTTGCAGCCATTTCATGATCTAAAAGTCATTAGACAAAGAGACAGACATATGGAAACACAATGTGTTTGTATTAGTCTGATTTATTGTCTAATTACTTGTATGATGGTAACATGTTTATGTTAGTTACAAGTCCTAAGTCACATTAGTCCAAATGTATGAAGTTGATGTGATAAGTTACGTGAACATGTTAATTTTGAAATTTCAAAGAGCAATAATTCACTTAACACACAACATATTAACTTTTGTAAGCTTATATGAAACATTAGATATTTGTGACCTATGCGTAACATTTAACAAGTAACATATGCGTAACCGGCCAAAAAGTAGTGAACAATGGGTTATGAGTAACAAGGATCCTTATGCGTAAGAAAGGAGCTTATGCGTAGGAGTAAGCTAAAGCGTAAGACCAAGCTTAGGCGTAAGAGTTTCTTAAGCGTAAGACAAGTTCAAAGGCTTTAAGCTTACGCGTAGGGAAAAGCTAGATGTTACGCACAGTTTACTCGAAGAGCAAAGCTTATGCGTAACAAGCCTTGTTTACGAATATCTTTCCAAGATACACGTAATCCACTGTAGACCCCTTATGCGTAAGAGCTACGCATAAGATTACTCTTAGGCGTGACCTTTACGCATAAAGTATTCCTTAAGCGTAACGGTTTGAACACCTAAAGATTCTGACATTACGAATAATTAACCTGTTAAATATAAACATGAAAACTTGATTGCAGTTAAATCCAAACATCTTTTAGATCACAAAACAAGCATAAGAACATATCAGATACACACAGAAAGACTTAGGAGTAAAATTACTTAAACCCTAAACCCTTAATCTACGTGTAAGGGATATAGCTACACAAATCAAACAAGAATGTTTCTAGAGTGTCCTAGATGTCATATGAGTGCAATGGAACAAGATTTAACACATTTCCACCACAAAATCAAAAGATTTATGGGAGATGAACCCTAAAAACCTAAAACTTAAGTTCATACAGTTTAGATGTTTCTAGGCTAATTTAAAGGTTCAAAAACATGCATATAAACTTATTCTAACACTTTCTTGACTACCTAATAACATATCACTGAAAAGAAAAACCCTAGATGAGCGCAAGAACCCTAGAATTCAAATTAATGAAATTTAAGATTCATGATGGTTTTGGACGATTGAAACAAGTTTAATAGACACTAAGAAAGGTTTTAACACAACTCATTTCAATCCAAACACTTTTATGCATAAACACCCAATTCGTTCGAGTGAACAATTTTCCAAAATCAGTTTAAAGAGTTTTAACCGTTGGATTTTAAAGAATTTTAGAAATCCTTGTTTATCATCTTGATTAAAAACAGTTTAGAACTTATAGATTATGAAAAACTTGAACGGATTTAGAAGATTTGATTTGGGCCGTTTGATCTTGGTGGTTTAGGAGTAAATGAATTAATTTGCCAAGTTGACACATTCAGTCCCTCAACCTTAAAGAGGTTCCAACCAAGATCCTTTAACTTCCGTTTAGGTAAGACAAAACATTTGTAAGGCAAGAAACTTCACGATACTCCCCTCGACTGAAATAATGAAATGGTTAAAACATTTGAGTCCGAGGAGAGTATATGACAAGAGACTTATCCACCATTTTAGAAGAAACAACATAATTTTGAAAACATGGAAGTACAAGGTTTTATGAAACCGAAAAATACTTACAAAAGAGGTTTTGGTGTTTGACAGGTTTTTAAGACTGTTTTAGGAGTTCATCCAAATCCTCTTGAGTCAAACACCTCATACCAATCCGGTGGACCAACTCATTAAACCTAGCGGGAGGCAAGGCTTTGGTGAGAAGATCTGCCAATTGGTATTCTGTACCCACAAAATATAATTCAATTGTACCCTGTTCCACGTGGTCCTTGATGAAATGATAGCGAAGATCGATGTGCTTTGATTTCGAGTGCTGAACTGAGTTGCACGAGATCGCAATGGCACTCCGATTGTCGCAGTAAATCGGGATTCTGTCAAATACGTAACCATAGTCTTTGAGTTGTGTTCGGCCCGATGACTTGAGCACAACACGCCGACATGGCTACATATTCTGCTTCGGTTGAGGACAGTGATGTACAATCCTGCTTCTTCAATTGTCATGACACCAGTTTATCACCAAGAAATTGTAAAGCTCCTGAAGTACTTTTCCATGATTCTAAGCATCCTGCGTGGTCGTCCGAAAAGCGATTAGTTCAAAACCAGAATTCTTCGGATACCAGATCCCCAAGTTAATGGTTCCCTTTATGTATTAGAGGATTCTTTTAGCCTCTGAGAGGTGGGTTTCAGTTGGTCGCGACGATAACGGAGCAAAGATAGACGGCAAAGACAATATCAGTCTATTTGTTAGATACATGAGAGACCCAATAATACTACGGTATTTGGTAGGGTCAACGAATTTCCCATGCAAATCAGCGTCTAACTTCTTGGTATGAGCCATTGGTGTGGCATAAGTGTCACAGGTATTCATTCCAAATTTGTGTAACAATTCAAGGGCATATTTGGACTGACTCAAGAAAATACCACGGGGTGATTGATGAACTTGCAGTCCTAGAAAGAACGTAAGTTCACCCATCATTGACATTTCAAAATTTTTCTGCATTAGTTTTGAAAAAGCGATTGAGTACTTTTTATGTGTTGACCCAAAAATGATGTCATCCACGTAAATTTGAACAATTAAGATATGTGCCCCGTGATATTGTATAAAAAGAGTAGGGTCGATCGAACCTTTGGTGAAATTATTAGCAATGAGGAAAGATGATAGCTTATCGTACCATGCCCGAGGAGCTTGTTTGAGACCATAAAGAGCTTTGTTGAGTTTGTAAACATGGTTCGGGAACTCGGGATCAACGAATCCTTCTGGTTGGCTGACATAAACCGTTTCTTTCAGTTGTCCGTTGAGAAACGCAGTTTTGACATCCATCTGAAAGACCGTCATATTCATATGAGCCGCGAAGGCGAGAAATATCCGAACAGCCTCAAGACGAGCAACCGGAGCAAATGATTCTTCAAAGTCTATTCCCTCTTCCTGACGATAACCCTTAACAACTAAACGTGACTTGTTTCGGATTACGTTCCCTTCAGCATCCAATTTGTTTTTCCAAATCCATTTGAGACCAATGACGTAGACCCCTGTTGGTCTTTCAACCAGTTCCCATACTTCAAGACGTTTAAATTGGTTGAGTTCTTCCTGCATGGATTCAATCCAGTTGTCCTTTGTCATTGCATCTTTAATGTTTTTAGGCTCAGATTGGCAGACAGTGAGTGCATAAATGCAATGTTCACCATCTGTGTGAAGACGTTGTCTCGTAACGACTGATTGATTCGGGTTGCCAATAATGTTTTCCAGAGGATGGTCTTTTGTCCATCTATGTGTGGAGGGTTGATGTTGGTATACATTGTGCAGATTCTGAGGATTCAAATGGCTTGTTAAAGATTCCGTGACATCCGGTGCGCAGTCTCATTTGCAAACGGGTTGAAGAAAGCATTTGGATCAAAATCTGCAGGTGGGGGTACTTCATTCAGAACATCATCAACCGGTTCATCATTGTTGGAAGCGGTTTGTTCAACTGTTGTGTTGGAGTCAACTGGTGGTGCTTCTTCAACCGTAGTTGTTGTAGCAGGTGTATCAAGTATAAGATTATTATCAGGTTGAGCAGCGGAAACAGCGGATACACCTAGAGCACGTTCATCAATATCGTCACTGAACATCGGAGCAAATAACCTTTCCATTTGTTGACGAGTAAGCTGGGGGCTTTGTTTAGCTGATGATGGGGTTTGGGAAAAGTTTAAGCGGTTGTGTCGGTTCCAAGTGTTATACTCGAAGCCATTGTGAATATAAACAGAGATATTGACGAAGTTTCTTAATCGCATTTCCCCAAAGTGACATCGTCTTTAGCAGATTTGAAACACTGATGTAGTAGACATTTCTTCTAACTTTTGAAGTTTTCAGTATGCAGCAGAATTTGTAGAAGAGCATAAAACCACACAAGGAAAATCTGACTAATTGCGGAAGATCCGTTCGAGGGTAACATGCCAGAAATCAACAAGATCTTCTCACGTATGTAGACGCATCACACCAAACAAACCACGAAAGACGAAATGAAACGACTTCCCCTGAATGTTGTGGTCTTTCGGAATACTAATTACTGTGAATATGCAATAACGCAATACCAAGACCGTGTGTGAGGCATCATAACATCATATTTGGGTAACTTCACACAAGATCACCCGTGAAATCGAGACGATAACTCCAAAGTGAGACGTTTGAGCCACATATCGTCTTATTTCTTCCCCCTAATTGAAGAAATTCAAGAAGGCATTGGGTTTTCGCAAAGAAGCATGTAGAAGAACAAGGAAGCAATGACCACCTACACACTCTCTCCCCCTCGATGTTTTCAATGATTCAGAATCATACACCACGTATGTTGATGATGAATTGAAGACAGCGAAACCATGTATAAGGAGACAGTGAAACCATGTATGTCCAATTGATCGAACAAGTGTGAAGTACCAAAAATATTTCGAGAGAGTCAACTGCGATAAAACATCTCTGTTCATTATGTTGATCATCAGTTGTGTCATTGTTGTTGGAAGCGCTTTGATCTTCATTATAGAAGATTCGGTTGTTGTTGTAGATTAAGGTGTATCTGAAATTAGAGTATTATCGGTTGTGCGTGAAACATTCGATACATCTGAAGCACGACTTTGGCGTAATCTTTAACCAGAGGAGCAAGCAATGTTTCCAATTCATGACGATTAAGTACAATGGTGGAACGGCTGATGGATCATGATATTTTGACGGTGAGAAACGGGTCCTACGCTGTTTTGCAGTAGGAGCCATGGCTGTTGTACCTGCATGGAAAAATAGAAGGGGGGCAAGGAAGAGAAAAACATAGATCCCCAAGTGTAACTGGGTTCCATATGTTAGAAGCATAAAGATGTAGTGTCAATTATCTTCTTGACACCTGAACATGCTAATTTGATGATTTCCTTTCCTGCCTCAGGGATGGATGTTGTTGGTATCCCACTTGTTTTGGTGCAACTACTTAGTATCTTGCCTGTAGGAATCCACCTAAGACTAACAGTTTTGAAAATCCTACCCGTTGGTATCCATCTAAGGTAAGATCTAGGGGATGTTGAAACTTCTTTTGGGAAGAGTCTGCGTCCTATATGGATCCACCTATTAGGTTTCTGACAGTTTACATTTAGATCAACGAGTTTATTTCTAACTGTTTGTTGAGTTAACTTAGGTTTTGGTTTGCTACTACAGGTAGTGTTCAGTAATACACGCGAAGGTGATACACTAGGTCGTGAACCTAAGATTCCGTCCTTTTGAAGAAGTGCCCTTTTTCTAGCCTTTCCTAGATCATAGTTCTTGTATGCGTCATTTGAATCATATGAATTTTTAATTTTAATGCTCGGTTTAGACATAGTGTTCGAACTAATCCTAGATTTGCCAGGAGCAGCCATATGTTGAGGTTTAACAAAAACATGTATAACGAAACAGTTTAACAGAAACATGTTTAACAAGAAACAAAAGCATATTCATAGGCCAGAATGTGGAGTGACTGGTTTTATCAAATGATTATTCTCAACAACTTGGGAGGGAAACCGTGGTTTTGAAGATTTTGAACGTTCAGATTTAAATGCAGTTGGTTGTCTAACTACTGATTGTTTTCTGAAAGGTTGTAGAGACGATTTCCCCAAGATTGTTGGTTTAACAAAATTAGTATCCACACTCTTGTCAGTTAATCTTCTCAGTTTGTTTTGTAAAGCAACATGTGCAAGCCCCTTTGCTTGAATTTGAGCCTTTAAATGCTCATTTTCTTTTACTAATGTATCCACACGATTACTTTGTTCATTTGAATACTGACCATTGTGTTCCGAAGAAAAAGATTTGTTTTGTAGTTTAAGTTCAAGAGAGATGCAATGTGCCTCTAGTTTTGAAAAATCTTTATGAAACTGAGCAATGGTCTTTCTGAGAAGAATGTTTTCGATTCAAGAGTTTGATTTGACGTTTCAGTTGAATTGTTAACAAGTAAGGGCTCTGACATGAGAAAGTTGTTCGGACATTGTGCAACACACCGGTCAACCTCTCCTTCATTACTAAATTCAGGTTGCTCAGTATGTTGTGTTGCATTTGCAGTCAGAATATGATCAACAATAGATTGTACCTCGACCATCTGTTCTGTGTCAGTGTCATAGGTGGGTAAGATATCTTCCTCAACCATTTGTTCTTCGTCACAGTTGGGCTCGGTGTCGTAGTTAAGTATGATATCTTCTCCAGATCTGCTGCTGTCATCCTTCTTTTCCAATGCTACAACTTCATTGTCCGCATTACCGAAGCATTGCAGTAATCACAACATTCTCAACGTCCATATGAGCATGCCTTTCATGTACATCAACTCTTTCACCTTGCACGACTGCGGGATATCGGGAATTTGATGATGTCTGACGCTTGGAATTGTAAATCATTGGGAAGGAGAATTTGATTGGTTTCCATCTTACGTACACCTTTTCAGCATCAGAATCCATTGATTTAAACCCCTGCAGAAGAATCAAAGAGAAAAGGTGCGAAGTCGATATAGCACACATAAGGCCGATATAGTGAATTTCAATTTCCCTCCAAAAATAATTTTGAAAAATTGACTCTCAAAATTTGAAATTCACTATAAAATTCAATTCTAAGGATGTAAGAAAAATTTGAGTTATGACAATTTTGACGCAAAATATGACCCGAAAAATTTGAATTTGGGCCCAAAAATTTGAATTTTTGACCAAAATTTTCACAGTTAAACCAAAATTTGAATCTCGCGTAACAATTGAACGTTTAGTCTCCCCTAAAAATTAAATTTTACTCAAATTTTCCCGCCAAAAAACTTTTTTTTTAACTTGTGTTGATGATGGATCTTTGTAGTCGAATGAAACTTTGTTTGTTGAAGAAGTCCTTAAGCGTAGAAAACCAGCTTATGCGTAGAAAGAACCTTACGCGTAGAAAAAACCTTACGCGTAACAATGAGAATTACGCGTAGGATTAGCTTACGCGTAAGAGTTGAGAAACACTAAAGTTATTCGTAAACTGAAAGTTAGGCGTAGAAAACTTAGGCGTAGGATTAGCTTATGTGTAAGACAAGGCTTAGCGGCGTAGAATAATCTTATGCGTAAAGGGTTCTACGCGTAAGCTTTGAGCTTATGCGTAAGATTAGGATTTTACCCAAAAGATCTTTTACACTATCACGCATAAAAAGATATCCAAAGTCGACGTGTTTTCAGGCTTATCCAAGCAAGAGAACACGGAGTAAACCACAAAAACCGAAGATCAAACCAAGGAACTCTTATGCGTAAGTTTAGGGTTTCCTTACGAGTAGAAAATACCAAAAACTGATTTTATGCCCAAAAGTGTTTAGAAACCGGATTTTTTTGATGAAATAGCTTCAATATCACCAAAATAACACAAAAGTATGAAACTTGATGATCCAAAACACTTTTTCACCTTACGAGTAGAAAAAGGTACACGAATGAAGTCAAGGTCAAAAACACTTCTACACACGTAAAGTTCCAAACTTTTTGCCAAAAACTTAAACTTTAACACCAAATAACCTTTAAAGTACAAGAATCTTGAATTTTAAAGTGAAAAAAATGAAAGCTTTATGCGTGAGAAAGGTTAAAAACGTGAACCTTATGAGTAGGCAAAAAAACAAACCGTTTCACCCAACTAGATGGCGATTGATACCACTGTTAGGTTACTAGTTTTACAACACAAGCATCAAGAGAAGAAATAGAGAAGGAGAGATCGGTTGAACCCTTATCCAAACACACGAAATACTAAGAGAAAGGTTAAAGCAAAGAGTGAAATAGAAAAGAGAACAACCAACCCTCAAGTGAGGGTTATTACATAGTATTTATAGGAGGGAAGCTAGGGCAACACTCCTAGTCCCTTCCTTTCTCCTATGGGCTTGGGCCTTAGCTCATGGGCCTTCTACATAAGCTTAAGGCTAATAACAAACATAAAGGCCATAATAAGCTAACTATTACATATGAGTAACTGACACTTGAATAAGGTTTAGGAGTGATTCCAACATATTAGTAATGAATTGATGTTCATTTGTGCAGGGTATCATTCCAGTTTTAGCTGCAGTATTCCCAAGTGCAGAACATAGATTATTTGGGAGATGTGTAACAGCAACAACCGTCCAACAATTTGAGGCAACCATGCTTGCATTCAAGAGTTTTAGTGAACCTGCACATGCTTGGTTAAGTAAGATACCACCAATCATTGGTCAAGGTCACATTTTTTACGTACTAACTAAATCTTTGTCTAATTGTACATATTTTGTTGTTCAATATTGTTGTTTGTATTACTAAAACATGTTTTATACATGTGTAGGGAGAACTCATTCTTATATGTTACTTAATAACATGTGTAAAGTGTTTAATGGGAAACTAGTGGGAGGTAGGCACCAACCAATCATTATTATTTTAGAATACATTAGAGAATATTATATCAATAGAATAGTCAATGTTGTGAATGTAATTGGCAAGAGTGCTGAACCATTAACACCAAAGGCAACACACATGTTAGACTTGATTAAGAACGAGGCTTACCAGGTTAGTGGATGGGGAGATAAGTGTGTTGTGAATTATGGAGCTATGGATTGTACTTGTAGAATATTGTAATGGGTCAAAATCTAAGTCCTTGAGCCATTGACTAGGTACAATGAATGTTGTTGGGTAAAACTCAAAATCCATGACCCATACCCATGGAGCTTGATCCATAACCCAGGACCCATTGCATGACATTATGCATGAAGTTATGTTGGGTATTATCCATGATCCATGACCCAAGACCCATGACCGAATGTCTAGATACATTGTATCTTGTTGGGTATCCATAAAACATTACCCATAACCCATGGCTCATAACGCATAACCCGGTTTGCAACCCAAAATCTGGACTTAAGCTGACCCAGCTGCCGGATCCCTTGGATTGCACTAGTTGGATCCCTCTGGGAGGGATCCGTGGAAACCGTGGAACAGTAGAGAATTTTGCCTATAAATAGTGAGCCATTTCTCTCTTGTTACTCATCCCTTTTACACATACCCTCTCTTAGTATTGTAACATCTCTAACCTTAGATCCAAATGATCTTTCTATGTAGTTTTGTGTTTGTGTGATTCTCTAGGTTCCTCTTAAAGGCGAGATCACCACCTCTTGAAGTCATGCAAGCTCAAGTCCATGAGTTGTGAAGCTTCGTCATCATCAAGACTACTGAAGTTATCTTGTTGATAGTTCTTTCCTCCCTCCTTAGAAGTGTTATGTTGAAGGCATTATTGAAAGGTGCCAAAGGGTCAAGTGGAAAGCATTAGTGAAAGGTGCCAGAGGGTCAAGTCGAAGGCATTAGTAAAAGGTGCCGAAGGGTCGTATCGAAGGCATTAGTAAAAGGTGCCAAGGGAGTACATTCGATATGGTGCATCGATGTACAAGATAGATAGTTTGGGTTAAAGGATATTGATATCCTTATGATGTTGTAATAAGGAGTGTGTTTCCTTTGGGGTAGTCGTGTAATGGTGTAATATTGGGTAGTAGTTCCTCCTTTGTAATGGAACTCGATATCTAGCCTCGTACCGGATAAAGTGTAGGCGACGTTGTGATAGGTTTGGTTCTACCTCGTGGAAGAACCCAGTGTCTAGCCTTGTACCTGATAAAGAGTAGGCAACATTGTGAAGGCTTCTCCGCCACATTAAGGAGCTTGTGTTGTGTAGTGCTTACGAACTCTCGAGTGGGGAACTCGGGGAGTGGAGTAGGGCAAGGAATGTGTCCTTCTAGCCGAACCACTATAAATACTCGTGTCGTGGTTTTGTGTTCCTTACTCTTTATCTTTGCATTACTTGTTTATATGCTTATCTATAATCATCCAACACACACATTAAATAGATTGACATAAGTCGATCCAAATAGTTTAAAACTAGGTTTTAATCGGTAAAACTATTCAACCCCCCTTCTAGTTTTCCACAATTGGTACTAGAACTTCGTTACCAAGTTTCTTAGAGTATATTGTACTTTAAAAAACTTGATACGATCTATGTATGATTGAAAACTACAAAGAAGGAAACTTTCTAAAAAAAACAAATACTATGTTTTAAGAACACTTTTGTTGGATGTTGATTGGATGACAACATAAATTTTTCTACATCTTATTTTGTCTTACAAAATGCAATAACCTTTCTTGTCATTTTGTTTAGTTAACCTCATATTAAGCAAGCCATCAGAATTCCTTTGTAATAAGATAACATTTTCAAAAAGGATGTCTTAATATACTACCAACTAGATCTTGAAGAAACCGGAGTTGTCCATTGATAATTTTTTTCAAAAGTAAGGCACACTCAAAATTGCATTAGAGGTATGATTTTCAAAAATTATCTCTAAGTAACATTAGCTAAGAATAAGTATGCTTGCATATCACTAAATAGAAACTTATATGGTTATGTAAATTTGTAGGATATTGGATTTCACATACACATCAAACCATAACTCAAAGTGGGCGTATAAAGGTGAGTTCTAGAGAGAGAAAGTTAGAGGTTTAGGGAACTTAGTGAGAGAAAGAAAAATCTTATTATGAGCTCCAACTCTCTACCTTGGAAGGTAGAGAGTATTTATAGTCTTACAATAAAACGCCACACAACGGGCTATGGATCAGGCATACAGTGGGTAAAGACCCGTCCGTCCTCCACGGTGTTACTAAACTAAATACTACTTAACATAAAAGTACTATGACTATGAGCTTTCTAACGATTACATATACTTGAGGTGACCGACTCTTTAATACCTGGAATTTCTAATTCCTAACAATCTCCCCCTAAGGGAGGTCACCTCAAACATATACTAAAATGACATTGAATACAATCAGATATTACATTAACAATTGATCTTGCATTCTTGATGTAGTACTTTGCTCCGAAGCTCGTAGTCATTGATTCCACTCATTGCATGTTTGGTTACTCTAGAAGGAGGTCTTTTACAGATCCATGTGATAATAAATTTGAGCCAGCTTTTGAGATCATCAGCTACTGAACATCTCTGAGACATTCATTGTGGTGTTGGTTCTATGTGATGTTGTGACATTCGGACCGACATGCTCACATTCTGAATCATGATATCTTCTCATCGAGTTTTAAGCCAGTTGATTCATGATATTGGCAAAGTAGCATGCATGCTAAGGAGTGAAAATATCAGAGTCATTGATGCACTAATCATGATTTCTTTTTGAGATGAATGTGTTAGGTGAGCATGCGGCTATGGATTGACCGCTTCATTCGGATCACCGCGAACGCCGGGTGTACCCGCATAAGACAGCAGCAAAGCGCCACGAAAGTGTCTTTGATCACTTTCGATGAATTGAGGTACACGCCCACGGTTCCCCGCTGATAAGTACAAGTACCGCCATGATCGTATAATTCGAAGAATTTCCTTGATGGTTTCGCAGCTCGCTTAGCCGTTCTCAAACCGAACGCCTCAAAGAAGACAACACGGAGTGAGTGAACCCTAATTTACGCCCACTGATTGATGAAAAGAGATTTGAAAACAATCGTATATTTCAATAGAAATTGTTTTTGCAATACATTGAAGGTTTTAATGAAAATCAATTATCAATCATAAAACACCTTTAGTACCGTCGACGGCTAATGAAAAGAGTTTTAAAGCACAAAGACCGGTTTTTCAAAGGTATCCGCCAATCCATAACCCGAACGTGATTGATTCAAAAGATTGAATCACCCCATTGTTTGTTCGCTTGTCACATGGTTGATCCATAATAGATCTCACATGCCACCTACCAGAGCTTGTTAGATGTTGGCTCGTAGGCTTTCCATCTTCACGTGAATATGTAAACACATCACTCGGATGTTCCGCAATACCACAAGGATAATGCGAGGACTCAAGATATAATCTCTTTTCCACATTGTGTGAAACGAGAGTCTTCATTGAAAGTGTCCTAATGAGATTTATTGATGATCTCGTGGCACTAGACTCAATTTGTGCATATTTGGATCCTATATCTGAGACTAGGGAGAGGGTCTCCTTCTTCAATATCAACAATCTCTAGGATAAAGTCGATAGATAATGCCTTCCTCCGGAGAATGAAACAAGTCCTTTTAAGAAGAACTTGAGTGGTTTGGAAAGTTGAAGTGCAGTCGGCCATGGGTCCATGACGCCTTGTCTTCAATACCAATGTTACCATCAAGAGCATTTGAATTGAACCCGGTTTCCGCCCTAAGGTTGAATATATGGAGGGCTATTTGTTTTCACCCTTTTCTCATTCAATTCTTTTTCATTTCTTCAACCCCTTCAAGCTTAAGACTTCATAGCAAGAACCTTGTTGGGTTTATTCCAGATTTAGCTCGCCTTAGTCCGCACTCTTCCCATATCTCATTTTTCTCCTTTTATCATCATACCTAAGAACTCTACACTAACTAGTGGATAGTCCTTGGGTAGATCCCTCCGTTCTGGCGGATCATGGGAACACATACCTAACCTTATCGCCCTTATATCACCATACATAATGTAAAGTTGGTCGGTCTTTTTGGTATTGTTCATCCGCCATAGGAACCAATTGAAAACCATTTGAAAATCAATCCAGATACTTATGATATTTTATCAAAGCATTTTGTACCTGAATTGTTTTGATATTTTTAGAAGAAGAACTCCCCCTCAACATGTGAATCAAGTATTTGAAATAGTTTTCCACACTGAGGCAAGAGAAAGAATTAACTTCTTTGATTACCATTTTCATCACTCTCTAATCATCAAGTAGATAAAGCATTTTGGGGAAGGATGAGGTTTTCATGATTTTGCTCCCCTCAATATGTGCCTCGAGATTTGAAAAGAGTTTTGCACATACTAGAGGGAACTCGCACTTGAGATAAGTTATCACGCTTCAAATCATAGGTTTAAGATAGATGCCCTCCTCAACATGCATGGAAAATTTGAAATCGCTTGTCACATGTGGGAAGGAGAGCTTGTACATCCTTGTAAAACCATTTACCAATTATCATTTAAATCCATTTAAATCACACATTCTCTCCCCGATCACAATTATCAAATCATTTGAGATTTGTGATCTCTTATAGATTTAAATTGATTTTGAAAGCTTTAAGGAGAATTGTGACTTGATTATGAAAGCGCTTTAACTGATAATGATCGGATTTTAAGACTTTAAACTCCATTGATAAAACATGCTTGAATATCTTTTGAAAACAATTGAATGACAAATAACCTTTTAATTTAATTGAAATCATTCTCTCCCTCAATCAATGACATAGGTTGTTGATTGAGAGATTGATATTTTGACAAATAAGTCCTGATGATTATCAAAAATAGAGACTGAGTTATTTTTCAAAGTAGTTTTTCCAGATAAATGTTTAAAGAATCGAGCATGGAATTTTGAAAACATGATAAAGTATGGCTGTTCTTTCTTTTGAAGGAGCAAGTTATCGCTTCAAATGACAATAAACCATTTTTCTTTCTCCCAAAATAATTTTGATTTTTTGATTTTTGAAAAATAATATTTCTACTTTCCTCAATTTTTATAAAATTGAACAACATCTAAAGTCCCGTGTCATTCATTGAATGACAACATCAAGACCGTAGATATTATCGAATCGAGAGAAACATGACAAAAAGACAATATTTTTGAAGATTTTTCGAATTTTTCAAATTTTTATGGATTTTGAAAGTTTTATAATTTTTTATTTGATTTTTTGAAGGTTTTATAATTTTGTATTTTGTTTTTCGAATAAATATTTACAAGAGATAAATTAGTTTAAGAGGATGATGAAATGAGTACCGAGATAAAGATATCGCTCAAAGACGCTTGTGAAGAAAGGAATCAACATCTCTTAAACTTTCACCACCAAAGCATTCGAGACTTCTAAGAAAATCGCCCATAAGCCTTCAATTTGAATCTTTGTAGCTTCCCCAAACCGACAAACATCGAATAAAGACCATTTCCTTAAGAAGTAGAGTTGAATACAAAGCGGTCTCATTGATTGAAGCTCAAAGACTCAAGAACACGAGAACACAAGTAACAAGTTGAAACATTGATCGCCCCTGGTTATCAAACCGATTAACGGACACAACCGATCACATGAACTCGCTGTGCATCCTCGATGTACACCTTACTCTTCGAGATTGACCGGTTGTCTATTTAGGGGAACAATATATCAACATCTTCATTTTACTAAGTGCATTCCCGCTTATATAACATATAACCAATCAGGACATAATGTACACATGTACCCAACAAGAGTAGAGACGATGACATCCATGTAACATGTTTAGTCACTAATCATCTCTCGTGGATGTCAACTCAAATAATCAATTAGCTCGATCAAGTGAACATGTTGTGCATATAACCGAAGGCACTTTATCATAAACCGTATATAAGATGTCGATAGGCAAGATTCATCTCACGCTCCAAATATTCTTCTCACATTTCTTCCAATCAACATCAAGTAAACCAAAGGTCTCCAGAGACCACTTCCCCAAATAGTTGGAATAATATATCCTTCCCCCAAATGGTTTTGATACCTCGTAATCAAGAAAACATAATATATCCATAAACTTGAAATCTTGTGAGAAGAACTCAAATACCCAAATGAATCCTGGTGAGAATCAATCGCTACATAAACTCTCTCTCTGACTATCTTTATCAACCCATATGTAGACAATTTGAAGTGACCACCGTTGAAGAAAAACCTAATATACCAAACTTGAAACTCAAGTCGATTCCCGCGATTTGTGTCTTGCTTGCCTTAAAGATGGAAGAACTAAGGTCGAGAATCTATGCTTCAAGAAAATCTCTAAGTACTCACACTCAAACAAGGTATGAGACATTAACACCTCTTGATATTATCCACATCGTCATCCGCATGTGACACCGAAAGTAAAACAACGAACTCCTAATAGTGATAGTTAACCTCGTGTCTTCAACCATCCACTCCGGACATCACGGTAACTTAGATAAACCAAGCCTTCAACTCAAATTCTTAAGCCCAAGCAAGTTATCAAATAAGAACACGCCTTTGTGAAGGTCAACTTCAATCTCAAATAAGTGATAAATGATTAACTCTTAAGTAATCAACTTGTGTCAAATGCCCAACATGTGAATAAACATACAACCGGATGTACATTCACCCACTGAATGAAACGGAACAAATGATGCCTCAACATCAATGTATTCTTCCTAAAAGTATTCATGTAGAGGCTGATATGGAGGATACACCAATAACTTGACGGATGAGGTAGACATTTTCCTTGAAGTTCATGTGGTTAATTTATAGCATGCCGATGTGAGGAACAATAATCCATGAAGATTTGGCAAAGGAATACCAAAGAGTGGATCATTATTCATGAACAATAATCCGTGAAGATTTGGCAAAGGAATACCAAAGTGCGGATCATTATTCATGAGTGCAAGCTACAATATATGATAATCATTATCAGCGTTGAGGAATAACGGAGATAGGGCTTTTGAGTACGAGTTGTACTTCTTTGATGATCATCAAACATATCTTGAACTCATGAATCACATATTCTTTGATGATCATCAAATATTCGCTAGCGGTTGTAAATACTCATCAAACATATCTTGAACCAATGAATACCAAACAATAAATCCCATTTATCCTTAGTGAGTGTGAGTCATCAAACTTTAAGTCGTATAACCATTATTCAAACATCCATAATCATTTAGTATATTCACTCTTTTCATAAATCCCATTTATCCTTAGTGAGTGAGAGTCATCAAACTTTAAGTCGTATAACCATTATTCAAACATCCATAATCATTTAGTATATTCACTCTTCTCCCCCTCAAAAATTGCATCCGAAGTTGCCATTTTGATTTAGCAAGTGAATAAGAATATACATTAATGAATGTAGATCCACTTGATGAATGAATGAGCATGGGAGAAACATGAAGCTTGTTGATGAAGAATGTCGATGAGAATGGTCATAAACATTAAGATTTCTCTTCTTCGAGATAAAGCGCATTAAGCGTACACTTTTCTTTTCTTTGAGGAACGGGGCCTGAAGTGTTATCTGCATGCGCCATAATGATGAAAACGAGGCCTGGCCGATGTGAGCAGACGTCATTGTTTAGAGCCCGTTATATGTTTGAGCGCCGAATCCAAATACCAAGGGACGACTTATGCGACTGCTTTGGATATGACGAAGACAGAGAATGGAAACATTGGATCCCACGTGCTCATGGGGTCCTTTTGGTTAGCACAAACAATCTTTGAATCGGCAGAAACCCTAGGTGCAATGTCATTGTTACTAGGAGCTGAACTAGTAGAAACATCGGACTTAGTCGAGGGACATTTTGTGCTTAATGGGATTATTCTACCAGTTGGCTTCCAAACCTTAACAGGCACTACTCTAGGCATAGTGGGTCTAGTTAAGGGACAAGGTTTGCCATTCGTGAATATTCGACCTGTTGGCTTCCAACGAATTCCTACATTGGTAAAACCTTCCCTGTAGGTTTCCATGATTGCTTATCTGTTTCGCTCTCCAAACTTTCTTAACGGGTTATGAATCTTAGACCTCGAAATAACACATCACATTTATCATGATTACCAGAAATTAAACATTTTTTACATGTTTTGCAGACAGCATAAGACCTCGAATTAATTTTAGTAAGCTTAGAGCTAATACTAGAACTAACACGATTCTTTTTGTTCAAATCAAACTTCTTGTCCCTATGGTGTTCTTTCACTTCCTTATCATGATCACTTTTAGTTTGCGTAATCCTATCCTTCTTTGCATAGCTTCTAGGTTTGACCCGCTAACTTTAGTGTCAATCTTAACATCGTAGAAATACTTGATGGGAACATTACATGCTTCACTACTACGCATTCCCGGTCTAGAAGTCTTTGGGATCTGAAATTCTAGGAGGCACATCACAAGGTTGTTGCTTGAATTTGACATGGAACAAGGCATATCAAGGGTCACATGCTTGGCTTTAGGCATAGAACAAGGCATCACAACTTTGCCTTTTGCACCTAAGGATAAGGATTTAGGACATGTTGCAATTACACATTCTAGCAGCTCTTGAGATCGTTTGGCATGGAGGCAAGCAAACCTAACTTCACTATCAAGAGGTTTGTTAATGAAATCCTCTTCGACAATCTCACGAGACATTCTAGACTATCCTTAAGGTAAGCCAGATAGTCATGAAAGCATGTTCATTATTCCTAAGATGAGGAGGAATATATTTAACATCACGGTGTATTTGCGGTCGGGTGACTTTGAGACAACATTCTTATTGAAAACAAGTGGCAGTTTCCCATTTCCGACTTCTCGATTCTCAATTTCCTTTTTAAAGAGGCGTTATTTTTCGTTGTTTTGGTCACGGGTGACTTTCATTGAATCATATAACTCTTTAAAATGTCGTTTAACTTTTTCATTTTCTTTGAGAAAACTCTCGTTTTCCTTTTGTAATGCATTGACTAAGTTTTGAAGATGAAAAGTTTGAGAATTCTGAGAATCTAAAGGAGGAGGCATTTGGGATCCAGTCACTTCCTTCTTTTCACCTTCCGGTTGTGAGACTTGGGTTTTCAATCTTCGATCGTGTACAATGAGCTCGAATCTGTTCATCACGTTCTAATTTCAAAAGCATCAAATTCAGGAGCATCCAGGATGTCTTGATATTTGAGGTTTTAGCATTTTCTTTTAGATGTTGATATTTTAATTGCAAAGCAAGATGCTCAACTTCCAGTTTAGAAAACTGTTTACCAAAGTTATCATGATCATCTGTTCAATTTTCTCATGCAATTTAAATTAGTTTTTCAAGCTCAATGACACGATCATGGGAGACTTTGAGAACAACGAATAATTCATGAAATTGAAAGCATTAATGGAACAATTCGTAGCGATGTAAAACACATCTTGAGTAATACATTCTGAAATAAGATTCTCATTCAAGGTATGCAAGTTCTTCCTCTCAATCTCATTATATTTTAATTCTCGCTCATAGTTACTAACCTCAACTATCATTGCATCAAATTCCATTTCCATTTCTTTAATATCTGATTTTATCCCCTTTTTAAGACTCTCAAAATGATCTTTTAGTTGTTTAAAGAAAGGCATGACCTCAGTTAGATAGCATTCTTTTGTTTGCTCAAAACCCCTTTCTCCTTCAGTTATACCAGTGGGTGTGATCCTTTTCTTGCAAGTTTTCTCAAAATCAACAAATAGTTGAAAGATAACATATTGACTGATTAAGGTCTTGCTTTTAGTGGCAATAGTTCTAGGAACTAAATGCATTAGTTTATTTGGAGGATACACGATTAAACTTTAGGGAATTTCCTACAAGGGGGATTCTTTTCAACAAGATTTTCAGCTTTTTGCAAGTCCATATCCTTTTTCGAACACTTGTTCGAGGGGTAAGAGTCACGAGGCTTAAACATGTTTAAGGATATCCAATTTTCCTTAGTGTAATCATGGGGTTTTATCGTTATCTTGTTCTTTTTACACTCGGGATCTTCAAGCTTCTTATTCATTTTTCTCCCTAGTGACTTCATCGATTTCTTATCTTCCTCAGATTACCTCAGTATGACTAGGTTTCGTCTAGGTTTAAGGATCTCATTACCATCATAAGATACCTTATGAGCTTCTCTAGCCTTTTTACAAGCCTCGGGGTTTGGTTCATCAACTAAGGCAACACTATGTTTGTCACTTAGAACTCTATGCTTAGTGATCATGTGAGCAGTCTGAATGGTGTTTCCTTGTGCGTACAACTTATTTTCAAGCTTGTTTTTCAAGGTTTTAGATTAGAAAAATCATTCAAAAGTTTTGATTCCTTAGCACTAAATTCTTGCTTAAGCATTTTAACATTTTCTTGAAGTTCTTGTTTTGCTTAGCCTTTAGAAAGCTTTTTTGCAGGAGTTTAACTCTTGTTTTAATACTTCTTCTCTAAACCTACTTTTAATAGTTTATGCGCATTTGGTCATCCATTTCCCGCTCACGAGTGGTCAACTCAAATTTAGCACGTTGTTCATAAATAGCAACACGTTCATTATAGGCATTAAGTTGAGATACAGACTCATCAGGACACAGGTAGTGTATTCATCAAATATAGTCATTGTTGATTGCGAGGGATGCACACTTGGCACAACTTCACTTTCACTTTGTTTCACATATTGATCATATGGGACAACATTGATATTACCATATTTTCAATATTTGATACAAAAGTTTCAGTTGATAGTACTTTGTCATGCATCTTTTGCACATCGGCATCATCATTATAGTTTTAGTACCTCGAGATGAGTTTGTCTTTGGATGGGCCATTTGTGGTGAAGAGACCTTGGGAGAAACCATTGGAGAAATGCTAGCCATAAAGATTGTGTGTGCGATGGAGTCCATCATCCATCAGTCGTGTGCATCATGTCAGCTGACTTGAAAGGCATTCGATGATTGTGACCTATTTCACGAATAGGTCTCATCCACATCTACATCATAGGTCTTGGCATTGCCCTCGATAAAACAACAATTCCTCTTCATCCAGCGACACCATTATCGAGCTTGCACAAGCGGCATCTTATCTCTAAAGTAATCGACGTTCGTGGGCGCTTTGGAGATGTGCAGTTTCTTGCAATGTGTCCCTCACCACCACATTTATAACATTTGATCGGCAGCTTGACCTTGATTACCATTCCTTCCTCGATTCTGATTACCAACATAACCTCTACCAGCTCCCCTCTTCCACGATCATCATCTTTCTGATGGTTGCACCACGATCCTCCCATCTTTAACAGTAGCTTGATTGTGTGGGTTAGATGCGTTCGAGGTTGTTATTGGTTTGTGGGAGAATTCATGTTTTGACTAATCGGAGAGCTAGTTGATTAATGAAATTACCGCGTGTGCATCGGCATCGGCTTGTTTGAACATAGGATCAGGAATTAGTTTGTGATTACCATTTCCCATGGGTATGAATTGTGAGGCTTTGGTTGTGATTCCGATGTTTGAGTAGAAGGCAGTTGAGTCATTAGGCGACTTGTCTCTCCTGGTTGGTTTTGAACTGATTAAGAACCAAATTTTCAAACATCGCATGTCTCATTGAAGGAGGAAGGCATAGAGTTGCTCATAGTTTGTATTCTTCAATCCTTTAGTGAGCTTCACAGAGGTGACAAACTTGTGCCATTCGGGTTCATGTTGTTCACAAATTTTGAGTTCAGCTGAATGTTAGGCATAGTCATTCCGATGTTCCTCATGTCATTCACCAACTTATGAAATCTCACATAGTACTCATAGACACTCTCATCTGGTTTCATCTTGAAGTGTTCAAATTCGTCATAGAGTTGTGATTTTCTGTCTTCCATAGTTAATTCGAACGACATCTTGACATTATCCCATCTGCCTTTGCCGGTGTTGTGATTGATCAGCTTGTAGATGTCTTTAGGAAGACCTTGAAGTACAATGTTAGAAGCCACGATAGCATCGAATCTCTTTTTTTCTCTTATAATCAAGCTCATCATACATCTTTGGTGTCCATTCCAGTAAATCGAGTTCCATCTTCAGTGATTATCAAGTACATCTCTAGTCGTCTCAACTCGATACGGTCCTTCATCAATGGATTTGAGAATGTTGACACAATTTTCCTTTCAAAGCGTTGATTCGATTGAGCCCAAGAATCGTGATCGATTCATCAAGCATGGGTGGACGAGTATCTGAACCATTGCTTGAACATCCTCGGCAACTGTGGAGATGATAGTAGGAACGTTTGTAGACATGTTTCAAACTCTACGGGATTTTGCAATTCTTTGATTAAACCGGGAAATTGATTCTTTCACGGGATTTACTAAACCAAAAGAACAACCTATAAGAATGTAACACAGAAGAAGAAAAAGGTCTAAATGAACAAGTCGCTAAACCACAACGCTAAATTATCAAGTAAATAAATAGCCAACTCGCTTTAGTCTCAAGTAAGCTATATAACAACTCGCTACAATCCAAATTAAGCTAGCAAAATTTTGGCAGCAATTAAATAAGCACCAAGTTAAGCTAAATAATCAAGTTAAGCTAAATAGCAACTGCTAGGTACCAACTCGCTAACACCAAGTCGCTAACAATATAAAGTACAGTCGTTTAGCTTACACCAAATTAGCTCGTGTAGTGGAGAATCCACTACTTGTACTTTTTGAAGCTGTCTCACTAGACAAGTCGTAACCCAACTTCGCTAAGACTTTCAACTACAACTCGCTACCAAATTGTAAAGCAAGTCGCTACCAAAAAAACTTTTCCGTGGCTCAAGTCGCTAGCATGAAAAACACATAAACACCACTTTTCAATCCAAAACAACCCAACCACTATGATTCAAACCTTCTAAATCAAAACCTAAACACTTGTGATGATTCAAAACACAAAAGTACTACCAAAATCCAAACTTTAACACTAGAAATCAACCAAATGATGCAAAACCACTAAACTTTTTCAAACTCAAAAACCACCTAAAACCACTAGAAATCCAAAGATATGTAAGAGATGATCTAACCATGGCTCTTGATACCAATTGTAGGATATTGGATTTCACATACACATCAAACCATAACTCAAAGTGGGAGTATAAAGGTGAGTTCTAGAGAGAGGAAGTTAGAGGTTTAGGGAACTTAGTGAGAGAAAGAAAAATCTTATTATGAGCTCCAACTCTCTACCTTGGAAGGTAGAGTATTTATAGTCTTACAATAAAACGCCACACAACGGCGAACGTGGATCGGGCATACAGATGGGTAAAGACCCGTCCGTCCTCCACGGTGTTACTAAACTAAATACTACTTAACATAAAAGTACTATGACTACGAGCTTTCTAACGATTACATATACTTGAGGTGACCGACTCTTTAATACCTGGAATTTCTAATTCCTAACAAAATTTTTCTTTATTTTTTTTATTTAAAATATATACTTTTGTGATATACGTGGCTTCATTAGAAAACCTTCGTGCATACGTGTTATCTTCCGTCTAAACCTAGGTATCAATATGTGTTATCTTAACCTAAATCCTAAAAATCAAATCTTTCTAAATACTAATAAAACAAAACACAAATCTCAAAAATTCCTCCTTCCCCATAAAACATCCTCCGATCGTCAAAATACCACCAAACCTCATTTTTCAAATCTTCCACTTTCAAAATACCTCACATTCAAACTTCATATTCTTCTTCATCTCACTTTGAAAAATCAAAACCAAGGAAGATTATCCTATCAAAATCCTTTCTGATCGCTATCATTAGTGATCATCCTATCGTCTGAATCAGTGCTTGCACACCATTGAGTCTCCGTGGGACTTAACGACCCGGGGAAACACTATACTCCTCAGATCTTCATTGATTTCGTTCCTGAGCAGTTTTAAGTTTCTTGCTTGCGTGAGAAAGCTTGACTGTTTGGCGAGCATCAATGAAATATTATTAATGTCATAGTTTATCTTATTTATTTCTCATAGTGTGTTTGTCATATTGGTTCTTTTTTTTGCACATTTTAAACCTTGACATGTTTTTGAAATCAACAATACATGATTAAGTAGTAACATTGACTAAAACACATTCCTCCTTATAACATAAAAGTTGCAAAAAACAATTTTACGTCAAGATCATTTTTCTGTCAAAACTGCAGATCCACGGATCCCTAAATTTTAACTAGCCGGATCCCTTTTAAAAAAGAACCGGCAGAACCGTGGACCTGGTAACAGAAACTCATGCAACATTAAAACCACTTCATAAAACTTATCATAAAATGGAAAACCCTACTAGAATATTAGAACAACGTAAGTTAATTGTCATTGTTAATAAAAATAGAATAGTCAATTAAAACAATAAAGAGATCATATCATTTCAACATTAAAAAGGATTGAACTAAGATATCATCAATCAAAAACGTTCTCACCCTTGAAGCGTTACTTTGTCCTAACTTAATTTTGTAAATTATTCATTTCATGTCTATAGGTCTCATCATGACTCATAAGTATGAATTCGATCATCAACTCACTTGTGTCTACATTCCTAATATTTCTCTTGAGCCTAACACACCTGGAAATCATGTTCGTGGGTTCAATAATATCGAAACTCGTTGCTCTCATGAAGGACGTGTTGTTGACTCACCTCTACTATACCAAGAAGGTATCAATACCTCATTCCGCACCATAGGACTAGAAGGTCTTCTCGGAATTAACGAGAAAATTTTGTCCGCGGTTTGTTTTGGAATTCTTCCGTCAAGTTGAACTCATTCGTAACGAGGATCGCTCTCTATCACTATGTTTTTGGATCAAAAACCAAAAGTTTGTCTTGAATCTTGAGCAATTTGCTCACATTCTCCGAATTCCAAATCATGGACAATGTGCCTTCACTGAAGATTGGTCTCTTGATTCTCTCTTTAACTACCATGAAGAAAACAGTCCATATTGTTCACACATACCCTCTCCTCAAGAAATAAATCGCATTCTATGCACTCCTCAATCCAATTACACAAATCCAAACATAATCCATACACGTGATATCCGAGATGATCTCAAACCTCTCGCAGTCATTCTACGTGAAAACGTTTGGAGTCTTAGAGGAAACCGTGAGATACTTCCTGCATGTTGTGCTCGCATGATTTACTGTCTCCTAACTCAAAAACCATACAATATCGCCTACTTCTTCGCAAGGTGAATTGTAAATCTCCAAGGTAGCAAGAACAAACTTATTCCATATGGAATGTTCCTAACACGCCTTCATCATCATATCATGTACTATCATCCTCAATTTCAAAGTCCTTTATATATACTTGTGAACAAAATGATGGAACCTTTGAACACATCTCTCATCACTTCATTCTTCGTTCCTGAATCTTCAAATACTCACCACCCATTTGACGATCCATCAAACGAAAACGCATGAAGTCTTTTCTTTAAATAGAATAAATCATTAGGATTTTTTTACCGTTGTAATATGATCATTCCTATGAAATAAAAAGTTCATTGATCATTTGATATCTTGCTTGTATACGTGTTTAATTACTTTGTGTCACACCCCGCCGAAGGCGGAAACGCGAGGTGTAACTGAAAGGTACATAAGCACAAGATAATAGAACACACCAACGTTTAATATTCGAAAGAAAGTATACACCATTACAATACCAGTTTAGCCGACATCGGCAAATATAATACAAAGTTTAGATCCCAAAATATTGCGTTTTATTACATAACGATTAGTAGTGACATATGAAAACTTCATTATGCAAAGACCTTGAAGAAAAGCTTACTAACGATCACCTGAAATGCATGAGAGAAAAGGGTCAACTATGAAAATAGTTGGTGAGTATACACGATTTATATAATATGAAAACTCTTAAGAGAGGGAGTCAAAGTTTTGGTCATTGAGAATAGTCCACAAAGCAAAGGCATTGTAAATCCACTCAGTTCCAAGTTTCGCCCATACAAAACTTGCAACCTGTGTGTTCACAACCCATTGCACAAAAATAGTATGTCAAGTAGTCAAGTATACGTTGTCATGACAGTTCACAATATAGCACTACGTATATAATAATGTATGCCAGGCAAAGCCCCTAGAATAAATAATATGCGTCCCGTAACATAGTGGACGAGAGGTTGGCCGACCTCTAATAGCGCTATCCATACTACCTACTAATAGGAGACTAACAATGCGAATGTATGAACAGTACATCATACAACTATTATATATAATTAAGAACACTCAGAACTTGGGAGAATTTAAATTGAAAATGCTCCGTTCCCATAGGGAGACATTCGCTTTCGGACCGGGAGGCTTTAGGTTGCTCGAACAAGGGAGACTTTATGCGCTCCACCAATAAAGGCGAGACTTTTAGGGTCATAGCAAGTATGGTTCAATAAGTTCAAAAAAGTCATAGGTTCGTAATTATGTTTAAGGATTTGATTCGAGTTCAAAAGTTCTAGACAAACAAGTTCATAAGAGTAGTAATCAATTTAGTTCAAGAATGGTTCATGAATTTCGCCCCAAATTATAGTAAAAACAGTAAAAAGGGGATGTGATTACTCACCTGTTGAATAATTATGATGCCAAAGTGAATACACAGAAATGAGATGCAATCTCTATCCGCAACCTAGTATAGTGATGAGGTTTATGGAACAAGATTTTTCCTAAATACCATAGGTTTTTATTGCAAAACCTTAATTAAGAGTATGCTAGTGTTTATAATTTAGCTTGTTCTTGTAAAAATTTGCTTCTTTCTTGTTCTTCCTTCCTTGGCCGGTTATACAAGAGAAAATGGGGAGAGTGTTTTTCAATTTTCACCTAAGTATATTGTGTATGTATGTGTATAACATAGTATATAATTAAAACCAAATACATGTGGCAAGTCTAGATTGTATATGTATAAGTCTAGGAAAGATTTTTATTGTGCATATTGTTGTATCATCTTCTTTTGGTCGACAAGAAGAAAAGAAACAAAGAAAGGTGGTGAGTTTTGTATGACAAAAACATTTAAATGTAAGTATATTTGGTAATTTGTATGTATAAGTAAGTATTTAGGGTAGCGTTAGCTAGAAATAAATTTTAACAGAATAAAATAAAATATATCGATGTCATAAAATTATAAAAATACATTTCTTACAAAAATTTAGTGAAATAATAATTATAGAGTAGTATTTACGAAAATCGTCGTAAATATATATACATAACAATTTATATACAAAATAAATTTAAAACACTGGGTAAACTAATATTATAATTTTTATAATTTTAATATGAGTATAAAAATTTATCAGAATAATTTTTGGAAGTGTCAGATCAAATATTCAAAATAAATAATTACGCGATAGCGTTTATTTAATAGGAAAATATACGTTTAATGAAATATGCAACTCCATACATGAACTAATATGAAGATGATGATGTTACTAATGATATGTAGACTAAATCTAGTCTATATGAAATGTCCTCAATGATTTTTCATGAATTCGCAGCTAAACCCTTACGGTTACGCGAATTTGATACTCGTAAACCTAGTTTACGATAACTGATGAATAGTGTTTTTTCTCCGGGAATGAATAGTGTTTCGTGAATAGTAAAATTTTGAAATACGTTCTCAGAATATCAAATCGACTTCAAAAACGATGAATAGTAAATTGATGAATAGTAAATTCCTGAGATGAATAGTAAATTTGAGAAATGACCGGAATTTGAGAATTATGACATTCTTACCCGGTTAGAGGAATCACGTCCTCGTGATTCAATTATTGATACTATAGTCCGAACCTCGACAAGAGTTCTAAAAGTTCCTGCTCGTACGAATAGTCTAAATGATCATGTCAATGCTCATGCATATGGGTTCCTCATCCAACTAAATACGTGCCCGTGATCAGATTTGATGGGGTAAACTTACCCAACACCGAACGTAGCCCTCAAAAGAACTTTTGAGTAAAAACTTGACTCTTAGCTTGATTTTCGCAACTCATCAAACAAGAACTGTCACTAGATCAAGCTAGGAAACAAGTTGTTAGAAAGATAGGATTAAACATCCTTGAATGGAGTATTTTGAAAGATTCGTTCGATCTTGGATTTGCTTACGCAGATCAAATCAACAAAATAAATTACAACTAAGGTCGATATCGTTAGGTCTCAAATTAATCAATGTCGTGAACGTGGTAAAAAAAATTGGAAGGAAGTTATGCACTCAAAATCATGTTGTACAGAAATAAGGTGGTTGTTCAAAAGAATGTACCCGTTACGCGTTGCGGGCTTCCTCGGTGCCCATATAGAATGCTCGACCACGTGCGGGGGGAACATCAATGTTCTGATCTTGTGGGCCTTCTATTGCCAACGCCAGGTTTGGACGATTACCTCCTTGGTTGGGAGTTCTATTCAACTTTGGACAGGTATTCCGAAGGTGATCTAGACTTCCACACTCGTAACATGCTGACCTTTTTCCTTGATTGCCAGTCCTTTTTGAGCAATTCCGCGCGAAGTGGCCTGTCTGTCCACATTTGTCGCACCTTGGGGAGTCTCTTGAGTGGTGATAGTTACATCGAGTGCACATAGGATGTGGACCTGCGTATCTTTTGAGCCCTTGAGTTATTGCTCCGTAGTTTCTGGTTATTCGCTGCCTCTTGTTTTTCTGGTCCCGGTCTCGGCTTCTGGTGATCTCACTGTCGCTTTCGTCCATTGTCATTTGCTTTTGTTAGTCCTCGGACACTGATCACATCATTTGTCAGCGTCGCCATACCACAGCGGCTTCAGTGGTTGGGTTTGATGGTGACATCCCTCTAATTTCGATATCAATCCCCATATATATCGGTCGATCAACTTCTCCACAGTGGAAACCATGTGAGGAACCATCCTAGTTAACTTCGTGGAAGCGGATCGTGTACTTGTCGACTTCTACTCCTACCATCAAGTGGTTCCAAAATTCTGCTTCCAACTTCGCACTTCATCTTCTGCAGTACTCATCAGTTAGTAGTTTCTTGAATGCTTCCCAAGATAACGCATTTGCAGCCCCTCTTCCTCTAGTCTGTAGTTGGTTGTTCCCCCAGGTCAATGCTCGACCTGTAGTAGACCGTGAGAGAACTCAACCTTGTTTCCTTCAGTACATTTCGTGATACTAAGTTTCGTCTCAACATTCTCGAACGGTTTAGCGGTCAATGGCACCCTCGGTACCATAAAATTCCATTGGCTTGCATGTCATGAAAGTCTTGTAGCGCATCCATGACAGTGTTTGAAGTACCTTCTCCAACGTTGGTTCGTCTAGCATCAAGGTGCGTCATAATTTGGGTGAGTAGGTCCGCTATTCCAGCAGCGTTGTTGTTTGGATTGTCATTGTTGTTTGGGTTGACATTGTTATTTGGATTGGCGGTGTTGTTGACTCTTGAGCGTGTGTTTCTTGCAGCCATGATCCTGCAATGGACCAAAACATCGGGTTGAGTAAATGGCACTCGAACGAAGGCAGATGAGGTGCAGAATGGCGGTAATATGTGTTATAGTGATCGAAATATGACAGGAACAAAGACATGCTATGTTAACAAGTCGAAAGATGGAAAAGAGAAAGTATAAACAAAGTACGGTAACGTAAACGTGAATGTAAAAGCATGCTATGGATACCCACCCGACCAATGCAATTTTAGGTGACCAGACTCTAAAGACTCGACTAAACATGATTTAAAACTACCACTCTAATCATTGCATGGTTCTTCATAAATTAGACATAGGTGATCAGGTTATGTATAATTTATGATTAACGATGCAACGATAGGACTAGTTGACTCGTATGATGTTCGATGTTTAATAAAACTTTATTCCGGTTATAGTTGCGATTTTTATTTTTGAAAAATCGACATTCTATATAACCTTTGGCTCTGATACCAATCTGTCACACCCGCCGAAAGCGAAGGTGTAACTGAAAGGAACATAAGCACAAGATAATAGAACACACCAACGTTTAAGATTCGAAAGAAAGTATACACCATTACAATACCAGTTTAGCCGACATCGGCAAATATAATACAAAGTTTAGATCCCAAAATATTGCGTTTTATTACATAACGATTAGTAGTGACATATGAAAACTTCATTATGCAAAGACCTTGAAGAAAAGCTTACTAACGATCACCTGAAATGCATGAGAGAAAAGGGTCAACTATGAAAATAGTTGGTGAGTATACACGATTTATATAATATGAAAACTCTTAAGAGAGGGAGTCAAAGTTTTGGTCATTGAGAATAGTCCACAAAGCAAAGGCATTGTAAATCCACTCAGTTCAAAGTTTCGCCCATACAAAACTTGCAACCTGTGTGTTCACAACCCATTGCACAAAAATAGTATGTCAAGTAGTCAAGTATACGTTGTCATGACAGTTCACAATATAGCACCACGTATATAATAATGTATGCCAGGCAAAGCCACTAGAATAAATAATATCGTCCGTAACATAGTGGACGAGAGGTTAGCCGACCTCTAATAGCGCTATCCATACTACCTACTAATAGGAGACTAACAATGCGAATGTACGAACAGTACATCATACAACTATTATATATAATTAAGAACACTCGGAACTTGGGAGAATTTAAATTGAAAATGCTCCGTTCCCATAGGGAGACATTCTGCTCCGGACCGGGGAGGCTTTAGGTTGCTCCGAACAAGGGAGACTTTGTACGCTCCACCAATAAGGCGAGACTTTTAGGGTCATAGCAAGTATGGTTCAATAAGTTCAAAAAAGTCATAGGTTCGTAATTATGTTTAAGGATTTGATTCGAGTTCAAAAGTTCTAGACAAACAAGTTCATAAGAGTAGTAATCAATTTAGTTCAAGAATGGTTCATGAATTTCGCCCCAAATTATAGTAAAAACAGTAAAAAGGGGATGTGATTACTCACCTGTTGCAATAATTATGATGCCAAAGTGAATACATAGAAATGAGATGCAATCTCTATCTGCAACGATGAGGTTTATGGAACAAGATTTTTCTTAAATACCATAGGTTTTTATTGCAAAACCTTAATTAAGAGTATGCTAGTGTTTATAATTTAGCTTGTTCTTGAAAAATCTTGCTTCCTTCTTGTTCTTCCTTCCTTGGCCGGTTATACAAGAGAAAATGGGGAGAGTGTTTTTCAATTTTCACCTAAGTATATTGTGTATGTATGTGTATAACATAGTATATAATTAAAACCAAATACATGTGGCAAGTCTAGATTGTATATGTATAAGTCTAGGAAAGATTTTTATTGTGCATATTGTTGTGTCATCTTCTTTGGGTCGACAAGAAGAAAAGAAACAAAGAAAGGTGGTGAGTTTTGTATGACAAAAACATTTAAATGTAAGTATATTTGGTAATTTGTATGTATAAGTAAGTATTTAGGGTAACGTTAGCTAGAAATAAATGTTAACGGAACAAAATAAAATATATCGATGTCATAAAAATTATAAAAATACATTTCTTACAAAAATTTAGTGAAATAATAATTATCGAGTAGTATTTACGAAAATCGTCATAAATATATATACATAACAATTTATATACAAAATAAATTTAAAATACCGGGTAAACTAATATTATAATTTTTATAATCTTAATATGAGTATAAAAATATATCAGAATAATTTTTGGAAGTGTCAGATCAAATATTCAAAATAAATGATTACGCGATAGCGTTTATTTAATTGGAAAATATACGTTTAATGAAATATGCAACTCCATGCATGAACTAATATGATGATGATGATGTTACTAATGATATGTAGACTAAATCTAGTCTATATGAGATGTCCTCAATGATTTTTCATGAATTCGCAGCTAAACCCTTACGGTTACGCGAATTTGATACTCGTAAACCTAGTTTACGATAACTGATGAATAGTGAAAGATGAATAGTGATTTTTATCCGGGAATGAATAGTGTTTCGTGAATAGTAAAATTTTGAAATACGTTCTCAGAATATCAAATCGACTTTAAAAATGATGAATAGTAACCGATGAATAGTAAATTCCCGAGATGAATAGTAAATTTGAGAAATGACCGGAAATTAAGAATTGTGACACTTTGGAACATCATTAGTTTCAAAATTAACACCTAGAACAAAATTGTGCACGTTCACATTGAGTACTCTGTCCCGGATGCGGATCCCGGCTTTCAACTAGCCGGATCCCTTAAGTAAAGGCCTGTAGGATCCGGCATGACAGTAGATTTTAAACATCCTCACTTTAATCCAATCTTCCAGACCATATTATACTAGTTAAACATGATACTTTAGGATCACTTAAGTCTTCCTCAAGCTCAGTTGGTTTCACATCCACTCATAGATAACTTAGGATCACATTCAAGGTGCTTTTGATTTATCTTTTCATCAAAACTCACCACATTTCCGCTCCAATGCTCACACATTGATTGTCTCATCTCAAAACACCTAGTTTGATATTTCTCTCAATTTTAGCAAATTGATTTTAGTCATCCTTACCTCAAAATTGGCTAAAAACTAGTTTTTCATTTCTTATAATTTTTAAGAAATTTTCCAAATTTCTTTTAAGTTACCATCTAATCTCTAGGATCATTTGACTCCACTTGACACTCTCAAATTTCTTGGTGTCATCTTTGATCACCCATTGGTGCTCATAAAAACTTCATTTCTTTCCATAAAAGACAATCATTAGCTACCTTCACTCATTTCACTTGATCATTTAAGTCTCATATCATTTAAGACACCTGATAAGACTGAAACACTCAATATGTATAGGTACTAGACCTTACAAAACATCATCTTCCTTTTCTTTGGCTGCTGAGAGCCGGATCCCTAGGTTTAGCCTAGACGGATCCCTCATTTGAGGGATCCGTGAGAACCGGCTGCCTGAGACTAAGCTAATCCTACTTAAAACAATCATTTCAATCTCTCTTTGTTAACTTGAACACTTCACCTTGTCTTAATTGACTTCCTAGATCATTGCAACTCTGTAGTTGACTCTTATGCATGCAAATCATTGCAATTTGAAGGATTTTAGTAGTTTAATCTTTAATTCACTTACCAATCCTTTCCCCTTTTAAACCTCCTTGTTAGAACCTCCAAATCACCATTCACACACTTATTCTCAGTAGTTAAACTCTCTTTTCACACCTTCCCTTTCTACTACTTCACCATGAGGAAAGCTCCTAGTGTTAACTCATCCACTAATGGACCTCCCAAGAAACTTGCACGGGTTGTTCACAAAATCTCTTCAAACGAATCATCACCCGTTAAGAATTCAAACACTAGAATTCCCTCACAACCAACTCTACCGATCAAACCAATTCCCAAAATGATTGTTCTCACAAAACAACCCTTGCCAAACACTACTATACCTCCTAAACCAAACACCACTACTTCCACTAAACCATCACCTCTAGTACCTAGAGCTATCTCTTTCAACACTCCACTCTCATCTCCACACCTCTACAACTTAGAAGACTTACCTTCTAGGCCATCTCATCCTGTAACATATTGGTTTTCATAAACACACAATCACAAGCACATGAATTCGAATGAGATTTGGTTCTAGAGAGAGAAAGTAGAGAGAAATGGGAACTTCTAGTAAAAGAAACAAAAATGCATTATGAAGCTCCAACCCTTTGCCTTGCTAGGCAAAGGGTATTTATAGTGTCTTACAGCATACGCCACCTACGGGCTGTGGATCAGGCATACAGTGGGTAACGATCTGTCCGTCCTCCACGGTGTTACTTAACTAACTACTAACAATAACTAAACGATGACGACTACGAGCTTTCTAACGAATACATATACTTGAGGTGACCGAGTCTTTAACTACCGGATTTTCTAAATCTCAATAACCTCCTCCTAAGGGAGGTCACCTCAATTACAAACAAATATTATATTTTGTGTGTTCTTGGATTCTTGATTAAGTTCTTTGCTTTGTAGCTCTTAATCCTTGATTCTTCATATTCCGCATGTTTTGTACTTCAAGTGGAGGTCTTTAACTGATCCACGGATTGGTTATTATTTGAGCCTTTTTAGAGATCATCAGGCACAATAAATCTCTTGACTCATCGTTTGTTGTGTTGCCTTCATGTGATGTTTGTTAAGTTGGACCGACATGCTCACATTATTAGATCATGACATCTTTCCATCAGATTTGCGGAAGCTTCTTTGGATCATGATATTTGTGTTAGTGTAGCAGAAGCATAGCATGATGGTATCAAAGTGAAATCAAACGTCTCATGATGATATCAGAGCAAAAGAGTGTAGACGTGCACTTGTCATGATTTCTTTGAACGTGAGTTTGATGTGTGAGCATGCGGTTATGGATTGACTTCTCAATTCTGATCAGCTGCAACCGTCCGATGTTCCTGCAAACAATATTTAGCAATAAAACACACGAAATTGTCTTTGTTCACTTTCGTTGAATACTGTTGCAAGAACCACGGTTCCCTGTTGATCAGAATAAATACTGCCTGTGATCAGATAGAATTCCGAAGAATCTTCTTGACAGAGTTTCGCAGCTGAACTAGCCGTTCTCAAACCGGAGCGTTGACAAGGATATAAAAGGTACACTTTTGAGGGGTCATTTAAGCCCTTAATCGACCACTTTTATATCCATTACTGCTTAATTTCGTTCCTTTTCACTTTTTAGATCTCTTGAAGGCATAATGCTGGAATGAAGCTTATTTGGACGAAAAGGCGTGAATATATGAATAAAATGGCCAAAGTCAAGATCAAGACACTCAAGCTGCTGGAATTGAAGGTGACGGCGTCACATTCAAAGGGCGACGCCGTCGCAACATGCTCCAAAATTGTGACAGATCAGTAGCGAATTTGCTATTTTGTACCTGACGGCGTCAGGCTTTAAAGAGTAGGGCGTCACAACTTAGACGGCCTAGATTCAGATTCCGACAGCGTCAGAAGATGAAGTCGACAGCGTCACAGGCACAAGGTGACACCTTCACAAAGTTGATGTGGTCAAGACGAAACCCTAATAGCGGCGATCCGACGGCGTCACATTTAAAGAGTGACGTCGTCGCAGTTGTAACTCTATGTATAGAATTCGAATTTTCAGACTTTGAGGGAGGTAGTTTTGTGGAGTAAAACCTAATAACGATTTTTGGCTGTCTTGGGCAGTATCTTAGGGTTCTCATACCCGTTACAACAAGATAAGTAATTTACTTCATTGATTCAATTATATCTTCAATTTTATATGTGTATGCTTGCATGTTCACCATGTCCGGCTAATTTACTTATGTGTTTGCTTAGATCTATGAAACCTAGGTATTGAATGTTGATTGGTTGTCTCTTATCTTAATTGTAATTGGCCTAGGATTGCAATAGGCCATCGTTGTGTTTTTAATGCTTGAGTAATCTTTGTGAACATTAGTTTATAATCGCCTAGAATTGTTGTAGGCTAAAAATCCAAAGATAACCTTAGAGTTAGTTTATGAATCATAGAGATTTTGTAGGCAATAACCTTAAGGTAGTCTCAAAGAGTTAGGGAAGAAAGCATACCCTACGACCATAGAAGACACAGCGCGTTAAGAATAAGGATGTGACAATTCAACCATCAATAGGAGATAACTATGGAGTAATAGCATCTAAGTAAATACATCTATAATCATCATACGAGCACACATAAATTAGACATAGACTACCCCTTAGCTTAGTCAATTAGATAATTATAATAGTAGAGTAATCGGTAGAAATACCACCCCCCAAATCCAATACCCCGAGATTCATAATTTCAATTTTCTAAAAAATATAAAAAGATAAAAAATAATCTTCCTCAACCCCAACCTTAGCATAGTAATTTCTCACTAGCATTCCTATTCCCCTAGAGAACGATATCAATCCCGAGGCTTACCCTAATACTACACTACAACGATTAGGTTTACTGCCTAGGTGGTTGAAAAACTTGCTCGAAGAAAAGAAAGTTTCCTTTGAGCCCGAACAAACGTTGTACGCGTATCAAGTTTTTTGGCGCCACTGCCGGGGAATTGAATAGCTAGTTAGGAGGCTATCTCGTTTAGGTTCCATTGCTTGATTCCTATCAAGTAAGCTTTTTTTCTCATTTTTAGCTTCCTCATAGTCTATCCCCCTTCTTCGAGACCTTTGTTAGTAACCCTATCATTTTTCATCATGGAAGGTGATAACCAACCACCACTCATCCACCCACCCCCAAATGACCCGCCAAGAGGCCGTACTCTTGGTGAATACTCAAGACCAAGCCAACTAGGCTATAGGAACCCACGAGCTTCCGACCAAGCCCAAACTATCGCCCTTCGATCCGACACCATCCGGTTGGTGCAAAACGGATGTGCATTCCATGGACTTCATTCCGAAGATCCTAATCAGCATCTTAAGGATTTCCTTAAAATCACCGATTCCATCGACCTCGATGCTACTACTCAGGAGACCACACGCTTGCGTCTCTTCTAATTCTCTCTATGGGACCAAGCTAGTAATTGGCTTGAGCGACTTCCCGCCGACTCGATCTCAAGTTGGGATGATCTCACTTCTCGTTTCCTTGCCCCAATTTTTCCAACCGGGGAGAACTACTAAGCTTAGACGAGACATCTTGACATTCCAACAACTTCAGGGCGAGTCTCTTTATGAGGCATGGACCCGATTCAAGGACTTACTCCATAAAGTCCCTCATCACGGGATTGATCTTTGGATTCAAGTCCAAATCTTTTATGACCATACCAATTTCATCACAAGGCGATCCATTGATCGAGCCGCCGGTGAAAGGCTTAGCAACTCCAACCCAGAAGAATCATGGGATATTATAGAAGAGCTTGCCGATCAAAGCTACGGAAATTGGAGTGAATCCCATGACGTCACTGAAGAGCAAATGAGTGCTCTTGAGAGAAGGATCGATTATCTAATTGAGAGGCAAAGGAGAGCTACTGAAACCCCTCGACCAACGGTTAATTCCGCTAACTCCGCCAACCACCCAACACCTTTCTCTGAATCACCAAGCAGTGAGCAAAATCTTAATTCCGAACGGCGTTTCCGTTCTACTTCTCCAATACCACTCTCACCGAGCTTTAAGGAACAAATGAGGGAGTACATGGCAGCCCATACGGAAAGATTAGCAAAATTTAAAGAAGAGGTTTATAGGAAAAGGGAGGAAATGCAAGCAAAAATGACGGAAATGATGAACTTGGTAAAAGAGTATACTAAGACGAAGGTTCCCGAGAAGGTGCTAGTGAGAAGCGATGATCACCCTCCCCCCACTTCGTTTGTTAACGCCATTTCCATTGCACCTGATGAAGATGGAATAGTTGAGAAGAAGGAGGAGGCTGAAACCAATGATGAACCCGATACCATTGAGTACTACCTTAAGCACGAGATTAGTAAGAAAACCATTGTTAACCAAGTGAACAACTTTAGGTACAACGAGGTTCTTAGGAAAGCCCTTGAAGGAGAAATACGAGAAGAGTATGACATCATGCCTATGAGACCTATGTATGAGTTGGTTCTAAAAAAACCAGTAACTAAAAAATGAGAAACCACGGGGAACTTCGTGATACCATGTAGCATAGGTGACATTGATATTATAAATGCCTTAGCCGATCAAGGATCTGATGTAAACATAATGCCTCTATCAGTCTATAATAAGTTGACTAAGGAGGAGCCAACCAAGACCAATCTTAGACTTTCCTTAGCAAATCACACATATGTCTACCTGATTCGATAAAACCAATAATAGAGAAGTGTAGTATTACGGGTAACTCAAAGCGTATTAGGTTTGAGCACGAGATCGTTCGAACGAGGGTTGAATGGAATTTCCAACTCACGTCGCGATTATCGGGATTTGAATGTGTTCAAAAGGATTTTGAGGATTTCTTAACTACGGGGCAAGCAATAATAATAAAAGGCATATAAATCTACTATTCCTAAGGTGCAAACAAGTAATCTCAATTAAGTACGTAAATAGAACTAAAGACGAAAATTACTTTATGCCAAAAAAACGTATTCTAAAATGCAAATTAATCTATTTTAACCCCTAAAAGTGATCTAATATTTTTTTACAACTAAAAATGTGATCTAAAAATTATCTAAAATTTAAAACTATTTTTTTTTTTGGTTTTTTGATTTTTGATTTTTTTTTGAAAATAGCGAAATATATCTTTTTTTTGGCTTTTTAATTTTTTTTAAGAGATTTTTAAAAACTAAGTTAACTAATTAAAGTTTAAACTAAGATTTAAATGACAAACTACAACTAGTGACGATGAATATTAAGCTAGAAGTATGATACTAAAAAGACTTAACAAGCATCATACGAATAATTAAATGTAACGTTAAACTAAGAATCTAAGCTAAAAAAAAAGTAAGAGAATAGAACCCGATGATTAAACGAGAGGAATAAAACCACCCGATCTTATAAGCACAAATTAATACAAAAGTTTACAACTTTATTAATCTTATCCACTAATTAGTAAGTAAAGTTTAAAACTTTATTCACCAACAAGCTTAAAAATTACTAAAGCTTCAAACTTTATGTATTAAAAATGCTTAAAGACCCTTAAGCTCCGGCCTTAGCGGTAGAGATGAAGATAAACACAAAAAAAAAAATCAAAACTTTAAGGGTTAGCACAAATATATAAATATAAGATTTTTATAATAAAAAGCTAAAATAAAAGATAAACTAATCTTAATAAATAAAATCTTAACCACCAAACTCTCTCAAGGAGATATGTTTCCACAAAAAATAATTTGGTTATTAAGGTTAAGATTTAAAATATAAGTTTTTTTTTTTTTTTTTTTTATTTATTTATTTATTTTTTTTTAAAGGAAAGGAAATAAATCAATGAAAAATATCAAATGAACTCCAAAAATTCCAAATATTTTTTAGAAACATTAGAAAACTGATAGAAGCTCACAGAAAACTTTTTAGAATTTTCTGAATTAAATAAGTATTTTTTGATTTTTATGTTTAAAATAGCAAATAAATCAAAATAAATAGTAAACTAGTTCAAAAAAATATGAAAAATCCACACTATCTTAAGAAAACTATGAGAAGCTACCAGAAAATCTACAAATATTTTTTTACGTTTTTTTACTATTTTTAAAAATAAAATTGAAACAGTTTTTAGAGAAAAAGGACGAGCAGTTTTTGATTTTTTAAAATACTAAAAAGCTCAGAAAATTACAAAAATTTTATGACGAAAATAAAATATATTTTTGGATTTTTTTGAAAAGGACAAGATTTTTAGAGACTTTTTACTATTTTTAATTTAAATAAAACAATAAAAACGTGAGCTTTAATAAAAAAAACAAAAAAAATACTAAACTTTTATAAAAATATAAATATGATATGTTGGCGTGTGCACGGGCGTATAAAATACACTCACACAATCTTACTATAACTCAACTCTTCATGGCATATTTTTATAAAAAGTTTTATAAAAAATAAAATGAAATAAAAAGGATTAAGAGATGAGAAGAATATAGAGATGCAAGAAATAAATAAAATTTTATAAAACTAAAGAGCATAAAAATAAAATACAAGAGTTTGGGTACAAAATACAAATAAAGATGATAAAATGAGGTGAGGGAGGTGGGTATTTATAGACCCACTAGTTACAATTTGACCCATAATAATTTTTCATAAAAGCCTCTAAACTATTTAGATCTTGGCACAAATAAAACCCTCAAAACTTGGTCCCCCAGTTGAATTTTCTCTTTCTTTTCTTTCTTCTATTTTTCTTTTTCTTCTCTTTCTTTTTCTTCTTAATTAATTAATTCTTTGTTTGGTCTTTAAATTTTTCTTCTCTTGTCTCGATGCTTCAAATAAAATTATCATTGGTCCCGTAACCTCGTGCTCCTTCCCTTCTCGTGCTCGTTTTTGTCCACTTGTCTTCTTTTTGTCCATTTTACAATATCCGTTACCTGCACATACATAAACACAAAATCACAAACATTTATGGCTTTAGGGGTTAGTTTTTGGTCTTTTTGGTCCGGTTTTGATAACGAAAGGTATATGTTTTACATATACCAAAATACCCCAGACGAGAAGATTACCGTGTCCTCACGCAATGTAATCAACTCACGCTTCTAAAAACAAAGATTCAATCTCTTTCTACTAAACCTATGAAAAGTAGCAAAGATTCCTCAAAAGAGATTAAGAAACCCTTATTTCTAAAAACGCCCCGTTTACCTTTTAATTCACATATAGATATTGCGGTTAAGCACATTCCAATTATGAGTGGCGGTTTGTTGAACTTTCATGTCGATCAATAACTCCAACATTTTTCAAACGACACGTTAGGATCACTAAGTAGGAAACACAACACAGCGTGAAGTGACCATACGGATAGAATACATCATCCCTGATTTTTCACAAGTCCCCAAACTAAGCGTAAAATCGAAATCATTGTTAAATATGACTTTAGATGCTAACACTACCCATGGAAGTTACTTGTGTAATTACCGTTTGCTCCCATTTTCCTATTTTCCTCTATTTATTTTATTTTTGTGAGAAATGAATTTCTTCAAATTTCTCGTTTCGATAGGTTTTATTCCTATAAAGATATGAAGCTAAGTTGATAATTAGTTATCCATCTTCCCTCGAAAACCGTTGCACACAAGAATGATGTCCACATCAAGGTCCTAATTTCACACGATTTAGGGAGAATATCCTTTTTATGGCCACCGAGACAACTCATCTGAGTCAGAGACGAAGCTTTATTTAGACATCTTCCGGATCCAAAGTTTGGCTTAACACTATTTCAGCACATTTGCATTTTTGCAATTTAGGCCCTTGGTCTTTTCAACCACTAACTCAACGGGATTACCGTTTTATCCGAAGTCTTATTATGACTTTGGATTTTCCTCAACCTTTTTAGAAGTCCATGACAGCGGGGGTACCGTAGGACATAGAAAACTTTTATGGCTTTGGATTTTTCAACTTTAATACATTTGGGCTTTATTTCATGTTAATTTTTGTGCCAAACTCCGAATCCTACGGCTTTTATAAAAATAGAAACAATAGCGACAAACTATCGAGGAATCAGTTGTCTATTACACATAAACAGCATACCTTGATGTGTACCCAACTCTCATGGGCAAGGATTCTCTAAAGAAGAATAAAGAACTAACTATCGTCAAAAACTCAACATCTCTAATTATTTATTCACATATATGGGGTGAAACAATTTTGTGGGAACAAAAAGCCATAAGTACCTTCGATGGTCTCTAAAGAGAACCAACTACTCCACGCTTAGCATCTAAACTCATAAGTAACTCTATCATTCCTCGATCTCCATAAATTTAAAATCCCAAATAATGAGATCCGCGGATGCTTAGCCGATAATTTTTGGATTATCTATGGTTAAGGGAACAAGCTAGGGCTCAACACGCCCGGTCAAGTCAGAATTCTATTCCTACCCTCACCAGCGGAAAGTCAACAAGGTGTCAAAACATATATTAATTTAGCAAATGCTTCGTCTAATGAAATTAAGTTATGCATATTTAAAGTCACTGAGGGAAACTTGCAAATTCTTGGCCTTGTGAGCTAGAATTCGCATTTTATAGCTTCTTGTCTAAGAGACTAGCAAACTTTTCAATCAAAAAGACTTAACAAAAGCTTCAAAATTTTCAAATTTTCTCATTTTTGCACAATTTTTTTTTCAATTTCTAAGGAAAAGCGGGGTTGACGAGTACACGGCAAAAAACAAACAAGTGCGGTCAAATCAAATCGAAGATTACCCACCCCAGACTAAAATCAAACATTGTCCTCAATGTTTAAAGGTAAGGGTTCTCAACGTAAATCTAAAGCCATTGGTTAGTTATGCTAATAGATAAACGATAATCGATAAAGATTTTGGATATCGGATTTCCATAAGAGCGTCGAAACATGAAACTCGAGTGGAGAAAAGACAAACTTCGAGCACGAGAGTCTTCATATCGGGAAAATCCTGGACATACACAACAACAACACGAAACACGAGAAATGGAAGAGGCGAACCTCCTCACGTCACTTATTAGAAAACATAAATAAGATAAAAGGATAAGCATGGGGTGCCTCCCACGAAGTGCTACTGTTTTTGGTAAGCGAGTCGCTAGCGACTCGTCCTCGAATTCATTTGTCCTTGGGAAACAAGCGGAAGGGATACCCGGATCAAAGATGGTATCCTCACTCCGGAGGGAAAAAGAAAGGGTGGGTTGGAAGGGAAAGAAAGTGTCGGGCTCAAGCACATATGGGATAACATCTCCCAAACTCACATAAGGTGTATCAAGAGAGAATGATCCATCATCCGGCGGTTTTGCGGGCGGACGTCGGGATGACGGATCAAAGAGAAACAACTCCATAGAAGAAGGGAGTCCATGGTAAAGAGAAGTGTTTCTTAAAGGCTCAAACATGAAGGCATCCAAGAGAGGATCCTTTTTTTGGAAAACTTTTGTTTTATGAATGTCTTCTTCGATGAGTATCGAGGTTAAAAATCTTGTCCTCGGAAAGGGACGAAATCAACGTATCATCTATGTGAAAATCCTCACGAGAAGAGGAATCACTCTCGTCCATTGTCATTTGCTTTTGTTAGTCCTCCAGACCTGATCACATCATTTGTCAAGCGATACGCCATACCCACAGCGGCTTCCAGAGTGGTTGGGTTTGATGAGGTGACATCCCTCCTAATTTCCGGTATCAATCCCCATATATATGGGTCGATCAACTTCTCCACAGTGGAAACCATGTGAGGAACCATCCTAGTTAACTTCGTGGAAGCGGATCGTGTACTTGCGACTTCACTCCTACCATGAGTGATTCCAAAATTAACGCCAACTTCGCACTTCATCTTTTCTGCGGTACTCATCGGTTAGTAGTTTCTTGAATGCTTCCCAAGATACGCATTTGCGACCCCTCTTCCTCTAGATGCGTAGTTGGTTGTTCCACCAGGTCAATGCTCGACCGTAGTAGCCTGAGAGAACTCAACCTTGTTTTCTTGGTACATTTCGTGATACTAAGTTTGACTCAACATTCTCGAACGGTTTAGCAGGTCAATGGCACCTCGGTACCATAAAATTCCATTAGCTTGCATGTCATGAAAGTCTTGTAGCTGCATCCATGACCAGTGTTTGAAGTACCTTCTCCAACGTTGGTTCGTCTAGCATCAAGGTGCGTCATAATTTGGGTGTGTAGGTCCGCTATTCAGCAGGCGTTGTTGTTTGGATTGTCATTGTTGTTTGGGTTGACATTGTTATTTGGATTGGCGGTGTTGTTGACTCTTGAGCGTGTGTTTCTTGCAGCCATGATCACGCAATGGACCAAAACATCGGGTTGAGTAAATGGCACTCGAGCGAATGGATGAGGTGCGAGAATAAGCGGTAATATGTGTTATAGTGATCGAAATATAGCGGGAACAAAGACATGCTATGTTAACAAGTCGAAAGATGGAAAGAGAAAGTATAAACAAAAAAGTGCGGTAGCGTAAGCGTGAATGTAAAAGCATGCTATGGATACCCACCCGACCAATGCAATTTTAGGTGACGGACTCTAAAGACTTCGACTAAACATGATTTAAAACTACCACTCTAATCATTGCATGGTTCTTCATAAATTAGACATAGGTGATGGGTTATGTATAATTTATGATTAACGATCAACGATAGGACTAGTTGACTCGTATGATGTTCGATGTTTAATAAAACTTTATTCCGGTTATAGTTGCGATTTTTATTTTTGAAAAATCGACATTCTATATAACCTTTGGCTCTGATACCAATCTGTCACACCCCGCCGAAGGCGGAAACGCGAGGTGTAACTGAAAGGAACATAAGCACAAGATAATAGAACACACCAACGTTTAAGATTCGAAAGAAAGTATACACCATTACAATACCAGTTTAGCCGACATCGGCAAATATAATACAAAGTTTAGATCCCAAAATATTGCGTTTTATTACATAACGATTAGTAGTGACATATGAAAACTTCATTATGCAAAGACCTTGAAGAAAAGCTTACTAACGATCACCTGAAATGCATGAGAGAAAAGGGTCAACTATGAAAATAGTTGGTGAGTATACACGATTTATATAATATGAAAACTCTTAAGAGAGGGAGTCAAAGTTTTGGTCATTGAGAATAGTCCACAAAGCAAAGGCATTGTAAATCCACTCAGTTCCAAGTTTCGCCCATACAAAACTTGCAACCTGTGTGTTCACAACCCATTGCACAAAAATAGTATGTCAAGTAGTCAAGTATACGTTGTCATGACAGTTCACAATATAGCACCACGTATATAATAATGTATGCCAAGCAAAGGCCCTAGAATAAATAATATGCGTCCCGTAACATAGTGGACGAGAGGTTAGCCGACCTCTAATAGCGCTATCCATACTACCTACTAATAGGAGACTAACAATGCGAATGTACGAACAGTACATCATACAACTATTATATATAATTAAGAACACTCGGAACTTGGGAGAATTTAAATTGAAAATGCTCCGTTCCCATAGGGAGACATTCTGCTCCAGACCGGGGAGGCTTTAGGTTGCTCCGAACAAGGGAGACTTTGTACGCTCCACCAATAAGGCGAGACTTTTAGGGTCATAGCAAGTATGGTTCAATAAGTTCAAAAAAGTCATAGGTTCGTAATTATGTTTAAGGATTTGATTCGAGTTCAAAAGTTCTAGACAAACAAGTTCATAAGAGTAGTAATCAATTTAGTTCAAGAATGGTTCATGAATTTCGCCCCAAATTATAGTAAAAACAGTAAAAAGGGGATGTGATTACTCACCTGTTGCAATAATTATGATGCCAAAGTGAATACATAGAAATGAGATGCAATCTCTATACTGCAAGATGAGGTTTATGGAACAAGATTTTTCTTAAATACCATAGGTTTTTATTGCAAAACCTTAATTAAGAGTATGCTAGTGTTTATAATTTAGCTTGTTCTTGAAAAATCTTGCTTCCTTCTTGTTCTTCCTTCCTTGGCCGGTTATACAAGAGAAAATGGGGAGAGTGTTTTTCAATTTTCACCTAAGTATATTGTGTATGTATGTGTATAACATAGTATATAATTAAAACCAAATACATGTGGCAAGTCTAGATTGTATATGTATAAGTCTAGGAAAGATTTTTATTGTGCATATTGTTGTGTCATCTTCTTTGGGTGCGACAAGAAGAAAAACAAAAGAAAGGTGGTGAGTTTTGTATGACAAAAACATTTAAATGTAAGTATATTTGGTAATTTGTATGTATAAGTAAGTATTTAGGGTAACGTTAGCTAGAAATAAATGTTAACGGAACAAAATAAAATATATCGATGTCATAAAATTATAAAAATACATTTCTTACAAAAATTTAGTGAAATAATAATTATCGAGTAGTATTTACGAAAATCGTCATAAATATATATACATAACAATTTATATACAAAATAAATTTAAAATACCGGGTAAACTAATATTATAATTTTTATAATCTTAATATGAGTATAAAAATATATCGAATAATTTTGGAAGTGTCGGATCAAATATTCAAAATAAATGATTACGTGATAGCGTTTATTTAGTGGAAAATATACGTTTAATGAAATATACAACTCCATGCATGAACTAATATGATGATGATGATGTTACTAATGATATGTAGACTAAATCTAGTCTATATGAAATGTCCTCAATGATTTTTCATGAATTCGCAGCTAAACCCTTACGGTTACGCGAATTTGATACTCGTAAACCTAGTTTACGATAACTGATGAATAGTGAAAGATGAATAGTGATTTTTATCCGGGAATGAATAGTGTTTCGTGAATAGTAAAATTTTGAAATACGTTCTCAGAATATCAAATCGACTTTAAAAATGATGAATAGTAACCGATGAATAGTAAATTCCCGAGATGAATAGTAAATTTGAGAAATGACCGGAAATTAAGAATTGTGACACTTTGGAACATCATTAGTTTCAAAATTAACACCTAGAACAAAATTGTGCACGTTCACTGTTGAGTACTCTGTCCCAGATGCCGGATCCCTGGCTTTCAACTAGCCGGATCCCTTAAGTAAGGGAACTGTAGGATCCGGGCAGACAGAAGTAGATTTTAAACATCCTCACTTTAATCCAATCTTCCAGACCATATTATACTAGTTAAACATGATACTTTAGGATCACTTAAGTCTTCCTCAAGCTCAGTTGGTTTCACATCCACTCATAGATAACTTAGGATCACATTCAAGGTGCTTTTGATTTATCTTTTCATCAAAACTCACCACATTTCCGCTCCAATGCTCACACATTGATTGTCTCATCTCAAAACACCTAGTTTGATATTTCTCTCAATTTTAGCAAATTGATTTTAGTCATCCTTACCTCAAAATTGGCTAAAAACTAGTTTTTCATTTCTTATGATTTTAAGAAATTTTCCAAATTTCTTTTAAGTTACCATCTAATCTCTAGGATCATTTGACTCCACTTGACACTCTCAAATTTCTTGGTGTCATCTTTGATCACCCATTGGTGCTCATAAAAACTTCATTTCTTTCCATAAAAGACAATCATTAGCTACCTTCACTCATTTCACTTGATCATTTAAGTCTCATATCATTTAAGACACCTGATAAGACTGAAACACTCAATATGTATAGGTACTAGACCTTACAAAACATCATCTTCCTTTTCTTTGGCTGCTGAGAGCCGGATCCCTAGGTTTAGCCTAGACGGATCCCTCATTTGAGGGAACCGTGAGAACCGGCTGCACAGACTAAGCTAATCCTACTTAAAACAATCATTTCAATCTCTCTTTGTTAACTTGAACACTTCACCTTGTCTTAATTGACTTCCTAGATCAGTGCAACTCTGTAGTTGACTCTTATGCATGCAAATCATTGCAATTTGAAGGATTTTAGTAGTTTAATCTTTAATTCACTTACCAATCCTTTCCCCTTTTAAACCTCCTTGTTAGAACCTCCAAATCACCATTCACACACTTATTCTCAGTAGTTAAACTCTCTTTTCACACCTTCCCTTTCTACTACTTCACCATGAGGAAAGCTCCTAGTGTTAACTCATCCACTAATGGACCTCCCAAGAAACTTGCTCGGGTTGTTCACAAAATCTCTTCAAACGAATCATCACCCGTTAAGAATTCAAACACTAGAATTCCCTCACAACCAACTCTACCGATCAAACCAATTCCCAAAATGATTGTTCTCACAAAACAACCCTTGCCAAACACTACTATACCTCCTAAACCAAACACCACTACTTCCACTAAACCATCACCTCTAGTACCTAGAGCTACCTCTTTACCACTCCACTCTCATCTCCACACCTCTACAACTTAGAAGACTTACCTTCTAGGCCATCTCATCCTGTAACATATTGGTTTTCATAAACACACAATCACAAGCACATGAATTCGAATGAGATTTGGTTCTAGAGAGAGAAAGTAGAGAGAAATGGGAACTTCTAGTAAAAGAAACAAAAATGCATTATGAAGCTCCAACCCTTTGCCTTGCTAGGCAAAGGGTATTTATAGTGTCTTACAACATACGCCACCTACGGGCTGTGGATCAGGCATACAGTGGGTAACGATCGTCCGTCCTCCACGGTGTTACTTAACTAACTACTAACAATAACTAAACGATGACGACTACGAGCTTTCTAACGAATACATATACTTGAGGTGACCGAGTCTTTAACTACCGGATTTTCTAAATCTCAATAACCTCCTCCTAAGGGAGGTCACCTCAATTACAAACAAATATTATATTTTGTGTGTTCTTGGATTCTTGATTAAGTTCTTTGCTTTGTAGCTCTTAATCCTTGATTCTTCATATTCCGCATGTTTTGTACTTCAAGTGGAGGTCTTTAACTGATCCACGGATTGGTTATTATTTGAGCCTTTTTAGAGATCATCAGGCACAATAAATCTCTTGACTCATCGTTTGTTGTGTTGCCTTCATGTGATGTTTGTTAAGTTGGACCGACATGCTCACATTATTAGATCATGACATCTTTCCATCAGATTTGCGGAAGCTTCTTTGGATCATGATATTTGTGTTAGTGTAGCAGAAGCATAGCATGATGGTATCAAAGTGAAATCAAACGTCTCATGATGATATCAGAGCAAAAGAGTGTAGACGTGCACTTGTCATGATTTCTTTGAACGTGAGTGTGATGTGTGAGCATGCGGTTATGGATTGACTTCTCAATTCTGATCAGCTGCAACCGTCCGATGTTCCTGCAAACAATATTTAGCAATAAAACACACGAAATTGTCTTTGTTCACTTTCGTTGAATCTTTGTTGCAAGAACCACGGTTCCCATTGATCAGAATAAATCTTGCTGTGATCGAGATAGAATTCGAAGAATCTTCTTGACAGAGTTTAGCGAGAATTTGAACTAGCGTTCTCAAACCGGGCGTTGACAAAGATATAAAAGGTACACTTTTGAGGGGTCATTTAAGCCCTTAATCGACCACTTTTATATCCATTACTGCTTAATTTCGTTCCTTTTCACTTTTTAGGTCTCTTGAAGGCATAATGCTGGAATGAAGCTTATTTGGACGAAAAGGCGTGAATATATGAATAAAATGGCCAAAGTCAAGATCAAGACACTCAAGCTGCTGGAATTGAAGGTGACGGCGTCACATTCAAAGGGCGACGCCGTCGCAACATGCTCCAAAATTGTGACAGATCAGTAGCGAATTTGCTATTTTGTACCTGACGGCGTCAAGCTTTAAAGAATAGGGCGTCACAACTTAGACGGCCTAGATTCAGATTCCGACAGCGTCAGAAGATGAAGTCGACAGCGTCACAGGCACAAGGTGACACCTTCACAAAGTTGATGTGGTCAAGACGAAACCCTAATAGCGGCGATCCGACGGCGTCACATTTAAAGAGTGACGTCGTCGCAGTTGTAACTCTATGTATAGAATTCGAATTTTCAGACTTTGAGGGAGGTAGTTTTGTGGAGTAAAACCTAATAACGATTTTTGGCTGTCTTGGGCAGTATCTTAGGGTTCTCATACCCGTTACAACAAGATAAGTAATTTACTTCATTGATTCAATTATATCTTCAATTTTATATGTGTATGCTTGCATGTTCACCATGTCCGGCTAATTTACTTATGTGTTTGCTTAGATCTATGAAACCTAGGTATTGAATGTTGATTGGTTGTCTCTTATCTTAATTGTAATTGGCCTAGGATTGCAATAGGCCATCGTTGTGTTTTTAATGCTTGAGTAATCTTTGTGAACATTAGTTTATAATCGCCTAGAATTGTTGTAGGCTAAAAATCTAAAGATAACCTTAGAGTTAGTTTATGAATCATAGAGATTTTATAGGCAATAACCTTAAGGTAGTCTCAAAGAGTTAGGGAAGAAAGCATACCCTACGACCATAGAAGACACAGCGCGTTAAGAATAAGGACGTGACAATTCAACCATCAATAGGAGATAACTATGGAGTAATAGCATCTAAGTAAATACATCTATAATCATCATACGAGCACACATAAATTAGACATAGACTACCCCTTAGCTTAGTCAATTAGATAATTATAATAGTAGAGTAATCGGTAGAAATACCACCCCCCAAATCCAATACCCCGAGATTCATAATTTCAATTTTCTAAAAAATATAAAAAGATAAAAAATAATCTTCCTCAACCCCAACCTTAGCATAGTAATTTCTCACTAGCATTCCTATTCCCCTAGAGAACGATATCAATCCCGAGGCTTACCCTAATACTACACTACAACGATTAGGTTTACTGCCTAGGTGGTTGAAAAACTTGCTCGAAGAAAAGGAAGTTTCCTTTGAGCCCGAACAAACGTTGTACGCGTATCAAGTTTTTTGGCGCCACTGCCGGGGAATTGAATAGCTAGTTAGGAGGCTATCTCGTTTAGGTTCCATTGCTTGATTCCTATCAAGTAAGCTTTTTTTCTCATTTTTAGCTTCCTCATAGTCTATCCCCCTTCTTCGAGACCTTTGTTAGTAACCCTATCATTTTTCATCATGGAAGGTGATAACCAACCACCACTCATCCACCCACCCCCAAATGACCCGCCAAGAGGCCGTACTCTTGGTGAATACTCAAGACCAAGCCACCTAGGCTATAGGAACACCACTGAGCTTCCCGACCAAGCCCAAACTACGCCCCTTCGATCCGACACCATCCGGTTGGTGCAAAACGGATGTGCATTCCATGGACTTCATTCCGAAGATCCTAATCAGCATCTTAAGGATTTCCTTAAAATCACCGATTCCATCGACCTTGATGCTACTACTCAGGAGACCACACGCTTGCGTCTCTTCTAATTCTCTCTATGGGACCAAGCTAGTAATTGGCTTGAGCGACTTCCCGCCGACTCGATCTCAAGTTGGGATGATCTCACTTCTCGTTTCCTTGCCCCAATTTTTCCAACCGGGGAGAACTACTAAGCTTAGACGAGACATCTTGACATTCCAACAACTTCAGGGCGAGTCTCTTTATGAGGCATGGACCCGATTCAAGGACTTACTCCATAAAGTCCCTCATCACGGGATTGATCTTTGGATTCAAGTCCAAATCTTTTATGACCATACCAATTTCATCACAAGGCGATCCATTGATCGAGCCGCCGGTGAAAGGCTTAGCAACTCCAACCCAGAAGAATCATGGGATATTATAGAAGAGCTTGCCGATCAAAGCTACGGATATTGGAGTGAATCCCATCCCAGTGGTTAATGCCATATTAATTCCTAATGAGTCTTCCAACGTCACTGAAGAGCAAATGAGTGCTCTTGAGAGAAGGATCGATTATCTAATTGAGAGGCAAAGGAGAGCTACTGAAACCCCTCGACCAACGGTTAATTCCGCTAACTCCGCCAACCACCCAACACCTTTCTCTGAATCACCAAGCAGTGAGCAAAATCTTAATTCCGAACGGCGTTTCCGTTCTACTTCTCCAATACCACTCTCACCGAGCTTTAAGGAACAAATGAGGGAGTACATGGCAGCCCATACGGAAAGATTAGCAAAATTTAAAGAAGAGGTTTATAGGAAAAGGGAGGAAATGCAAGCAAAAATGATGGAAATGATGAACTTGGTAAAAGAGTATACTAAGACGAAGGTTCCCGAGAAGGTGCTAGTGAGAAGCGATGATCACCCTCCCCCCACTTCGTTTGTTAACGCCATTTCCATTGCACCTGATGAAGATGGAATAGTTGAGAAGAAGGAGGAGGCTGAAACCAATGATGAACCCGATACCATTGAGTACTACCTTAAGCACGAGATTAGTAAGAAAACCATTGTTAACCAAGTGAACAACTTTAGGTACAACGAGGTTCTTAGGAAAGCCCTTGAAGGAGAAATAACAGAAGAAGAGTATGACATCATGCCTATGAGACCTATGTATGAGTTGGTTCTAAAAAAACCAGTAACTAAAAAATGAGAAACCACGGGGAACTTCGTGATACCATGTAGCATAGGTGACATTGATATTATAAATGCCTTAGCCGATCAAGGATCTGATGTAAACATAATGCCTCTATCAGTCTATAATTAGTTGACTAAGGAGGAGCCAACCAAGACCAATCTTAGACTTTCCTTAGCAAATCACACATATGTCTACCTGATTCGATAAAACCAATAATAGAGAAGTGTAGTATTACGGGGTAACTCAAACGTATTAGGTTTGAGCACCGAGATCGTTCCGAACGAGGGTTGAATGGAATTTCCAACTCACGTCGCGATTATCGGGATTTGAATGTGTTAAAAAGGATTTTGAGGATTTCTTAACTACGGGGCAAGCAATAATAATAAAAGACATATAAATCTACTAATCCTAAGGTGCAAACAAGTAATCTCAATTAAGTACGTAAATAGAACTAAAGACGAAAATTACTTTATGCCAAAAAAACGTATTCTAAAATGCAAATTAATCTATTTTAACCCCTAAAAGTGATCTAATATTTTTTTACAACTAAAAATGTGATCTAAAAATTATCTAAAATTTAAAACTAATTTTTTTTTTGGTTTTTTGATTTTTGATTTTTTTTTGAAAATAGCGAAATATATATTTTTTTTGGCCTTTTAATTTTTTTTAAGAGATTTTTAAAAACTAAGTTAACTAATTAAAGTTTAAACTAAGATTTAAATGACAAACTACAACTAGTGACGATGAATATTAAGCTAGAAGTATGATACTAAAAAGACTTAACAAGCATCATACGAATAATTAAATGTAACGTTAAACTAAGAATCTAAGCTAAAAAAAAAGTAAGAGAATAGAACCCGATGATTAAACGAGAGGAATAAAACCACCCGATCTTATAAGCACAAATTAATACAAAAGTTTACAACTTTATTAATCTTATCCACTAATTAGTAAGTAAAGTTTAAAACTTTATTCACCAACAAGCTTAAAAATTACTAAAGCTTCAAACTTTATGTATTAAAAATGCTTAAAGACCCTTAAGCTCCGGCCTTAGCGGTAGAGATGAAGATAAACACAAAAAAAAAAATCAAAACTTTAAGGGTTAGCACAAATATATAAATATAAGATTTTTATAATAAAAAGCTAAAATAAAAGATAAACTAATCTTAATAAATAAAATCTTAACCACCAAACTCTCTCAAGGAGATATGTTTCCACAAAAACTAATTTGGTTATTAAGGTTAAGATTTAAAATATAAGTTTTTATTTATTTATTTATTTATTTATTTATTTTTTTTAAAGGAAAGGAAATAAATCAATGAAAAATATCAAATGAACTCCAAAAATTCCAAATATTTTTTAGAAACATTAGAAAACTGATAGAAGCTCACAGAAAACTTTTTAGAATTTTCGGAATTAAATAAGTATTTTTTTTTGATTTTTATGTTTAAAATAGCAAATAAATAAAAATAAATAGTAAACTAGTTCAAAAAAATATGAAAAATCCACACTATCTTAAGAAAACTATGAGAAGCTACCATAAAATCTACAAATATTTTTTTACGTTTTTTTACTATTTTTTAAAAATAAAATTCGAAACAGTTTTTTAGAGAAAAAGGACAGAAACAGTTTTTGATTTTTTAAAAATACTAAAACAGCTCAGAAAATTACAAAAATTTTATGACGAAAATAAAATATATTTTTGGATTTTTTTTGAAAAGGACAAGATTTTTAGAGACTTTTTACTATTTTTAATTTAAATAAAACAATAAAAACGTGAGCTTTAATAAAAAAAAACAAAAAAAACTAAACTTTTATAAAAATATAAATATGATATGTTGAGCGTGTGCACGGAGCGTATAAAATACACTCACACAATCTTACTATAACTCAACTCTTCATGGCATATTTTTATAAAATGTTTTATAAAAATAAAATGAAATAAAAAGGATTAAGAGATGAGAAGAATATAGAGATGCAAGAAATAAATAAAATTTTATAAAACTAAAGAGCATAAAAATAAAATACAAGAGTTTGGGTACAAAATACAAATAAAGATGATAAAATGAGGTGAGGGAGGTGGGTATTTATAGACCCACTAGTTACAATTTGACCCCTAATAATTTTTCATAAAAGCCTCTAAACTATTTAGATCTTGGCACAAATAAAACCCTCAAAACTTGGTCCCCAAGTTGAATTTTTCTCTTTCTTTTCTTTCTTCTATTTTTCTTTTTCTTCTCTTTCTTTTTCTTCTTAATTAATTAATTCTTTGTTTGGTCTTTAAATTTTTCTTCTCTTGTCTCGATGCTTCAAATAAAATTATCATTGGTCCCGTAACCTCGTGCTCCTTCCCTTCTCGTGCTCGTTTTTGTCCACTTGTCTTCTTTTTGTCCATTTTACAATATCCGTTACCTGCACATACATAAACACAAAAACACAAATATTTATGGCTTTAGGGGTTAGTTTTTGGTCTTTTTGGTCCGGTTTTGATAACGAAAAGGTATATGTTTTTACATATACCAAAATACCCCAGACGAGAAGATTACCGTGTCCTCACGCAATGTAATCAACTCACGCTTCTAAAAACAAAGATTTCAATCTCTTTCTACTAAACCTATGAAAAGTAGCAAAGATTCCTCAAAAGAGATTAAGAAACCCTTATTTCTAAAAACGCCCCGTTTACCTTTTAATTCACATATAGATATTACGGTTAAGCACATTCCAATTATGAGTGACGGTTTGTTGAACTTTCATGTCGATCAATAACTCCAACATTTTTCAAACGACACGTTAGGATCACTAAGTAGGAAACACAACACAGCGTGAAGTGACCATATGGATAGAATACATCATCCCGATTTTCACAAGTCCCCAAACTAAGCGTAAAATCGAAATCATTGTTAAATATGACTTTAGATGCTAACACTACCCATGGAAGTTACTTGTGTAATTACCGTTTGCTCCCATTTTCCTATTTTCCTCTATTTATTTTATTTTTGTGAGAAATGAATTTCTTCAAATTTCTCGTTTCGATAGGTTTTATTCCTATAAAGATATGAAGCTAAGTTGATAATTAGTTATCCATCTTCCCTCGAAAACCGTTGCACACAAGAATGATGTCCACATCAAGGTCCTAATTTCACACGATTTAGGGAGAATATCCTTTTTATGGCGACCGAGACAACTCATCTACGAGTCCAGAGACAGAAGCTTTATTTAGACATCTCCCGGATCCAAAGTTTGGCTTAACACTATTTCAGCACATTTGCATTTTTGCAATTTAGGCCCTTGGTCTTTTCAACCACTAACTCAACGGGATTACCGTTTTATCAGAAGTCTTATTATGACTTTAGATTTTCCTCAACCTTTTTAGAAGTCCATGACAACGGGGGTACCGTCGGACATAGAAAACTTTTATGGCTTTGGATTTTTCAACTTTAATACATTTGGGCTTTATTTCATGTTAATTTTTGTGCCAAACTCCGAATCCTACGGCTTTTATAACAATAGAAACAATAGCAGCAAACTATCAGGAATCAGTTGTCTATTACACCGCAACACTGACAGTACCTTGATGTGTACCCAACTCTCATGGGCAAGGATTCTCTAAAGAAGAATAAAGAACTAACTATCGTCAAAAACTCAACATCTCTAATTATTTATTCACATATATGGGGTGAAACAATTTTGTGGGAACAAAAAGCCATAAGTACCTTCGATGGTCTCTAAAGAGAACCAACTACTCCACGCTTAGCATCTAAACTCATAAGTAACTCTATCATTCCTCGATCTCCGCAAATTTAAAATCCCAAATAATGAGATACGCGGATGCTTAGCCGATAATTTTTGGATTATCTATGGTTAAGGGAACAAGCTAGGGCTCAACACGCCCGGTCAAGTCAGAATTCTATTCCTTCCCTCACCAGCGGAAAGTCAACAAGGTGTCAAAACATATATTAATTTAGCAAATGCTTCGTCTAATGAAATTAAGTCATGCATATTTAAAGTCACTCAGGGAAACTTGCAAATTCTTGGCCTTGTGAGCTAGAATTCGCATTTTATAGCTTCTTGTCTAAGAGACTAGCAAACTTTTCAATCAAAAAGACTTAACAAAAGCTTCAAAATTTTCAAATTTTCTCATTTTTGCACAATTTTTTTTTTCAATTTCTAAGGAAAAACGGGGTTGCACGAGTACACGGCAAAAAACAAACAAGTGCGGTCAAATCAAATCGAAGATTACCCACCCCAGACTAAAATCAAACATTGTCCTCAATGTTTAAAGGTAAGGGTTCTCAACGTAAATCTAAAGCCATTGGTTAGTTATGCTAATAGATAAACGATAATCGATAAAGATTTTGGATATCGGATTTCCATAAGAGCGTCGAAACATGAAACTCGAGTGGAGAAAAGACAAACTTCGAGCACGAGAGTCTTCATATCGGGAAAATCCTGGACATACACAACAACAACACGAAACACGAGAAATGGAAGAGGCGAACCTCCTCACGTCACTTATTAGAAAACATAAATAAGATAAAAGGATAAGCATGGGGTGCCTCCCACGAAGCGCTACTGTTTTTGGTAAACGAGTCGCTAGCCTGACTCGTCCTCGAATTCATTTGTCCTTGGGGAAACAAGCGGAAGGGATACCCGGATCAAAGATGGTATCCTCACTCCGGAGGGAAAGAGAAAGGGTGGGTTGGAAGGGAAAGAAAGTGTCGGGCTCAAGCACATATGGGATAACATCTCCCAAACTCACATAAGGTGTATCAAGAGAGAATGATCCATCATCCGGCGGTTTTGCGGGCGGACGTCGGGATGACGGATCAAAGAGAAACAACTCCATAGAAGAAGGGAGTCCATGGTAAAGAGAGGTGTTTCTTAAAGGCTCAAACATGAAGGCATCCAAGAGAGGATCCTTTTTTCGGAAAACTTTTGTTTTATGAATGTCTTCTTCGATGAGTATCCCAGGGTTAAAAATCTTGTCCTCGGAAAGGGACGAAATCAACGTATCATCTATGTGAAAATCCTCACGAGAAGAGGAATCACTCTCGGATAAAAAATAGTGTGGGACCTCAGTATCAATAAGCTCATCAGTCGAAATCTTCACTTCCTTTTCTTTCTTTGGGTAAAATGGATCATCGTATTCGTTTTCTTTAATCTCGGAAAGAATCGAGTCGGTGGGAGCAAGTTCATCGGTGAACTTCTCGAAGTAAATCGACGGATCTTGATATAAAAAATATTCAATTTCGCGTAAGTCGGCTCTAAAATCAAAGACGTCATCCTCACTTCCCGGTGGAAGAGGATCCATGCGAGCGAGTTCATCGGCGAACTCCTCGAGAAGTAAATCAATGGAAGAATCCTTGAGCTCGGGCTCCGAAGGATTAGTAGACGGCTTGACTTCTTTAATTTCATTTTCTATCGGAGAGAGTGAAGAGAGCATTTCTTCAATTAAACGAATATCTCCCTCGATGTCGATGTCGGCATTATCAATTTCCAGTGAAACTGAATCACTTTTCAAATAAGCCTCGATTTCTTCCATGATAGAATCATCCTCCTCAAATTTAGTGAGGGAAGAGGAAGAATCATAAATGATTTGTTTAGAAGAAAGTTCAATATTTTCAGAAGAAGGAGTGGGATTGCCACTCAAAGAAAACTCGACGTTCTTAAGTTCAACACAACAAACAGAAAGCGGAGGTGGGACAAGTGGTGTGCTCTTAGAGCTAGCATTTTCCACCACCCGTTGTAGTCTCCTTTTCTAATTTCTTCTTTTGCTCAGCACGTATCGTTGATAAACTCTTAACCGTAAAACGTGAAAGGCTCGGATCAATTCTTGATGGTTTAGGCCCAACTTTTTGAACTACCTGAGGTTGGACGTTTTTGGTACTTCCGTTATTAGTAGGAAGCACCAGGTCCTTTGTCACCTCGGTGTCATTAATTTTGGCCACATCATATTGGTTGGTTAGAGATTTGGAAGTATGGTTAACATTGAACGTGACGGCTTCATTTCCTACTCGTAAAGTGATCTCTCCTTCATACACATCAATCAACGCATGGCCCGTCCTTAAGAAGCATCTTCCGAGAATAAGGGACACTCGAGGGTCGGCATCGAAATCAACGACAACAAAATCCGCGGGGAAATCGAACGTCCCCACTTTAACAAAAACATCCTCGGCTATACCGATTGGTTTTGTCATAGTACGGTCGGCTAGCTCGAGGGTCATACACGTTGGGGTAAGTGGGGGCAATGAAAGCTTTTCATAGATTGATTTCGGCATCAAATTAATACTCGCGCCAAGATCGGCCAAGGCGGAGCACTGAATAATTCCTTGAAAATCGCACGGAATGAGGAACTTGCCGGGGTCACCTAATTTTTCGGGAAGTTTCTTGAGAATAACCGCCGAACAATTCTCATTCAAAGACGTTTTTGCCAAATCCACAATTTTCTCTTTGTTACTTAACAATCCTTTTAGTGTCGAAACAAACTTAGGCATGAGAAGAAGAGCATCCGCGAAGCTAATTTCGAAGTGTAGATCTTGAAATATTTGAAAGAATTTTTCCATTTGAAGATTTGCTTGTTCGCGTTGCTTTTGATCATTCATCCTTGACGGGTACGGAAGTGTTGTTTTTGGGTTAGTCTTTTCAGCACTAACCGGAGCATCCTTAGGCTCAGACGTCGGGACAACCGTGGGTTGGACATTCTCGGTACTCCCCTTATTAGTAGGAAGCACCGGGTCCTTTGTCACCCCGGTCTCACGGTTTACCACACGAGACGGAGAAGAAGAAATAATGGTAGGAGCCGTGGGTCCATCGTAAGCAACACCACTTCGGGTAGTGATCGCTTTCATGTCACCTCTCGGGTTAGGAATCGTATTACTCGGAAGAGTACTAGAACCCGATGGTTGAGAATAAGAAGTAGAAGCTTGATTGGCTTGAAAGAAATTAGCCATCATATTTCTCATTTCACTCATCTGCTTGTTACTCGTAGCTTCCATTTCCCTTTTGAAATCATTCCTCATACTGGTGATTTGAGTTTGAAAACTTTTAATGGTATTATCGGAGTTCTTCATGTATGTTAGAAACTCGTTGTTCGGAGCAGCTTGATGAGGTGCTTGATATTGTTGTTGAGGAGGTTGTTGATAAACTTGAGGTGGAGGAGCTTGGTAGTTTTGATTACCATGATTGAGATTAGCTCCTCGGTTTTGATTGTAAGATTGATTTTGATAACGGTTTTGGTTATGGTTTTGGTTTTGTTGAGGAATGGGTGCAAAACCGGGTGGTCCCATTTGGTTGGCACGGTATCCTTGGTTCTGATTTTGAACCGGATTAGCAGATGCTACGGAAGCATTTCTGAGATCGCCATCGGTGGCTTGACAATTATAGTACGGATGAGGACCACCACAAATAACACATGTTTCGGTAACGGCTTTGACTGGTTCGGATTTCTGAATCTTAAACTCTCTCATCATAGAATTAATAGCATCAGTCAGCCCACTCAACTCACTCTTCAAACCGTAGTTATCATTAGTAGCAATCTTAGAAACAAACGGTCGGTTTCTAGACGAGACAACTTTTGACTTATTTTCGATAATCGTTCTAATATCGGCCGGCATACGACTCAAGATGTTGCCACCGGCGGCTGCGTTAAGCGAATCTTGATCGGACGGAGTAAGAGCATTATAGAACGTATCAATCTGATGAAGATCGGTAAAACCGTGATTTGGGCATTTTCGCAAAAGTTCTTTAAATCTATCCCATGCTTCTCCAAAACTTTCATCAAATTTTTGTTGAAAATTTATGATTTGATTTCGTAACATTGTAATTTTCGAAGGAGGAAAGAATTGATTCACAAACTTCTTAGAAAGATCGGCCCATGTTGTAATAGATTGAGGGGGTTCTTTTTCGAGCCAAGTCCGGGCTGCCCCCTCAAGAGAAAACGGAAACAATTTCAATTTAATTGACTCATGAGTGACGCCCCGAAAGTTTATCGTAGAAGCAACTTGATTAAACCAACGGAGGTGTGCGTGGGGCTCCTCATGATCCAAACCACAAAAGGGTTTATTTGAAACCAATTGAATCAAATTTGTTTTTAGTTCAAAATTCTCGGTATCAAGTGGTGGAATAACGATAGCATCACCGTAGCCGTCTACGGGAGCTTGAAGTAATTCGATCATCGTTCGAGTATCTGCCATGATGACGGGTTCTTCAACGATAGTACGTAACTCGGGTACGTCTATTCTACGATTGCGATTACGTCGTGATTGAGAACGAGTGCGCATGCACTAAAAATCCAAAAATCAAAAAGTGAAAAATAATTTTGAAAAAGGAAAATCTTTTAGGTTTTTATATTTAGAAAACTTTGAAAACACAATATTTTTGTAACCTTCACGTCAACCGGTGCTCGGTAGCTCCCAAAAGTACTCGCAGCGGAGCGGGAACGAAGAGTGGATTGTTCTTCAGTCTGCAATTTAATGTCAAGACTTTCCTTATACCCCGTGTATAGGTTGTACTTCTGAGGTGAGCCGACGTAACAATTAACGTTTCAGTTTGTTTTGTTGGTTTTTTACTTTTTATGGTTTTGTAAACACTCTAGGAAGAATGTTTTGGTGTTTTTAGATTTTTTTGGGTTTTTGAAAAAGATATATATACAAAAACGACGGTAACTTCACTCGGGGAAGGATCTTCAAATGCACGCGATTCGAGACGGAAAGACGAAAATTCACTACAAGCCCTCCCCGGCAGCGGCGCCAAAAATTGATTCGATAAAACCAATAATAGAGAAGTGTAGTATTACGGGGTAACTCAAACGTATTAGGTTTGAGCACCGAGATCGTTCCGAACGAGGGTTGAATGGAATTTCCAACTCACGTCGCGATTATCGGGATTTGAATGTGTTAAAAAGGATTTTGAGGATTTCTAAACTACGGGGCAAGCAATAATAATAAAAGGCATATAAATCTACTAATCCTAAGGTGCAAACAAGTAATCTCAATTAAGTACGTAAATAGAACTAAAGACGAAAATTACTTTATGCCAAAAAAACGTATTCTAAAATGCAAATTAATCTATTTTAACCCCTAAAAGTGATCTAATATTTTTTTACAACTAAAAATGTGATCTAAAAATTATCTAAAATTTAAAACTAATTTTTTTTTTGGTTTTTTGATTTTTGATTTTTTTTGAAAATAGCGAAATATATATTTTTTTTGGCCTTTTAATTTTTTTTAAGAGATTTTTAAAAACTAAGTTAACTAATTAAAGTTTAAACTAAGATTTAAATGACAAACTACAACTAGTGACGATGAATATTAAGCTAGAAGTATGATACTAAAAAGACTTAACAAGCATCATACGAATAATTAAATGTAACGTTAAACTAAGAATCTAAGCTAAAAAAAAAGTAAGAGAATAGAACCCGATGATTAAACGAGAGGAATAAAACCACCCGATCTTATAAGCACAAATTAATACAAAACTTTACAACTTTATTAATCTTATCCACTAATTAGTAAGTAAAGTTTAAAACTTTATTCACCAACAAGCTTAAAAATTACTAAAGCTTCAAACTTTAAGTATTAAAAATGCTTAAAGACCCTTAAGCTCCGGCCTTAGCGGTAGAGATGAAGATAAACACAAAAAAAAAAAATCAAAACTTTAAGGGTTAGCACAAATATATAAATGTAAGATTTTTATAATAAAAAGCTAAAATAAAAGATAAACTAATCTTAATAAATAAAATCTTAACCACCAAACTCTCTCAAGGAAATATGTTTCCACAAAAACTAATTTGGTTATTAAGGTTAAGATTTAAAATATAAGTTTTTTTTTTTTTTATTTTTTTTTTATTTTTTTTAAAGGAAAGGAAATATATCAATGAAAAATATCAAATGAACTCCAAAAATTCCAAATATTTTTTAGAAACATTAGAAAACTGATAGAAGCTCACAGAAAACTTTTTAGAATTTTCGGAATTAAATAAGTATTTTTTTTCGATTTTTATGTTTAAAATAGCAAATAAATAAAAATAAATAGTAAACTAGTTCAAAAAAATATGAAAAATTCACACTATCTTAAGAAAACTATGAGAAGCTACCAGAAAATCTAAAAATATTTTTTTACGTTTTTTTACTATTTTTTAAAAATAAAATTCGAAACAGTTTTTTAGAGAAAAAGGACAGAAACAGTTTTTGATTTTTTAAAAATACTAAAACATCTCAGAAAATTACGAAAATTTTATGACGAAAATAAAATATATTTTTGGATTTTTTTTAAAAGGACAAGATTTTTAGAGACTTTTTACTATTTTTAATTTAAATAAAACAATAAAAACGCGAGCTTTAATAAAAATAAACAAAAAAAACTAAACTTTTATAAAAATATAAATATGATATGTTGAGCGTGTGCACGGAGCGTATAAAATACACTCACACAATCTTACTATAACTCAACTCTTCATGGCATATTTTTATAAAAAGTTTTATAAAAATAAAATGAAATAAAAAGGATTAAGAGATGAGAAGAATATAGAGATGCAAGAAATAAATAAAACTTTTATAAAACTAAAGAGCATAAAAATAAAATACAAGAGTTTGGGTACAAAATACAAATAAAGATGATAAAATGAGGTGAGGGAGGTGGGTATATATAGACCCACTAGTTACAATTTGACCCCTAATAATTTTTCATAAAAGCCTCTAAACTATTTAGATCTTGGCACAAATAAAACCCTCAAAACTTGGTCCCCAAGTTGAATTTTTCTCTTTCTTTTCTTTCTTCTATTTTTCTTTTTCTTCTTAATTAATTAATTCTTCGTTTGGTCTTTAAATTTTTCTTCTCTTGTCTCGATGCTTCAAATAAAATTATCATTGGTCCCGTAACCTCGTGCTCCTTCCCTTCTCGTGCTCGTTTTTGTCCACTTGTCTTCTTTTTGTCCATTTTACAATATCCGTTACCTGCACATACATAAACACAAAAACACAAATATTTATGGCTTTAGGGGTTAGTTTTTGGTCTTTTTGGTCCGGTTTTGATAACGAAAAGGTATATGTTTTTACATATACCACTATCCTATAGGAATAACGGAGGATGTCTTAATTGAGGTGGCCAATATTGTCTATCCGGTGGACTTCGTGATCATAGACATTGAGGAAGATAGAAATATGCCACTCATTCCTGGAACACCTTTTCTGGCCACTGCCAAAGCAACCATCAAATGCGGTGAGGGTATCATGATACTCAAAAGTGGCAAGGGATATGCTAGGATACCTATTGTTCCAAGATATCCTTTGAAGATAATGGAGAAGATTACTGATGAGAATCCACAGGTCCCTAACAATATGGTTAGGAAAAAAATTAACGAATGGGAAAAAGGGCTTAGAGACTTCATGATTTAAGGGCTACATACGACATTGTGGAAACGCGATAAAAAGTTAGAAAATAATCCTACCTCAATACCACAAACTCAAAAGAACCCTAAGGAATTCTTGAATGGAGAAAAGGTGCTTTTGTATAAATCGAGAATAAAAACATTAAGAGGAAGATATAAGCCAAGATGGTTTGGGCCTTATACGGTGAAAGAAACTAATCTAAAGAATAAAACCGTTATCATAATAGACGACGTTGGGAAGGAGTCCATGGTAAACATACAACGTCTACAACCTTTTGATGAAAGCTTAGTAAATGAAAAAGGGAACGGTAATGAAGTCACGTAGGGGCACGACTTCGAGTCTAGCTACAAGACTCATAAATAAAGAAAAGCGCTTCGTGGGAGGCAACCCATGCTTAATTGTTTGCTTGTTTGTGTGTCGTATATCTTTTTATTGATTGTTTATTCTCATGTTTGAATTTGTGAAAATGCTTTATTTTGTCTTTAACCTCGTCTTTATTACATATAAAAGTATTTTACAAAAGGGATAACTGTAGGGAAGATTACACACGTTTTTAAAAGAACGTGAACATGAGAATTACAATTATTGAAAAGATATATATGTGTGCTTATTAGAGTCAAATGCTTGTATCGAGTCATAATGGATGTTTTGCAGAATTTTTTCCAGATTCTAAAGATATAAATTTTCCAGAATTTTTCCAGAAATTCGCAGACCAGTTTCTGTTAGGATAACCTGACGACGTCAGGATCGCAACCTGACGGCGTCAGGAGGAGCAGAAACAACTTATCTTTTTCTCTCGTTTTCTGTGCTACTTATAAATTTTTGGAATTTCTCAGGTCTTAATTTTCTAGAAAATCTGTAAACATTCATTCCACAAGCATTATATCCTAGTATAGTAGAGTCATATATAGTGTTACCTCCGATTTTACGCGAATGTTTCGTTTGTTTTCTTAAAGTGTACAGGTTTTATTTATCAAGAAGAAGATACATAAGATTGGATGGAGCTTTTCACGCATACATTCTTCTTGGAGAAGAATTTAACCACTACTTCACACGGATCCTACCGAGCTAATCAGGAGAGTATTAGTTTCTTTCATTTTTAATTACCTTCCATTATCATAAGTTTGATACTTTCGGGGAACATTGGGGACAATGTTCAGTTTAAGTGTAGGGAGGGAAAATAAAACGAGAACTTTGAAACTATGCTTATCCTTGACTATTTACCTTGTCCAATATCATTTGTGTAATAAACCATGAGAAATATTGGTCAGGGTAATTTTGGCACCAAATTTAAATTTTTTCATGACATGTAGGAGTGGGCCATTAGTCTTAATAAAGCGTCTCATGGATAGGAAGTTATATGACTAGCACAAAAACCCTTTACCACTCAAATTCCACCCCAAAAATGTGAGTTTCACCCTTAGATTTGTAGGAATTGAAGCATTCATCTTTAATGCTTCGAGAGTGTACCGGTAGTATAATAGATTCTAGAACTTGTTTTGTGATGCATTCCGAGATCGCTAGTGAGACTACACTTGTGTAGTTAGGAATAACTAAATGATAAGAGGCATTATGATAACCCTTGTTTGATACCCGTATTATAATTACTTCTTCCACATCAGTTGAGTAATTCCCACACACCATTGCATGGTACTCATATCTAGTAAACGACACCCCTAGTTAACCCCTCAGAGCCTATCCTTTTCGCGGTTCTCGTGATGTTTTGGTTTTCTGGAATATCAATGAAGAGCATTGTTTACAATCCACCCCCAAATGTACACCCAAATCGCCTTAGCCTACCTTGTATGCACTCACTTTTAGTGCATTACTGTTATCATACTAAACCCTTAGTTCAATTATCTAGTTACTTGCATAAGTTGCTAAGTCGAGTCATATCATTTGTACACAGTTTTGGGACGATTGAGACTCATGGGAAAAGTTAAATTTTATGAAGCGACGGGAAGGAACGTTAAATTCAAATTCCTTTTATTTACATATTAATGTACTCCAAGTGTTTTGATCTTTTCAATTCGGGTCAAATTAGTATTAGAGTAATAAAAACTCAAGTGTAGGGATGTGCCTATAAATCTTAATTATTTTGATGTTATCGTAGAGGATGGTAGAGTAAAAGTGTTGAAAAAAATTTTGAAAAAAAAAACATACGGGCTACCATCCTACATCTATCTTTAAATTTATGTTTGTTTGTTTCAATGTTATCTAGAGTTTAGAGTGTCGAGTCTTGGCTTAGCAACGCCATTCTTCTCATGCTTGTAACATAAAGATTTTTGACTTGCCACCACTAAATCGCCTATCCAACCAAACCATTTGTTTCCCTACAGTAAGCCTAACGTTACAACCCTTTAAAAGACCTCTTGGATAGTTTTTCCTAGGTGCTTACGCCAAAGCGATGGAGGTTTGATCTAGTCTCAAGCCTATGGTTATCTATGTACTAGGACCGGTTAATGAGTGTTTATCTTCCATTTCCAATTTGATATATTTCATATACACCCGAGATATGAGAGTATCCAAACACCACTTGTGAGGTGCTAGTATGTAATTTCTGTATTTTTTAGGACTTTTGCAGGGCTTATACTTGTTGTGAATTATTCTAAACTAATGCTTCATGACCCCTAACTTATAAATTAATTGGCCAAAAGCACATTTTCTTGAGGACAAGCAAATACCAAGCGTAGGGATATTTGATAAGGATTTAAAAGGTACACTTTTGAGGGGTCATTTAAGCCCTTAATTGACCACTTTTATATCTGTTACTGCTTAATTTTGTTCCTTTTCACTTTTTAGGTCTCTTGAAGGCATACTGCTGGAATGAAGCTTATTTGGACGAAAAGGCGTGAATATATGAAGAAAATGGCTAAAGTCAAGATCAAGACACTCAAGCTGCTGGAATTGAAGGTGACGGCGTCACAGTCAAAGGGCGACGCCGTCGCAACATGCTCCAAAATTGTGACGGCTCAGTAGCGAATTTGCTATTTTGTACCTGACGGCGTCAGGCTTTAAAGAGTAGGGCGTCACAACTCAGACGTCCTAGATTCAGATTCCGACGGCGTCAGAAGATGAATCCGACGGCGTCACAGCCACAACGTGACACCGTCACAAAGTTGACGCGGTCAAGACGAAACCCTAATGGCGGCGATGCGACGGCGTCACATTTAAAGAGTGACGCCGTCGCAGTTGTAACTCTATGTATAGAATTCGAATTTTTAGACTTTGAGCGAGGTAGTTTTGTGGAGTAAAACCTAATAACAATTTTTGGTTGTCTTGGGCAGTATCTTAGGGTTCTCATACCCTATTTTACAACAAGATAAGTAATTTACTTCATTGATTCAATTATGTCTTCAATTGTATGTGTGTATACTTGCATGTTCACCATGTCCGGCTAATTTACTTGTGTGTTTGCTTAGATCTATGAAACCTAGGTATTGAATGTTGATTGGTTGTCTCTTATCTTAATTGTAATTGGCCTAGGATTGCAATAGACCATCGTTGTGTTTTTAATGCTTGAGTAATCTTTGTGAACATTAGTTTATAATCACCTAAAGTTGTTGTAGGCTAAAAATCCAAAGATAACCTTAGACTTAGTTTATGAATCATAGAGATTTTGTAGGCAATAACCTTAAGGTAGTCTCAAAGAGTTAGGGAAGAAAGCATACCCTACGACCTTAGAAGACACAACGCGTTAAGAATAAGGACGTGACAATTCTACCATCAATAGGAGATAACTAGGGAGTAATAGCATCTAGGTAAACACATTTTAAATCATCATACAAGCACACATCAATTAGACATAGACTACCCCTTAGCTTAGTTAATTAAATAATTAGAATAGTAGAGTAATCGGTAGAAATACCACCCCCCAAATCCAATACCCCGAGATTCGTAATTTCAATTTTCTAAAAAATATAAAAAGAGAAATAATAATCTTCCTCAACCCCAACGTTAGCGTAGTAATTTCTCACTAGCATTCCTATTCCCCTAAAGAACGATATCAATCCCGAGGCTTACCCTAATACTACACTACAACGATTAGGTTCAATGCCTAGGTGGTTGAAAAACTTGCTCGAAGAAAAGGAAGTTTCCTTTGACCCCGAACGCGCGTTGTATGCGTATCAAGCGTCCCCAAGTAGACAACATGGAGTGAGTGAACCAACGAATTGAGATTCACTGATTGATGAAAAATGATTTAAAAAACAATCGCGTATTGCTTAAGAGGAAAGAGTTTTGCAATACGAAGAAGGTTTTAAAAGAAAATTCAAGTTTCAATCATAAATACCCTTTTAATTTTGGAAAATTAATACAAATTCGATGCGCTAGAGAAAAGAATTATTGAGTACATCGAATGGTTTTTCAAAGGTATCCTTCAATCCATTTCCTGGACTAAGGTCGATTCAAGAGTGAATCGCCCCATCGTTTCTATCCTGTTGTCACAAGCTTGAACTTTTGAAAAGATCTCACATGTCACACACCAAGAGCTTGTTTGATGTTGGCTCTAGAAGGATTTCCATCTTCATCGTGAATATGTAACCTATCACTCGGATGTTCTGGCAATACCACGAGGATAATGAGGAGGACTCTCAATATATATTCTTACTGTCTACATTGTGTGAAACAGCATGTCTTCATTAAATGTGTATCCTAGTGAGATTTTATGATGGTCTCTTGGCTCTAGACTCTATTGTGCACTTTGGTTTCCTATATCGGAGACTAGGGAGAGGGTCTCCTTCTTCAATATCAACCATCTCTAAGAGAAAGTCGATAGATTATGTAGGTTTCCCGTGAGAATGAAACAAGTCCTTTTAAGAGAACTTGAGTAGCTTGGGAAGTTCAGTGCAGTGCGTCACTGGGTCCATGACGTCTTATCTTCAATATCGGCTTTACCTTAGAAACCACCAGTAGCATATGTATTGAACCCGGTTTCTGCCATAAGGTTGAATTATTGGAGGGCTATTTCTTTTCACCCTTTTCACTTTACATTTCTTTTTCATTCTAAAACCCCTTCAGTGCTTACCGAGACTTCATCACTAGAACCTTGTTGGGTTTATTACAGTTCTAGCTCTTTCTCAGTCGGCACTTTTCTCTTATTCTCACTTTTCTCCTTTTTTTTTATCATACCTAAGGACTTCTACACTAACTAGTGGATTGTCCCTGGGTAGATCCCTCCGGTTCTGGCGGGATCATGGGAACGAATACCTAACCTTACCATACTTATAACTCCAATGCATAAAGTAAAGTGGTCAGTCTTTTTGGAACAATTCTTTCTGCCTCGAAACCAAATGAAAACCATTTGAAAATTAATCTAGGTACTTGTGATATAACATCAAAGCATTTAGTACCTCAATTGTTTTTGATCTTTTAGAAATGCTCCCCCTCAACATGTGCATCGAGAGTTATAAATCATTTTGGCACATGGAGGAAGAATCCAATGAAAGGTAAGATTGAAAAGCACCAAATCTTGATAACGTTTTCTAAAATGATTATCATCTCTCCCCCGATCAAATCTAGTATTTAGATACTTTTAGATAAAACATTTTGGGGAAGAATGTGGTTTTCATTTACTTGCTCCCCCTCAATATCTGCTTCGAGATTCGAAAGAGTTTTGCACATTTTAGAGAGAACCTGCACTTTGAGTCAAATCAAACACATTTGAATCCTTTTTGGTTTTAGATAAATGCTCCCCCTTAACATGTGCATGGAAAATTTGAAATCGTTTGGTACATGTAAGAAGGAGTGTCTTTTATTACATTTGTAAAACACTCACCGATTTATTAGTGTATTTCCTATTTAAATCACAAACTCTCCCCCGATCATAATTTTCAAACCCTTTGAGATTTGGGATCCCAATTGATTTAAATTATTTTTAGAAAGCTTTTTTGAGGAGAGACGTAACTTAGAATTAAAACACTTGACTGATAAGGATCAGATTTTGAAATATAAATCTCCGTTAATCTAACATGCTCATGTACCATTTGTAAAAATGCTCATGTACCATTTGGATGAAAACTAAAAATTAGCATGCTCTTGATCCAATTGTGGACAAAATGTTCTTTTTGATTAAAAATATAGAACATGCTCCTTTTGATGCCAATTTTTTGAAAAATAACCTTTTTGAAATGTTTGAAATCATTCTCCCCCTAAATCAATGACCAAAGTTGTTGATTGAGTGACATAGTTTTTGACAAAAGATAAGCCCAATTGATTTTCAAAAATTAAGTCCGAGTTAATTTTAAAACAATTTTATTTTCATTTGAAGACAAATATTTTTCAGAAGAATCTTTAGAATGAAAAACATTTGTGAAGAAACATTCGTCTTTTTGGCGACAAATGTTCCTTATGAACTTTTGTTTTTAGGATCAGAGCTTGATATATTAAAATCGATTTAGCATAGCACTGTCCTTTCTTTAAAAGCGGGTTGCAGTCTGAAATAACTGCAAGCCATCATTTTAAGTCCGGGTTACTGCCTGAAGTGATAGTAAGCCAACAATTTTGAGACATGTTTTAGAAAATATTTACCCCTTCTGCTCGAACTTCATCTAAAGACTCGTGCCATTTTTGAATGAAATTTCTAAGACCGTAGATGTTATCGATATCAGAAGACATGCCTTGAGAAAACAATATTTTTGGAATTTTCTGAATTTTTCAAATTTTTATGGGTTTTTGAAAATTTTATATTTTTCTATTTTCTTTTTGATGGTTTTATATTTTTGTATTTTTCTTTTTCAATAAAATATATACAAAGAATAGGTGAAGAAACTCCTTTTACTTCTCATCTTCCTCCTGAAGACATTTGAGAGTTTCCGGCTGTACACTCTTTAACCCAAGTCGTGGGAGGATAAACTCAAAACGGTCTCTAGAAAGAGCTTTTTTGAAGATGTCGGCCAGCTGATACTCAGTCCTCAAGAAATATAGTTCAACCACACCTTTCTCTACTTGTTCCCTGATGAAATGATGTCGAATGTCTATGTGCTTTGCTCTTGAGTGTTGAACATTGTTGCAGCAGAGAGCGATGGCACTTTTGTTATCACAATACAGAGGGATTTTGTTGAATACAAAGCCATAGTCAGATAATTGAGGTCTCATCCACAGGATTTAAGCACAACATGATGACATGGCTATGTATTCAGCCTCTGTAGTACTCATTTGTTTCTTTGAAGACCATCTCACTAATTTATCACCCAAAAACTAAGCACCTCCTGACGTACTTCGACGAGTATCTTGACACCCTGCATGGTCAGCATCTGCATAGGCTGTTAGTGACATACCAGTGTCCTTCGGATACCAAAGTCCCATGTTAATGGTTCTTTGGAGGTACCGAAAGACCCATTTAACCGCTTCAAGGTGCTTTTTGGTAGGCTTAGCCTGGTATCTAGCACACATGCATACAACGAACAAAATATCAGGTCTACTGGCTGTGAGGTACATTAAGGATCCAATCATACTACGATATTTTGTTTGATTAACCGGGATCCCCGAGTGGTCCTCATCCAATTTTGTACGTTCCACCATGGGAGTGTTAACAGGGTCACAAGAATCAAATCCAAATTTCTTTAAAATTTCATTTGCATATTTAGATTGATTAATGAAAATGCCTCCGAGACTTTGTGAAATTTGTAATCCCAAGAAAAATAACATTTTTTCCATCATTGACATTTGAAATTTAGAGCCCATCTCTTTTGAAAATCGGTCACATTCATTAGGGTCGGTCGAGGCAAATATAATATCATCAACATATATTTGAACATGAATTAAATGTTTGCCTAACTTTCTGGTGAACAATGTAGGATCAACAGCTCCTTTGTAGAATCCATTTGCCAAAAGGAACTTTGACAAAGTATTGTACCATGCCCTAGGAGCCTGCTTCAAACCGTAGAGGGCCTTCTTCAAGCGGTAGACACGAGTAGGATGCTCAGGATCCACAAAACCTTTGGGTTGACTAACATAGACCACTTCTTTGAGATCTCCATTAAGAAAAGTAGTCTTAACATCCATCTGATAAACTACCATATTCTTGCTAGCAACATTAGACAGGAAGATTTTGATAGCCTCAATTCGTGCAACCAGAGCAAATGATTCCTTAAAGTCAATACCCTCTTTTTGTCGATATCCTTTAGTCACAAGCCTCGCCTTATTCTTCAGAACATCACCGTGGTCATCAAGTTTTACTTTGAAGATCCACTTGAGAGCAATAATCATACCACAATCTGGAGGAGGCACCAATTCCCATACATCAAGACGATCGAACTCATGGATTTCATCTTGCATAGCATTAAACCAGCTGTCCTCAAACATTGCTGTTTTGACATCTTTTGGTTCGATCTTTGATAGTACAGAGTTGAAGAAGCACCATAAGGCATCCGTGGCAAGTTTTTTTCTAGTGAAAACCAGACGAAAAGGATTCCCAATGATATTATCCAATGGATGATCATGTGTCCATTTTCTGTGATGTTCATGTGGTTGTTGGTAAGGAACTGATGTAGCAGAGTTTGGATCCCTTGGTGAAGATGTTTCAGGAGTGGGTTCAGGGGAAAATACGTTTTCAAACGAAGCATCTTCTGGAGTTGCAAAGGGGTTATCTCCAAAAGAATTAGCAGATGCATTTCCTTGACCCACAAAAGATGATTGAAGATTCGAAGATGATGATGAATGATCCAGAAATGGCGCTTCTTGAGATAAAGACATTGAAACAGACGGACCATTTGTATTGGTTGGAGTAGGAGCAGTTACAGTTGGTGGTACAGGATAATCATCAGCTAGAGGCTCATAGTATTCATCAAACATTGGATAGAACAGTTTCTTCAAATCTTCTTCTGATGGAGGTACATAAGGAACTGTAGGAGAAGTATTTTGTACAAGACTTGAACTAATGGGTCCAGGTGTCAAAAGTTGAGATGCGGGTCCAGAACTGGATTGTCCAGGAGCCATTTTCTCAGTCAGCTCATTAAACGTAACGTGAATAGTTTCCATAATGTCTTAGGTTCTTTTGTTGTAGATTTGGTAACCCTTCCGATTAGGTGCATAACCAACGAAAAATTTGATATCAACCTTAGCTTTCAACTTTCCCAAATATTGACCATCATTGGTTGGATAACATAAAGCTCCAAACATACGAAGAAACGAAAGATCCTGTTTTCTGTTGTGAACTAATTCGTACGGAGTTTTTTCATGAGTTGTATGTATTAGGGAACGATTTTGGGTGTAACATGCAGTGACAATGGCTTCTGCCCAAAGAAACATTGGATCCTTTAAATATATTAGCATAGTCCTTACAGCTTCCACAAGAGTTCGATTTCGCCTTTCAACTACACCGTTCTGTTGACGAGTGCGTGGAACACTTCTTTGATGACTGATTCCAATGCTTTCATAAAACTGACTTAGTTCTTTGTTTACAAATTCAGTTCCATTGTCTATTCGGATTATTCTAATTGTTTTACTAAGCCAAACCTGCAATTGTTTAATGAGTTTTATGATGATGTCTGGAGTTTCATCATTTGATCTCAAAAACTTAACCCAAGTAAACTGAGAGTAGTCATCAACAACAACTAGTACATACTTCTTCCCATTTATACTTTGTACTCTCATTGGTCCGCAAAAATCCATGTGAAGGGTATGAAGAACTTCCATAATAGAATTGACAGGTTTGGGTTTATGGGCATACTTCGTGCTTTTGCCCAATTGACATGCTGAACAAAGATGATATTTTTCATATTTCAACGTGGGCAAGCCTCTTACGAGGTCCTTTCTAAAAAGATCATTGATGGTGCCGAAGTTCAAGTGATTGAGCCGACGGTGCCATAACCATGGCTTGTTCTTTGATGCCTTAGATAACAAGCAAATTGGAGAAGACTTCACAATGTCTTTGATAGAGATGGTGTACAAATTAGTTCCACGAGTTCCTTTTAGAAGTTCAACACCATCTAATTCTCTAACGAAGCATGAGTGCTTTCTGAAGGCCACTTCAAGATCAGAATCACAGAATTGTCCAACAGAGAACAGATTATGACCAAGACCTTCCACATAATATACCCGGGAGATAATCGCGAAAGACATAATCTCCATAACCCATAATTGCCCGAAAGTGGTCATTCCCAAATCTAACAGTCCAGATGAACTTATTCACGAAGTTTTTGAGCCGAGATCGATCTCCAGTCATATGTTTTGAGCAGCCTGAGTCCAAATACAAAAGGACGATTTGTACGTCCTGCATTTGAACACAGACAAGTATGGATAACTGGAAGCTTTGGATCCCCATGAGAAAATGGGTTTCGATTGGTTAGTACAATGAATTGTTATACCTACAACATTTCTAGAAGCTATGACATCATTAGTGGTGGAAACAAGATCAGTAGTGGCAGTGGACCTATTTGAAGTGTGACAACTTCTTAAAGGTATGGTTCTACAAGTAGGCTTCCATTTCTTAGTGGGCATAGATCTAGACAACTTAGGGCAAAATTCATTAACTGTGAATTTACGGCCAGTAGGTTTCCATTGATAACCCACATTACTAAACTTTCTCCCTTTAGGCTTCCAATAATTACTAAACCTTTTCCATGTAGGCTTCCAGACTTCCTTAACCTGTTTAGCATTTCTAACAATTTTAACTAGAGATTTAACAACATTTCTCAAATCATTCACAAAACATTCGTAGTGATTACCAGAAACCAAACATTCTTTACATGTTTTGCAAATAGTAGCAGAATTTGAATTAATTACAGTACGCTTATAGCTAATACTAGAATCAACACGATTCATCTTATTCAACTCAAACTTATTATTCCTAGGGTGGTCTTCTACTTTCTTCTCTTGATCACTCTTAGCTCGCGCGGTCGTATCTTGCTTTGTATTGCCTGAAGGCTTTGACCCGCTAGCCTTAGTGTCACTGATTACTCCTATAGAAGGAACGATGGGAATATTAGTTTGTTTTACTACTTTTTACTTTTCTGGTCTAGAAGTGCTGTGATTTGAGACTTTAGGAGGCACATCAAAGGTCACATGCTTCACTTTAGGCATAGAACTGGGCATAACTATTCTATCTCGCCTAGTATCAGATTTGGGACATGTTGCAATTACACATTCTAAGAGTTCCTGAGATCGTTTGGCATGTAAGCATGCATGCCCAACCGCATTATTAACTGGTTTCTCTATCTTATCATCTTCAACAATCTCACGGAGACTCTCTAAACTATCCTTAAGGTATGAAAGATATGTTTGAAATGCAAATTCATTATTCCTAAAACGAGGAGGAATATACTTCACATTCACAGCATATTTAATACAAGCAGGCACCTTTGGTGCAACATTATCACCACTAGTGATTGGCATTTTCCCTTTTTCCTGATTCTTTAGATTCTTAATTTCTTTTTGCAAAGACGTTATCTTTTCGTTGTTCTTGTCACGAGTGACCTTAATTGATTCATATAACTCTTTGAAATGCAATTTAACCTTTTCATTTTTTGCTAGAAAATACTCATTTTCATGTTGTAATACATCAATGAGGTTTTGAAGATGGAAATTCTGAGAATTCTGAGAATCTAAAGGAGGAGGCATGTGGGAGCCAGTCACTTCACTAAAATTACCCTTAAATTTGGAAATTTGGGCTTTCAATTCTTGGATCATGTTGTAGTGAGCTTGAATCCGTTCATCACGAGAGTTTATTTCAAAATATGCATCAAACTCAGGAGCATCCGAAGATGTCTTTGGCATTTGAAGTTTTAATTCTTTCTTCAAGATGTTGATATCTTAATTATAAATCAAGATATTCAACTTCTAATTTAGAAAAATGCCTGACCATGTTATCATGATCATCCCTTTTGACTTTGTCATGCAATTTCGAATTTTTGGTTTCAAGCTCATTGACACGATCTTGTGAGACTTTCAATGCAATCGATAAATCATGAAATTGAGACGCAGTAATGGAATAATTCGTGACAGTATAAAACACATCTTGAGCAATACATCTAGAAATCAAATTATCATTAAGGATGTGAATATTCTTCCTCTCAATCTCATCACTTTTAAGCTCACATTCATATGTTTTAAACTCGTTTTCCATTTCATTAAACATCTTTTTCATTTCATTCACTTCAGTGTTTATAGCATTTTGAATACTCTCGAATTGTTCTTTTAGTTGTTTAAAGAATGGATAGACCTCAGTTAGATAACATTCTTTAGTTTGCTCAAAACCCCTTTCTCCTTCAGTAATCCCTGTTGGTGTGATTCTCTTCTTACACGTTTGATGACGTATAGTATGTATTACAGGCCCACTAGGCCCAATACACACTATACAGATACTGGGCTCAGGCCCAATGATTACAAATCCTAGGCCTACAGTAAGCCCAATGGCTAAATTGGCTATGGTCCAGGCCTTGAGATGCACACAAGACACATAGCGGGCTGAACCTTCAACCGTTAGACCCCTTATGTCCGCATCCGCGATTAACACGGAATTCTTGTCCGCCAAGGTTCCGGCTCCGGTGACTAACCACTATATGCGAGAATCTAGGAAGCCCCAGCGGCAAACCTCGCCTATAAAGGGCCTCTAATCCCCATACAAGGTACAACTTTCTCTCTCATAATTACACACACATGCTCTTACTCTCTCTCTCTCAAGAATATGTACTTACTCTCACGCCGAAGTCTATTCGTGGGGTCCGTCCCCACGATTAGACTAACGGTTTACCTTTCTTGTGCAGGGATCTCACTCAAACTACTTGAATTAGTACAAGACCAACCCGCTGGAAACTTGTCGGCCCGGTCTGATAAGCTACATTTACATCTGTTACCACCCATCGCATAAATTGTACTAACAAGTTGGCACCATCCGTGGGACCCATTACACAACTGCGTTCCGAAAAAGAAAAAATGCCTACCGAAAGAGCTCATTCCGATCCTACTCCCGCCCCAGTTTCTATGGTGCGGAATAAGGGAGGAAAGAAGAACGCGATAGATCTGGAAGGATTTGATGGGTCCACATCCAGTGCATCCATCAAGAAGTACTGTGAAAAGTACTACAAACAGATCTTACCCATTGTGACAAAGAAAGTTCGGAAATAGGAAGGAAGAATCAAGGCTAGAGAAACGGTGAAAACCTTATTAGACTTTAGCGAAGCATCACAGCAATCCGAATCCGGAAAGAAGGCGCGAAGGAAGGATCTGAGCAAGAAGATCGAATCTCGAAAGAGCCGGAACACGAGGGAAAACTCTGAGCCAAGACGCAGCCGATCCTGATCACCGCGGAAGAAAACTGCCAAAAAGGAAGAAGTGTTCAGAAGGTTGCGCAAAAGCGCATTCAAAAGGCTTGGAAACAGAGAGAAGAGTATCTCCATGTGTTCCGAAAGCACAAAGAGAACAAAACTTTGCAGATCCGGAGAAGACAGGGGCACTCACCACCATTCTTCTTCGCATAGAACATAACCCTATTCTGGAGGATACGGATGTAGTCGAACATACTCACGAAGGACCGATCGGTACTCCGAAAGCGAAGACAACGGAGGTGAACACTGGAGTTTCAGGTCAAAGAGGCAAAAGTCGGATGTCGACAATGACGACTTAGCTAGGCCATGGGTGTGCAAGGAGACCGACCCGTTCACTCCATGCATTCGCTATTTCGACATGCCTAAGAAGACGCGAATGCCTACCAATGTAAAGACATATGATCGAAGTGAAGACCCAGAAGATCACCTCAAAATTTTTCAAGCAGCAGTAAAGGTAGAACATTGGGCTATGCCAACATGGTGCCACATGTTCAACTCTACCCTCACCGGATCTGCTAGGGTATGGTTCGACGATCTCCCACCGGAATCGGTAGACAGCTATGAAGAACTAAATGAAGTTTTCTTGTCAAACTTCCTTCAGCAAAAGAAGTGCATAAAGGATCCAGTGGAGCTTCATCATACCAAACAAAAGGAAGGAGAAACCATAAAAGAATTCGTGAAAAGATTCAAGGTGGAAAGTAGGGATGTCAAAGGAGCTCCGAAAGTCATGAAGGTTTCCAGCTTCATGCATGGAATCACTAATCCCGAGTTAATTAAGAGACTACATGATAATATACCTAAATCGGTGGACGAGATGATGAGGGTAACCGTATCTTTCCTCCGCGGGGAGGTAGCCGCTGGCAATCACGAAAAAAGGAGGATGCTACCCCAAGTGCAATGGAAGCCGCATGAGTCCGGACAAAAGCAAGGATTCAAGAGAGGATACAGAAATCCGCTTCGGACGGATCAGAAGTGGGATAGGTTTACCCTCCTTTCCAAAACACCTAAAGAAATATTGGCATTGGAAAAGGCGAAATTCAAGACTCCTCCCCCAATGCTTACGTCGATTGAGAAAAGAAACGGCAATAAGTATTGCGAGTTCCACGGAGAAGTAGGACACAACACGGACAAATGCATGCACCTAAAAAGACAGATAGAAGAACTGCTGATAACCGGAAAGCTGTCAAACGTAATAAAGGAACTTAAGCGAAATAGTGGCAAGGATCAGTCCAAAGCACCTAAGAAAGGAGAAACATCAGGAAAAGATAATCCTCTTGCAATCCGAATGGTTCAATCTCAGCAACGGGTGATCAGACAAAAAGTTACACAAAGCTTTTCTCCAAACGAGAACATTTCGTTCCCACCACTCGCGGGAGAAGAAGGGAATGACGGACCAATGGTCATCGAAGCAGAGATAGGTGGACACTTTATACACTGAATTTATGTCGACGGAGGCTCCGCATCAGAAGTCCTATACGAACATTGTTTCGACAGGCTCCGGCCAGAAATAAGAAAGCAAATGGTACCTGCTACAACCCCTCTTATGGGATTCAGCGGAGAAATAATATGGCCGATTGGGCAGATATCACTGTTAACTAAAATTGGAGACGACGAGCATTCGGCATCATAATGGATGAACTTCGTGGTGGTTAGGTCCCAATCGCCATATAACGGGATCATAGGAAGGCCAGGAGTGCGAAAACTACAGACCGTGCCTTCAACAGAGCATGGAATGATGAAGATCCCGGTGAAAGGCGGAGTGGTCACGATTCGAAGTAGCAGAATGGTCTCGTTAGAATGTACTATGGTTTCCGAACCAACACCGCAGCCCGTGACAGAAAAGCAAAGTGAAAAGCGAATACATGTGGCGATAAATCCGGAACATCCGAAACATCCGGAAGAAACAATAGCCATTGGGTCAACCCTATCAGCTGAAGGGCAAAAAAAGCTATGTGACCTGTTAAAGCAGAACTTGGATATATTCGCCTGGTGTCTAGCCGACATGACGGGTGTCCCAAGACCCAAGATGATGTACCCTCTGAAAAGCTCGACGGACACCCCTTCGAGATGTGTCGAAGCCCTTCCGCACGACGGCCCAAGTTAGGTCTCCTGAGTATTCGTGGGCGTCAAACCATTTGTACACACGAAGGTTACCTACAGGTAATTCGACATTCGAAGCCTTAAGCCCTTCGGGGTATGGTTGACGAAGGAGCAACGGATAGGAGAACTTCCTGACTTGGTCAAACCCGCGATCTCCTTCTCTTTCCTGGCTTTATTTCCAAGTTTGAGAACATGGGTCACTAAGCCCTAGCGGTTACCCACAAACATGGGACGCCCTCATGTTCTCCGACATTTGCGCAGAGGTGCCCTCAACCCTATTTCTTCCACAATAAATAGGTTGGATGGGCAGATAATTATGGTAAGCTCATTCAACACTCATCTCTTTACTTACACACACTTATACAACCATAACTCATACTTACTGTCACGCCGGAGGTGGTTCGCAGGGTCCAACCCCTGCGTAATCACTTAACGTAGTGTCTTCGTATTTCTTATCCTTAGGTGAAAGACAATCTTGGCTGGAACGCACACCCCTCATACCTTTGATCACCATCGAAGCCTGGTAGTGCAATTTATTGTACAATCAGTGGCGCCATCCGTGGGACTCGCTACTATTAGTCCCGTAATCACCAAGTCTTGAACCCTAACCGATTACGCTACTTGTCCGGCATGGAACCAGGAAGAGAAGATATACCTCCACCAGGTTTCTCTTCCCTGGTCCCCCTCAACACAACTAACATCGATAATCTCGCCCCTCATAATTGCCTCCACCTTCACTACACGATCTGGTTTGGAAACCACTCCCATACATCATGCTTCAACTTCCGCTAACCCTGTTCCAGAAATTATCCCTGCTTTCGTGGAAGCAAACTTCGAAGCATTAGATTCCTTGCTAAGAGCTCACTAGAGGCAAGTTCGCAATACTGAGATGCGAAGGGAACTGGAGTATTCCGGTGAGGAATATGACGAAGAGATCGAGGTAAATGAAAGGCCTCGACCAATTAACAGGGGGCGTTCGGCCCTACGAAATGGTTATCCTTCCATAAGGAGATCCTATGGAAGGACTTTTGGTTTTGAAGAAGGTCCCGGTGGAGATCCGGGAAGAAGGGAAAGAGTACAGGGAGAGAGAAGGAGTGAGAACTCCAACGAAGGAAGCAACCCAGTGGGAAACAGAGGGGTAAACTTACCACCTCTCCTGGCTGCTCACTTAGGAAGAGAAGGGATGGGGGCTCCGATACCTCCATCATACGTCTCGAGTGTCGGAGGACCTCCTCCATACTCTGGGATGAATCAGCTACCCCCTCAGAACATGAATCCCTACCTACCTGCTCAGACCTACAATACCTACCCTTCGAATGGGTCTCTCGACAACCAGAGTTACCACCAAGTGCCATACGGACACCTTCCTATACACCCTACACAGCCGATGGGGGAAACCCTTCGTACCAACCTCCTGCAGCTTATGCTGCATTCTCACAACCACTTCCTAACCCGTACAACCCTACACCTGTTTATCCACCTCCGTAGAACCCTTACTATGCCGAAGCCTCTGTAGCTTGCACACCTTTTGTGAAGTGGATAGAAGACTACGCTCTGCCTGATGGCATGAAGATGCCTACTCACATAGGCACCTACGACGGGAAAGGCGATCCTGACAACTTCTTACATTTGTTCGAAGGCGCTATCAAGATGCAGAAGTGGGCTATGCCCGTAGCATGCCACATGTTCACATGCACTCTCCGAGACTCCGCACGAATATGGTGGAATGACAAAAAGTGGGAAGCATTGTAAGTCTAGATGATCTCAAGGCTAAGTTCCGATCACACTTCAGCCAACAGAAGAAATACACCAAGACCCATCTAGCCATGCATACCATCAAGCAAAGGGACAACGAAAGCACAAGGGCCTTCATCACAAGGTACACCGATGAAACTTTGGAAATTCTAGGGTTGCACGAGGAGCAAAGGATTTCTGGCTTCGTACATGGCTTACGAACTCGAAGCTTGGTGGAATTCCTGTCCACCGACCTTCCCACCACTTACAAGGCACTGATGGAAAAGACTTACACTTGGATTGAGTCCAAGGAAGTAGCAGCAAATGGAGCTCCGATCGAGCAAAGAGAGGCCTCCGACAAATTCTCCAGAGGGTCCTCCTGGGAAGGATCCAAGAATAGGAAGAAGAACAGAGACCGCTTCACTCCCTATAACAAAGGCTTGAATCATGGACTCTTAGAAAACCTGGTCAAATATCCTAGGGAAATTCTTGCTACTAAGAAAGCCACAAAGTCCTTCGACCCACCACCTCGGATGTCAGCACAAAGCAAAGCCAGGGACATGTCGAAATACTACCACTTTCACGATGACCATGGGCACGACACTAACAGCTGCAGAGCGCTGAAGAGGCAGATTGAAGTGGCAGTACGATCCGGGCAATTGGCACATCTGGTTAAAGGCATCAAGAAGGGAAAGGACAAGTTCTGCGACACTCAGCTGGGTGAGTGGAAAGGGACAAAAAGGAGGCTACCCCTGCAGAAGCTCCGATACTGATTGTGCACATGCATGATCCAACCTTAAAGCAGAACGAAGCAGATGGGGAGCTGGGGAGTGTAGGAGAGATAGCATTCCCGTCCATTTTGGGGCAGACACCTTCGACTGACCCCGTGGTCATCAAGGTACGGGTCTCCAACAGGGAGGTAAACCGAGCATACATGGATTGTGGAAGCTTTTGCGAGATCATCTATGGGCATTGCTTCCTAAAGCTCAAACCATCTATACACTTGCAAAGGGTAGACTCAAAAACACCTCTGGTAGGGTTCTCCGGCGAACATTCATGGCCCCTTGGAGAGGTTCCGTTGGAAATCACTATAGGCAAAGGGCCCTTATCCTGCACGGAAATGCTCACCTTCGTCATAGTCAGGTCAGATTCTCCTTACAATTTGCTAATAGGGAGAACATCTATGCAAAAGATGGGCATTGCTGTTTCCACCATACATGCTGCCATTAAGTTTCAAACTCCCTTCGGAGTGGGAACTGTTCATTCTAATTATGGGGCAGATAAGGGAGTATATGGTGTCAAGAGGGTCAAGGAAGAATCAGAGGAGCCTCCGATAGCGATTCTAAGCTGTACGGATGCAGAAGAGCGAGTCGTAGTAAACCCTAGCAACCCCGAGCAGACAGTGGTGATAGGAAAGCAGCTCCCGGAGAATTTCAAGGCGAAGCTCACAAAGCTGTTGCGGACTAACCTTGATATTTTTGCTTGGAAATATTCTGACATGACAGGAGTCCCAAGAACATTGCTAATAGACGGAAAGCCCTTCGGCACAGAGCACAAACTCAATGAATACAAGCATATTGAGGCCATGAAACAGAAAAGAAGGAGCCTAGCCCCCGAAAGAAATGCTGCCGCCTGCAAGGAGGTCGATGAACTAACACAAGCAGGCATTCTAAGGGAAGTTAAATACCAAACCTGGGTGGCCAACCCAGTCATGGTAAAAAAGAGCGACGGAGGGTGGCGCTTGTGTGTTGACTTTACCGACATCAACAAAGCATGCCCGAAGGACTGCTACCCCTTACCAGAAATCGACTGGAAGGTAGAGTCCTTAGTAGGCTTCCGACTGAAGTGTTTCCTAGATGCCTATAAAGGGTATCATGAGATCCAGATGGCAAAGGAGGACGAGGAAAAGACAGCTTTCTATACAAGCAAAGGTGTCTACTGTTACAGAAAGATGCCCTTCGGATTGAAGAACACAGGGGCAACATACCAACGGCTCGTAGATAAAGCCTTCAACAAGTAGATAGGCAGAAATCTCGAGGCATACGTTGATGACATGGTTATTAAGAGCAAAACGAAGGAGGACCTCCTCTTTGACGTTCAAGAGACCTTCGACCAGCTTCGGGCGATCAACATGAAGCTCAATCCTAAGAAATGCTCTTTTGGTGTCGAAGAAGGGCAATTCCTTGGGCATTTAATCACAAAGCAAGGGATCAAAGCTAACCCTTCTAAGGTCAAAGCAATTACATATCTCCAAGCTCCTAAGTGTTTAAAAGATGTACAAAGCTTGAATGGGAAGCTAGCCTCCTTAAGTCGATTCTTGTCGAAGGGGCCTGACAGGTCCCTACCGTTCTTCAAAACAATTAAAGGCAGCGTCGAAAAAAAGACCTTTCAATGGAGCCAGGATGAAGAGGCCTCTTTCCAAAAGATGAAGGAGTTCATCGAAATACTTCTAACATTTACAGCCCCAATCAAAGGTGAAGTGTTGTTCATGTACTTAGCATCCTCAATGGAGAGCATTAGCACAGTCCTCATGGCAGAACGGGACAAGAGGCAAATCCCCATTTACTTTGTCAGCAGGGTCTTATAGGGAGCAGAAGTTAACTGCCCAACATTGGAGAAGCTGATACTAGCTCTAATCTACGCAGCAAGAAGGCTCCGACGATACTTCCAGGCTCACCCAATCAAAGTCTTAACCGACAAGCCACTCAAATAGATCTTGTCGAAGCCTGAAAAGTCTGGAAGGGTGGCAAAATGGGCTATCGATCTTGGGGAGCATGAAATAGAGTTCAAAGGTCGAAACTCTATTAAAGGGAAAATTCTCACAGACTTCTTGGCAGAAACACCTTTCGAACCGGACACAGAAAAGGAAGAGCCTAAAGCTCAACTCACCGAAGTGCAGGACGACTGGAAGCTTTGTACAGACGGAGCATCAAGCTCCGATGGTTCCGGAGCAGATCTAATGCTGGTCAGCCCTGAAGGGAAGGAGCATACATATGCTCTTCGTTTTGAGTTTGAAGCCACCAACAATGAAGCGGAGTACGAAGTCCTATTAGCAGGCCTTCGATTAGCTAAAGATATAGAGGTCAAAGCTCTTGCCATTTTCGTAGATTCTCAATTGGTAGCAAACGAGGTGACAGGCTCCTATGAAGCAAGGCAACCCGTCATCAAGCAGTACTTGGAAAAAACAAAGGAAATGCTGGATAGTTTCGATTCCTACACCATCCAACACGTTCGCAGGAATCAGAACAAGAAGGCAGATGCATTGAGCAAGCTAGCCTCTATGGCCTTCGCGCATCTCACTAAAGAAGTACTGGTTGAAGATCTACCTGAAAGGTCCATTATTCGTAAGGAGGTTACGGACGTGGTTTATGAAGAAGGAGAGACATGGATCACTCCCTTCAGGGAGTACTTGATAAGTGGTCTTCTTCCAGAGGATCCCAAACTACCAAGGAAGATACGGGTTAAGTCCCCACAATACCGGCTAATGGGAGAAACCCTATATAGAAGGTCGTTTCTATCACCTTGGCTCAGATGTGTCGGACCTAAGAAGGCTTTGAGCATTATCGTGGAAGTTCACGAAGGATCCTGTAGTCTCCATGCAGGGCCCCATTCAGTTGTCTCGAAGATAATGAAGTTAGGCTACTACTGGCCTTCGATGCATAGGGATGCGGCATAAATCATTCTTAAATGTGAAGCTTGTCAGATACATTCAAACGTTCCCAAGCTGCCGAAGCAGGACATGACAAGTGTTACATCCTGATGTGTCTCGCGACTACTAGTTTTAAATTTTTAACAAGGATTACCGAATTAAGCTAAGAACACACGGCCAAGTATGACCCTTTCGTATGTAGTTAGTTTTGGTTGGTAAGCCGAGGTCGTTCACTAGGATTTGGGTGTTTTCAATTGTGAAGAATCTATGTAATAACAAGTAATACGAAAGTGGTAAATGGTTGTCACGTCCCAAAATACCATATAAGCAACAAGTAACACGAAAAATGATTAAGGGAATTCAATAAGATTATAACTACACTTGCTTAAACTAGTTTCTTATCCTTGATTAGTATGATTGTGTTAATCTCTTCTTAACATGTTGGTTATGATAATTAGTTGGTGTACTAATCTATTGTTCTTACAAGTTAAACCTTCGTCAAGATTTTAGTTCATAAAAACAAGCATTAAGTTTAACCAATCAATTCAAGATCAATTCAAGTTTCATAAGTTTACTTTCATAAACTTAAACACAAAAACATCCATTTATCTTATCAAATTTGCTTAAGAAATGGTCAATACAAAAGGTAACCAATTATAGACAAAAGGTTACAACTGATTGTCAACAACTAATCTTACGACCTTGTAGATGATTCCAATCAATCCAACTTGACAATCAAAAAGCGTTCTTATTACAACCACACTTTAGTTTCTTTGATTAACCAAGAATAATGGGTAAAAACAATCATCCATAGACAAAATGATTATAACTAGTTGAATAACAATAAGTTCTTTCGACCTCTACGATTACTATCAACTAGTCAAACTTGATTAACAAATGCCACTATGAAACTTAAGCACAATTGGATCTTAGAATCAACTTTAAATTGAATTAAAACATGTTAACACAATCATAAACTAATCATATGATAATCAACATCATTTAAGCAAGTGCATAAAGAAACTAGCCACTCATAGCAAACATAAACATAAACTCAAAACTTTGAACATTAGAAAACATGATTAAGAGTCTTACAATGATTGAAATGAGATTACAACTGATGAAGTAATGATGCCTCAAGTATTGGTGATGACTTCTTGATGTTTTGGCCTCCAAATGATGACTTCTTGGACCTCCAAAGTTTCCTGGAACTTTATGGATGAATTTTAGGCTTTGAGAGAGAGTAGTGGTGGTAGGAGAGGTGTAAGAGAAGTTCTCTCAAGTTGGGATTTAGTTGGATGATGAAAACATACACAAATGAGTCCTATTTATACTACTCTCAAGCCCTAGGGTGTTTAATGCTCAACTTGGCCTCCAAGGAGCTTAGAAGGACCTATAATACATGTAAGAAGGACCTAGAATAGTTTGGAATAAGTTTAGAGTCTTAGTCATGAAGAAATGGCTGTCCAGGGCTTCCCAACCGAATCGGTTGGGCTCCAACTGTTTCGGTTGCTCTTCTTGACTGCTCTCCAACCGGATCCGGTTGCGGGGCCCGACCGAACGGTTGGAGCTTTTTGACAGAGAATCATAAGCACCAAAGTTCTAGATCTTTCTCTTAGCTTTCCGTGGCCGCAAACCGGGGGTCAAACGGAGTCCGTATGCAAACGTTATGGCCAAAATGGTGAAGGTGTGTCGGGAACGACGAGTCTTCCAATATGTCTTCGTTTAAGCTTCTTTTCTTCATTTCTTTCTCGTTTCCCTTCTTGAACTTTATTCTTGAGTCTTTGGACCACTAACTTGATGAATTTATCTTCTCGAATATACTCCACAAGACTTTCTTTTGTCGGGAATTCTTCGTATTTTACTTCTTTTTCCGTCTTTTTCTCCACTTTCCTGTACTTGGCTACAAATGAACTAGCAAACACACTTTTGTATGATTAAGTAACAAAATCATATGATTATAGCCAAATAACACACGTAAAAGCACGGATAACATTACTAAAAACATGCACAATTTGAGCGTTATTAAATTCCCCCACACTTAAACTTTGCTTGCCCTCAAGCAAATCTAAGGAAAGAAAAATTAAAAATAAACCTAAATGTCAAAAAGAAAAGAAAAAAAAAAAAAAAAATTAACAATTGCATTTTTTTTGGATTTTTTCTACCATTTTTTTTTAATTTTTTTTATATCATTTTTTTAAACATATATAAAAATAAGCGAAAAATGAGCGCAAACTCCCCCACACTTAAGGTTTTGCTTGCCCTCAAGCAAATCTAGAAACTAAGAAAAATAAAACCCACATGGTGCATGCAATATGATTAGAAAAATGTGATGCAAATCTACCAAGTACAAGTACAAGATAAGATTCATCGTTTTAAGCTTTTAGAGGTGAAAAATTGAGATGTTTGACAATACCATATGGATTCTCTTGCTTGATAACATGGCTAAGCACCTCACGAAAAGGGAATGAAGTATAATTTACTCAACACTCAATTTATTTGGTTATGGATAGTATTAAGGAATAGTACACTCATATTGCTCAGTCATGATCTAAATATTACCATAGGCTTGTACAAGAAACAAAACTCCACCAACGTGGCGTAAGCACCAAGTGTAAACATCTAAAGAGGGCTTTTATTCGGGTTTAGGCTTAAGGGTGATTAAATGGTATGGATAAGGCATGAGATTATTTATGAAATTGGTGTTAAAGAAAAATAAAGTCAAGTCTAATACCCATGTTGCTAGTTACCAAACAATCGGAAAACCTATAAATGATTATAGTTACTAACTTCTCTTCTTCACATATCGATCACCAAATACATATATATCACGTCTTAGCACATTGGCTAATCGATATCTCAAAAATACTTCATCTTCCTTCATAATAATATTGTCATCACATATATATTTTTTTTCATTCTTTTTTCGATGACTTATTCTTTTTTTTCACATTTTTTTTTTCATTTTTTTCCACATACATCACATTTCCCCCACACTTCGTACAAGCACACACCACAAAAATACAAGTAAGAAGCTGCAGTCTTCGTCTTTGTCGGAATGTCACATACGATTGACAAAGTGCGGCTAACTCATAATCATAAAAAACAATCCAATCATACCAAGCAACTAGCAACCAACCATGTAGACATTGACAAGGGGTTAGGCTAAGGTTTAAAGTGTAAAATATTTTTTTGCTTTTCTGGATTTAACAAAAAGAAATGGATGGCTCAAAGAGGTGTAACTAAGGGTATCTAGCGCTAAAGATGAGCGCTAACAAATGGGTCCATGTGGGTGGTTAACTAACCGATGTGGTTAGCTAATATATCATTAGATGTAAACGGAAGGCCATTTGGTTTTATTCATAAGATGCCTCTTTATTACACAAATACACTTATATCACACGAATGCGATCTTACTGCGGTCTGGTAATGATTTACAAGTACAAGTTCTAGAATAAATAAAATCACCGGCACACTCATAGCAAAAAGATTCAAGCATAAAAGATGTATGCTATATATGAAACAGGCTCAAATCCTCACAATTTAGTGGAAGGGCTATAAAATGTGCTAGCAAATGTTATCGATCCCAGAATGGATTGCAATATTAATCGGGACACATCTCAATTTGTTCAAAAATTACTGATTTCACCAGTGGATTGATCCAGTTATTCTAATGTATTATCCTAAACGCGTGAAAACAACTAGATCACAAGGGTAAACAAGTTCGCAAAATTTAAAATTGACCCAAAAATTTGGAATTTAAAAATTGGTTTCATTTTTCCTATAATATTTCCCCCCACACTTAAGCTAAGCAAAGTCCTCAATGTGAAAAATAAAACTTCAAAGCATGTAAAATAGGGAAAATAAAATTAACAAGCTGTGAGAAACAAAACCTTCCCGGGCCGAAGAAATCGCGGTCGAACTCCATATGATAAAATGCTACGCATAAGCTTGTGAGAACAATCGATTTCAAATCCAAGCATCCTCCTCCATCACCTGCTGCAGTTATTCAAACAAAACAAACAAACAAACACACAAAATGCAAGTAATAATAAACACTATTAGCATGTAACACACCCTCACTTAAAATTTTCCAAGTTTTGAAAAGAATTATGCAAAAAAGGTGTACATGTTTATTTAAAACAAACAAACAATTAAAAGCACGGGTTGCCTCCCTAGAAGCGCTTAATTTATTTATGAGTCATTAGCTAGACTCTTCCCCAGGTTAGGATACTTTGACAATACGATTCAAATGGGGGACTTCAGTTCTTAAAAGTTGAGGGTATGGGATCTTTGGTTTGTACTCCACAACTGATGGAGATACATTTGATTCTTTTGGTTTGACCTAGTGATATTCCCTCTTCGTTATTTCGAACACTTGATCGATTTCATTAGAAATGAGGACAGGTGACGGATCTTTTTGATTTTTTAGAGGGTCATTGGACTTTCCACTCCCAGTGAATACGGCATCCACATTCTAAAGGTGAGATGTAGGAGGTGGCTTAGTCCTACCATTTAGATTTAAAGAAACTGGATTTTGTGGCTCAGACCATTCGTCTATATTTCTCTCGAGTTCTCCATTCCAGTTGCCATCAGTTTTGTTGAACTTCTTATCACCAACATGGTGTTCAGAACTTTGTAATTGAGTGGTTGGGATATGCATGGTGCAATCCTCAAGAAAAGGTGTCACGGTTGGTGAGTTAGACATGATTTGGTTCAGATTTGGCGTGGTTTGAATGTGCTCGGTCTTGTCCTCTTCAATAAATTCAACATCACCGTTATCATTCTCGTTTTGAATTTAGGGTGGTTTGTAGAAAAATTCATCTCTCGAGTTGGTATCTGTGGTGTAAGGAAGAGATTCATCATGATGGATTTCCTGCTCCTCACTTAATCTTTCTATCCTCCTCTCCAAGTGTAACACCCCAACCCGACAAGGGTAAAGATATCACAAATACGGTTTCAAATCAGAACCTTAAATACTATACAAAAACGGAAACCTTTACAAAACTTACAAAAGGAAACTTAAACGTCTTAATAATCAAAATAAATCTAAGATCCTATTTCAAATCTTGCTCTCAATCTCTACTCTCAACCCAGATCAGCTATCCCATAAGCTCATCTTGAATGCTTAATACCTGCGGCAGGAAAAGAAAATGCGGCTGAGCTTACAAAGCTCAGTGAACAGATATAACAGAAACACAAGCTAAACAAAAGAAATATACAAATGACGAAATCACAACGGAATGAGAATACTGAATCATTGAGGATTCTGCGGAAGCACAATCATACAAAAATCCGGAAGAACAGATAGCAATTAAGAACAAACACATATCATATTGATGACACCAACGCAAACGCATCAAGATAACCAAACATTAACTAAAACAGGAAATTCTAGTACATATGAGCCAAACGAAATGTCAAAAGGCTAACGGAAGCAATTTCTAGAAAATAAACATGGCATACATAAAATCAATTAATCTACATTAAACACACTTAATTCAATATTGTAGCAGCGGAAATAGCGGTCAAATCATGGCAGTCTCACATACAGATAGAAAACACAGTAGACATACTACAACTAAATAGACAAAGACATAACATAGCCATTTTCAATTATCAGAACAGATATCGTAAGCTAAACCAGTTCTCAGATCGAATCCCAACATCAACAGAGTTTTAATATGGCAGGTCACATATGCAGACAGATAACTAACCGATAGGCAAAGTTTATAAAATTAACTGAACCATTATACATACTAAACTTCCAAAACACTCAATTGTACACTAGCACATTCATCTCGCAGATCAACGCATTCACGTAACGATAAACTAACATTATATCAGATATACGAATCATGTTTAAACATATTAATCCTATCCTAGCATGGCAAACTAGTAATCACTTGAACATATACGTCAGGAGCACATTCACTAACATGTCATATCAGAATACATAATATAACACTCGAAAATACCGAACCATAACAGAATACTTAACACCGACATAACGGATAAGGATTTAGTTAACTACCACGAGCCCAGAACATATCATATCAGAAACATCATACTTTTACAGAAATAATCTCAGAAAATAATTTGGAGTAGCTAGCTCCCAGAATTTTGTGAAGACGCGTATTGCACACGACATCATTCACCAGACAATTCATATCGGATAACAGATCAGATCTAGGATGCATCCATACGCCCCAACAAACGGATAGTGGTCATATAACATAACTTGAGCTCATAACAGATAACAGATAAGGGACGTGGCAGATCATCACTCTACTGCCTAGAGTCATGGCGAGGTGCATCACGACACGGACATGGAACCCCCATGACTAGTGAAATATTTGGCTCGGGTGTCAAACTAACTTAGGTCAAATAGATCTTCAGATATAACACAGATCATAATCAAACACAAGGTCACAGATAACATATCAGATAGTTCATATCATAAGGTTCATATTCAGATATTCAGAAGTCAGAAGTTCATATCACAATCACAAATCATACATTCATAATTAGAAGTTCATAATTAAACTTAGTAAGGTTCAACAAATATGCATATCGGAGTCTTCATAACACAAGTTCAAATTAGATATTGCATGGTTTAATAATACAGAAGTCCAGATAAGCAACAGATCAAACAATCAAAGAAAAGGTTCATAGCAATGGCATTGGGAAACCCTAATAAGCATAAGAGAAATGACAAAGAAAGGAAAACATGAGGAACCTTTACTGAAAAGGTCAGAATATCTGTACCTTAAAGCAAATGAGAGAAAAGCAAACGAATGAGTGAATCACAAAGATGTAACGTCGCGTCTCCTTCAACGAATCTACACGGATTATGATTTATTTAATACTTATTAGCATCATTAAATTATAACGGATTTATCGCGTTCACAATCTTAAAGTCGTAAGTATAATCTTATTCTTAGTGACGGACGGAATTCCAACATTTTAGAATCTTAACCATTAATTATCCAAACTTATGGGTTGCAATTGACAAATGGTAAACTTAAGGGTTTAATATGACAAATATCTTAATTGAGGACTTATATGATCATCATTCAAAGTATAGGGTTTATAAGTGTCAAGAACGGATTTTAAGACTTTCTTTCACAACAGTTTACACCAACTTCTATATCTTACGTGATTGACCAAGACTCTCATGTAACATTGTTCGAAATACAACTTAATGAGACCATGCATACTCTAATTTAATCCATGACACTTGACTTCTTGCATAAAATCATAACTCACGCATGTTTACATCACACTTAGTACGAGCTCGTTATACGATTAATCAACAGTTATTAATGACCTCAAAACTTACTATTTTCACATGAAATAACGATTTAGCACACTTAGCTTCTTAACCCTATTCGTCTCCCATTAATGTTCTAGGGTTTTCCCAAATCTTTTATTATCATATTAATACGCATTTAATTGACATGTTACTTCTTTTAAATGACCTCCACCTTAACCTAGAACGTATGAAAACTCAAACGGAAGTTAACTCAGACTCCTGCATGCATTAACACTAATAACTCACATATGACGACTCGTTTACCCTACGTGAACATGGTCAAAATCCTTTCCCCCTCCCTTGATTCAATATGTATGCAATATACATGCAAATCCCAGCTCGCTACATGTTGTTTTCCCGACTCACAACCCATTCGACACCCACAAACACTTAATCATTTACTCAACACGACATGATACTAACCTACATCTTAACATGAGTACTCGATCACCAAAGGCTGTTTTAAAAGACTTTCGCTAGGGTAAGGTACGCATGCAACTCGACACTTAACAAAGTCACAACATGTTCTATATTGGTATATAAGTTTCTAAAAAATGCGTGACATAGATGTACAATGCGGTCACAGGTTACACGTTTCATCCGCATGGTCTATTATCATGTCTCTCGGCTCAATGTTTTTATAAGTTGCATGTAAAAAGTTTGAGACGAGGGAAAGTTGATTACCTTAGCAAGAGGCTCGGAGCAAGTCACCACCGAACACAAAAAGAAACAGCAGCGGCCGGATGGAAAACAAAAGAGAAAGAGCAGAAAACTTTGGTGCCGTGACAATTTAGAAACTAGGGTTTGCATGTGGAGGTATTGTGATGTATATATACATGTCGACACATGAGTTTGTGTGGAAATCGGTTCACAATAAAACGAGACCCATGGGCCAAAATCTTGGGCTTGGCCGAAATTTTACATGTATGGTTTAATCTTTTCTTGTGCAAGTCGACCCATGAGATTTTATAAGCGTGGCTTTTATTTTATTTATTTTTATTTTTGTCGTAACAAATGTCGATTATTTATTTGGCACGTTAGGTCTTACGATTATTTATAAGTTAGGTTTGAATTTCGTTTAATGAGTGTTGATTTATTTTACGTATTTTATAATTTTGATTTCAAGGGTAAAATAGTCTTATTATGCGTTTATATTTTTAGGGTTTTACAACTCTCCCCTTCTAAAAAGAAAATTTCGTCCTCGAAATTGGACGAGACGGAACGGAACAGCAAACAAATGCGGATTTCAGAGTTTCGAGGAATTAAAACGAACACGGAACTCATCTCAGAACAAACGGATTTTTATCAAAATCTACAAACTCATACTGTTCAGAAATCAAATCATAAATCAAATACTTATAACCGATAATCATATACTTATCAAAGTAATGGCAGAAAACAGATGAGATGCAGAAAATCAAACAACACGCTCTAACTTATTCAGGTATCTAATGATGAAAATAACACATGTATAGACAGAACGAATCCTAACGGTCTTACTAATCGCAGATAATCAAACTAAAATGATTTAATGTTCCTCAAACACTTCACGAAAATCCTATGACCACAAAAAGGGTACACAGAGACGTACACATTTAGAGCAAACATAGCAATCCATAGTTTACACACATCCTAACAATTTCGGATTCCAAGCGTACAAAAATTATACGTAACAGATATCGACGAAAATCTCACAATCTGGTACATAATTTTAAACGAACATGGGGAGTGCCAGATAACAGATACAAGTCAAAGTCCATTTACGCATCAACCACAGACATTTCCCAGACATCATATAATTTCAATAAGTTCAAATTATATGATCTCGGTATTATCACGTTGATCAGGCGTCATAATACTTGCATCACATAACAAGCTCTTATTGTCATCATATTCTGTCCCGGGTCATGGCAAACCACATAACCAGAATCACAACAAAACATATCACATACAGATAACATACAGATAGCAGTAACATACTATAACAGACCAGATTCACATGAGTATACCATCATGATGGTCATACTTTATTTCAAGCTGTGATTAAGCAACATCATTAAGAAAACAACTAGCAGACGAAACTTATGAGGACTAACGGAAACTTAACGAATCTATCAGAAAGAAACAACAAACAGGAACTATACTTTCAAAATTTTGCTTTATTCAAACTAATCAAACAAAATTTGCAAAATCGTCATAAGATGAACTTCCAAAACAAAACTTAATAATCCCAGATTCAATCATCTAAATGAAAACAAAAGGACCTAAACTCAAAATCAAATGTCAGAAATTTCTCATAAAGAGGCAACTAATCAGGAGTGCACATGTCTATTCTTGTATCGGATTAAACCTACTAGAAGCCGTAGACTCTAAATCCGAGTCCACCTCGTATTCTTCCTCATGTTCTTCTTCTTCCTCTTCTTCCTCACTTATCCATCCGTTCTTATTTCCTTCGCGCTGCGGCAATAAGCGACTAGCAAAGTCACTTCTCCGATTCCTCTCTTCTTCTTCCGGCACACGATCTACAAAAGCATACAAATCGCGACTCCTAGTCCAACCTACTCCTCCATCTTCAAAGAACTCGGGGCATCTATGATGATACCTAGTGGTGAAACCTTGGTTGTCAACGACTTTGGTTTCGTACTCCTCTACTACTTTTCCGTCTACATTCTTTAAGGTCAGCTTTTCCTCAATTGTGCATGGCCACATACTAGCCGGAACTCGTATCCTCTTGTTGGTCCGCTTCACTCTACCAATCCTCTTGCAGCCTTTAGCAATAACAACGGTCCACATCATCTTTTCCCTAGGTTGCCTAGCTGGTCCTTGTTTGCTCCTATCAGGTGAACTAGAACGACGAGGGATAACCATCTAAAAGAGTAACCAACTATTAGCAAAAATCTAAGTACGATAGTGGACGCAAAGAAGATACGCAGAAGGGAAAATCCTAAATCTACCCAATCCTCACAGGTCATAGCCTAAGCTCTAAGGGTCCTAAAACCTGGCTCTGATACCATAAATTGTAACACCCCAACCCGACAAGGGTAAAGATATCACAAATACGGTTTCAAATCAGAACCTTAAATACTATACAAAAACGGAAACCTTTACAAAACTTACAAAAGGAAACTTAAACGTCTTAATAATCAAAATAAATCTAAGATCCTATTTCAAATCTTGCTCTCAATCTCTACTCTCAACCCAGATCAGCTATCCCATAAGCTCATCTTGAATGCTTAATACCTGCCGCAGGAAAAGAAAATGCGGCTGAGCTTACAAAGCTCAGTGAACAGATATAACAGAAACACAAGCTAAACAAAAGAAATATACAAATGACGAAATCACAACGGAATGAGAATACTGAATCATTGAGGATTCTGCGGAAGCACAATCATACAAAAATCCGGAAGAACAAATAGCAATTAAGAACAAACACATATCATATTGATGACACCAACGCAAACGCATCAAGATAACCAAACATTAACTAAAACAGGAAATTCTAGTACATATGAGCCAAACGAAATGTCAAAAGGCTAACGGAAGCAATTTCTAGAAAATAAACATGGCATACATAAAATCAATTAATCTACATTTAACACACTTAATTCAATATTGTAGCAGCGGAAATAGCGGTCAAATCATGGCAGTCTCACATACAGATAGAAAACACAGTAGACACACTACAACTAAATAGACAAAGACATAACATAGCCATTTTCAATTATCAGAACAGATATCGTAAGCTAAACCAGTTCTCAGATCGAATCCCAACATCAGCAGAGTTTTAACATGGCAGGTCATATATGCAGACAGATAACTAACCGATAGGCAAAGTTTATAAAATTAACTGAACCATTATACATACTAAACTTCCAAGACACTCAATTGTACACTAGCACATTCATCTCGCAGATCAACGCATTCACGTAACGATAAACTAACATAATATCAGATATACGAATCATGTTTAAACATATTAATCCTATCCTAGCATGGCAAACTAGTAATCACTTGAACATATACGTCAGGAGCACATTCACTAACATGTCATATCAGAATACATAATATAACACTCGAAAATACCGAACCATAACAGAATACTTAACACAGACATAACGGATAAGGATTTAGGTAACTACCACGAGCCCAGAACATATCATATCAGAAACATCATACTTATACAGAAATAATCTCAGAAAATAATTTGGAGTAGCTAGCTCCCAGAATTTTGTGAAGACGCGTATTGCACACGACATCATTCACCAGACAATTCATATCGGATAACAGATCAGATCTAGGATGCATCCATACGCCCCAACAAACGGATAGTGGTCATATAACATAACTTGAGCTCATAACAGATAACAGATAAGGGACGTGGCAGAACATCACTCTACTGCCCTAGAGTCATGTCAGAGGTGCATCACTGACACGGACATGGAACCCCCATGACTAGTGAAATATTTGGCTCGGGTGTCAAACTAACTTAGGTCAAACAGATCTTCAGATATAACACAGATCATAATCAAACACAAGGTCACAGATAACATATCAGATAGTTCATATCATAAGGTTCATATTCAGATATTCAGAAGTCAGAAGTTCATATCACAATCACAAATCATACATTCATAATTAGAAGTTCATAATTAAACTTAGTAAGGTTCAACAAATATGCATATCGGAGTCTTCATAACACAAGTTCAAATTAGATATTGCATGGTTTAATAATACAGAAGTCCGATAGCAACAGATCAAACAATCAAAGAAAAGGTTCATAGCAATGGCATTGGGAACCCTAATAAGCATAAGAGAAATGACAAAGAAAGGAAAACATGAGGAACCTTTACTGAAAAGGTCAAAATATCTGTACCTTAAAGCAAATGAGAGAAAAGCAAACGAATGAGTGAATCACAAAGATGTAACGTCGCGTCTCCTTCAACGAATCTACACGGATTATGATTTATTTAATACTTATTAGCATCATTAAATTATAACGGATTTATCGCGTTCACAATCTTAAAGTCGTAAGTATAATCTTATTCTTAGTGACGGACGGAATTCCAACATTTTAGAATCTTAACCATTAATTATCCAAACTTATGGGTTGCAATTGACAAATGGTAAACTTAAGGGTTTAATATGACAAATATCTTAATTGAGGACTTATATGATCATCATTCAAAGTATAGGGTTCATAAATGTCAAGAACGGATTTTAAGACTTTCTTTCACAACAGTTTACACCAACTTCTATATCTTACGTGATTGACCAAGACTCTCATGTAACATTGTTCGAAATACAACTTAATGAGACCATGCATACTCTAATTTAATCCATGACACTTGACTTCTTGCATAAAATCATAACTCACGCATGTTTACATCACACTTAGTACGAGCTCGTTATACGATTAATCAACAGTTATTAATGACCTCAAAACTTACTATTTTCACATGAAATAACGATTTAGCACACTTAGCTTCTTAACCCTATTCGTCTCCCATTAATGTTCTAGGGTTTTCCCAAATCTTTTATTATCATATTAATACGCATTTAATTGACATGTTACTTCTTTTAAATGACCTCCACCTTAACCTAGAACGTATGAAAACTCAAACGGAAGTTAACTCAGACTCCTGCATGCATTAACACTAATAACTCACATATGACGACTCGTTTACCCTACGTGAACATGGTCAAAATCCTTTCCCCCTCCCTTGATTCAATATGTATGCAATATACATGCAAATCCCAGCTCGCTACATGTTGTTTTCCTGACTCACAACCCATTCGACACCCACAAACACTTAATCATTTACTCAACACGACATGATACTAACCTACATCTTAACATGAGTACTCGATCACCAAAGGCTGTTTTAAAAGACTTTCGCTAGGGTAAGGTACGCATGCAACTCGACACTTAACAAAGTCACAACATGTTCTATATTGGTATATAAGTTTCTGAAAAGTGCGTGACATAGATGTACAATGCGGTCACAGGTTACACGTTTCATCCGCATGGTCTATTATCATGTCTCTCGGCTCAATGTTTTTATAAGTTGCATGTAAAAAGTTTGAGACGAGGGAAAGTTGATTACCTTAGCAAGAGGCTCGGAGCAAGTCACCACCGAACACAAAAAGAACCAGCAGCGGCCGGATGGAAAACAAAAGAGAAAGAGCATAAAACTTTGGTGTCGTGACAATTTAGAAACTATGGTTTGCATGTGGAGGTATTGTGATGTATATATACATGTCGACACATGAGTTTGTGTGGAAATCGGTTCACAATAAAACGAGACCCATGGGCCAAAATCTTGGGCTTGGCCGAAATTTTACATGTATGGTTTAATCTTTTCTTGTGCAAGTCGACCCATGAGATTTTATAAGCGTGGCTTTTATTTTATTTATTTATTTATTTTTTTTTTGTCGTAACAAATGTCGATTATTTATTTGGCACGTTAGGTCTTACGATTATTTATAAGTTAGGTTTGAATTTCGTTTAATGAGTGTTGATTTATTTTACGTATATTATAATTTTGATTTCAAGGGTAAAATAGTCTTATTATGCGTTTATATTTTTAGGGTTTTACAACAAGTCTTGAATTATCTCTTGTTGGTTCCTTCTTCCTTGATCAACTTTAAATTCCAATTCAACCAACAGGTTCGTCATATTCTTGTTGGCTTTCGTTTGACTGGCCATACACTCTCTCATCATCTCCTCCGGTGAGGTTTTAGGTGTATTGAAATGTTGTGATGGATGTGGCATTGTATTCCATGGCTGATATCGAGGATATGTATGGGTTGGGTTATGGTATGGAAAGGAGTACGAATTTCTAGAATTTTGGTGGTGATATCCTCCGTGATATTCTTCATGTTGAACTTGGTTCGTTTCCATGGGATCACACATTGGCGTGTCATCCTCAGCATCGTGGTTTGAAGCGTGGTGATTATTTCGCGGTTTCATCATCTCCCTCCGTATGCTTATGTTTGTGGAGAGAGCTTCCAATTTCTCGATCAATGAGGCATGATCGGTATCAATGTTGCTTCCACCGGCGAAAACAACGATATTCGGATTGGAATTGATCATAGAATTTTCTAAGAGATCGAGCTTGATTTGGACCTTGTCCTCGAGGATTTTGAATGCTTCGTTAGCAGTTTTATAGAGGAAGATTCCTCCAGCGTCGAGATTTCCTTGAATTGGATCGTCTAAACCGTGATAGAATGTTTGAATTATCGCTCCTTTGGTTAGACCGTGTCCATGACAAGTGCGAAGCATATCTTTCATACGGAGCCAAGCGTCAATGAGAGTTTCGCGATTAATTTGGTGAAAGTTGTGAATGTCATTTAGGAGACGTTTAAACTTAGCGGGAGAAAAGTGTCGGCTAATATAAGCTTCTCTCATCTCATCCTACGTAGTAATCGTTCCTTCATTTAATTCGTTCAACCAAATCTTGGCTTCTCCGGTTAATGAGAAAGGAAAAGTCCTCAATTTAACCACTTCCTCTTGATTTTCACCATATTGGAATAGGTTACTAATCTCAAGAATATCGGCTATGTGTCGGTGAGGATCGGACCGGATTCTCCCATCAAATTGATTCTCCCGAATCATTTGCATGTGGGTACCCTTGATATGGAAATTATTGCGAAGAGGGCGTTGAATAACAGCGGAACTAGGTGTTGGTGCAACGGTCCTAGTGCTTGACCACATGGGTTGGTCATTAGGATCAATGACGATTATGGTTGGGGAATCGGGTGGACGTTTGACTTTCTCTTCGAATATATCGATTACGACAAAAAGTTCCTCGATGAACGGTGGTTTCGGATAAGGTTTTGGGTTTAGTCCTCTCTTTGATTTGACGTTTAAGCTCGTAGAGTGGACTAACGAGTTGATCACTCCAAGAGTGTGAGTTTATAAAATCCGCGATTCACAAAATATTTTAAAAAGCAAAAATAAAAAGATAAAAATAATGAAAACGAACATGAACAAAAATCTTTTTGTATTTTTTTTTCAGAAAAATGATTTGAAAGAAATAAACTAAATAACTCTAAGACCTTTTTTTTTACTTTTTTTTTATTTAAAAAGAAAACTAGTTATGACTTTTTTTCTTTTCCCAAGGGTTCTCGGTAGCTCCATTGAAACGCACAAAGAAGCGGAGAAGCGGTGTCATGGCATATTAAAACCAAAATTCTTTTAGGGAATCAGGGAGACCCGCTTATACCTCTCACACAGTTTGTTTCCAATGGGTGAGCCTTACTTTCGAGGGAATAAAAAAAAATTATTAAATAATCTACCAAACAAACAAACAAGGAAAAACACAAATAGGAATAAGACTAAACAAAGCTTGGACTAAAAGTTAAACAAAAATTGAAAAGAAAAAAAAATGGTTCTTTTTTGGACAGAATGATTCAGTCGATCGGCTGAGCTTCCAGCCGATCCGGTTGGATTTGGTTTCGAGGTCTAGCCGAATCAGTTACGGGAAGGTACCGATCGGCTGGACGAACTGATAAGAAAATGATTTTTTTTCCGCAAGCACAAACGGAACAACTAGGCAATGATTTGAACAAAGATTCGAAGCACACAAAAACACAAACAAATCCCGGCGTGAAGCACCAAAACTTGATGTGTCTCATGACTACTAATTTTAAATTTTTAACAAGGATTACCGAATTAAGCTAAGAACACACGGGAAGTATGACCTTTCGTATGTAGTTAGTTTTGGTTGGTAAGCGAGGTCGTTCACTAGATTTGGGTGTTTTCAATTGTGAAGAATCTATGTAATAACAAGTAATACGAAAGTGGTAAATGGTTGTCACGTCCCAAAATACCATATAAGCAGCAAGTAACATGAAAAATGATTAAGGAATTCAATAAGATTAAAACTACACTTGCTTAAACTAGTTTCTTATCCTTGATTAGTATGATTGTGTTAACCTCTTCTTAACATGTTGGTTATGATAATTAGTTGGTGTACTAATCTATTGTTCTTACAAGTTAAACCTTCGTCAAGATTTTAGTTCATAAAAACAAGCATTAAGTTTAACCAATCAACTCAAGATCAATTCAAGTTTCATAAGTTTACTTTCATAAACTTAAACACAAAAACTTCCATTTGTCTTATCAAATTTTCTTAAGAAATGGTCAATACAAAATGTATCCAATTATAGACAAAAGGTTACAATTGATTGTCAACAACTAATCTTACGACCTTTTAGATGTTTCCAATCAATCCAACTTGATAATAAAAAAGCGATCTTATTAAAACCACACTTTAGTTTCTTTGATTAACCAAGAATAATGGGTAAAAACAATCATCCATAGACAAAATGATTATAACTAGTTGAATAACAATAAGTTCTTTCGACCTCTACGATTACTATCAACTAGTCAAACTTGATTAACAAATGCCACTATGAAACTTAAGTACAATTGGATCTTAGAATCAACTTGAAATTGAATTAAAACATGTTAACACAATCATAAACTAATCATATGATAATCAACATCATTTAAGCAAGTGCATAAAGAAACTAGCCACTCATAGCAAACATAAACATAAACTCAAAACTTTGAACATTAGAAAACATGATTAAGAGTCTTACAATGATTGAAATGAGATTACAAATGATGAAGTAATGATGCCTCAAGTATTGGTGATGACTTCTTGATGTTTTGGCCTCCAAATGATGACTTCTTGGACATCCAAAGTTTCCTAGAACTTTATGGACGAATTTTAGGCTTTGAGAGAGAGTAGTGGTGGTAGGAGAGGTGTGAGAGAAGTTCTCTCAAGTTGGGATTTAGTTGGATGATGAAAACATACACAAATGAGTCCTATTTATACTACTCTCAAGCCCTAGGGTGTTTAATGCTCAACTTGGCCTCCAAGGAGCTTAGAAGGACCTAGAATACATGTAGGAAGGACCTAGAATCGTTTGGAACAAGTTTGGAGTTTTAGTGATGAAGAAATGGCTGTCCACGGCTTCCCAACCGAATCGGTTGGGCTCCAACCGTTTCGGTTGCTCTTCTTGACTGCTCTCCAACCGGATCCGGTTGCGGGGCCCGACCGAAGGGTTGGAGCTTTTTGACCGAAAATCATAAGCACCAAAGTTGTAGATCTTTCTCTTAGCTTTCCATGGCTACAAACCGTGGGTCAAACGGAGTCCGTATGCAAAAGTTATGGCCAAAATGGTGAAGGTGTGTCGGGAACAACGAGTCTTCCAATATGTCTTCGTTTAAGCTTCTTTTCTTCATTTCTTTCTCGTTTCCCTTCTTGAACTTTATTCTTGAGTCTTTGGACCACTAACTTGATGAATTTATCTTCTCGAATATACTCCACAAGACTTTCTTTTGTCGGGAATTCTTCGTATTTGGAGAAATCTTCGTATTTTACTTCTTTTTCCATCTTTTTCTCCACTTTCCTGTACTTGGCTACAAATGAACTAGCAAACACACTTTTGTACGATTAAGTTACAAAATAATATGATTATAGCCAAATAAAACACATAAAAGCACGGATAACGCTACTAAAAACATGCACAATTTGAGCGTTATCACATTCGCATGGCCCTTCTCCCAATGGGGAATTGATATCGTAGGACCTATGCCTATGGATCCTGGGGGGTCAAATTCTTATTGGTGGCAATTGATTACTTCACAAAGTGGGTGGATGCTAAACCTTTAGCCTTCGTAACGGGGAGACAGATCGAGAAGTTTCTGTGGGAGCACATTGTGTGCAGATTTGGAGTGCCCCACATCATCATATCTGGAAATGGCAAGCAGTTTGCCGAAGGAGTCTTCTATGACTTCTATCAAGGGCTCAAGATAAAGCAGTCTTGGACATCCGTCTACCATCCACAAGGTAACGGACAAGTTGAGGTTAAAAATGGAGACATTGTCAAAGGGATTGAAAAAAGGCTGGGACGAACTCACCACGGATGGGTGGACGAGCTCCCTCAAGTGCTGTGGGCTCATAGGACGCACCCCAAGTCAACCAATGGTGAAACCCCTTCACCTAACATACGAAACGAAGCGTCATCCCTTCGGATCTAAGTGTGCACACGGAGCATGTAGCTACATATGATGCTTCCCAAAATGATGAAAAGATCAGGGAGAACCTTGATCTTGTTGAAGAAAGGACAGAGAGATAGCCTCCATCCGAGAAGCCATGCACAAGCATAAAATCGAAGGCTACTACAACAAAAGGGTTAGTCCTTCCACCTTCAAGCCTGGGGAATACGTGCTACGCCTCAAAAGTGCAAGCAAAGTAGAATATCAGGGGAAGCTCGGACCTACTTGGGAAGGACCCTACGTGATAGCTGAGGCCTACGGCAATGGAGCCTACAAGCTGGCCACTCTTCTCGGAGAACCCATCGACAGAACATGGAATGGTACGAACCTCCGAAAGTTCTATGTTTAAGAAGTATTTTCACTTTTCATTCTTGTAATTAAAAGCTTCTCATGGGAAAGCAAGCATTATTGGTAGTTGTCTTAGTCTTTATTTCAAGAATGATGTAATCCTCTCTACCAATTCAATGATGAATAATACATTTCCCACAAATCTCTTGCTTTGTTTCTTAAACACAAAGGTTTGTTTAGCCAAGTCATTTATGAGTTTTAATGTCGAATGGGAAGGCATATGGTGTAAAAAACACCTTATTACTTAAGCCTACCAATACATTCACATTAAATCTCCTAAAAGTTTATGGCACTTATAAAAGTAAAAACAAAGCCATATTACTTAAAGGATTTGAGATAGAGTGGGTCGCGGCCCTCTATCAATGATCAAAATTGGTCATTATATTCTTGGTGTTGCAATTTACACACAATGAGGTTGTTTAACCTTAGGTTGTAAAGTTTAAGCGTTGGAAAAATGGCGTAAGAGAATTTAACAAGACAAAAATAATTAAGTGTGTGGGGATATCTTCCCACACCGTGGCATTTAAAAGAAGGGCTAATGCCCTTATACCTGCATATGAGGCCGGAGCCTCATTCAAATTGTCTTTGGCCAAAGCCATACATCACAAACAGTAAATTGTTTTAAGGAACAAGACAAACATCATAAAGAAACATTAAATTGTCTTAAAAGGGTAAATGCTACCCTTGGAACCAAATTACTAACGGCAGGCCTTCATTCGGCTTCGAGGAGATGGAGTTGGGTATGGAAGAGCGAGGCGTGCTTTTGGTGGAGACCGTCTTCTTGGTAGGGGTCTTGCAGGCTTGATCTTGTGTGTGTGTGGCTTCTTGAGAGGAGGCCTTCAAGAGGTTCCATGGGGTCTTTGGTAGCTTTAGCTAGGAAGGGGTACTCTGCTGTTGCAAACATTTCCGCATCTTCATATTCCGCCTTCGATGAGGGACGGTAGCACTCAACTTTGGAGAGATCTACGGGTTTACCTGTTTTACCCACCTCCTCCAAAGCTAAGCACCATCCATGGAAGATAGATGCCTTGATGACTTTCCACATCGCAGGTCCCATCTCATCACTATGATAGAGTTCCATCGCTATGTACGTAACCACCTTTGACACGACCTCGGATGGTCCTTTTGGAGCATTTTATACCTCATCTGCAAGCCGTCAATCTCCTCCCTCAATTTCACCTCCAACTCTCCAAGCCTAACCTTCTCACATTCCAAGCCGACACACTTTGCCTCTAACACAGCATTTTGGCCGGTGAGGCTCACCACCTTAGCCTCCTCCAACATGAGTTTGCCACAATCAACTGTCAACTCTGCTATCTTCTCTTGGAGGTCTTGGATGAGTGGGTTCTTCTTGATATCCTTCTCAATTTCATCACACTTGGACTCCAGCTTGGCATACTCCTGATCTCTGTGCTTCTCCCTCTCCAGCATGACATCCATCTCTTGCCTTGCCTTTGTAACTTCCCGAAGTAACTCACTGGTTCGACCATTCAAGTGGTTGTCCAACACGCTGCCTTTGCAACAACACTTTTATCGCAGCAGATCGCAAACCCCCTCGATGGACATATTGTCCAGCAATCCTTTCCACTGGGGAGGGGTGACGTGATCCACAATTTGGTGGCAGGCCAAGGCATTTGGAAGCTCCTTCGTATCAGGAAGGACTGCGACCAATACAATACACAAGGGAAAAAGTTAGTCATTACGAATAGAATTTTATATAATTGAAAAAGGGCAAATGCTTACCATGCATCTCTTCAGCATTATCCGACAATTCAAAGGTAGACTTAACAACCTTCTTGCCTTCGACATTCTTTTGTCGCACGGCCCTGGATCCGGATGCTGGGAGGGGAGTCTTTCTCTTGTTCATAGACTTGATGGCTTTACCAACTGTTCCCTTCCTACTCAACCTGTCGGATATACCAGTGGAGCCTGTGATTTGAACATCCTCCTCTGCAGGATCGTCCGAATCTGCCACGTTCTCAACCAATTGGGAGGGACCCTCCATCATTTGTGGGGGTGCTGGGCAACAGGCTCTGGTCTGGGAGTGTCTACATCATTGTTGTTGATAGATGTGGAAGGTGAACCAACACCGTACGACTCTTCAGCTTTTTTAGCAGGCATGAAGCTCAAGTCTTCATCAAAGTCTTGGTACATGAAGTTCCTAAACGCCATTTCTGCAAAAAAAGGAACAAGAAGAGATAAATATCAGTGCTACATTGGTCCTACTTAAATAAAAGTGAAAGTACATACTTTGTCCATGATAAATGATAATAGGCTTGTTGGGAGACCCCTCCCAGCTGTGAGCAATCCCAGCCATGTACAAGATTGGCTTAGGGAAAGCTTGAACATCCGCAGGATACCTAGCCAAGCGCTGATAACATGGATTCCTTCGAACCTCATAAGGTAAGGGGTCGTTAAAATGTTTTGCATCAAACATAAACTCCTTATTCAACAATGCTGGATAGTTGGGTGGGATAATGGTGTTTTGCACAAAGAAGAAACTGCCCTTCCAATCTCTTATGTTGGTGTAAACCCTTGTAACAAGAGTAGGCACATCTCCTTCATGCCTTTTAGACAAGGTCAACCAATTACCACCAGGGTACAGGTTCAAAAATCCCCTTAAAACCTTAAGTGTTGGTTCATAGCCATAAGCCTTACACATAACTATGAATGTGGTCAGTTTGCTTAAACCAAAGGGGTTAAATCTAGAGATATGCACTTCGTAATACTGCATTAGCTCTAAGATAAGAGGGTGGATAGGAATCCTAAGATTTGAATGGCTAAAGGAGTGAGTATATAGCCCTACGAAGCCTTCTGGGGCATCGAGAATACCTTGGTTTGATTTGGGTAACATAACCTTAAACTCTTGAGGGATTGGGTAATCAACAAGATGATCGTGTAATTCTTTAGCGGTCAAGTACATTTTTGTTGTTTAATTATGAACTTTGAATCCATGACTATTCTAAGCTACGAGAAAATAGGAGGAAGACTTTACCTTTTGTTTCGGAGCCGGTGATTCTAGAGGATTACTGCGTGAAAAGGAAGAGGAAGAGGGTGAAGTATTCTAGGGTTTCAACTACTTCCCCTTAAATACTCCTTTCTACCCTTTTTAACCGACACGTGTCCTGTGGATTAACTCTTATCCGGATTTCAAACAAGTTTTGAATTTCAAATAAGTCTTTTGGTCAACCGGTAAATTGGGATATGGAATCACTGTGAAGGCAGCTAAAGGGTTTAGGTAGCATTAAATGCATGAGTTAAGCGCATGATTATCTTGTTCACGATACGCTTTGCAACGAAGGGTTGATTTTATTCGCAGGATGAAGTCGAAAGCAATGCCTCTTCGTTCATATGCATCACTTTTGACTGGGGGGCTTGATGATGTACCCTCCGAACAGCTCGACGGACACCCCTTCGAGATGTGTCGAAGCCCTTCTGCATGAAGGCCCAAGTTAGGTCTCCTGAGTATTCGTGGCGTCAAAACATTCGTACACACACGGGGTTACCTACGGGAATTCACCATTCGAAGCCTTGGCCCTTCGGGGTATGGTTGACGAAGGAGCAACGGATGGGAGAACTTCCTGACTTGGTCAAACCCACGATCTCCCTCTCTTCCTGGCTTTCCCGCCAAGTTTGAGAACCTGGGTCACTAAGCCCTAGCGGTTACCCACAAACATGGGATGCCCCCATGTTCTCCGACATTTGCGCAGAGGTGCCCTCAACCCTATTTCTTCCACTATAAATAGGTTGGACGGGCAGAGAATTATGGTAAGCTTATTCAACACTCATCTCTTTACTTACACACACTTATACAACCATAACGCATACTTACTCTCACGCCGGAGGTGGTTCACAGGGTCCAACCCCTGCGTAATCACTTAACGTAGTGTCTTCGTATTTCTTATCCTCAGGTGAAAGACAATCTTGGCGGGAACATACACCCCTCATACCTTTGATCACCATCGAAACCTGGTGGTACAATTATTGTACAATCACCTGTTAAAGCAGAACTTCGATATATTTGCCTGGTGTCTAGCTGACATGACGGGTGTCCCAAGACACATAGCAGAACATAACCTAAACATACGGTAAGGATATACTCCAATAAGGCAAAAGAAAAGAGGTCAAGCACCGAAAAGGAGCAAGGCAATACAAGAGGAAGTAGAGAAGCTCGTGGACGCAGGAATCATAAAGGCGGTACATTATCACAGCTAGTTGGCCAACCCAGTAATGGTAGCAAAGCATGACGGAAGCTGGAGAATGTGTGTCGACTTCAAGGACCTTAATAAAGCCTGTCCGAAAGATGGTTACCCATTACCAGAGATAGATTGGAAGGTGGAGTCACTCTGCGGATATCCCTTCAAATGTTTCCTGGACGCATACAAAGGCTATCACCAAATCCAGATGGCAAAGGAAGATGAGGAAAAAACAACCTTCATCACAAATGAGGGAATTTTTTGCTACACTAAGATGGATTCAAACTAAAAAATGCAGGAGCAACATACCAGCGGCTAGTAGACAAAGCTTTCCACAAACAAATAGGCAGAAACTTAGAAGTGTATGTCGATGATCTGCTAATCAAAAGCCGCTCGGAGGAAGAAATAATAAGAGACATAGCGGAAACTTTCAAAACATTAAGGGAAATAAAAATGAAGCTAAATCCCAAGAAGTGCACTTTCGGGATGGAAGAAGGGATGTTTTTAGGGTATACAGTAAACACCAAAGGAATAAAAGTATGCCCAGACAAAGCAGAGGCCGTGCTAAACCTCTCATCTCCGAAATGCCTCAAAGATGTTCAAAGACTGAATGGAAAGCTAGAAAGTTTGAACAGATTCTTGGCTAGATCCGCTGAAAAGTCACTACCATTCTTTAAAACACTCAAAAAGTGTACAAAAAGAGCGACTTTCAATGGACGCAAGAGGCGGAGGAAGCTTTTAAGCAGATGAAGAAGATAATAGCAAACCTCCCCACCCTAACCGCACCTCAAGAGAAAGAAGAGTTAATAATATACCTACCAACAACTAGAGAAGCGGTTAGTGCGGTTCCGATGACGAAAAGGGAAGGCAAATAGACGCTAGTATACTTTGTGAGCCGAGCCTGCGAGGACTGGAATAAATTAGACACCAATGAAAAAACTAGTTTTATCTTTGGTGCACGCTACAAAGTGACTGAAGAGGTATTTTCAAGCGCATATGGTAGTAGTCATCACAGACCATCAATCAAGCAAATACTATCAAGGCCAGAAGTTGCAAGAAGGTTACAAAAATGGAGCATTGAGTTGGGGAGTATGACATACAATACAGACCAAGAACATCCATTAAAGGACATATTCTAGCGGACTTCATAGTAGAGCGTCCAAAGGATGATGAAGAAGATGAACCAATGGAAGTGGAGGAACTTCCGCAACCATGGGTCCTATTCACGGACGGCTCATCTTGCATAGACGGTTGAGGAGCAGCCTCATACGGACGATCCTCAGGACGGAGTTTACTTATGATCTAAGGTTCGGTTTCAACACCACAAACAACGAAGCCGAATATGAAGCCTTGATAGTGGGGTTACGGATAGCAGAAAAATGGGAGTCAAGAACCTTCAAGCAAATGTAGACTCGAAACTGGTGGCAAATCAACTCAACGGAACGTACATTGCAAAAGAATCAGGAATGATTCAATATCTGGAAAAAGTAAAAGAACTTCTAAAAAATTTCCGAATGTTCTCAATCAAACAAGTGCCCGAAAACAAAAAAAGGCGGAACCCTAAGCAAAATGGATTCTACTAGCTTCGCACATTTAAAAAAGCAAGTACTAGTGGAAGAACTTGGTCAAAAGTCAATAGAAGAAACACCGCTCGTGGCAACCACGGAAGAAGAGGGGTACACGTGGATGACACCAATATATGAATACCTGGCAAAAGAGACACTCCCAGCCGAAAAAGAGAAAGCACGAGAAGTTAAAAGAAAATCACAAAGATTTGCAGTAGTCAATGGGATACTTTACAAGAAATCTTTTCTTGGACCATGGTTACGGTGCGTTGGGCCACTTCAAGCTAACTACGTGTTAAGAGAAATTCATGAAGGATCTTGCCGCATGCATGCAGGGACAAGGTCCATAGTAACCAGAGCCTTGCGTACCAGATACTACTGGCCTACCATGCACGGCGATGCCCGGAAGCTAATCCAAGCATGCAAAGATGTCATGCATAGGCCGCCCAAACATCCGCAAGAGAAGCTAACGATATTACTTCCCATGGCCATTCCACAAGTAGAGAATCGACATCGCATGACCTTTACCAGAAGGGCCTGGGAGAGTCAGATTCCTCATAGTAGCAATAGACTACTTCACAAAATGGATAGAAGCAAAGCCGGTGGCCACCATAACAGGAAATTAGATCAAGAAATTTGTGTGGGAAAACATTGTATGCAGGTTCGGACTCCTAGGAGAAATAATATCTGACAATGGAAAACAATTCCGAGATAACCCATTTAAAGAATGGTGTGAAAAAATGAATGTAAAACAACACTTTGCTTCAGTAAAACACCCACAAGCAAATGGACAAGTCAAAAGAGCAAACAGGAGCCTAGGGGAAGGCATAAAGGCTAGGTTGGAAGAAAAAAGCAAAAACTGGTTAGATGAATTGTCGCACGTACTATGGGCACATCGCACAATGATCAAATCTAGCAATGGTGACACTCCATGCTCATTAACATACGGAACGAAAGCTGTCATACCAGCTGAGATAGGAATGCCCACATGGAGGACGGAAGAAGCAACCATAGAAGAGAACGATGAGGCGCTGGAAATGAACTTAGACCTCCTTGAAGAAAGAAGAGAACAAGCGGCAATATGTGAAGCAAAAAGCAAGGCACAAATGGAGAAATATTATAACTCAAGAGTCCGAAATACAAGTTTCAAACCAGGAGACTTAGTATATTGGAACAATGATGCAAGTCATGCCGAATAAGGAGGAAAGCTAGGACCTAAATGGGAAGGACCCTACATAGTCACGGAAGCATTAGGAAAAGGCGCATACAAGCTAAAGGACGGTGCGGGGAATCTAATCCCACGGACATGGAATGTTTGCAATCTTAAGAGATGTTACGTACATCAAGTGTAAGCAACCCATTCCTTGCGAATTCCGTGAAGGAGGGTTCATGTCAAACCTATCTTTTTATATTGTAATGTCTTGTTTTCTAATTGAATGAAAAAAGGTGAAGATTAGCTACCTTCACCAGTTTTACTTTAGAAAATTTCTTTTTAATCATTTCATTTAAGCAACAAAAAAAAATGTAAGTAAGACGCGCATACACATGGGCATGACCCATACAATGTTATTCAATAACAAAAGGGAGTAACCTCCAAATTACCTCAAGATCGTAAGAGATATTGCAAATCCAAAGATCGGGCGTGTTGATCCCAGTTGAGCAAACGATCTAATATAGAAACTGACTTAGATCAAAAACTTATTAAGTATCACGCCGAATTTAATACTTAATCTTAAGAAGAAGAACAATAAACATTCAACACCTCAATATTATTATTAATACGAATACTCTTAACAGTATTAGGGTTTTACAACCTTGAAGTGTATCGACCTTAGATATAAAACATACGATATCTAATCTAACCTAGGACCTCCTTTTATAGACTAAGGAGTCCTTTACATTATATAATACGTAACCTACAAGATAAATATCTTTCCATATTTATCTAATACATAATACTAAACCGACTATACAAGACTAGCAGTGGTTACATATCAATATCAGCGGTTACACAATACTACTAGCCGCGGTTTGTCTTCATCAGCGGTTACATTCTTCTGTCCGTGGTTATATAAAACCTGTCCGTGGTTCCAGCACTTAGAGTAATTCTTGATTCAAGGAACCTAAAACCCAACAATCCTCCCCTAAACTTGATACATTCTAACATAATTCTCAAGTTTCCTTTAAGCTCAAAACATCTGAATTGGAGGATGTAGCCAAACACTTACTAGATTTAAGAATTTTCTCATACTTCAGCAACAAATCATAAGCTTGACCATCATAGGGTAACAACATCTTGATAATACTAGGCTTCAAACATTCTGAGCAATAATTCTCGGATACTTATTCAACTGAGGATAATCACCTTCTACAATCATGTGAATAACTTTTCCGAAACAGCTTAAAACATGAACTCCACAAGTTTGATATTAAAACCATCTTGTTACAGTACCATTGTAGAGTCCTTTCCACTCGGGTTCATCATGAGTTGGTTCAAATAAAATCTTCAAATTATAATAGACCAGTCTCTCATGATAATCATTTAGATGTACTTCACCAAACTTATTCTTGTAAAGTCTCCAAAGATTCATTAAATCATCTCTTTCAAAGTCAAAATATTTGTGAAAATTTATTATACTCATAAACTTCATTGTTGAGTCTTTGAATTTTCCAAACTCCTTCACTTCCGTCTTTAAGCTTAAACTCATAAGAAACAATTTGATTAACATCTTCAACTACTTTCAATCTTTTCAATCGATGTCTCTTGAATCTCGATTTCTCTTTCTTTTACTTTGAATCCACTTATCATCTTTCTGAATCCACTCTTCATCCTTCTTAGAATTCATTGGACAATAATCATCATTATTAATCTTCATACATCTCATATAAATCTCCTGAATTCTTTCAAAAGAACATCTATTAAGATTATCGAAAATGAATGCCGAATTCTTAATAATCTTCATCAGTACATTCCCATCATCTGCGATTGAAGGAGGTTTCTTTCTTATAACTTGCTTCCTTTCTTTACCAACCTTACTTGCCCATTCACCCAAAGTCTAGCTTTTCTTCATCATCCAACAAAGCCCATTCTTGTGCAGTATACTCATCATTTATTAGTTGAGAAGCTTCAAGATAGTTCTGTGATTCATACCATGTAGCTAACCATCTCTGACTAGCCTCCTCTTCTTGTTGCTTTCTTTTCTCTAAAGTTGTTTGTTCTTCAGCTAACATGTTCTTTGCATACTCTGCATCATAAGCTTCTTGTTCTGCTTTAGATTTAAACTTTAGCTCTGGTACTGCAACCCCTTTACCTTTTCCAATATCAGATGGAACCACTTTCTTCTTCAAAGGTTCACCAATAACTAAACTTTTTCCCCTTGGATTTAGTTGCTGAGATTGAAACGATAAAACAGGTGCAATGATGGGTGTAGAAATAGATGAGGTTTTGCTTAAATTTATCAATGTACTTGCAGCTTCTTTCTCAACTTCTTTAGATTTAGTGGTGATACTGAGAGAGTTGTAACAACAAAGGAAAGTGGTTATGATAGCAGTGGGTATGAAAGTAGTGGGTATAATTGCCATGCAAACTGCAGCTCAGTGGTTACAAGAGTACTAACCGGTTTCGACATACCATCGTGTTTGTGTCCTGCACTACATCTTCTACAACATTCTTCACATTTTCAAGAATTGCCTCATTCCCATCTTTATCGATACCAAAATGCTTGATCTCCACTATCAACATCTTCTTCCATAGGTACATCAAGAGCCCAGCCTCAAATTCTTGCCTTCACTCCTCCCCTGTTTAGATACATTCTCCACATTCAGAGCTGGAGAGAAGTCCACCTTCTTTTTCTTTCTTCTCATAGCTTTCAAAACAGCAACCCGTGTCGTCTTACTTTATCTAAAACCAACACTCTGTGCTTCAATCTCCTAATATCCTTACCCTGAATCACAGCCAACTCTTGAAGATTTGAGATTGTCTCCTCCATCTTGGTACATTTAGCCGTCAATTCATTTAACTGTTTAAGAATATCCTCCCCCACTTCGACACTTGTGAATGGTCCGAGAGGTGGTTCATTGGAAAAATCATCAGGTACCATAGTAGGATCAGTCAATTCAGGTTCATGTTCTAATCTATCCTCATCACTTCGTACGTGTCAACTGCTCTGAGAGGTGAATCCTTGGATAGAGTAAACATAACATCAGACCTAGCCTGAACGGCTATGCACCCCTATGTAGCCAATGGCTAGGGATTCCTCCACTTGTGTTAAGTTCCAAGGAACTCTCCACATGAGGAGTTGCCAAAGGTTGGGTCTTAAGTATGTTTCCACTATCCTGATCAAGCATCTAAAAAGCATGAATGAAGGTAAGCCAATCATGTCACCTCCACCACCTATGACAGCCTCATTAGCAACACCACTAGCACTAGCCTGAGGTAGCTTAGTGCCCTTCTCCCTAGTCCATACAATAGGTGTAACTGTGGTTTGGGTTTGACTAGAAGTAATTTGAGTTGCACTATGAGTGGTTGCAAGTGTACTATTAGTGATTTGAGGTGCACTAGCAGTGGGTTGAATGTACCAGGATCGGTTCATTGACTATAGGTTGAGATTCAGGATCCTCATCAAACTCGGATCAGTGAGAGCAAAGTAAGCATATGAGGAAATAAAGGAACATCTATAATTTGTACATTTTGTGGTTGATTCTTCATATGTGCAAAAACCTTAGGAAGCATATGATGTACTTCATACTCCAGTATGCTCCAACAGCTCCTTTATTTGACTTTCCATAATCAGTTGAACAAACCTAGGATATAAATAGTATTTACCCTTCTTCCTAATGTTTTGTACTAGCCCCTCATATATCATCCTAGACTAATTGAACTTTCTTCCATCGAGAAACAAATAAGAGAAGAGTGCAATTTTGGAAGGAAAGTCATTAAACCCTCGTGCTTATTACTCATACACATCAATAAGGTATGAATAAGAAACTTCCATTGTTTCGAAAACAAACTCTTAAAATATTGTACCTATCACCTCATGGGTATAACCTAACCTTTCCAAACCAACAACAATCTCAACATCGAAGATTAGTAATACCATCAAAGATCATCAAACTTTAAAACTCTCCTTATGATCTCCTCATTAAGCGAAATAGCATTCTCATCCACGCAGCAGTGCTAAACACCGACTCCATCAACCTCTTCAAGCTTAGCATTCCTCCCGTGTAGGCTTTAAGAATGGTTGGTGTGACAGATAAGGATAGTGAATAGAATCGTGAACAAGGAAATCAATCATTTGATGAAACCGGATCGATCATCTTGGTGAGAATAGCAAAAAGGTTATGTGTAGTGGAATACTTTTCAGCCATTGATTCTTGATGGGTATGATGTGGGTTTGGTGAATTATGCAAAGATAAGTGATTAGGGTTAATGTTGAGCGCCAATTGAAGTGATTTGAAGACCAAATAAATGATCCATCCGTGATTTGGGGAAATAATATACTTTTGCTAAAGTTAACAATCAGCCAGTATCCAACACTAATCAAAATGCTATCCGCGGTTTCAGAACAGCTATCCGCGTTTAGACACACACCATCCGTGGATACATAGTAGCACTCCAACCAAACATCCAAGAGTTATAGCAAGTAATCACATTGTCATAATAAGAGATCTCACAAAAATATAAAGGATAACACCCAAATCTTTTTTTTTTTTTTTTTTAACATTCAAACACAAGCAACTAACACAAAGCTCCTATTTACACAAATCCTTCATACCTGCAAGACAGAAACACAAAACAAACACAAAGAAGAAGGTCATTGTTGTTAGTGGCTAGAAAGAGCTAGAAGTGGTTCCAAATGACCTATCCGTGGTTTAGAACAGGTAAGTCAATATGGTCAACTTCTAAGATTAATATTAGTCCAATGCCCAAGAATCTCATTAACTCCTCAACCACATTTAACCTGCCCCTCATTTACTTCCATAACCCATAACTCTACTTATATAAAGAACCCAAATCTCATATAACGCACACACCAATCAATATCAAAACCCTAATTTCTCCAAAATCCACAATCAACTTCAATCACCATGTGGAACCCCAGTTGGAATAAACCAGAGGTTGTTGATCTAACATCCTCCTCCTCCTCCTCCTCATCATCATCAAGTGAAGAAACTAATCCATGGCAGTTTTACATTCCTCCACAAGAACCAAGACCAAGAAAATCCCCATTTCTTCCATCATCTGAAGATGATAGTGTGGTGGATCCAAGTGAGGCATCTGAGGACTCTGATGACTCCTTAAAGAAGAGAACTTCAAACCCCCAACCTTCATCATCCCAACCCCAACCAAGACCACGAGCAAGAAATCCACCATTCCAAAAGGACAGAGAGGTAGTTCTTGGTCTTCCTGCACCAAGTTATGGTGCTTCTTCATATATCGTAAGGGGGAAGGGAAAAAGGAAAATGGAATGATGATTTTTGGTGAAACCAGTAGATGCAAGTATGATATGACTATGTCCTTTGTGCTTCATCTACTGTGTTCATCTTCATCATCTTTGTTTTCATCAATCCATCCTTCCCATTTTGATCATTAGCTTATCATGCATATCCAACAGCTGAGGATAGTAGTAGGAAATCATGTATAGAAGTAGTCTTTTAATTTGCACTAGAAGTTTCATTGTAAGTCGTAAGTAAACTGTTTTGATGAATGAATAAATAATTAACTTCAGTACTTCTTTAGCTTCTATAATGAACTTTCTTGTATCTGCAAAATGGTTAGTGGAAACACGAACAACAAGCGTGGTTTGAACCAAACTACGTGGTTAGAAACAAGAATAGCAAAACTAAGATTACATAATAACATTTCAATACTTATACAAACTTTTACAAAACAAGTTGAGATTTAGAGATTAATCATTCCAATACTAACAACAAGGTACCGAAACCTCCCCACATCAAAAGCTTTGGTGAGAAGATCAGCAACATTGAAATCAGTATGGATTTTTACCATTTGAATCAGCCTTTACTCATTACAATCTCTAATGAAATGATGCCTTATCTCAATATGTTTAGTTCTAGAATGTAAAACAGATTTTAATGATACATATTATACTGTTATTATCAATGTAAATCTTAGTATGCATAAAATTGTACCCAAAATCCAGCAATTGATTCTGAATCCAAAGATATTGACCACAGCAACTAGCGAGCCACATATTCACTTCGCTTGTAGAATTTGCCACAATAGTTTGCTTTTACACTGCCATGAAATAAGTCTGCTTCCCAAAAACTGACATCCTCCAGTAGTAGACTTCCTATCCAAACTAGCACCAGCATAGTCACTATCTGTGTAGGCCACCAAATCAAAAGGAGAATCCTTGGAGTACCAAAGGCCCAGTTTAGGATGACCTTTAAGATACCTAAAGATCCTCTTAACAACATTCATGTGTGAGGTATTAGGTGTGACTTGAAATCTGGCACACACACAGACTGAGAACATAATATCTGGCCTAGATGCAGTGAGATACATCAAAGATCCAATCATGGACCTGTACAACTTTTGATCAACTTTGGGACTTCCATCATCAGGTAGCAGTGGTTTTTGAGTCTCCATTAGTGTACTAGCACTCTTCACATCCTGAAACCCAAACTTCTTCAAAACATCTCCTACATACTTGTCTTGACTAATGAAGATACCATCAGTCCTTTGTTGAACCTGTAGCCCCAAAAGAAAGTGAGTTCTCCCATAGAACTCATCTGAAACTTATCATGCATAAGCTTCTCAAAATCATTGCATAGCTCCTTATTGGTTGAGCCAAAGATGATGTCATCTACATAAACCTGCACCAATAAAATATCATCTTTGTGCTTTCTAATGAACAAAGTTTTATCAATCAGTCCTCTTTTAAACCCATTGTCCATCAAATAAGTAGACAGGCATTCATACCATGCCCTAGGAGCTTGATGCAAACCATACATAGCCTTCCTCACCCTCAAACCTTGTCGGATGATCGATCTTCAAAACCGGAGGTTGACAAACATAAACCTCCTCATCAATTGTGCCATACAAAAATGCACTTTTAACATCCATTTGATACACAACAAAATTTTTGAATGAAGCATAAGCTAAAACAATCTAATAGCCTCAATTCTTGCAACTGGAGCAAACACTTCATCATAATCCAAGCCTTCCGTTTGTGTGTATCCTTGAGCAACCAACCTTGACTTGTTCCTCACAACAATATCTCTTTCATCTCTTTTTGTTTCACCCATTTTGTCCCATTGCCCTCTTACCATTTGGAAGATCTACCAATGTCCAAACCTCTTGAAGTTTGAACTGAAGAAGCTCCTCTTGCATTGATTCTACCCATCCTTCTTTAGATAATGCTTCTTCAACTCTCTTGGGCTCCTTTTGAGACAGAAAATATGCAAAGAAGCAATTTTTGCATCTTTATGACTATTTCTTTTGTGTAGTGATCTTGCAAAGAACCCATGTTCAGGAAAGGGTTCAGTGTTCTTAACCCTGTTTCTTGTTTGAACTGGAGTATTCAAGTTTCCAAGTATTTGTTCCTTGGGATGAATCTTGTGAATCCTTGTAGTAGTGATTGGACTCTCATGAATGAGAGTTTCCAAGTTAGACAAATCAGCATTGAAGAAATCATCCATGTCTTCATCATCGATAGGTATCAATTTCAATCAAAGCATGCATATCAGGATCATGTGGATACTCCTCTTCACCAAATAATGGCTTTGCAGTTGGCCCAAAGAAAGTACCATCATCAGTACTTACAACTGTGGTTTCACTGATACTGGTAATGGTAGAAGTTGGCTTATCAGTGTTTGCATTATAACTGTCCGTGCTTTGGTTTGGCTTAGCAGTGGTTTCGGAATGCCTTTTCTTCTTTTCAATTTCTTCTACCAACACTGAGTTATCTTTCAACAACTCATCCATATCTTGATGATGATTAACATTGCCTCCAGTATGCAAGACATCATCATCGTGGGACCTGCTTCTCAATGATGGGTGAGACCGAACTAGCTTTCCACTTTTCAAACAAATAGAACTCTTGAGGAGAATCAGCTTCCTTAGAAATTGCTTCTGCAGCAGAATCCTTTTGAGTACCTGCATCAACATTAGTGGAAGTGCCTACAATGATAGGCTCATAATTCATAGATTTGGTTAGCATATAAATGTTAAACAACCAGTCTGGTCCTTTGGTCTCAACACTAGGAGTCTTTTCACTTAATTGAACATGCAGATTCTCTTCAACAATTCTAGTCCTCCTATTGTATACTCTAAAGGCTTTACTATTTGTAACATATTGGATTTCACATACACACTAAACCATAAACACAAGTGGCATACAAGAAGATTTTAGATAGAGAAAGTTAGAGGTTTAGGGAACTTAGTGAGAGAAAGAAAAATCTTATTATGAGCTCCGACTCTCTACCTTGGAAGGTAGAGAGTATTTATAGTCTTACAATAAAACGCCACACAACGGGCTGTGGATCAGGCATACAGTGGGTAAAGACCCGTCCGTCCTCCACGGTGTTACTTAACTAAATATTACTTAACATAAAATAACTACGAGCTTTCTAATATATATATATACTGGGTGACCGACTCTTTATATCCGGAATTTCTAATTCCTAACAATCTCCCCCTAAGGGAGGTCACCTCAAACACACATTAAAATTACATAGAAAACAAACGGATATAACATTGAGATGGTTCTTGAGTTCTTGTTCATGTTCATTGTTCTGTAGCTCGTAGTCATTGATTCTTCATATTGCATGTTCGGTTAATCCAAGTGGAGGTCTTTTACTGATCCACGTGATACTGAGATTTGAGCCAGCTTTGAGATCATCAGCCACATTAAATCTCTGACTCTTCCTTTGTGGTGTTGATATTATGTGATGATGTGACATTTGGACCGACATGCTCACATTCTGGATCATGATTTCTTCTTATCAGAGTAGCGGAAGCTTTCGTTGATTTATGATATTGGCAGCAGTAGGAAGCATGGAGTGATAATATCGAGTCATTGATGCACCATCATGATTTCTTTAGAAATGAATGTGTAGTGTGAGCATGCGGCCATGGATTGACTGCTCCATTCTCGATCAGCGAAACGTCCGGTGTACCTGCATACAACAGGTTAGCAATAAAGCGCACGAGAGTGTCTTTGTCCACTTTCGTCATTGAGGTACACGCCCACGGTTCTCGTTGATCGTACAAGTACCGCCTGTGATCGGTATAACCAAAGAATTTCCTTGACAGGGTTTCGCACGCTCTAGTGTTCTCAAACTGGAACGTCTCAAAGAAGACAACACGGAGTGAGTGAACCAGCGAATTAAGATTCACTGATTAATGAAACGAGATTTGAAAAACAATCATGTATCGCTTAATAGAAATTGTTTTTGCAATACAACGAAGGTTTTAATGAAAATCAATTATCAATCCTAAACACCTTTTGATTTGAAATATTCGTACACGGTCGATGTGCTAAAGAAAAGAGTTTTTTTTAAGCACAACAACCGTTTTTCAGGTATCCGTCAATCCATAACCTGAACCAGGATTGATTCAAAAGATTGAATCGCCCCATCATTTTGTTCAATTGTCACATGGTTGATCTATAGAATAGATCTCACATGCCACCCCAGAGCTTGTTTGATGGCTCGAAGGCTTTCCATCTTCATTGTGAATATGTTAGCATATCACTCAGATGTTCTGGCAATACCACAAGGATACCGCGAAGGACTCAAGATATAATCTCTCTTTCCACATTGTGTGAAATAGAGAGTCTTCATTGAACGTGTCCTAAGGAGATTTATTGATGATCTCGTGACTCTAGACTCAATTTGTGCGCATTTGGTTCCTATGCCTACTAGAGAGGGGTCTCCTTCTTCTATCAACAATCTCTAAGAGAAAGTCGATAGATTATGTAGGTTCCCCGTGAGAATGAAACAAGCCCTTTTAAGAGGAACTTGAGTGGTTTGGAACGTTGAAGTGTAGTGCGCCACGGGTCCATGACGTCTTGTCTTCAATACCGATGTTACCATCAGTAGTATATGAGTTGAAACCTTACGCTTCTGCTGTTGAATAAATGGAGGGCTATTTGTTTTCACCCTTTTTCACATTCAATTCTTTTTTATTCTTCAACCCCTTCTGCTACCGTGACTTCCTAACTAGAACCATGTTGGGTTTATTCCTTACTAGCTTAGTCTCAGTCCTCACTCTTCCCATATCTCATTATTCTCCTTTTATCATTATTCCTAAGAACTCTACACTAACTAGTGGATAGTCCCTGGGTAGATCCCTCCGTTCGGCAAATCATGGGAACAAATACCTAACCTTATCATCCTTATCACCACATATAAAGTAAAGTTGGTCGGTCTATTTGGTATTGTCGTACGCCATTGGAACCAATTGAAAACCATTTGAAAAATCAATCCAGATGCTTGTGATATTTTATTAAAGAATTTTGCACCTGAATTGTTTTTGATATTTTAGAAAGAGCTCCCCTCAACATGTGCATAATGTATTTGAAATCGTTTAGCACACGGAGGCAAGAGGAAGAATTGACTTCGTGATTTCTATTTTCTAAAAGATATCAACATCACTTCCCTTATCAAATCAAGTAGATAAAGCATTTTGGAAGGATGAGGTTTTCTCAAGTTTGCTCCCCCTCAATATGTGCCTTGAAGTTTGAAGGAGTTATTGCACATACAAGAGAGAACCTGCACATTGATCACGTTTCAAATCTTTGTGTTTTAAGATAGATGCTCCCCCTCAACATGTGCATGGAAAATTTGAAAAATCGTTTGTCACTATGAGGCAACCATACTAATCACTTATGAAACCATCTATCGAATTATCAGTTTAAATCCAATTTAAATCACAACTTCTTCCCCGATCACAATTATCAAATCATTGAGATTTGTGATCTCTGTAGATTTAAATTGATTTTGAAAGCTTTTAAGGAGAATTGTGACTAGTTTATGAAAACGTTTTAACTGATAAGGATCGAATTTTGAGACTTTAAACTCCATTGATTAAACATGCATGATTATCTTTTGAAAACATAATAGTAACCAAGGTCTTGTACCATTGTTTGAAAAATACACTTTTTGATTTAATTTGAAAAATCATTCTCCCCTCAATCAATGACATAAGTTGTTGATTGAGAGATAGATATTTTTGACAACTGTTAAGTATAGATGATTTTCAAACATTGAGTCTGAGTAGTTCTTCAAAGCAATTAGTTTTCATTAGATAGTAGGTGATTGTTTTATAGAATCAGAGCATAAGATTTGAAAACCAATTTAAAGCATGGCTCTGTTCTTTCATTAAAGAGCGTTATTGCCAAATGACAATAAACCATTTTGTTTCTCTTTCTCTCAATTTTTTTTAAATGAACATTCGAATAACATCTAAAGTCCCGTGTCATTCTTTGAAGGACAGCAAAAAACCGTAGATATTTTTCGAATCGAGAGAAATAAGATAAAATGACAATATTTTTTTTTTTTTTTTTTTTTTTGGAATTTTCAAGTTTTATAATTTTCTATTTGATTTTATGAAGATTTTATAATTTTGTATTTTGTTTTTCGAGAAAATATTTACAAGAGATAGATGAAGGAAAGACCTTTACTCCTCGTCTTCCTCCAGAAGACGTTTGAGTGTTTCAGGTTGAAGGCTTTTCAATCCAAGTCTTGGAAGAATAAACTCAAAACGTTCTCTTGGAAGAGCTTTGGTGAAGATGTCTGCTAACTGGAATTCAGTCCTCACAAAATAGAGTTCCACCACACCTTTTTCCACTTGTTCCCTGATGAAATGATGTCGAATGTCGATATGCTTTGCTCTTGAGTGTTGAACGTTGTTGCATGAAAGAGCAATAGCACTTTTATTATCACAAGAGGAGATTTTGTTGAATACAAAGCCATAGTCAGCATTGAGATCTCATCCATAGGATTTGAGTACAACAAGATGACATGGCTATGTATTCACCAGAGGAAATAGAAGTACTCATTTGCTTCTTTGACGACCAGCTCACAAGCTTATCACCCAAAAATTGAGCTCCTCCAGACGTACTTCGACGAGTATCTTGACACCCTACATGATCTGCATCTGCATATGTCGTTAGTGACATTCCGGTATCTTCGGTACCAAAGTCCCATGTTGATGGTTCCTTGGATGTACCGAAAGACCCGTTTAACCGCTTCAAGGTGCTTTTGGTAGGCTTAGCCTGGTATCTAGCACACATGCATACGAAATGGAACGTAACAGGTCTACGTCGCGTGAGGTACATTAGGGATCCGATCTTGCTACGATATTTTGTTTGGTCTACCATGATCCCTGAGTGGTCCTCATCCAGTTTTGTACGCTCAATCATGGGAGTGTCAACAAGGTCACTAGAATCAAATCCAAATTTCTTTAGAATCTCATTTGCATATTTAGATTGATTTATAAAAATGCCTCCTGACTTTGTGAAATTTGTAATCCCAAGAAAAATGACATTTGTCCCATCATTGACATTTGAAATTTGGAACCCATTTCATTTGAAAACGATCACATTCATTGGGGTCAGTCGAGGCAAAGATAATATCATCAACATATAATTGAACGTGAATTAAAATGCTTTGCCTCGACTGTGAACAATGTTGGATCAATGCTCCTTTGCTGGGGCGGTAGAGAAGAAACTTTGATAGCGTATCATACCATGCCCCTGGAGCTTGATTTAAACCATAAAGAGCCTTCTTCAAACGATAAACGTGAGTAGGATGCTCCGGATTCACAAAGCCTTCAGGTTGGCTGACGTAGACGACTTCTTTAAGATCTCCGTTCATAAATGCCGTCTTTACATCCATCTGATAGACTACCATGTTCTTACTTGCAAGATTAGCCAAGAATATTCTTATTGCCCTCGATTCAGCAACTGGAGCAAAAGATTCTTCAAAGTCAATACCCTCCTCTTGACTGTATCCTTTAGCAACCAATCGAGCCTTGTTCTTTAACACATCACCATGCTCATCAAGTTTCACTTTGAAGATCCATTTTAGAGCAATGATCATAGCACAATCTGGAGCAGTACTAATTCCCATACATCAAGTCGATCAAACTCATGAATTTCTTCTTGCATGGCATTGAACCACCGGTCTTCATTCATGGCGGTTTTAACATCTTTGGTTCGATCTTAGAGAGTACTCTGAGTTGAAGAAGCACCATAAGGCATCGGTTGCAAGTTGTTTCCGTGTGGATACTGGACGAGAGGGATTTCCAATGATGTTGTCTAATGGATGATCATGAGTCCATTTTCGAGAGGTGTTCATGCGCGGTCTTTGTTGAGGGACTAAAGTAGCAGAGTCGATGTCTCCTGTAGAAGATGACTCCATGATGATCTCGTGAGCAAATATATTTTCGCCCATCCTTCGTGAGTAGCAAAGGGATTGAATTCATCCTGTGAATCGAGATTTCCTTGATGTACACTAGATGATTTGAAGATTTGTTGATGAACTGATAGTCGCCAGCACAGCGCTTCTTGTAAATGACATAGAAGTGAAGGGTTAATTTCATTGACAGGATGAAGCATAGCCTCTGGATTCAATTGTCATATCATTGTTACTTGGCTCAAATTGTTCATCAAACATTGGATCAAACAGCTTTTAAATCATCTTCAGAGGGGGTACATATGGAGTTGCTGATGAGGAGTTTGGTACAAGAAATGAACCAATGGGACTGGTTTGAAGTGCGGGTCCAGAACTGGAATGTCCAGAGCCATTTGACCGGGTCAGCTCATCAAACGCGGACGGAATTGTTTCATGATATTTCGTTCTTTCTGTTATAGATTCTGCATCCTTTTTCTATTTGTGCATAGCCTACAAAAACTCCAATGTCCGCTTTTAGCTCTCGCTTCTAAATCTTGGACCATCATTAGTTGGATAAATATAAGGCACCGAACACACGAAGGAATGAAGATAGGATAAATCGGGGTTTTAGTTTATGTACAAGTTCATATGGAGTTTTTCCATGAGAGGTGTGTATAAGGGAGCGATTTTGGGTGTAACAAGCAGTGGCAATGGCTTATAGAAACATTGGAACCTTTGAATAAATTAGCATTGTTCTTGCGGCTTCCACAAGAGTTCGATTTAGTCTTTCAACTACACCGTTCTTTGAGGAGTTAGTGGAACACTTCTTTGATGGTGATTCCAACACTTTCATAAAGCGAATTAAGTCTTTGTTAACGAACTCTGTGCCATTGTCGAGTTTGAACAATTACATTTATTGTTGAGCGAACTTGAAGCTGTTTGATTAGTTTGATGATGACATCTGGAGTTTCATCCTTTGTCCTCAAAAACTTTACCCAAGTAAATTGAGAGTAGTCATCAACAACGACTAGAATGTATTTCTTCCCATTTATCTTTTGCACTCTCATTGGTCGCTAAATCCATATGAAGGGTATGAAGAACTTCCATTACTGAGTTTGTGGGTTTTGGTTTGTGGGCATATTTAGTGCTTTTACCCAATTGGCAAGCTGAACAAAGATGATTTTTTCATATTTTAATCAGGTAAGCCTCGACAAGATCCTTTCTGGAAAGGTTATTAATGGTGCCGAAGTTCAAGTGATTGAGGCGACGATGCCATAACCATGACTTTGTTTTCGAAGCCTTTGACAACAAGCCGATTGGAGAAGACTTCATCATGTCTTCGATAGAGATGGTGTATAGGTTAGAACCACGAGCACCTCTTAATAATTCCACACCATCAAGTTCTCTAGCGAAGCAAGTATGTTTTCTAAAGGCCACTTCTAGATGAGGAATCGAATTGATCAGCGAGAGAACAAATTATGACCAAGACCTTCCACATAATATACCACGGAAATAACACTTTTACCAACCACATAATCTATAACCCATAAGCACCAAAATGATGGATTCTCGAATCTACGGTCCGATGAATTTACTCACGAAGTTCATGAGCATGGCGATCTCGATCATATGCTTGGAAGCGGCTGAGTCAAGTACCACGAGAGCGATTTGAGCGATGCGGTTGAGCCTGAGACAAGAATGGATAAGCTGATAATTGGGAACCCCATGCAATAATGGGTTCCACTTGGTTAAATACTGATAATTGAAACACCTACATCCGTAAAGAAGCAGGTGGGATCATCAGAAATAGATGGTGCTAATATGCGTATTTGACCTATTCAAAGTATGTTCACTTCTTAAGGGAATAGTTCTACCGGTAGGCATCCATTTTCTAGTGGGCATTGACTTAGCAAATTTAGGGCAAAACTCATTAACCTTACGCCCGGTAGGTATCCATTGATAACCTATATTACTAAATTTCCTTCCTGTGGGTTTCCACTATTTTCTAATTTTCTTTAAGCCTTTGCCTTTTAGCCTTCTTAGCTTGAATTTTAACATTAACAGTTTTATCGGGTTTATGACATTAGACAACTCATTCACCACATTCAAGATTAGTAACGGCAACCAGCAATCATCATTACATGTTTTGCCAAAAGTAGCGAAATTCGCATTAATTACGATGCGCTAAAGCTAACACTAGAATCAACACGATTCGTTTTATTCAACTCAAAATTAATATTCCTAGGGTGATCTTCTACTCTCTTCCAATGCACATTCTTAGCTTGCGAGGTGCTAACTTGCTTGGTATTTCACAGGCTTTGACCGCTTGCTTTAATGTCATGATTACTCTGTAGAATTATGGGAACATTAGTTGGTTGATCTACTTTTGCATTCACAACTAGATGTGGGGATCACGAACTACTTGAGGGCACATTAGTGTTCACTTTCTTGAAACTAGGCATAGAATGGTTTGTATGCAGCTCTAGGCATAGAACAAGGCATCAGATTTTTCCTTTCTCAGCGATGCGTGCCAAGCGGTCAAGCTAAATCACTCAAGTCACGCCACTTGTGAATGGCGGGACCGTAACGGCAAAACTGCCTAACCGCGAGATGCAATGAAGATCACGGGTATAGTGTTTCCCAGGGTAGTTATGTCCCGGTGAGCTATGCAATGGATTATCAAGCGTAAAGTGATGAAATTTGAGCGAGGAAAAAGGATTTGATTATGATTATAACTTCTGAAAAAAGCCAACAAATTACAGCGGCTTAAATGCAAATTAAAGAAATTAAAAGATATTAAAATATTAAAATAAGCGCTATCACTATATTTAAAATGATGTTTTAGTTTTTATGTTTTATAAACTGAATTAAAATCGTAGCATACAAGTGAAAAAGTGAAACTTATACAATATAAATCCTAAAAATATATAGAAAATACATTTTACAATCCTAATGATAAAAGAAAATTTATAGAAAAAGAAAATTATTTTTATAACTAATTATCTAATTATTGTTAATTAAAAACTATTTTTAACTATTTAATAATAGCCTAAAATACAAGAAATTAGGAAATAAAGCTAGAAAAATAAAATTATGACTTGGAAAAATCTAAAATAAAAAAAGAGAATTTTCAATTTTTGTAATTTTGATTATTTTTCTATTTTCTATGAATTAAAAACTATTAAAAGCTACTTAAATTACTTAAAAATACAAATTTAACTAATAAAAATCTGGAAAAATATTTTTTGGCTTTTTATATTTATCTTAACTTAAGAAAAATGAAAAATTATTTTTCTGAAACTTTTCTGAATTATTTGTATTAAATCTAATTAAAATGCTTAAAAACTAATTTAAATTAAGAAAATTAGTAAGCGGAATGAGGAAAAATATGAAAAAATTCAAGAAAAGCTTAAAATAATACAAGGAATTTAGGAAAATATAAAAACAGGGGTTGTGTGGAGGAATTTTCAACTGTAGTGACACTTGCTCAAGTAATAAGCTAACTAATTAAACATAAGAAATGCACGTGATGAACGGACCTTACCACTACTAGGAATAAGCTAAATCTAAGAGGAAACAACTAAGTACCACTAGCCTACACCTCAGTATACCATGCTACAAGCTTATTAGTTCAAAATCAAATAAGGTAATTTGTTTACCTGAGATGCCATTTCAAGCTTAAAATAGTTGTCTACTCTAATAGAACCCAAAACCGAGATATAACAGTGTCAAGTAGACACAGCAAGGAGTCCACAAAACAAGAATCAGCCCAAGACAAGCTCCTAGAGCTTGTTGTGACTAAACTGTGCTTACTACGGTTGCACATTACGCAGGGGCATTTCTCAAAAACGAGACCAAGTTTAAATGCTTCAAAATCTATTTTAGAAAATCTATAAAAACAAACTAAAAACATATTAAAGTCACCACCAAGCTGAACTTGCAAAACCCAGCGGTTTCACTTGAGTTGGACCCAGTGAGTTCATGAAAAATCTATGTAGTTTGGTGGCTGGTTATGCCACTTTTGATTTTTTTGAGGCATTGATGAAATGTTGACCACAATGAAATTCAAACTCCTCTACTATGATCTAGATGTTAATTTAAGCTATGTTGAGACTTGAATAATTTGGTTTGCTAACATCTAAACCTATTACTTGCCTAATTCAACGCTATAGCTATCTAATGAAGTCACAAGATCGGATTAATACCTAATTTGACTATCCTGTGAATGCGAGATGGAAACTTCTCAACAAAATGACTCTATTGTGTCTAAAAGTGACTCTATCAACTAAAGTAATCTACTAATAAGCTATAAAATTCCAAATAACCACTTATGCCAAACACAGGTTACTAGGATTGAAATGCGGTTCTCATGAAATTCTTATAACTAATCCAATCTGCTGTCACTAAGGCGGCTCTAACAGCAGTATAGCACTTCAATATCGACACTAGAACTAGACTTCATTACCTTTGACCAATGCAAATGTGACCATAACTTAGATGAATGGTACTACGGTATTCCAGCCATACTAGCTTGCTAACACGTCCCGATTGGCCTCTGTCCCCTCGATATCACCACAACAACTTTTGGTTCGACCCATTTCCATCACCAACATGACAACCCATGTTGACTTTTGATGACCATGTACCAAAGTTGATTGAAAGCCCGATCTCCAAGCTTATCAAAAGCTTTAACAAGCTTAAGTTAACCTGGTTTAACTGAAAAATAAGCTAATAGAAACTTAAATGTGAGAATTTGAAATTAAGCTTTCAACGGTGAACTTTAAAACATGAATTATAAATGAAGCATTGAGCTGAGACTTGAAATGTATTACAATGATTTTCCAACTAAGGTTTAACACTTAGAAATTACAAGCTTTTGCATTAACTAAGACATTTATTAAAAGCGACATTATTAGAAAAAATGAAAACTAACTACCTCACATTTAACTCTTCCTTCTCTTTTATAGTTCCACTAACCTCTCTTGAGGAATAATCCCGCTCTTTTTGTGGCCATTGGATCACTTAAAGCTATCTTGGCCATTGAATCCATTTTGGCGGGAAATAGGTATTTGGCAGTGGGAGGTTGAGTAAAGGGTTGAAGATGCATTTAATGCACTTTGGAGTTGTGTGGAGGTGGGGGGACATGGAGGAGAAAAGGTGAGGAGGGGGGATGGGAAGGTCTGGTGTTGCAGGGCTAGATGTTGGGGAAGGAGAAAAAAAGGCGGGTAGGGGTTTTTTGACTTGGGTTATTTGGTATGTGTGTAGGCGGGGGTCAAAATGGTTAATTGACAGGGGGTCATATGGGTGGCAGGGTCCAAAAGGGGTATTAGGCTTAATAAATATAGGGACCTTAAGTGTAATTTCTGAAATTGGGAGGACCAGAACTGCCAAACTTGCAAAGTTGTTTCCAAGGGTTGAAAATGACAATCTCAAAAAGTACAAGGACCAAACTTGCATTATCCTTACCTACTTGCTTGTATTAGCAGCTTCATTTAATTTCCAGGGGCCATTTTGCCAATTTTCAAAGTTGAAGGACCATTCTTGTAATTTTCTCAAACTTTTGACATTTTCACCAAAGGACTAAATTTGACAAGTTATGATTTAAAAGGACCTTTGGTGACTTTTCTTTTGAAATTTTGACTTCGAGGACTATTTTTGACAATTTTAGAAACTTGGGGAACTGAAAGCGCCAATTATGCAAACTTTGCTCATTTTCATCGATTTTAAACATTTTGCATCTCAAACATATAAAATGCAATTTTGAGATATTTTCAGTATTTTGATGCATTTCTGAGCATTTTTAAACGTTTTGCAGTTCAGATTTGACTAAAAATGATGAGTATTTACACACTCATCACTCACCTAAGGATTTAGGACATGTTGCAATTAAACATTCTAGCAGCTCCTGAGATCGTTTGGCCTGAATGCAAGCAAACCTAATTTCTCTATCAAGAGGTTTATTAATGAAATCCTCTTCCACAATCTCACAAAGACATTCTAGGTTATCCTTAAGGTGAGCACAATAGTTATGAAACACAGGTTCATTATTCCTAAGATTAGGAGGAATATATTTACTTGATCTGATATATTTGCTTGAGTCGAGGATGACTTAGATGCAACATTCTCATTAAAAACAAGTGGCAGTTTCTCTTTTTCCTGGCTCCTAAGATTCTCAATTTCTTTTTGTAAAGACGTTATTTTTTCATTATTTTTGTCACGAGTGACTTTCATCGAATCATATAACTCTTTAAAGTGACGTTTAACTTTTTCATTTTCTACTAGAAAACTCTCGTTTTCCTTTTGTAAAGCATTAACCAAGTTTTGAAGATGAAAAGTTTGAGAATACTGAGAATCTAATGGAGGAGGCATTTGGGAGCCAGTCACATTGTTCTTTTCACCCTTTAATTGAGAGATTTGGGCTTTCAACTTTCTAATCGTGTTACAATGAGCTCGAATATGTTCATCACGTTTGCTAATTTCAAAAACTGCATCAAATTCAGGAGCATCCAAGGATGTCTTGATATTTGAGGTTTTAAAATTTTCTTTCAGATGTTGATATTTTAATTGCAAAGCAAGATGCTCAACTTCCAATTTAGAAAATTGTTTCACCAAGTTATCATGATCATCCTGTTCAACTTTATCATGCAATTTAAAGTTAGTTTTTTCAAGCTCAATGACACGATCATGGGAGACTTTCAGAACAACAGATAATTCATGAAATTGAGAAGCATTAATGGAACAATTCGTACTTGATTATAAAACACATCTTGAGTAATACATTCTGAAATAAGATTCTCATTCAAGGTATGCAAGTTCTTCCTCTCAATCTCATTATATTTTAATTCTCGCTCATAGTCACTAACCTCAACTATCATAGCATCAAATTCCTTTTCCATTTCTTTAATATCTGAATCCATCCCCTTTTAAGACTCTCAAATTGACCTTTTAGTTGTTTAAAGAAAGGCATAAACTTCGGTTAAATAGCATTCCTTAGTTTGCTCAAAACCTCTTTCCCCTTGAGTTATCCAGTGGGTGTGATCCTTTTCTTACAAGTTTTCTCAAAATCAACAAATAATTGAAAAATAACATATTGACCGATTAAGGTCTTGCTTTTAGTGGCAATAGTTCTAGGAACTAAATGCATTGGTGTATGCGGAGGATACACAGTCTTGAAGGCATTTTCCTAAGGGAAGGGTTTGTTACAACAAGATTCTATGCTTTTTGCTTATCTAAATCCTTTTTCCAGAACACTTGTTCGGGTGTTAACGACATTTGAGGCTTAAACTTGTTCAAGGAAATCCAATTTTACTTTTTGTAATCATGGGGTTTGATCGTTATATTATTCTCTTTACATTCAGGATCTTCTAGCTTCTTATTCATTTTCTCCCTAGATGCATCATCTAATTTTCTATCTTCCTCAGTGCACTCAACGCAACTAGGTTTCTGTCTAGGCTTAAGGATTTCATTACCATCATAAAGTACCTTATTAGTAGCTCTAGCCTTTTTAATGACCTATGGATTTGGTTCCTCAACAAGGGGAATACTGGGCTTATTGCTTAACACTCTATGCTTAGTGATCAAGTGAACAGTCTGAATGGTATTCCCTTGTACGTACAACTTATTTTCGAGCTTGTTTTTCAAAGTTTTTAGATTGGAAAAATTATTCAAAAGTTTTTATTCCTTAGCATTGAATTCTTGCTTAAGCATTTTAACATTTTCTTGAAGTTCTTGTTTTTGCTTAGTAGTTTTAGAAAGCTTTTCTTGTAAGGAGTTTAACTCTTGTTTTAAGACTTCCTTTTCTAAAGTTACTTTTTTAATAAGCATGCGCATTTGGTCATCCATTTCCTCGCTCACGGTGGTCAACTCAAACTTTGCACGTTGTTCATAAATAGCAACTTGTTCTTTATAGGCATTCGTTCGAGATACAGAATCATCGAGGGGCACATGCGATGTATTCATCAAAGACATATTCCTCATTGTATGGAAGATGCATTACTTGGTACAACCTCACTTTCACTTTGCTTCACATATTGATCATATGGGACAATATTGCTATTACCCTCATCATCAATATCCGATTCATAAGTTTCAAGATTTTGTACTTTATTATGCATCTTTTGCCCATCAACATTATCATATAGTTTTAATACCTCTGAAATGATTTTGTCTTTGGATGGACCAGCTTGTTGTGGTGGAGAGACCTTTGGAAAGACCATAGGTGAGATGCTAGCCATGAAGATTTTTAGGCAAGGGTTCATCATCGACATCGAGTCAAATGCATCACGTATCGGCTACTTGAAATGCATTTTGATGATTATGACCTATCTCTGAATTGGTCGTTCATCAACATCAGCATCATAGGTTCTGGGCATTTCCTCAGCAAGGAACAACAACTCCTCTTCATCCAAAGCAGCTCCATTATCCTGAGCTTGTACAAGCAGCATCTTGTCTCTCGAGTATTATGCATTCGTGGACGTTTTGGAGATGTGCGAGTTCCTAGCAATATGTCCCTCACCACCACGGTTGTAACACTTAATGGCTTTGCTTGACCTTGATTCCCATTCCTTCCCTATTCGATTTACCCATATCCTACCAACTCCAGCATTCCCATTGCCTGCTCCAACCATCCCTTGTTCGTATCGTCTTCCTTGAAGAGGTTGCCCCATAACCTTTCCATCTCTGACAACGGCATGATTGTGTAGATTGGATGCTGATTCGATATCTTTGTTAGTGTGAAGACTGTTGGTATGTGGACTGAGGTCGGGTTATGTTTAACCATAAGAGCCAGTTGATTAATGAAGTGTCCCATGACAAGCATCGACATCGGCTTGCTTGAACCTCGGATCAGGAATGAGTTTGTGATTACCATTACCCATGGGTATGACTTGAGATGCTTTGGTAGTAATACCAACATTGGTGTAGAAAGCAGTTGAGTCATTTGATTGACGGTTTCTCCTAGATTTGAACTGCTCAAGAATCCTTTTTTCAAACATTGTGTGTCTCTCATTCTGAAGAAGGAAGGCATATAGTTGCTCATAGTTTGTGTCCTTTAATCCTTTGGTTAGCTTCACAGAGGTGACAAACTTGTGCCATTCGGGATTCATGTTGTTCACAAACTTTGAGTTCAGCTGAATGTTTGGCATAGTCATTCTGATATTCCTCATATCATTTAGAAGCTTATGGAATCTCACGTAGTACTCATAGACACTCTCATCTGGTTTCATCTTGAAGTTCTCAAACTCATCATACAGTTGTGATTCTCTGTTTTCCTTGGTTAATTCAGAACCTGAGAGAAGCATCTTGACATTATCCCAAACTGCCTTGGCTTCATTGTTGTGATTGATCAGCTTGTAGATGTCTTTTGGAAGACCCTGAAGTATAATGTTAGAAGCCCGATATCGAAGATCGAATCTCTTTTTCTCCTTATCATTGAGCTCATCATACGTCTTTGGTCTGTCTATTCCATAGATCATTGTTCCATCTGCAGTTGTATCAATTAAGTCCCTTGTAGTCTCAATCGATAAGGTCCTTCATCAATGGATTTGAGAATGTTGACCCCATTTTCCTTTCCAAGACAGATACAATCGATTCTTTGAGCCCAAGAGTCGTAGTCGAGTTCGTCAAGCATGGGTGGACGAGTATCACGAACCGTGGTTGAACATCCTTAACAGATGGAGATAATTGTAGGTACGTTGGTAGACATGTTTAAAGATTACACGGGATTTTATAACTCAATGATTAAACTGGAAATAGATTCTTTCACGGGATTTTACTAAATCAAGAGAAAACCGTATTACAAACTAAAATTCAACCAAGTAAGCTAAAAACCTTGAACCAAGTCGCTAAGCACCAAGTTGCTAAGTATTATGAAATCAAGTCGCTATAATGCCAAGTCGCTAAGACACAGTCAAGTTGCTAAAGAACAACTCACTAAGATCCAAGTCACTAACACTAAGTCGCTGAGAATTATGACAACAAGTTGCTAAGCACCAAGTCGCTAAGTCGTCAAGTCGCTAAATAGCAACTCGCTAAGGTTCAAGTCGCTAACACCAAGTCGCCAAGAAACTTAAGTACAAGTCGCTAACAAAATTGAAAGCAAGTCGCTACCTTCACCAAGTCGCAACCCGTAGTGGAGAATCCACTAAGTGTACTATTTGTCGCTTGTCTCAAAGACAAGTTAAGCTACCAAAAAGCACTACAACTCGCTACTTTTTACTGAAGCAAGTCACTAAGATGAAATTCACTACGAGAACCAAGTCGCTTCCAAGAAAAACTTCAAAAACACACTTTTCAATCCAAAACAAGCTCAACCACAGTGATTCAAGCTTACCAAATCAAAACCCAAGCACATACAATGATTCTAAACACAAAAGTACACCCAAAATTCAAACTTTAACACTAGAAATGATCCAAATGATGCAAAAACCACTAAACTTTTTCAAACTCAAAAACCACCTAAAACCACTAGAAATCCAAGGATATGAAAGAGAGATGATCAAACCATGGCTCTTGATACCAATTGTAACATATTGGATTTCACAAACACACTAGATCATAACCACAAGTAGGCGTATAATAAGGTTTTAGAGAGAGAAAGTTAGAGGTTTAGGGAACTTTAGTGAGAGAAAGAAAAGTATTATTATGAGCTCCAACTCTCTACCTTGGGAGGTAGAGAGTACTTATAGTCCTTACATAAATCGCCACCTACGGGCTGTGGATCAGGCAAACAGTGGGTAAAGATCCGTCCGTCCTCCACGGTGTTACTAAACTAAATACTACTTAACATTAAATAATCTACGACTACGAGCTTTCTAACGATTACATAAACTTGAGGTGACCGACTCTTTAATGACTGGATTTTCTAAATCCTAACAAACGTATTGACCGATTCTCCCCCTCAATCAATGTCATCAATTAAGAGTGAACATTGATTGAATTTCATCCTCTCGTAAAAAATAGAATATATCTTTTGTTCGAACTTCATCTATGGACCCGTATCATTATTGAATGACATTTCTAGGACCGTAGATGTTATCGATAGCAAAAGATACATCTTTTATCAGATTGTGGGAAAAGATTTAATTAATTAAAAAAATAAAAAATTGATTTAAAGAAAAATTGATTTAAAAAATTAAATTGGTTTTTTTTTAATACAAGTGAGTGAAGTAAATTAGTACACGGATTCATGAGAACGATTCCTGGTTCAAGTCGAATAGGAGTCAAAGTACGAGTCACATCAATTAGAAGCTACAATTCTCGAGTGAGCAATCTTCATTTATGATGGAAACCAAGTCATGATGTTCATGATTGAATTGAGCATTGTACCTGAAAAAGACTAAGGACACTTTGCTCTAGAAGCACATGTAGTATTGCAAATAGATGAGTTAGTGACATGAGTAACTTCACTATTGGATGTTGCACAGTTTGATCTAGGAGTGTCATTAATAGAAATCCCTTTAGGTTCAATATTCTTGAAGAGTTTTCCTGTGGGCATCCACTTAAGGCAAGATCTAGGTATGTAAGTCCGTTTGGATCCTGAAAACTTAAATAATCTACCAGTGGGAATCCATTTGAAACAACTGCTAGTAGATTTGGATGTAGCCACTTCCCTGTTTTGAATATTGGTTCTTTTGTAATTAGTTTGTTTCTTAGGGGATTGATCAGTCATTTGATGCTTCTTATAAGAACTAGATGAACTCCTAATATTCATGATCTTAGGGCTTCGATCATTAAGGCCTGGGATTGTTATTCATCATATCGAATGAAATAGTGAAGTGACGGTTTTGTCAAAAGCATTCGCATCAACTTGGGAGGCAAGCTTAGATTTCGATGGTTTAAATCTTTCTATTCTAAAAGCATTGGGTCGCCTAACTACAATACGTTTTGAGTTGTTCAGTACAATTGGCTTCCCCAAGGTTGATGGTTTTGCAAACTTAGTGTTCACCCTATTTCCAATAGATTTCCTAAGCTCATTGTTTAAGGCAACAATAGTGAAGCTCTTATCCCAATTTGGGCTTTGAGGGCATCAGTAATGCCAACAAGGAGTTAGTTTGATCTATCAACTTGGAATTGTTCTCTGATAAGTTCTTTTTTAAGGACTCATTTTCCCTTAATAGGTTGGACACACACAGAGCCAATTCATCATTCCTAGATTTAAGCGTATCACTCACCTCATGGTTAGGATTGTTCATCCCTAAATTACATTTCTTATGCGAATATGAGAGTTCTAATTTCAGATTGCATATGGTTGAATCTTTGTCCTGAATCTGGGTTTTAAGTGGTTAATTTCAAAAATTCTAGAAATTCGGGAATTCGGATTTATGCAAGTTTTTGTAGCAAGAGAACTTTCTTCTCTTTGTTGTATTGCAATTTCCAAGGAAATACAATGTTTTTCAAGAATTGAGTATTTGTTTGAAAGTTCATCATAAACCCCTTTTTCAACCATGTCATTTGTTTTAAAGATTTTAGATTCAGCCTTAACCAAGAAACATTTATCAATATCATAATCAGAGTTAGAATCAAATCGATCAGGTACATTATTAAATGCATTATGTTGATCAGTTAAGGATACCTCATCACATGACACCGGTTCATTTGCTGGTATGGCATCTGTATTCACCTCATGCATAGCGAGGTAACTGAAATGCAAGTTGTTTCAAGCTTTTCGACTGAGCCTTTGTATTCAGTACAGTTGGTTTCATCATCCTTTGTTGTATCTGATATTTTGCATTCAGCATCATCCGTTCTTTCAACTCGATCCATTACCGATTTATCACAACTTTCACTTAATTTATTCTGACACCCATTCAATACATTCAACTTATCATTCTCTTGAGCAGCTTCCTTAATGTACATTTCCACATTATCCATAAGTTGGATAAATGTGTTGATGAACTCATGAATTTCCATTCCAGTATGTTTCTTGAATGAAATTCCCGTCACTTGTTGATCAAAGTCTGCGGAATATTCCCCATTGATAAATCGTTGAAATTGGTTGTAGATTACTTGAAGTGCAGCATTAGAGTCATCCATTAATACATTCTTTTTGGTAATTTGAAGCCGGTTGTTCTAAGTTCAACAACACAGTTCTTGTCAATGTGGCTAAGTCCTCGACGGAAGAGAGCACTTGCATGTTCGATCCCTAGTTGTGGATAACAGTTGTGTGAGGTCTTTGATGAAGTAGTTGAAAGGAATCAATGTTGCATTCCATTTCCCTTGCATCATGTGTCATTAATAAGTGTGATTCATTGATATTTGACTCAGAATGTAAAGGGTTTTGATCATAATTTGCTGAATCAGTCATGGTTAAACATTCTGAATAGCAGACAGTTTCATTGTTCTGTGAGGTATCATAGAGTTCAAGTACTTTGGAGATTAAAGGGTCAGTGATGTATGTCATTGTGTTGATGGATATTAGGCACAGGTAACTTGCATCAATTCACCAAATTGCTAAATACCTTGAAGACAAGTCGCTACTTACCCAAGTCGCTAGGTACTCAAGTTGCTATAAACCTTAGAAACAAGTCGCTAAGACACCAAATCGCTAAATACAAGTCGCTAAGGCACCAAGTCGCTAAGCAGAAAAGTCGTTAAAGAAAAACTCGCTGAGTATCAAGTCGCTAAGAACAACTCGCTAAGTTTCCAAGTCGTTAAGTAGCAACTCGCTACGAACAACAGAGACAAGTCGCTAGAAATTATAGAGACAAGTCGCTAACGCAACCAAGTCGTTAGCCGAAGTGGAACCTCCACTAACTTGTACTGTTTGTCGGCTTGTCTCAATAGACAAGTCGCTAAGATCAAGTCGCTACAACTTAAACTACAACTCGCTGGAAATTACTAAAGCAAGTCGCTACGAAGAAAAACACTCCGAGACTCAAGTCGCTAAGATGATAAACTTCAAAACCACACTTTTCAATCCAAAACAAGCCAACCACGGTGATTCAAGCTTTCAAAATCAAACCCAAGCACTTACAATGATTCTAAGCACAAAAGTACACTCAAAATTCTAACTTTAACACAAGAAATGATCCAAATGATGCAAAAACCACTAAACTATTTCAAACCCAAAAACCATATAAAACCACTAGAAATCCAAGGATATGTAAGAGAGATGATCAAACCATGGCTCTTGATACCAATTGTTACACATTGGATTTCACAATCACACAAACAATCACAAATATGGGCATTATGATTATATGGTTTTAGAGAAAGTGGGATATTCTAGTAAGAGAAACTCATGGAAGGTTAGATTCCAAAATGAACATCCAACCCTCTCCCTTGTGGGGAGAGGGCTATTTATCTAAAGAAGCATGCCCTCCTTGGTCTGTGGATCAGGGCATACAATGGGTAAAGATCCGTCCTTCCTCCACGGTGTTGCACTAGACTAAACTACACTAATAACTAACTAACAAATAATGTAATAAATGATATGTCTACGAGCTAACTTAAGCTAGATAATACTTGGGGTGACCGATGCTTTACAATAGAATATCCAATTCCTAACATCATTGATATTCCGAGCTGAAACATCACAAGAAAAGCGAAAAGGATAGGCTCTGAGGGGTTAACTAGGGGTATCGTGTACTAAAGATGAGTACAACCCAAGGGTGTGGGGGAATTACTCAACCAATGTGAAAGAAGTAATTATAACACGGGTATCAAACAAGGGTTATCCTAATGCCTCTTATCATTTAGTTATTCCTAACTACACAAGTGTAGTCTTACTAGCGATCTCGGAATGCATCACAAAACAAGTTCTAGAATCTATTATACTAACGGTTCACACTCGAAGCATTAAAGTGGAATGCTTTAATTCCTACAAATCTAAGGGCGATCCTCACATTTTGGGTGGAATTTAAGTGGTAAATGGTTTTTGTGCTAGTCATATAACTTCCTATCCATGAGACGCTTTATTAAGACTAATGGCCCACTCCTACATGTCATGAAAATTCTTAAATTTGGTGCCAAAATTACCCTAACCGATATTTTTCATGGTTTATTAAACAAATGAAATTGGACAAAGCAAATAGTCAAGGATAAGCATAGTTTCAAAGTTCCCGTTTTATTTTCCCTCCCTACACTTAAACTGAACATTGTCCCCAATGTTCCCCGAAAGTATCAAAGTTATGATAATGGAAGGTAATTGAAAACGAAATAAACTAGTACTCCCCTGATTAGCTTGGTAGGATCCGTGTGAAGTAGTGGTTAAATCTTTCTTCAAGAAGAGTGTTTGCATTAAAAGCTCCTTCCAATCTTATGTATCTTCTTCTTGATAAATTAAACCTGCACACTTGAAGAAAACAAACGAAACCTTCGCGTAAAATCGGCGGTATATATGACTCTACTAAACTAGGATATAATGCTTGTGGAATGGATGTTTGCAGATTTCCTGGAAAATTAAGACCTGGAAAATTCCAAAAATTTATAAGTAGCTCAGAAAAGGAGAAAAATGTAGTAAGCAGTTTCTACTCCTCGTACGTAGAGCCAAAGTTATCCTGATGGCCAGATTTTCTGGAAAAAATTCTGGAAAATTTTTATCTTTAGAATCTGGAAAAATTTCCTGCAAAACATCCATTATGACTCGATACAAGCATTTGACTCGAACAAACACACATGTATATCTCTTAAATAATCATAATTCTCATGTTCATGTTCTTTTTGAAAACGTGTGTAATCCTCCCCACACTTATCCCTTATGTAAATTACCTTTATATGTAATTAAGACGAGGTTAAAGACAAAATAAAGCATTTTTACAAGTTTAAACATGAGAATAAACAATCAATAAAAGATATACGACACAAACAAGCAAACAATTAAGCATGATTTGCCTCCCATGAAGCGCTTTTCTTTATTTATGAGTCTTGTAGCTAGACTCGAAGTCGTGCCCCTACGTGACTTCATTACCGTCACCTTCTAACTTTACTAATCCTTTATCAAAAGGGCATAGACGTTGTATGCTTACCGTGGATTCCTTCCCAACGTCGTCTATTATGATAACGGTTTTATTCTGTAGATTAGTTTCTTTCACCGTATAAGGCCCAAACCATCTTGGCTTATTTCTACCTCTTGATGCTCCTATTCGTGACTTGTACAAAAGTACTTTTTCTCCCTTTAAAAATTCCTTAGGGTTCCTTTGTGTTTGTGGTATTGAGGTAGGATTATTTCCTAACTTTTTATCGCGCTTCCACAATGTTGCATGTAGTCCTTGAACCATGAAATCTCTAAGCCCTTTTTCCCAATCGTCAATTTTCTTCCTAACCATATTGTTAGGGAGTTGTGGATTCTCATTCGTAATCTTCTCCATAATATTAAGAGGATACCTTGGAACAATAGGTATCCTAGCATATCCCTTGCCACTTTTGAGTATCATGATGCCCTCACCGCATTTGATGGTTGCTTTGGCAGTGGCCAGAAAAGGTGTTCCAAGAATGAGTGGCATGTTTCTATCTTCCTGAATGTCTATAATCACGAAGTCCACCGGATAGACAATATTAGCCACCTCTACTAAAACATCCACTGCTATTCCTATGGGGTAGACATATGTGTGATTTGCTAAGGAAAGTCTAAGATTGGTCTTGGCTGGCTTCTCCCTAGTTAACTTATTATAGACTGATAATGGCATTATGTTTACATCAGATCCTTGATCAGCTAAGGCATTTATATTATCAATGTCACCTATGCTACATGGTATCACGAAGTTCCTCGTGGTTTCTCGTTTTTAGTTCTTGGTTTTTAGAACCACTCATACATAGGTCCCATAGACATGGTGTCATACTCTTTTTTCATTTATTTTTCCTTCTAGGGCTTTCCTAAGAACCTCATTGTACCTAAAGTTGTTCACTTGGTTGACAATGGTTTTTTTCTTAATCTCGTGCTTAAGGTAGTACTCAATGGTCTCGGGCTCATCATTAGTTTCAGCCTCCTCCCTTTTGCTCTTCTCATCTCTTCTCCTCATACGTTCCATCTTCATCGGGCATAATGGAAATGGCGTTAACAAACGAAGTGGGAGGGTAATCATTGCTTCTTACAAGTACCTTTTCGGGAACTTTTGTCTTGGTATATTCTTTTACCAAGTTCATCATCTCCGTCATCTTTGCCTGCATCTCCTCCCTTTGCCTATAAACCTCCTCTTCAAATTTTGCTAATCTCTCCGTATGGGTTGCCATGTACTCCCTCATTTGTTCCTTAAAGCTCGGTGAGAGTGGTATTAGAGAAGTAGAACAGGCGTCGTCGTGAGAATTGAGATTTTTCTCACGACTTGGGGATTCAGAGAAAGGTGTTGGGTGGTTGGTGGAATTAGCGGAATTAACCATTTCTCGAGGGATTCGTTCAGGGGCTCTCTTTTGCCTCTCAATTAGATGATCGATCCTTCTCTCAAGAGCACTTATTTGCTCTTCAGTGATGGAAGATTCTTTAGGAATTGATATGGCATTGATCACCTTGACGGGGGTTTCATGGAACTCACTCCAATTTTCGTAGCTTTGATTGGCAAGCTCTTCAATAATATCCCATGACTCTTCTTCGTTGGAATTGCTAAGTCTTCCACCGGTGGCTCGATCAATGGTTTGTCTTGTGATGAAGTCGGTATGGTCATAGAAGATTTGGATTTGAAGCCAAAGATCGATGCCATGATGAGGAACTCTATGGAGTAGGTCCTGAATCGAGTCCATGCTTCGTAGAGAGATTCACCTTGACGTTGTTGGAACGTTAAGATGTCTCGTCTAAGCTTAGTAGTTCTTCCCGTTGGGAAAAATTGAGCAAGGAAACGAGAGGTGAGATCATCCCAACTTGAGATGGAGCCGGCGGGAAGTCGCTCAAGCCAATTACTAGCTTGGTCCCGTATTGAGAATTGGAAGAGAGCCGACGGCGTGGTCTCCGGAGTAGTAGCATCGAGGTCGATGGAATCGACAATTTTAAGGAAATCCTTAAGATGCTGATTAGGATCTTCGAAACGAATTCCATGAAATGCACATGCTTTTGCACCAACGGATGGTGTCGGATCACATGGCCGTCGTTTGGAATTGGTCAGGAAGCTCAATGGTGTTCCTATAGCCTAGGTAGCTTAGTCTTGAGTATTCACCAAGAGTACGGCCTCTTGGTGGGTCATTTGGTGGTGGGTTGATGAGTAGTGGTTGATTATCACTTCCATGATGAAACGTGATGGGGTTACTAACAAAGGTCACGAAGAAGGGGGATAGCCTACGAGGAAGCTAAAAATGGGAAAAAAAGCTTACTGGATAGGAATCAAGCAAGGAAACCTAAACGAGGTGGAAATCTAACTAGCTATTCTATTCCTCGGCGTAGCCAAAAACTTGATACGCGTACAACGGCGTTGGGGTCAAAGGAACTTCCTTTTAAATTCGAGCAAGTTTTTCAACACCCTAGGAAGTGAACCTAATCATTGTAGTGTAGTATTAGGGTAAGCCTCGGAATTGATATCGTCTCAGGGGAATAGGAATGCTAGTGAAAAATTACTACGCTAAGGTTTGGGTTAAGGAAGATTATTTTTATCTTTTTATGTTTTTTAGAAAATTGAAAGGTACGAATCTCAGGGTTTGGATTTGGGGGTTGGTATTTCTACCGATTACTCTACTTATCTAATTATCTAAACTAAGGTGAGTGTAGTCTATGTCTATTGTTGTGTACTCTTATGATGATTAAAAATTTGTTTAGTTAGATGTTATTACTCCCTAGTTATCTCCTATTGATGGGCTAATTGTCACGTCCTTATTCTTAATGCGTTGTGTTTCTAAGTTCGTAGGGTATGCGTTTATCCCTAACTCTTTGAAGCTACCTAAGGTTAATGACTACGAAATATCTAGGATTCATAAACTTAACACTAAGGTTATCTTTGGATATTTAGCCTACAATTACACTAGTAACTATAAGCTAAGGTTCAACAAAGACTAATCAAGCATTAATAACACAACGAATGACCTATCGCAATACTAGGTCAATAACAATTAAGATAAGAGATAACCAATCAATATTCAATAACTAGGTTTCATATTATCTAAGCAAACACACAAGTAAATTAGTCGGACATGGAGAACATGCAAGCATACACACAAACAATTGAAGACATGATTAAATCAATGAAGTAAAACACTTATCTTGTTGTAAAATAGGGTATGGAACCTAAGATATCATTAAGACAGCCTTGGTTCGGTTTAGGTTTTTACTCCACAAAACTACCTCTCTCAAAACTGAAAAATTCGGATTCTATATATAGTGTTACAAAATGCGACGCCGTCACTCTTTAATTGTGACGCCGTCGGTCGCCCCATTAAGGTTTCGTCATGGCCCGCGGCAACTCTGGCGGCGTCACCTTATGCTCGTGACGTCGTCGGCTTCAACCTCTGACGTCGTCTGGATCCAAATCTAGGTCGTCTGAGTTGCGATGCCCTACTCTTTTAAACCTGATGCCGTCACTTGTAAATTAGCAATTTGGCTACTGAGTTATCTCAAGATGTGTCGTGACGGCATCGCATTTAAGCACTGACGCCGTCCCCTTTCAATTCCAGCAGCTTGAGTGTCTCGATTCTTGACTTTGGCCATTTTCTTCGTATATTCGCGCCTTTTCGTCCGAATAAGTGTCATTCCA
>OU343224.1:302994545-303008790 GCA_910596185.1 Chrysanthemum makinoi
GATCAGGGGAGAAGTTGTGATTTTAATTGGATTTAAACTGATAATTCGATAGATGGTTTCATAAGTGATTAGTATGGTTGCCTCCCCGCAAGTGACAAACGATTTCAAATTTTCCATGCACATGTTGAGGGGGAGCATCTATCTTAAAACACAAAGATTTGAAACGTGATCAATGTGCAGGTTCTCTCTTGTATGTGCAATAACTCCTTCAAACTTCAAGGCACATATTGAGGGGGAGCAAACTTGAGAAAACCTCATCCTTCCAAAATGCTTTATCTACTTGATTTGATAAGGGAAGTGATGTTGATATCTTTTAGAAAATAGAAATCACAGAAGTCAATTCTTCCTCTTGCCTCCGTGTGCTAAACGAGTTCAAATACATGATGCACATGTTGAGGGGGAGCTCTCTTTCTAAAAATATCAAAAACAATTCAGGTGCAAAATTCTTTAATAAAATATCACAAGCATCTGGATTGATTTTTCAAATGGTTTTCAATTGGTTCCAATGGCAGACGAACAATACCAAATAGACCGACCAACTTTACTTTATGTATGGTGATATAAGGATGATAAGGTTAGGTATTTGTTCCCATGATTTGCCAGAACCGGAGGGATCTACCCAGGGACTATCCACTAGTTAGTGTAGAGTTCTTAGGAATAATGATAAAAGGAGAATAATGAGATATGGGAAGAGTGAGGACTGAGACTAAGCTAGTACTGGAATAAACCCAACATGGTTCTAGTTAGGAAGTCACGGTAAGCACTGAAGGGGTTGAAGAATGAAAAAGAATTGAATGTGAAAAAGGGTGAAAACAAATAGCCCTCCATTTATTCAACCTTAGGGCAGAAACCGGTTTCAACTCATATACTACTGATGGTAACATCGGTATTGAAGACAAGACGTCATGGACCCAGTGACGCACTACACTTCAACTTTCCAAACCACTCAAGTTCCTCTTAAAAGGGCTTGTTTCATTCTCACGGGGAACCTACATAATCTATCGACTTTCTCTTAGAGATTGTTGATATTGAAGAAGGAGACCCTCTCTCTAGTATCCGGCATAGGAACCAAATGCGCACAAATTGAGTCTAGAGTCACGAGATCATCAATAAATCTCCTTAGGACACGTTCAATGAAGACTCTCTGTTTCACACAATGTGGAAAGAGAGATTATATCTTGAGTCCTTCGCAGTATCCTTGTGGTATTGCCAGAACATCTGAGTGATATGCAATCATATTCACAATGAAGATGGAAAGCCTTCTGGAGCCAACATCAAACAAGCTCCTGGTGGGTGGCATGTGAGATCTATTCTATAGATCAACCATGTGACAACTGAACAGAAACGATGGGGCGATTCAATCTTTTGAATCAATCCTGGTTCAGGTTATGGATTGACGGATACCTTTGAAAAACCGGTTGTTGTGCTTAAAAACTCTTTTCTTTAGCACATCGACCGTGTACGAATATTTCAAATCAAAAGGTGTTTAGGATTGATAATTGATTTTCATTAAAACCTTCGTTGTATTGCAAAAACAATTTCTATTAAGCGATACATGATTGTTTTTCAAATCTCGTTTCATTAATCAGTGAATCTTAATTCGCTGGTTCACTCACTCCGTGTTGTCTTCTTTGAGACGTTCCAGTTTGAGAACAGCTAGAGCAGCTGCGAAACCCTGTCAAGGAAATTCTTTGGAATTATACCTGGTCACAGGCAGTACTTGTACTGATCAACGGGGAACCGTGGGCCATGTACCTTAATTCTACGAAAGTGGACAAAGACACTCTCGTGCGCTTTATTGATAACTGTTGTATGCAGGTACACCCCGACGTTTGCAGCTGATCAGAATGGAGCAGTCAATCCATAGCCGCATGCTCACACAACACATTCATATCTAAAGAAATCATGATGGTGCATCAATGACTCTGATATTATCACTCCATGCTTCTGCTACGCTGCTGCCAATATCATGAATCAACGAAAGCTTCCGCTACTCTGATAAGAAGAAATCATGATCCAGAATGTGAGCATGTCGGTCCAAATGTCACATCATCACATAATATCAACACCACAAAGGAAGAGTCAGAGATTTAATGTGGCTGATGATCTCAAAGTTGGCTCAAATCTCACGTGGATCAGTAAAAGACCTCCACTTGGATTAACCGAACATGCAATATGAAGAATCAATGACTACGAGCTACAGAACAATGAACATGAACAAGAACTCAAGAACCATCTCAATGTTATATCCGTTTGTTTTCTATGTAATTTTAATGTGTGTTTGAGGTGACCTCCCTTAGGGGGAGATTGTTAGGAATTAGAAATTCCAGATATAAAAGAGTCGGTCACCTCAAGTATATATATTCGTTAGAAAGCTCGTAGTTATTTTATGTTAAGTAATATTTAGTTAAGTAACACCGTGGAGGACGGACGGGTCTTTACCCACTGTATGCCTGATCCACAGCCCGTTGTGTGGCGTTTTATTGTAAGACTATAAATACTCTCTACCTTCCAAGGTAGAGAGTCGGAGCTCATAATAAGATTTTTCTTTCTCTCACTAAGTTCCCTAAACCTCTAACTTTCTCTATCTAAAATCTTCTTGTACGCCACTTGTGTTTATGGTTTAGTGTGTATGTGAAATCCAATATGTTACAAATAGTAAAGCCTTTAGAGTATACAATAGGAGGACTAGAATTGTTGAAGAGAATCTGCATGTTCAATTAAGTGAAAAGACTCCTAGTGTTGAGACCAAAGGACCAGACTGGTTGTTTAACATTTATATGCTAACCAAATCTATGAATTATGAGCCTATCATTGTAGGCACTTCCACTAATGTTGATGCAGGTACTCAAAAGGATTCTGATGCAGAAGCAATTTCTAAGGAAGCTGATTCTCCTCAAGAGTTCTATTTGTTTGAAAAGTGGAAAGCTAGTTCTGTCTCACCCATCATTGAGAAGCAAGGTCCCACTGATGATGATGTCTTGCATACTGGAGGCAATGTTAATCATCATCAAGATATGGATGAGTTGTTGAAAGATAACTCAGTGTTGGTAGAAGAAATTGAAAAGAAGAAAAGGCATTCTGAAACCACTGCTAAGCCAAACCAAAGCACGGACAGTTATAATGCAAACACTGATAAGCCAACTTCTACCACTACCAGTATCAGTGAAACCACAGTTGTAAGTACTGATGATGGTACTTTCTTTGGGCCAACTGCAAAGCCATTATTTGGTGAAGAGGAGTATCCACATAATCCTGATATGCCTGCTTTGATTGAAATTGATACTCCTACTGATGATGAAGACATGGATGATTTCTTCAATGCTGATTTGTCTAACTTGGAAACTCTCATTCATGAGAGTCCAATCACTACTACAAGGATTCACAAGATTCATCCCAAGGAACAAATACTTGGAAACTTGAATACTCCAGTTCAAACAAGAAACAAGGTTAAGAACACTGAACCCTTTCCTGAACATGGGTTCTTTGCAAGATCACTACACAAAAGAAATAGTCATAAAGATCTGCAAAATTGCTTCTTTGCATATTTTCTGTCTCAAAAGGAGCCCAAGAGAGTTGAAGAAGCATTATCTAAAGAAGGATGGGTAGAATCAATGCAAGAGGAGCTTCTTCAGTTCAAACTTCAAGAGGTTTGGACATTGGTAGATCTTCCAAATGGTAAGAGGGCAATTGGGACAAAATGGGTGTTCAGAAACAAAAGAGATGAAAGAGGTATTGTTGTGAGGAACAAGTCAAGATTGGTTGCTCAAGGATACACACAAACTGAAGGCTTGGATTATGATGAAGTGTTTGCTCCAGTTGCAAGAATTGAGGCTATTAGATTGTTTTTAGCTTATGCTTCATTCAAAAATTTTGTTGTGTATCAAATGGATGTTAAAAGTGCATTTTTGTATGGCACAATTGATGAGGAGGTTTATGTTTGTCAACCTCCTGGTTTTGAAGATCCTGATCATCCTGACAAGGTTTACAGGGTGAGGAAGGCTATGTATGGTTTGCATCAAGCTCCTAGGGCATGGTATGAATGCCTGTCTACTTATTTGATGGACAATGGGTTTAAAAGAGGGCTGATTGATAAAACTTTGTTCATTAGAAAGCACAAAGATGATATTTTATTGGTGCAGGTTTATGTAGATGACATCATCTTTGGCTCAACCAATAAGGAGCTATGCAATGATTTTGAGAAGCTTATGCATGATAAGTTTCAGATGAGTTCTATGGGAGAACTCACTTTCTTTTTGGGGCTACAGGTTCAACAAAGGACTGATGGTATCTTCATTAGTCAAGACAAGTATGTAGCAGATGTTTTGAAGAAGTTTGGGTTTCAGGATGTGAAGAGTGCTAGTACACTAATGGAGACTCAAAAACCACTGCTACCTGATGATGGAAGTCCCAAAGTTGATCAAAAGTTGTACAGGTCCATGATTGGATCTTTGATGTATCTCACTGCATCTAGGCCATATATTATGTTCTCAGTATGTGTGTGTGCCAGATTTCAAGTCACACCTAATACCTCACACATGAATGCTGTTAAGAGGATCTTTAGGTATCTTAAAGGTCATCCTAAACTGGGCCTTTGGTACTCCAAGGATTCTCCTTTTGATTTGGTGGCCTACATAGATAGTGACTATGCTGGTGCTAGTTTGGATAGGAAGTCTACTACTGGAGGATGTCAGTTTTTGGGAAGCAGACTTATTTCATGGCAGTGTAAAAGCAAACTATTGTGGCAAATTCTACAACTGAAGCTGAATATGTGGCTGCTACTAGTTGCTGTGGTCAAGTTCTTTGGATTCAGAATCAATTACTGGATTTTGGGTACAATTTTATGCATACTAAGATTTACATTGATAATAACAGTATAATATGTATCATTAAAAATCCTGTTTTACATTCTAGAACTAAACATATTGAGATAAGGCATCATTTCATTAGAGATTGTAATGAGTAAAGGCTGATTCAAATGGTAAAAATCCATACTGATTTCAATGTTGCTGATCTTCTCACCAAAGCTTTTGATGTGGGGAGGTTTCAGTACCTTGTTGTTAGTATTGGAATGATTAATCTCTAAATCTCAACTTGTTTTGTAAAAGTTTGTATAAGTATTGAAATGTTATTATGTAATCTTAGTTTTGCTATTCTTGTTTCTAACCACTGATAGTTTGGTTCAAACCACTGCTTGTTGTTCTGTGTTTCCACTAACCATTTTGCAGATACAAGAAAGTTCATTATAGAAGCTAAAGAAGTACTGAAGTTAATTATTTATTCATTCATCAAAATTTACAGCTTACGACTTACAATGAAACTTCCAGTGCAAATTAAAAGACTAGTTCTATACATGATTTCCTACTACTATCCTCAACTGTTGGATATGCATGATAAGCTAAGGATCAAAATGGGAAGGATGGATTGATGAAAACAAAGATGATGAAGATGAATACAGCAGATGAAGCACAAAGGACATAGTCATATCATACTTGCATCTACTGGTTTCACCAAAAAGCATCATTCCATTTTCCTTTTTCCCTTCCCCCTTACGATATATGAAGAAGCACCATAACTTGGTGCAGGAAGACCAAGAACTACCTCTCTGTCCTTTTGGAATGGTGGATTTCTTGCTCGTGGTCTTGGTTGGGGTTGGGATGATGAAGGTTGGGGGTTTGAAGTTCTCTTCTTTAAGGAGTCATCAGAGTCCTCAGATGCCTCACTTGGATCCACCACACTATCATCTTCAGATGATGGAAGAAATGGGGATTTTCTTGGTCTTGGTTCTTGTGGAGGAATGTAAAACTGCCATGGATTAGTTTCTTCACTTGATGATGATGAGGAGGAGGAGGAGGAGGATGTTAGATCAACAACCTCTGGTTTATTCCAACTGGGGTTCCACATGGTGATTGAAGTTGATTGTGGATTTTGGAGAAATTAGGGTTTTGATATTGATTGGTGTGTGCGTTATATGAGATTTGGGTTCTTTATATAAGTAGAGTTATGGGTTATGGAAGTAAATGAGGGGCAGGTTAAATGTGGTTGAGGAGTTAATGAGATTCTTGGGCATTGGACTAATATTAATCTTAGAAGTTGACCATATTGACTTACCTGTTCTAAACCACGGATAGGTCATTTGGAACCACTTCTAGCTCTTTCTAGCCACTAACAACAATGACCTTCTTCTTTGTGTTTGTTTTGTGTTTCTGTCTTGCAGGTATGAAGGATTTGTGTAAATAGGAGCTGGTGTGTTAGTTGCTTGTATTTGAATGTTAAAAAAAAAAAAAAAAAAAAAAAAAAAAAAAAGATTGTGTTATCCTTTATATTTTTGTGAGATCTCTCTTATTATGACACAGATTTACTTGCTATAACTCTTGGACGTTTGGTTGGAGTGCTACTATGTATCCACGGATGGTGTGTGTCTAAACGCGGATAGCTGTTCTGAAACCGCGGATAGCATTTTGATTAGTGTTGGATACTACAGGGGCTGATTGTTAACTTTAGCAAAAGTATATTTATTTCCCCCAAATCACGGATGGATCATTTATTTGGTCTTCAAATCACTTCAATTGGCGCTCAACATTAACCCTAATCACTTATCTTTGCATAATTCACCAAACCCACATCATACCCATCAGTAATCACAATGGCTGAAAAGTATTCCACTACACATAACCTTTTTGCTATTCTCACCAAGAATGATCGATCTGAAGGGTTTCATCAAATGATTGATTTCCTTGTTCACAGTCCTATTCACTATCCCTTAACTGTCACACCAACCATTCTTAAAGCCTACATACATCAGTTCTGGAGGAATGCTAAGCTTGAAGAGGTTGATGGAGTCGAAGTGTTTAGCACTGCTGTGGATGAGAATGCTATTTCAGTTAATGAGGAGATCATAAGGAGAGTTTTAAAGTTTGATGATGCTGATGGTATTACTAATCTTTCAGATGTTGAGATTGTTGCTGGTTTGGAAAGGTTAGGTTATACCCACAGAGGTGATAAGGTACAATATTTTAAGAGTTTGTTTTCGAAACAATGGAAGTTTCTTATTCATACCTTATTGATGTGTATGAGTAATAAGACCACAGGGTTTAATGACTTTCCTTCCAAAATTGCTACTGCTCTTATTTGTTTGTCTGATGGAAGAAAGTTCAATTGGTCTAGGATGATATATGAGGGGCTAGTACAAAACATTAGGAAGAAGGGTAAATACTATTTATATCCTAGGTTTGTTCAACTGATTATGGAAAGTCAAATAAAGGAGCCTGTTGAGCATACTCAGGAGTATGAAGTACATCATATGCTTCCTAAGGTTTTTGCACATATGAGGAATCAACCACAAAATGTACAAATTATAGATGTTCCTTTATTTCCTCATATGCTTACTTTGCCTACTGATCCTGAGTTTGATGAGGATCCTGAATCTCAACCTATAGTCACTGAACCCACTTCTAGTACATCTGAACCCACTGCTAGTGCACCTCAAATCACTAATAGTACACTTGCAACCACTCATAGTGCAACTCAAATTACTTCTAGTCAAACCCAAACCACAGTTACACCTATTGTATGGACTAGGAGACAGAAGGGCACTAAGATACCTCAGGCTAGTGCTAGTGGTGTTGCTAATGAGGCTGTCATAGGTGGTGGAGGTGACATGATTGGAAGGGCTTCCACTACTGATTCATGCTTAGATGCTGATCAGGATAGTGGAAACATACTTAAGACCCAACCTTTGGCAACTCCTCATGTGGAGAGTTCCTTGGAACTTAACACAAGTGGAGGAATCCCTAGCCAATTGGCTACTACAGGGTGCATAGCCGTTCAGGCTAGGTCTGATGTTATGTTTACTCTATCCAAGGATTCACCTCTCAGAGCAGTTGACACAGCTCGAAGTGATGAGGATAGATTAGAACATGAACCTGAATTGACTGATCCTACTATGGTACCTGATGATTTTTCCAATGAACCACCTCTCGGACCAGTTCACACAGGTCGAAGTGGGGAGGATATTCTTGAACAGTTAAATGAATTGACGGCTAAATGTACCAAGATGGAGGAGACAATCTCAAATCTTCAAGAGTTGGCTGTGATTCAGGGTAAGGATATTAGGAGATTGAAGCACAGAGTGTTGGTTTTAGATAAAGTAAGACGACCTGGGGTTGCTGTTTTGAAAGCTATGAGAAGAAAGAAAAAGAAGGTGGACTTCTCTCCAGCTCTGAATGTGGAGAATGTATCTAAACAGGGGAGGAGTGAAGGCAAGAATTCTGGCAGGCTCTTGATGTACCTATGGAAGAAGATGTTGATAGTGGAGATCAAGCATTTTTGGTATCTGATAAAGATGGGAATGAGGCAGTTCTTGAAAATGTGAAGAATGTTGTAGAAGATGTAGTGCAGGACACAAACACTGATGGTATGTCTGAAACCACGGTTAGTACTCTTGTAACCACTGCTGCAGTTTCAGACATGGCAATTATACCCACTACTTTCATACCCACTGCTATCATAACCACTTCCACTGTTGTTACAACTCTCTCTGTATCACCACCTAAATCTAAAGAAGTTGAGAAAGAAGCTGCAAGTACATTGATAAATTTAAGCAAAACCTCATCTATTTCTACACCCATCATTGCACCTGTTTTATCTGTTCAATCTACTGCAACTAAATCCAAAGGAAAAAGTTTAGTTATTGGTGAACCTTTGAAGAAGAAAGTGGTTCCATCTGATATTGGAAAAGGTAAAGGGGTTGCAGTACCAGAGCTGAAGTTTAAATCTAAAGCAGAACAAGAAGCTTATGATGCAGAGTATGCAAAGAACATGTTAGCTGAAGAACAAACAACTTTAGAGAAAAGAAAGCAACAAGAAGAGGAGGCTAGTCAGAGATGGTTAGCTACATGGTATGAATCACAGAACTATCTTGAAGCTTCTCAACTAATAAATGATGAGTATACTGCACAAGAATGGGCTTTGTTGGATGATGAAGAAAAAGCTAGACTTTTGGGTGAATGGGCAAGGAAGGTTGGTAAAGAAAGGAAGCAAGTTATAAGAAAGAAACCTCCTTCAATTGCACAGATGAGGAATGTACTGATGAAGATTATTAAGAATTCAGGCATTCATATTTCTGATAATCTTAATAGATGTTCATTTGAAAGAATTCAGGAGATTTATATGAGATGTATGAAGATTAATAATGATGATTACTGTCCAATGAATTCTAAGAAGGATGAAGAGTGGATTCAGAAAGATGATAAGTGGATTCAAAGTAAAAGAAAGAGAAAATCTGAGATTCAAGAGACATCTGATTGTAAAAGATTGAAAGTAGTTGAAGATGTTAATCAAATTGTTTCTTATGAGTTTAAGCTTAAAGACGGAAGTGAAGGAGTTTGGAAAATTCAAAGACTCAACAATGAAGTTTATGAGTATAATAAATTTTCACAAATTCTTCAGTACTTTGAAAGAGATGATTTGATGAATCTTTGGAGACTTTACAAGAATAAGTTTGGTGAAGTACATCTAAATGATTATCATGAGAGACTGGTCTATTATAATTTGAAGATTTTATTTGAACCAACTCATGATGAACCTGAGTGGAAAGGACTCTACAATGGTACTGTAACAAGATGGTTTTTATATCAAACTTGTGGAGTTCATGTTTTAACTGTTTCTGGAAAAGTTATTCACATGATTGTAGAAGGTGATTATCCTCAGTTGAATAAGTATCCAGGAATTATTGCTCAGATGTTGAAGCCTAGTATTACCAAGATCTCTGTACCCTATGATGGTCAAGCTTATGATTTGTTGCTGAAGTATGAGAAAATTCTTAAGGCTAGTAAGTGTTTGGCTACATCCTCCAATTCAGATGTTTTGAGCTTAAAGGAAACTTGAGAATTTTGTTTGAATGTATCAAGTTTAGGGGAGGATTTTTGGGTTTTAGGTTCCTTGAATCAAGAATTACTCTAAGTGCTGGAACCACGGACAGGTTTTATATAACCACGGACAGAAGAATGTAACCGCTGATGAAGACAAACCGCGGCTAGTAGTATTGTGTAACCACTGATATTGATATGTAACCACTGCTAGTCTTGTATAGTCGGTTTAGTATTATGTATTAGATAAATATGGAAAAGATATTTATCTTGTAGGTTACGTATTATATAATGTAAAGGACTCCTTAGTCTATAAAAGGAGGTCCTAGGTTAGATTAGATATACGTATGTTTTATATCTAAGGCCGATACACTTCAAGGTTGTAAAACCCTAATACTGTTAAGAGTATTCGTATTAATAATAATATTGAGGTGTTGAATGTTTATTGTTCTTCTTCTTAAGATTAAGTATTAAATTCCGCGTGATACTTAATAAGTTTTTGATCTAAGTCAGTTTCTATATTAGATCGTTTGCTCAACTGGGATCAACACGCCCGATCTTTGGATTTGCAATATCTCTAACGTATCTTGAGGTAATTTGGAGGTTACTCAGCCTTTTGTTATTCGGAATAACATTGTATGGGTCATGCCCATGTGTATGCGCGTCTTACTTACATTTTTTTTTGTTGCTTAAATGAAATGATTAAAAAGAAATTTTCTAAAGTAAAACTGGTGAAGGTAGCTAATCTTCACCTTTTTTCATTCAATTAAAAAACAAGACATTACAATATAAAAAGATAGGTTTGACATGAACCCTCCTTCACGGAATTCGCAAGGAATGGGTTGCTTACACTTGATGTACGTAACATCTCTTAAGATTGCAAACATTCCATGTCCGTGGGATTAGATTCCCCGCACCGTCCTTTAGCTTGTATGCGCCTTTTCCTAATGCTTCCGTGACTATGTAGGGTCCTTCCCATTTAGGTCCTAGCTTTCCTCCTTATTCGGCATGACTTGCATCATTGTTCCAATATACTAAGTCTCCTGGTTTGAAACTTGTATTTCGGACTCTTGAGTTATAATATTTCTCCATTTGTGCCTTGCTTTTTGCTTCACATATTGCCGCTTGTTCTCTTCTTTCTTCAAGGAGGTCTAAGTTCATTTCCAGCGCCTCATCGTTCTCTTCTATGGTTGCTTCTTCCGTCCTCCATGTGGGCATTCCTATCTCAGCTGGTATGACAGCTTTCGTTCCGTATGTTAATGAGCATGGAGTGTCACCATTGCTAGATTTGATCATTGTGCGATGTGCCCATAGTACGTGCGACAATTCATCTAACCAGTTTTTGCTTTTTTCTTCCAACCTAGCCTTTATGCCTTCCCCTAGGCTCCTGTTTGATCTTTTGACTTGTCCATTTGCTTGTGGGTGTTTTACTGAAGCAAAGTGTTGTTTTACATTCATTTTTTCACACCATTCTTTAAATGGGTTATCTCGGAATTGTTTTCCATTGTCAGATATTATTTCTCCCAGGAGTCCGAACCTACATACAATATTTTCCCACACAAATTTCTTGATCTGATTTCCTGTTATGGTGGCCACCGGCTTTGCTTCTATCCATTTTGTGAAGTAGTCTATTGCTACTATGAGGAATCTGACTCTCCCAGGCCCTTCTGGTAAAGGTCATGCGATGTCGATTCTCTACTTGTGGAATGGCCATGGGGAAGTAATATGCGTTAGCTTCTCTTGCGGATGTTTTGGAACTGGCCTATGCACATGACATCTTTTGCATGCTTGGATTAGTTTCCGGGCATCGCCGTGCATGGTAGGCCAGTAGTATCTGGTACGCAAGGCTCTGGTTACTATGGACCTTGTCCCTGCATGCATGCCGCAAGATCCTTCATGAATTTCTCTTAACACGTAGTTAGCTTGAAGTGGCCCAACGCACCGTAACCATGGTCCAAGAAAAGATTTCTTGTAAAGTATCCCATTGACTACTGCAAATCTTTGTGATTTTCTTTTAACTTCTCGTGCTTTCTCTTTTTCGGCTGGGAGTGTCTCTTTTGCCAGGTATTTATATATTGGTGTCATCCACGTGTACCCCTCTTCTTCCGTGGTTGCCACGAGCGGTGTTTCTTCTATTGACTTTTGACCAAGTTCTTCCACTAGTACTTGCTTTTTTAAATGTGCGAAGCTAGTAGAATCCATTTTGCTTAGGGCGTCCGCCTTTTTGTTTTCGCTTCTGGGCACTTGTTTGATTGAGAACATTCGGAAATTTTTTAGAAGTTCTTTTACTTTTTCCAGATATTGAATCATTCCTGATTCTTTTGCAATGTACGTTCCGTTGACTTGATTTGCCACCAGTTTCGAGTCTACATTTGCTTGCAGGTTCTTGACTCCCATTTTTCTGCTATCCGTAACCCCACTATCAAGGCTTCATATTCGGCTTCGTTGTTTGTGGTGTTGAAACCGAACCTTAGAGCATAAGTAAACTCCGTCCCCTGAGGATCTGTCAGTATGAGGCCTGCTCCGCAACCGTCTATGCAAGATGAGCCGTCCGTGAACAGGACCCATGGTTGCGGAAGTTCCTCCACTTCCATTGGTTCATCTTCTTCATCATCCTTTGGACGCTCTACTATGAAGTCCGCTAGAATATGTCCTTTAATGGATGTTCTTGGTCTGTATTGTATGTCATACTCCCCCAACTCAATGCTCCATTTTTGTAACCTTCTTGCAACTTCTGGCCTTGATAGTATTTGCTTGATTGGCTGGTCTGTGATGACTACTACCATATGCGCTTGAAAATACCTCTTCAGTCGCTTTGTAGCGTGCACCAAAGATAAAACTAGTTTTTTCATTGGTGTCTAATTTATTTCCAGTCCTCGCAGGGCTCGGCTCACAAAGTATACTAGCCTCTATTTGCCTTCCCTTTCTGTCATCAGAATCGCACTAACCGCTTCTCTAGTTGTTGGTAGGTATATTATTAACTCTTCTTTCTCTTGAGGTGCGGTTAGGGTGGGGAGGTTTGCTATTATCTTCTTCATCTGCTTAAAAGCTTCCTCCGCCTCTTGCATCCATTGAAAGTCGCTCTTTTTGTACACTTTTTGAGTGTTTTAAAGAATGGTAGTGACTTTTCAGCGGATCTAGCCAAGAATCTGTTCAAACTTTCTAGCTTTCCATTCAGTCTTTGAACATCTTTGAGGCATTTCGGAGATGAGAGGTTTAGCACGGCCTCTGCTTTGTCTGGGCATACTTTTATTCCTTTGGTGTTTACTGTATACCCTAAAAACATCCCTTCTTCCATCCCGAAAGTGCACTTCTTGGGATTTAGCTTCATTTTTATTTCCCTTAATGTTTTGAAAGTTTCCGCTATGTCTCTTATTATTTCTTCCTCCGAGCGGCTTTTGATTAGCAGATCATCGACATACACTTCTAAGTTTCTGCCTATTTGTTTGTGGAAAGCTTTGTCTACTAGCCGCTGGTATGTTGCTCCTGCATTTTTTAGTTTGAATCCATCTTAGTGTAGCAAAAAATTCCCTCATTTGTGATGAAGGTTGTTTTTTCCTCATCTTCCTTTGCCATCTGGATTTGGTGATAGCCTTTGTATGCGTCCAGGAAACATTTGAAGGGATATCCGCAGAGTGACTCCACCTTCCAATCTATCTCTGGTAATGGGTAACCATCTTTCGGACAGGCGTTATTAAGGTCCTTGAAGTCGACACACATTCTCCAGCTTCCGTCATGCTTTGCTACCATTACTGGGTTGGCCAACTAGCTGTGATAATGTACCGCCTTTATGATTCCTGCGTCCACGAGCTTCTCTACTTCCTCTTGTATTGCCTTGCTCCTTTTCGGTGCTTGACCTCTTTTCTTTTGCCTTATTGGAGTATATCCTTACCGTATGTTTAGGTTATGTTCTGCTATGTGTCTTGGGACACCCGTCATGTCGGCTAGACACCAGGCAAATATATCCAAGTTCTGCTTTAACGGGTGATTGTACAATAATTGTACCACCAGGTTTCGATGGTGATCAAAGGTATGAGGGGTGTATGTTCCCGCCAAGATTGTCTTTCACCTGAGGATAAGAAATACGAAGACACTACGTTAAGTGATTACGCAGGGGTTGGACCCTGTGAACCACCTCCGGCGTGAGAGTAAGTATGCGTTATGGTTGTATAAGTGTGTGTAAGTAAAGAGATGAGTGTTGAATAAGCTTACCATAATTCTCTGCCCGTCCAACCTATTTATAGTGGAAGAAATAGGGTTGAGGGCACCTCTGCGCAAATGTCGGAGAACATGGGGGCATCCCATGTTTGTGGGTAACCGCTAGGGCTTAGTGACCCAGGTTCTCAAACTTGGCGGGAAAGCCAGGAAGAGAGGGA